>CM061136.1:208086170-209286170 GCA_030789695.1 Scilla litardierei
GTGGTATCTGAGCTCTGACATTGGCTCTGCCTGATGCTCTGATACCATCTTAAAGTCTCGCTCATGTACTAAAGTTTTAAAGTGGTCGTGAAGGTTGAGGGGTATGTATTTTTTATATTCTAATATCTGCCTTTGGAAATCTTTGCGAGAAATGGTCCCAGGTCAGAAATTTAGGCTCACAAGTTCTTTCAAGCTTTTTCACTGCTTATGTTGACAAGGTGGTGACAATATGATCACTCTTAATAATATTTTTAGGACTGAAAGTGCTTCAAATTACATTTTCTTGTGGCAGATCTATCTTGGGTGCATGATACTGATGATTGACGAAGAAGGAGAAGCGTTTTCTACGACACCTTTTGATGGGGGGGGGGGGGGGGGGGGGGGGGGGCAACAGGGAAACTTACCGTGGGCAACTTCTAATCTTAAAAGTACCACGGGATACCTTTTGAGATGGCCCATTTGTTTTTGTTTATATGGGTGATGTGCATTATATTTTAAGCAACATGCTTTGGAGCTCCAGTCTTTCAGAAAAGAGAGTACGGGAACATGACTGCTGCATTTGGCCGGGCAAATTGAATAGATTATTATTTTTTCCCCACCTTTTTGGGCATTTTTGTCTTCTAGGGCTACATCTTGTAAAGTTGTAAGCAGAAAACAGTTGTAGAATCCACAATGTTGCAATCATATTGAGAGAAATTTCTTGTGAAGTGTGCAGTTCCAAGCTTGAGCTGCAGCATGTGTATTTCTCAGTCTCAGAGAGAAAAGTGCGTTCAAATGTAACACTATTTTGAGGTCCATATCTATCTATTTTTGTTACTGCACGGTTATGAGTTATCGGTATGTTGGCTTGGCAAATGATCTCCTATTAGCCATATGTATAGAAGAAGTTGGTTATGCACTCTGATTTAAATAGAGATGTTTAATTAGTCTGAAGCTTCTACATGTGAGACTTTTCAATATGCAATAATCTGCTCCAATTCCAATGTTTGCCGCTTGAACGCCACTTATCCGGCATACATATAGCCCGGTTTTTATTTTGGTTGTGTCGATATTTTCAACTTTGGTCGGTAAATGGAGTTGTATTACAACGCCCTCTTGATTCGCTCTGTTTTTTTTTTTTTTTTTTTGTGCATGCTCTGTTCATTTTCTGTTATTTTGTCTCTCAGGGAATCTAGCAGTCTTTTATCGTGTTGGTGCAGTTTCATGTATTCAGTAATGGTTTATGCTTGCTCTTATCGTGCATTGACGCTGCTGTAGGCGAGCATCCTCATATTCTATAAATTCTACATACGAGGCATACATGAAACTACGAGGTTTTGCACCAAAAATTGGATTTGTAGATTGAAGTTTACCAGATTTATTGTTATATAGATTTTCTTTCTTATGTGTGATTGCGATTCAGTGCTGTCTACTTTACTTGAAGCTCATCCAATAACAAACATTTATTGCCGGGAATATAAATGGCAGGAACAAGGGTGGCAATTTTCGGCCCGGCCCGATACGACCATTCATGTGTCGACAATTTTGGCCCGAAACCTTTATCGGATCGGGCCGGCCTAGTTCATTTTCGTGTCGGACCCGGATCGAGCTATGTAGCCCATTGGACGGCCCGGCCCGAAAACAATTCAAAAGCCCTTCAATTTGACCGTCCCATCCACTTCGTATTAATATATACTAAATTCTGTTTCAATTCAATTAGAATTCTGTTTCAATTTATAAATGATCCTAAATGGTGAGTATTGCAAGTGAAATGGCTGGAAGTGCAAGCCTTGCATTTATGTTTTCTGTACGCTACTTCATCCATACAAGACTAAAAATCCAAAATTGATTGCTTAATGTTTACTGGCCTGTCACAGGTTAAAATACAATTCTTTATTCTTGAGTTGAACATATAATTCTAATCAATCTCAGCAGGTTAATCTTTTTCAAAATTATCGAACCAGCCTGTCCTTGACTCCTGCTACTACTTTTGGTTTTCCAGAAAAACAAATTTTGGATCAATCTTCATTAAATTTTCACAGGTATAATACAAATGGTGAGTTTTGCAAAGGAAATGGCTGCAAGCTTTGCACTTATGTTTCATGTACACTACTTCATCTTCCCATAGCTAAGATCTAGGTTTCTTAAAGTTCAATGCTCTTCCCTCCCTGTCTCTCAAAATAATGATAAAATAATGTACGATAAAATAATTCTTTCAACCATATCAGACCGAGCTATCAATTCGGGCTGGACGACCCGAATTTTTATCGGACCGCCCCGGAATGGCCCGAAGTCTTATCGGGCCGGGTCGGCCCGGTCCTTTGAGAAATCCAGGCCGGGCCGGCCCAATAAGACCGGACCGGACCGAATTGCCACCCCTAGCAGGAACCCTAAGATCCAGAAAATTTAGAACAAGAGACTGATATTCAGAATGAATCAAACATACTATCAATAGTATTTATTTAACTTGATGAGATTAAAGGACATCTTATAACATATCAGAGTTCTCTTTCATACGCAGATATGTGCCGGATTTTTTATAGTTCGAAAAGTCTCGCTCACATAGTACAAAGTATGTATTTGTATCCCTTGTACCCCTTGCAGAAGAGAATGTCTCGAATACATTATATGAGGCACATTAACATTTAATTTGATATACAAGTTTAGGATTCTCCATCAAGTCCAGACACTATACTCCATCAGTTCAAAATAATACATCGTACAACGCAAACAATTTACCATAAATCAAGATGAATAACCACGCAGGCAAGAAACAGAAGTGGAAACATGAGCAGACCAGTCTCTCGCTCTGTTTCCTCTTTAGAGAGAGACTGAATTATTTTTGGCAAAGCTTAAAACCACACACACCACACTAAGTGTTCCAGAATTCAGCTCACAACCATGATAAAGAGTCTCGTTCATTGTTCCATATAGCGGCGTAGAAACACAATCTCAGCAAGATTCCATGGAGAAGGATGCCCTTCCGTTATGTTGGGCGCGGTCAATACTCTTTGTTTCCAAAGTTTTTGCACCAAAGCTGTGAGGGGATCGGCCGAACTGGATGATGTGGGCGTTGCTGCATAAGAAGATAGCTGTGTCAGCCAGTTGTGCAACATGCATTCATTTAACAAGTCGGCATATTTATGTTAACTCCTGCAACATTTCGCAATATATACAGACAGCAGCACAATACAACAGAAATTTTGTAACTAGCAAATTCATGGTTATTGATTGTAGAAATCAAATCCGGCAATCGAGAGTCACATGCTATAGAGTGTAGACTACTTGGTATTGTAGTATTTAACACCAGTTTCCAAGAGATTCGGTCCACTGCCCAGAAGCATTTTCCTACCTACAAATGTGCGACCATCTATCTAAAATCATACAACATTTCCAGTAAGAAATTAGCTCCATTTGTCATCCTTGATGAGGTTGATACATGCGGTACTGTTGTGGAACAAACGAGGAGCCAAAAGGAAAATGTGTGAAATTGTATGACATGGTGTTGACTGATAATTGATGTAAACCCAGCCAGAAACCTGGAAACTTGTAGGAACTCGCCAGTTTCTTTTAGATTTCTAAATTTGACAAAAGGAATGCTGCAAATTCTAGGTTTCACTACTACATGCCATTTGGGGAAATTTCTCTTAGTTTAGGCAAGGAAAAAAAAAGAGTTCACAAACGCATGCCTTCATAATACAGCAATTAGTCATTCTCTCTTTCCAAGGCCAAACATGAAACATATCGAGGATCACATATCAGTTTATTTTAATTGGCACTGAGTGACGAGTCAGCTTGGCTAAGCGTTTTCATTCTTTAGCTTTCCGAAAAGCCAGCAATTTTGGAGACCAAGTGGCAAATTTCTCAAGTTTCTTAAAACCATGAAGACACATGGGTTCTCTGGTTCCCGCCGGCTGCTTCTCATCACACAATGTAACTTCTAGGGGAATAAAGCCCAAGTTACGCAGCCAGCGTAAACACCGGTCCGTCCCAAGCTTAAACAAGCACATAACCAAAACCTCAAGCTTAAATGACCACAAGGAAGCATATGCACACACAAAATATGGTATGACCTCAATCAGGCATCGGTCTTGATCTATATACCATATGAAAGTTAGAAAAGCTCAAAGTAAGCAGGGGTACACAAAAAAATAAAGCAGATGACCTCAACCAGGCATTCATATTGACATAAATTATATATCACAAAAAAATTGAGTAAACTGACGTATAAAAAGCTTAACACACATATTTAGTGCATCAACTCGGTCTTCTTGACCTGTGTCACCATTAAAAACTGCACTTCAGCCATGCTTTCGTTTTGATCTGTATTTATCTACCATATCAGACATGAGGCATGAAAGATCCAGAATTTTGCTTAAATAGTCTCATCAGGTCCACCAGAAGCGGTTCACTTTCTGACCATAAATGAAAGGGGGGATTTTCAAATTATTAAAGCATCCCTTGCATGATCCAAGAAATCCTCTTTCTATGTGCTTTGAGCACCGACATATCTATTAGTATGGAACAAACCACTATGTGAATGGAGGCGACGGAAAAAGAACAGGCAAGCTTAAGAAGACGGAGGAAGAAAAGTAAAATAATTGTCCCATTTTCCAACCTATTTGGGCATCCTATGTTTATGATCCCCATGGGATATTTTGGGTTCCATTTGGATCCTGCATAATCTCAATGACAGGCCAATGCCTTCCACTTCCCTTTTCCTCTGAAAACTCCGTGATGGTGGAAAAGTCTTCAGGTAAGATGCAGCCTGCAACCTAAATGCTGGTTTATCAATGAAGCAAAGATTAATGTGGAAAAGTACTTGGCTTCTACTAGGGATAGCACTATGGTTTAATGAACCAAAATGACTCGTATGGCAAGTTCTTGATGAACTAAAAGTTTAGATTATAAATAGCTTTCTAGCATTAAACATTTACTAACAGCGCCATAGGGTGCTAGAGCCAGAGTTTCCTTAGGGTGAACAAAATGTTTTGTTAGTTAGATTTGAGTGTAGAATAGCTTCCTCAAGCTAAATTTCCCAAAATTACCATAAACATTCCCAAATTTTCTCTAAACTACCATGAATTACTAAATTCCTTAGATCTCATCAAACTTTCCTTCTTAGATCTCATCAACCTAAATGCCGTCTTTTTTGTGTTTCCTTTTATTCATCGCAACCTTGCTAGCGACAACAAGCGAGGTAGGGGGAGCGAGGGTGGCATAGAAGATGGTGGCAAGGGACATGCAGGTGGTGATAGAGTAGATGGATGGAGGCAAGCAGGGGTAATCAAAAAGAGGGAGATGGAGGCAGGGGGGCGATGGAAGAAAGGGATATGGAGACGGTCAAGGGTGGAGAGAGGGGTGGAGGCGGGCAAATGGAGGCGACGGTGAGGGAGGATGGAATCAGAGAGGCTGATAAAAGGGAGATAGAGGCGGGTAGGGGGTGGCGGAAGCAAGAGAGGATAGATGTGGAGAGGTGAGAGAGTGGTGCTGGTACAGAAAAGGGATAGGGCAATGGGGAGGCGGTGGCAGCTACCACAGACAAGATGGAAGTGGGTGGTAGGAATATTATAAGGGTAATTTTTTTTTGTTTCAAATTTTGAGGACCCCACATGCTAGTCTCATATAATTTACAACTAAGAAGATAAAACTACCACTTAACAAACATTGTTAATAACATTTGGGAGTTCAGTGGGAAAATGTTTTCTTTTTTTTTTGGGGTTTTTTTGTTTTGGGTGTTGTTGTTTTTTTTTTTTTTTTTTTTTTTTTTTTGGGGGGGGGGGGGGGGTAAAAATTTTAGATAGTAGTTCAAAATAGCTTTGAGCAATCAGGGAAAGTTTATGGCAGATTGGGTAAATTTACCCATCTTACTCGTCTAAAGGATGTATCAAGATGTGCACGGCAAACAGAGTCAGGAGACTTCTCCATTTCAGTTAATCACAGCTCCCACCGTTCTTTTCTCCACATACAAGGCCATGCCTACATGTACAAGGATCTTACCTTTAAGATAAATGGGACACAACTGACCATTATATAATTACACTTTCAAAACCATTCTTATTAGTCATGCTACTACCTGATACTTAAACTCAAGGCCTAATTTTCAATAAATCTTTATCAAATCTAAGTGACCTGCTCACCTTTCCCCCTTATTTTCTTCCCATATTACTCACCAGTACTAACATGTTCTGTCTACATCACTGGGTACAAAACTGAATGTTTTATGTAAGGACTGTGAAATCCATCTCCCTGGCTACTGACACCCGTAGAGTTTTAAAATAAACATCCTAGACAATAACAAACCTTTAAGGCTGACATTATCACATCTAACTAAGAAGATACTGATGCGGACGCACCCTACGAGGCGGGCACGGGTCCAAGCGGGTCCCAAGGCGGATGGGTCACTTACTATCGGAGGCGTCGAAGGGCGGATTAGTCTTTTTCTTATGATATTTTATTCCTAGGTTTTCTCTATTTATATCTAGGGTTAGCCGTCATGAGGGTTATGCTTATTGTGTGAGAAACATCGTAAGTGTCTTTTGTGAGGGATTTAGACTTTGATCCGTTCATCAAAGTTAGGAGAGCGAGTTCCTCTCGAAAGGGCTCAAGTTATCTTGCTATTAGTAGTTGTTTCTTCCCAAAAATCCAATAAAAATCCCATCTTTCCCAATTTTTATTCCTTTTTGTCGCTGATTTTCCATTGATACGATCCAAATCGTATCAAATTGGTATCAGAGCAATAGATCCAATGGCGGAAGGCACCCGATTCAAGACGGAGATGGAGGCGCTACGAAAGGAGATCCGGGAAGAGGTTAGTAAAAAGGTGGGGGCTTTGGAGGTCACGGTCGAGATGCTTTCAAATTCCCAAAAGGAGATGGAGGTTCGCTTGATGAAGAAGCACGAGGAGTCAGACGCCACTCAAGTTCAGATCTTGAAAATTCTTCAAAAACTTGAGGGGAAAGGGAAGCAAGTGGAGATCGGAGGGGAAGAATCCGCGGCGGAGAATCATCTTACTAAGGTGGATGATCCAAAGTTGATGGCGAATACATCCGGGGCACCTCCGGGAACCAAAATCACGAAGGAGAGGGAAGATCTAGGGTTCCGGGAGGAGTCGTGGGTGGAGGACGTGCAACGAGAGCGGCGGCGGCGCGAAGGAGACCCCCTTGGGGTTTCTTGCGGAGGCAAGGGGACGCGGCGGACAAGGCGGAGGCTTCCCGGAAGATAGGGAGAGCGGCGGCTGGGGGGAACCCTAATCCCCCCCCCCCCCCCCGCGCGGCCCGCTAGGACCCCGCGAGGGCTCGGGGGGCCTCACGGCCCACCCCCGAGCCCGCGCGGGGGCCCAGGACGGCTGGGCGGGCTCACGCGAAGCCCAGGAGGGGTCGCGCGGCCCGCCTGGGCCACACCTGGGCCTCGCCGAGTCCCAGGGAGGCCACGCGGCTTTCCCTGGGGCCGGTTGGGCCCCGGCGAGTGATATTGGGGCCCGAGGGGCCCAGTAAACCCCCCGGGTCAGTTTTTCGGCCCCCCCGATCACCGATCAGGGCCCCGCAAGAGGCTACAGCGGGATTTTTGGAGCTACAGAGGAGGAGCGTCAGAGGTGGCCCATGGAGGAGTATGCAGAAAATTTTGGGGGCCCGCGAGGGTTTCCCGAGGAGACCTACGGCAGGGGCAGGACCGAGTACGGAGGCCACGGAGCTCAGGGAGGAGGACACCCGACCATGCACCCAGACAGGAGGATGGAGAAGTTGAAGATGCCCATTTTTGAGGGGACCGACCCCGACGGGTGGATAGTGCGGGCGGAGCGGTATTTTCAGGTGATGCGGATCTCAGAGCAGGAAGTATTGGAGAACATCATCTGCTATCTGGAGGGACAGGCGCTGAGTTGGTACCGCTGGAGGATGTCCCGAGCCCCTTTTCGGACGTGGGAGGAGTTGTCCGCTTTCCTACTTGACCGCTTCCAGGCCAAACCGGGGGCGAATTTCTACGAGCAGTTGCTTGGACTACGGCAGGAGGGGACGGTGTTGGACTTCCTGGGGAAGTTCGAGGTGCTGGCAGGCAGGGTGAAGGGGGTGTCGGAAGACGTATTCTTGGGGGCATTTATGCGAGGGCTGAAGCCCTCGATACGAGCCGAGCTATGGATGCAGAGTCCCAGGGACCTGGAGCATGTGATTCGGCTGGCATTGCGGGCGGAGGAGAAGCAGGCGGAGGAGCGGAGGATCAGAGGGACTTGGGGGGCACCACAGCAGAGGGTCCCACCTACAGCCGCCGCCGCCCCGAGACTACCACCGGCCGTTTCGGCCGGAGCGGGGGAGAAGACCGGAGCAGCGCGTCCTGCGGGACAAGGGCGGAGGATGACCGAGGCTGAGGTGCGAGACAGAAGGGCCAGGGGGTTGTGCTTCCGTTGCGACGAGAAGTTCACCCCGGGCTATCGGTGTGCGAGCCGGTTGCTGCAGATCACTATCGAGCCGGACGATGAGGAGTACATCGACCCAGAGGAGGCCGAGGAGGATGTCGTCCCCGTAGAGCAGCCGGTGGAGCTGGAGCAGGCGCAGGTGTCCCTCAACTCCGTGATGGGGTTCACACAGAACTCCACCATGAAGTTGGTGGGACAGGTCGGAGAGACAGCAGTTACGGTTTTGATTGATAGTGGGGCCACCCACAATTTTGTGTCCCTGCGAGTGGTGGAGCTGCTGGGGTTGCAGATGTCCGGTGGGAGATTCACCGTACAGTTGGGGGATGGACGGTGCGAGGAGTACGGGGCTATGCCGAGGCCTCTGCTTAGTCATTCAGGGGGTGCAGATCGTTCAGGATTTTTTGCCGTTCGAGTTGGGGAAGGTCGACTTCATCTTGGGAGTCCAGTGGTTGAAGACATTGGGGACCACGATGACCAACTGGAAACGGTTGAGGATGGAGTTCAAGGATGGCGAGCGGACGGTGGTGCTTCAGGGAGACCCGAGCCTGTGCTATGCCATGGTAGCTTTCAGTGCCATGACTCGGGCTATTCGACGGGCAGGGCAGGGGTACTTGGTGGAGTTTCAGGGGATGACCACAGAGGCGGAGCCCGAACCCGAGGAGGAGCCACCAGAGGTGCAGTCGGTGTTGGAGCAGTTCGCAGAGGTGTTTGAGATGCCACAGGGGTTACCTCCACCCCGGGACCACGAGCATGCGATCGTACTGAGGGATGGCGCACCCCCCGTCAGTGTTCGGCCTTACCGGTATCCCCACGTGCAAAAGGATGAGATCGAGCGGCAGGTCAGAGAGATGTTGCTAGCAGGAGTGATCCAGCCCAGCGTCAGCCCCTTCTCGAGCCCAGTTTTGTTAGTGAAAAAGAAGGACGGGAGCTGGCGTTTTTGTGTGGATTACCGAGCCCTGAATAAGGAAACTGTGCCCGACAAGTTTCCTATTCCGGTGATAGATGAGTTGCTCGACGAGCTGCATGGGGCGAGGGTGTTTTCGAAGGTGGATCTAAAGTCTGGGTATCATCAGATCCGGATGCGAGCAGAGGACATCCCGAAGACGGCGTTCCGTACACACGAGGGCCACTACGAGTTCTTGGTGATGCCGTTTGGATTGACAAACGCCCCGTCTACTTTTCAGGCTTTGATGAACAAGGTGTTCCGTCCTTACCTACGACGGTTCATCCTTGTGTTCTTTGACGACATCTTGGTCTATAGCCGCACATTGGAGGAGCACACGGGGCATCTGGAGGTGGTTTTCAGGGAGTTGCAGGGGCACCAGTTATTCGCCAATCGGAAGAAGTGCTCGTTCGGGAGGAGTCGGATCGAGTACTTGGGGCACATTGTCTCAGGCGACGGGGGTAGCAGCAGACCGGGCAAAGATTGTGGCGATGTTAGAGTGGCCTCTACCACAGACACTGCGGGCATTGCGGGGTTTCTTGGGATTGACGGGATATTACCGCAAGTTTGTGAAGGGATACAGCACCATTGCCTGGCCACTGACGGAGCAGCTGAAGAAGGACAGTTTTCGGTGGGGGAAGAGGCGACTAAGGCTTTCGAAGCCTTGAAGACGGCGATGTCGACAGCGCCGGTCCTTGCTCTACCAGACTTTAGCCAGCCATTCGTAGTGGAGACGGATGCTTCGGGATATGGTCTTGGGGCGGTGCTGATGCAGGAGGGGCGGCCGGTGGCATACTTCAGCCAGGTGTTGACCACGAGGGAGAGGCTGAAGTCAGTGTACGAGAGGGAGTTAATAGCTATAGTCTTCTCCATTCAGAAATGGCGACCATATCTGCTGGGACGGACTTTTGTGGTGCGGACAGATCAGCGGGCATTGAAGTATCTGTTAGAGCAGAGGTTGGTGGCAGAGGAGCACCAGAAGTTACTGTCGAAACTGGTGGGATTTCGGTTCGATATTGAGTACCGACCAGGGCTGGAAAATAAGGCGGCGGATGCATTGTCTCGGCGGGATGAGGGGAGCCAGCTGCAGGCGATGTCGATACCGAGTGGAGAGGATTGGACCAGTTGTCACAGGAGGCGGAGGCAGACCCGGAGCTGCAGCAGATCAGAGAGAGCTTACAGGGGGGAGGTGACGGGGTGCCAGGTTACACGCTAGAAGGGGGAAGGTTACTCTACCAGGGGAGGTTGGTGATTCCGCGGGGGTCTGCATCGATTCCGACTCTTTTTCAGGAGTTCCATGGGTCGGCGATCGGAGGGCACTCGGGCGTGCAGCAGACGTATATGCGGATGGCTCGGGAAGTATACTGGACGGGAATGCGGAAGGACATCGCGCGATTGGTGGCGGCTTGTGACGTCTGCCAACGTCACAAGTACATGGTGATGGCCCCGGCAGGACTGCTACAGCCGTTGACATTGCCCGAGCAGGTGTGGGAGGAGGTGTCCATGGACTTCATAGACGGGTTGCCGCGTTCGGAGGGGTTCACCGTGATCTTGGTTGTGGTTGACCGGCTGAGCAAGTATGCTCACTTCATCCCCTTGAAGCATCCTTACACAGCGGTTTCGGTGGCGGGGGTTTTCGTGCGGGAGGTGGTGCGGCTGCACGGGTTTCCGAAGTCTATAGTGTCCGACCGGGACAAGGTTTTCACCAGTCACTTCTGGGAGGAGTTGTTTCGAGTTCAGGGGACAGTGCTGAAGCGGAGCACCGCCTACCATCCGCAGACGGACGGTCAGACCGAGGTGGTCAACAGGAGTGTCGAGACCTACCTCAGATGTTTTGTTTCGGAGACACCCCGACAGTGGGCAAGATGGTTGGCGTGGGCGGAGTATTGGTACAATACCTCCTTCCACTCGGCTGCAGGGACGACACCTTTCCGGATATTGTACGGACGAGACCCTCCTTCTTTGGTTTACTATGGGCACCGAGCGACACCGGTGTCACAGGTGGAGGAGCAGATGGAGGAGAGGGATAGGATGCTGGAGGAGCTGCGGAGGCACCTGACACGAGCACAGCAGGTGATGAAGGCCAAGGCAGACGGACATCGGCGAGATGTGACTTTTCAGGTAGGGGACAGGGTCTACCTGAAGCTTCGACCTTACAGGCAGCGGTCTTTGGCCCACAGGAGGAACGAGAAGCTTGCGGCCCGTTACTTGGGCATTTTGAGGTGGAGACTCGGATTGGAGAGGTGGCTTACAGGTTGAAGCTGCCGCCAGGGACAGCGATACACCCGGTGTTTCATGTTTCCCAGTTACGTCAGGCGATTGGCGAGCATGCTACATCCTCCACACTTCCTCCTACGCTCACAGATGATATGGAAGTGATGCTCGAGCCAGTTGATGTCCGGGCGGTGCGGAGAGGTCCGGGGCGACGTCGGGAGGTCCTCATTTACTGGCAGGGGCTACCAGAGTGCGATGCGACATGGGAGCAGTATGAGGCGATACAGGAGCAGTACCCTGATTTCCACCTTGAGGACAAGGTGGCTCTTTTAGGGGCGGGTATTGATGCGGACGCACCCTACGAGGCGGGCACGGGTCCAAGCGGGTCCCAAGGCGGATGGGTCACTTACTATCGGAGACGTCGAAGGGCGGATTAGTCTTCTTCTTATGATATTTTATTCCTAGGTTTTCTCTATTTATATCTAGGGTTAGCCGTCATGAGGGTTATGCTTATTGTGTGAGAAACATCGTAAGTGTCTTTTGTGAGGGATTTAGACTTTGATCCGTTCATCAAAGTTAGGAGAGCGAGTTCCTCTCGAAAGGGCTCAAGTTATCTTGCTATTAGTAGTTGTTTCTTCCCAAAAATCCAATAAAAATCCCATCTTTCCCAATTTTTATTCCTTTTTGTCGCTGATTTTCCATTGATACGATCCAAATCGTATCAGATACTTACCCCTGATTCCGAAAAAGCTCGATTTGAGCTCCCATTGGGCTCAAGTCACTTTATCACACACACCCGAAGTTCTCAACACAACAAAATGGATCGAGCAATTAGTTTGTTGGGGAATGTCTACAACTGAACATGGCAAGCAATCTTACAGAAAAACACATAAAGCTTAATAAAAATTAACATGCTAAGGTAGCAAGATAAGTCATGCAATCCCAAAAGAGAGCAAAATACACAGGCAGTTACAAAAGAGAACATTGGATACAAATATCAACACCCACCTTGTCACCCAATGGACCTCTGTCCATAAACCTCTTCTCAACAGAAGGTCTCGTCTATGGCTAATCAACAACAGCCGTTTTTACCAACCCATGCCCAACAAAGAATGATTGGAAATAAGGCATCCAATTAATTAATAGATAAGTCTAAACATCTGAAGCCTTCCCTTTAAACAAATTGTGAAGACTTAAAGATTTGTTTCAGAGTGAAAACTAGCACCAGTTACAAAAATAAACTGATGCTGATGATCAATTTACAGCAATTTGGAGGTCGTACTCCTGCCTAAACAGATTTCCAAACTCTTCAATTGTTATAAAATGATTTCATTGAATTTATACACTTTGCAATTCACATTGAACATTTGAATCTAGGATAGAATATGATCCAAAGAAATCAAGTTTTGGGTATTATGAGTGATAGGAAATTTGAAGATGACAGTTGGATCTATTGAATCATGTGGATGACAAGTACAGCACTAGGAGGAGGGGGTGAATAGTATTTTATAAATTTCTACTCAAGATCTTTAAATGAGTTACCACTTAGAATCTTAATCAACAACTTACACTTGAAAATAATTAACTTGCAACAGAAAATAAACAAGTAATTGCAAAAAAAATGTAAATAGCGATACAACAATCAAACTAGAAAGCAAAATGCAAACACAACGGATTTTATCCTAGTTCGATCTCCCCAACGTACTCAAGTCACCAAGCCCCTCACTTGAAATTTTCCAATAAGTCTCTTGCAAACTGCAAGAACTTACAACCCTTAACATCACAAACCGGTGTTAAGAAAACCACCTCCCCCAAACAACCTTGAGAGAAAACTTACTACTCTCTCAACACCTCTCCCAAACAACCGTGAGAGATAACTTACTACTCTCCCAAACGCCATTGAGAGATACCTTTATAATGGAAGCAAATGGACCAATTTTCCTATAACCTTAAAGATGTGAAGATCTTGTGAGTATAGATGGCTATGAGAATGGATTTTCTATTCAAGAGATAAGGAATTGGGAGAATAGAAAATCTAGGACTTTTTGGATCAAAAGAATGAAAAAGGCTTGCGTGGTACTTTGGCCAATATCGAGATCTTTATTTTCTCAAAAGAGATAAAAATTTATTAAATCTTGATTAAATCTTGATTAAAATAATTATAAGGTTTTACTATTTACAGAGATGAAAAATCGGTACGGAAAATTTCTAAATTACCCTTTACAACGGATAGAAAACAATTGGTTTCTCAAACTAAACTCAGCCAATGGCTAGTTGATTAGTCGACTAGTGAACAAATGTTACTCGACTAACAGTTCTTTCCTGGTCGACTAATGCTTTAACATTGGTCGACTAAACGGTCTAGCCAGAGTTGTCTTCTATTAGTCGACTAGGGGTAGAGTGTTGGTCAATTAATAAGTCTAAAATACACAGTTTAGATATAGAATAAAACCAAGATAATTCTAAGTCCTTTTTAGGGTTTCTTTTGTGTGTGGTGCATCTTCAAAGCGTTAACATAAGTTCTAAAATAAGAAAATAGAATTACATCAATTACAAAATAAACACTTATTTGCCATAGTTGATGTAGCAGATTTGTTTTCAATTCATCATTCCCAAAATAGAATTACATCATCTCATTATCATAGATTTGTTTTCAATTCATCTTGTCTTTGACTTGTCACATCATCATTTAATCTTGTACATCATTAAATAATATCTAATATATCTGCATACTTAAAGTTAGTACAAGTTATATATTTGCTCATCATCAAAACTCATATTGGTGGTAACTCGATATTCAACATTTTCTCATTTTTTATGATGGCAAACATATATTACATAAGATAAATTACAAATACTTACCCCCTCCGTAAAGATGCATGTTAGTCATATAGTAAACAATAACTTCATTGCATCAATGCTAATTAGCATCATGTATATATTAGCATGTATCAATATATACCTAATTATATTTCACAATGTATCATATGTATCATAATATGTCAATTATTATATATTCTAAGTAGTTTTGTATTTTTGTATCTTTCTCCATTTTACTCAATCTTTATATATTTTTCTCCCCTTTTGTCATCAATTCGAGTAGAGTTAAACATTCTAAAGAACTAAAGTGAACAATAATAATCATATTTATCATTCATTTTCATTAACAATTCCTAATTTTTGCTTCTTAAGAAAAATTTAATGAGTTTTAATTGGAATGAAGGTTAGTAAAAATCATATAGTGACATTTAAGTTTAGAAGCAAGTTTCCAATATAGCTTTGAAGCCAAAGTGACAAAATATATCAATGTATCCATGTGTCACCAAATCATATTCTATGTCAATGTAACAAAGTACCATATCAGAATGTCATATACATGTATCTCATTTTCTATAATATTTATGCATGTATCTCATTTTCTATAATATTTATGCATATATTTATGACTGTATCATATCTAATGTGTCCCTCATATGTTATTACTTATGTTCAATAATCTAAGTAATTTCTTCATAAATTTTTATGCAAGTTATAAATATGATTAATTTTAACTTTATTAAATTTAACATGACTTCGCATATATAGAGAACATTCTCCATAAGAATTAGAAACATGTAAATCAAATTCAACAATTCATACAAGGATTATAAACGAACGAGATATTTCATTAATTAAAAAGTCACAAGTTACATTAAAAGCAAATACATCAACACCATACATCATCTCTTAAGAACAAGAAACATAAAATATATCCACTCAGAAACTACTCCTACCGTGGATAAAGAGGCCAGTCATCCTCGTCCAGAGGGCTTCATGTCCAGTTGTCCACTTCAAAGTTTTTCTAATGTGCTTCTCAGTTCTTCTAGATTAGTACGGATTTTTGCTTGGTTGTTTTTTTATTTCATCTTGGTTGAGTAGAATTACTTCTTGATAATGATGCAACTGACCCATCTGGTGCAAAATGATAAAGTTTGACACCATCAACCTACTGACATTGCTTGTCAGGGATTGAAAGTGATCAAATGGAATGGAAAGTGTAAGAGGAATAGCTGATTAACCAAGTTCAGGTGCATGTTCACCTTCAGGTTCAAGGTGGACACGGGATAGATCTGATAAAAGATGCATCTTAGCAAGTACTGATTTGTTAAAAAGGTGTAACATTTGTTAGGATTTCAATCTCTGTATCTAGATTGACTTTGAAAATTGAGAAGATCCTAGTCAGAATGCAGCTGTATAGAAAAGAAGTATAAACTGGTCTAGAAAGTTTGTCATAAATAATCTGAGCACAGTTTAAACCCATTTATCCAAGAAGTGCATATATGCATTTAGCCAGGTCAACTGACATATAAGTAAAGCTTCTTGACTTTGGTAAGATTTGGTAGGATAAAATTCTACATATAATCCTAGCTTGTGGGTGTAGGTTCTTTGAGAGAATACATACATCCTCTAAGAAGCATCTTTGAACGGATTTCAGGATTATCCATTTCAAATTTCATAAGAGCAAGTCCATGATTAGGTATGCTGAGAAGTGAGAATGCTACATACCTTTTTGCTTTTTCAGATTGTAATGTTATTTAACTTATTTCTACATTCTTTACTAAGCTAACTACGTGAATATCTCCTTGGCTAATTAAATTGGTGTAAAATAGGTTCACTAACCTAAGATAGCATGGTTGAGTGTTTTCATAGCTAAAACATCATACAATCTATTATTACTGAAAAATTTGAGCTGGGTCATATGTTGTAAAATCCCCAAATTTTACAAACCTCTCACAATATTATATCTAGTTTGGTATTCTTAAGAAATTTCTCTCCAATATTGGGTTTCTCCAAATATTAATGGAAAGATGGTGCTTGTGAGGATGAAGAGAGTCAAGAAGAGGATGCTCTTGCTCTCTTAGACATGATGAATGATAAAAATTATGAGGGTTTGATGAAATAAAGAGCTTGAAAACCTAGGGCTAAGATTTTTAGATGAAGAACTGAAATTTAAACCTAGAAAGTGATAATTAGACCTAAGATTTGAAGTATGGAGCTGATCTTCTTCAGCTAGGGTTGAGAGGAAGTGAGAAATCGGCAACAGCTGATGTTTGGGAGGAGGAGAAGAGAAACTGTGTTCTGGAAGAAAAAAAAATTCAGCTGCAAAACTGAGTTTATGAATGGATCTGAGATGATTTTGAACCCTTGGATGATGGATGAGTGGTGAAGATCAAGGAGTTACTGGGTTTAAGTGACGGGGTTCCAATAAGAAACGGGTCTAAGTTTAATGGGTCAAGCATGAATCAAGAAAACTCGCAAAAACAAAGCACAAATTGATCGTATTAGTGATTAGACTAACTATTAGTTGACTAATATGTCCGTTAGTCAACTTTTAGGCATTGGTCGACCAATGGTAGCAACAGTAGCTGTCGTTAGGATCATGTGATGGCAAAGAGAAACACTAGAGAGGGTGAATAGTGTTTATGAAATAAAATACTTCTCTAGAAATTTCTTCCCAAGATCAAAATTAATGTTGCCTAATTCTGACTTAATCAACCAATATAACTTATAAAACTTATAAAGATATAGGTACGCAGCGGAATATGAAATGCAAGTAAACAAGAGATAATAGCACAATCGCAAACACACCATTTTATCATGGTACACCCCTCCAAGACTACGTCCAGTCCCCAAATCACCGTTGGGCTTGAATCCACTATGTAAACAAATAGTTACATCACTTCACCTACATTGAGGAATTTTCACTTACCTCCATACAAGAGTGCTTTTAAAAACTTGACTCCAACAAGAATTTTTACTCACCAATCCAAGTGAGAATACTTACAATGCTTTTGAAGTTGTTACAAATACATATAGTCTTGCTTGAAGCTTGTGACGTGTGATGGCTATAGTGTTGCTCTCCTATTAGATGAGGGAATATGGCTTTGGGAGATCTAGAAATCTTCGGCTAAAGGATTTTAGAAATATTCCAAACATAAGCCAAAGAAAAAATTGAGAGATTTTTGAAAGAGCTTAGAAATGCTTTGAAACCCTAATTTTTGCTCATTAAAAATTGCTAAAAGTCTCAGCAAACTCAGCATATAGAAGTGAAAATCCGTTGAAAATAGTTTCCAAAGACACCCCTTCAACGGATGGAAAAAGCGGCTTTCCATAAATCGTGAAACTGTGTTTTCTATTCGTTGAAATGTCGATAGTCGACTACTGTACACCGTGGCGTAACCAGGATTTTTTTGCCCTGGACAAAAATAACGATGATACAAAGGATAATATTTACAAATACTAATGACTTTTTACCATGGGCTTCATGTCAAACAGAGTCACAATATTGCAATAATTTCAGTAATGATGGAAATTTATCACATCTAAGAATGTATTTTTAGGTAATTATGTAACTAATCAAAAAACAATCATGCCTATTTAGGATGTTTCTTTGGAAATTTTTTCCCAAGGAAATAATTAGCATATTCACAAGACCACGCTAAAAATGATAATATTAACCAATGGTAATATTAAGAAATGAAAATGAAATTTCATTAGTAATAAATGTTTTAATGAGATCAAACTATAAAGAAAGACATGAAATCTCTATTACAATCAAAGAAAGATATCAAAAGGCATCTATATAAAAATAAATACAAAATTTAATGTAAACCCGAGTTTTGCTGCCTAAAAACTAAAAAACTAATTTACATTGAATGGTAACACAGCCCAACCAAATATTAAAGTAATTAGAACTAAATATGGGATCGAATAAATCAAGAAAGACAGTGAGCGACATGAAATATAATATATATATAAATTATTTTTTCTTGCTAAGAGCAAGCCAATGGTTGTGACGCCCATGATGAAGCATATTTTTGTTGGGATCTAATTGCAAAATTCTACAAATGAACATGTTCAAAAGAACTGTTCATGCAAAAGTTAATTTAGACCTTTGCGAACGCAACAGAAGGAAGAACAATACTCAGGGATATGAAAAGGATGTACAATATTTATCTTCTGGTAGTTCAAAGTTTCCTTCATGTTAACGGAGTTTTCTTTCTTTATGTTTTCCCTAGAAATGTTGGGGTACTACATTAATGTATAATATAATTGTTTATATATGCACATATAAACAAAGGTTAAGGGCGTTAATAAGCACTGAATTGACAATTCTGTTAAAACATACAACCGTCTAAACAAAACCACGTGCTACAAACTCAGTCAGCACAACACTAAATTAATATCCAACACAAAAATCTACGTGAAATATCAGCCTCAAATTACATATTTATGTTATTTTAATTCTTTATTTACCTATTGACACGACAAAGAAACGAACCACAAAAAATGTAATTTCTACTGTTCGAAGAGGCACAAATTTGTATTGATGATAAATTGGAAAACTATTTTTAGAACTTTCTGTACATACTAATAATTGATGAGCAACTTGTAATGTTTTGTAAAGAAATCCATACAAGAGGTTTTTTATGCAAAACCTAGTTTAGAATTTTAGGATTAAGGAATAATTTTATAAAACTAAAACAAGAGATTCTTTAATGCAAAACACAAGTTAAAAATTTTTAGGACTAAGGAAAAAATTTTATTTATCAAAATTTAGATGAAGGCATGTCTTGATTCTGCAACCTTGGCGTTACAACCAGCTCACTCAAACCAACTGAACTTTTGAACTAACATATTGCCACATAAAAAGTTTTTATTTATTCTTGCATTGGGCAGCTGCCCGGGGCAAGGCAACCGTAATTACGCCCCTAACTGTACAAATGGTAGTCGACTATCCAAACAATTGTAATCGACTCTCAGAACAATTATGGTCAACTATTTCATGAGACAGTGGGTTCCCAATGAAAAGTCGACTTCTATTCAAGGAGTCTTGACTATCTAACAGACATAAAGAATACAACACGAAAAATCTTTTAAAACATTTTTAAAACATTTTGAAATTATTTTTAAAGTGTTTCTATGTGTGTGTGAGAGCTTCTACCAAACCTTAACATTCTATGACAAGGAAAAGAAAATTACATCAAATATAAAATATTACATAGAAGTCAAAGAAGTACCTTGATGTATTTTCCATGTTTCAAGCTCCTTGCCTTGCTTCCATGGCTTGATCTTGTTAAGCTCACCAATCATTTGAGTGCTTCTTTGAATTGCTTTGAATTTCTGCACTCACGTGTTAAATGACATGTTTGCTCATCATCAAAACTATATGTGGTGACTCAATATCCAACAGTTAGGTGTCTTGTAGTTTTAAGAGAAGAATCATGTTTGTATTTGTCGACTGTGGTTATCATTAGTCAACTAATGATGGCTTGTATTTTATGCTTTGGTGACTAATATCCATATACTTTATTTATTATTAAATTGCTATTTTGAACTAATTATCGCCCAATTTTCAAACAATTAATTTCAAATTTTGTATACTTGTTATTTTTAATTTCTTCTTCATTTTATATAGGGTACATATAATATGAGCACTAGAGTTTTGGTACCTTGTTAATTAAGGTTCTTAAGGTTTATTCATTAGGAACCCAAATCCATTAAGGTTTGAATTTCCTAGATTGAACATATACAAAAAAAATTGAATTGTGAACATTTTGCATTGAATTATTTATGTGTGTTTTTAACTTTATTATTTGAATTCTTTGGTATCCATATATATATATAATATGATTTTTAATATGGTTTACTACCTTTGAATGGTTAAATTTATTTTTTTTGTTCTTAGCTAACTTAGTATATATGAATGCATGACGTTTAACAGTTCTATAGTTATTCATATGGTTGTGTACATTGTCCCTATTTCCATTGTATCCTAATCCAAATTTACTGTTGGATACATTTTGTAATGAAAAAAATCTTATTAAAGTTTTCTTTACCTTTATTAAATTTGTGTACGTTAGTTCTTCGTATTTTAATTTTATAGTTGATATGTTCTTATCAAGGTCATCAATTCTATCATTTAGTTTTGGATTGTTACGTTCTTTTCTTAATAAAATATTTTCTTCTTTTAATTTGTTGTTCTCTTAAACTAGTTTCCAATTAGTTTGAGAAATATCATCAATTTTGAAACAGATTTACACACAAGTTTCATGTTCAAGTTTTAGTGATTTATGTTCCTTAAGTAACTTTATGTGTGGCATACAACTCGGTGAAGGCAAAAAGTCATTATCATTATCAAAATTGGAACTTACCTCGTCATCGTCATGGTGTGCCATAAACCACATGTTGGCGTTTTCTTTTTCAATTTCTTCTTCCTCGACGGTTGAAGAATTGGAATCATTCCATGTCACTGCTAAAGCTTTCTTTTTGTGTCTCTTGTGTCAATCAAGGTAAGCGTTCTTTGTCGTTGATAAGGGGCATTCCTTCATGATGTGCACTGGTTTGTTGTATTTGAAACATAGATGGATTTTGTTAGAGTTCTTAAATTTTGGGGTTTTGAATTTATCTTTAAAAAATTTTGAATTTTAGTGTCATTAATACGATTTTCTCGTTGTTGTCATCAGAATCGATCCTCCGTGTCTGATGTTGCTTTGAAAGGTAGAGCTTTCTTCTTCGATGCTTCCTCATGCCTTCTTTCTTCAAGATAAACCTCGTACGCCATCAAGTTTCATATGCAAGTTTGCAGGGTGAGTTTGGATAGGTCATTGTTCTCTTCAATTGCTTTCGTCTTCTTTTATCATTCCGATGCAAGGAGCAAAGAGTCTTTCAGACAAACGCGGGTTGGGTGTACGTCTGCCCAACGTATAAAGTGAGTCTTGTGTACTTGTCCGTGGTTGATTCGCCTTCCTTCATTTTGAATAGTTTGAATCTGTGTACAAGAAGAAAAATGTAAGATTTCATAACTCTACTTGTACATTTGTGTGTGACCTCTAATTTGTGCCAAATCTAATGTGCAATTGTAGCAGTTGAGACTCGGTTGAACTTGTTGCTATCCAATGTACAAAATAATGCGCTCATGGCTTTAACATCTCAGTTAGCCATCGGCATTTCCGAATCGGTTCAAGTTGTGTATGGTTTGGTTGGTTCATTGTTGAGAGTCTTCACAATGTTACCACATCTCGAAGCTGATCGATTAAGGTAAATCATCATCCATCTCTTCCAGTATCCATAGTTCGCTCTTGTGAACATTGGTTACCGGGTTGTTGATTGTCCTCGGGGAATTGAGATCCATTTGTTGGAGACGCCATCCTTTTCAAAGCTCTGATACCAAGTATGGATATTAGTCGTTGAGCAATCCCTTAGGTCTCATACCAAGTGTTAAATTTTATAGATGACATGCATAACACTAGATGTGGGTGAATAATGTTTTATAAAGTTTTACTTAATATCTCTAAATAAGTTGCCACTTAAAATCTTAATCAACTTATACTTGAATATAATTAACTTGCAACAGAAAATAAACAGGTAATTGCAATAAACAAATGTAAAACAGAGGTAAATGTAAAACAGAGGTAGAACAATCAAACCAGAAAGTAGATCACGAACGCAACGAATTTTATCCTGATTCAATCCCCTGACCTATTCCAGTCCATTAGCTCTCCTCTTGAGATTTTCCACTAAGTCTCTTGCAAACCGTTAGAACTTACAACCCTTAACACCACAAATCGGTGTTAAGAAACACGCGTGTCTCAAACCTTGAGAGATAACATACTTCTCTCTCAAACACCCTTGAGAGATACCTAATGGAAGCAAATGAAACAATTTTCATGTAGCCTTGAAAAATGTGAAGATCTTGTGTATAAAGATGGCTATAAGAATGGAGTTTCCATTCAAGGGATGAGGAATTGAAAGAATAGAATATCTAATGCTTTTCTTTTGGCACATAAGAATGAAAAAGTTCGAGGGGATATTTTGGCCAATATCAAAATCTTTCTTTTTTTCAAAATAGATAAAAACAATTTTAGAGGCATCAGTTTCGGTTTCGGTTTCGGTCTTCTGAGAATTTTAGGTTTCGGTCATATTTCACTCGTTTCATTGGTTTCGGAGTTGCGTTTTGTTTTGTCCATATCGGTAATGGCAGGAATTTTTCAAAACATTACTTGTATTATTAATATCAAATACCAACTAAATTATTAATGTATAATACTATCAAAACTTAAATAAAGTATATTATATAATTTAAAAGAGTTGCTATTTACGTTACACATTTTACTAAACATATTACATTATTTACAAGTTTGCCATTATATAGGCAAACTTGTAAATAAATGTAACACGGTGCTTGTAAATAAATGTAACACGGTTAGCAAAATGTGTAGAGGGTGAATCGCAACACATAATGCTGCTGTTAAATTACACTATTGCTCGTCGGTTTAAAAGAGAATGTCAAACTTATAAATAAATGTAAAATGTTCAGCAATTGTGAAATTTAACTAGCAGGAGTCGGAACGCTCATTAGATCAAAACAGTCGGAGCACTCATTAGATCAAAACGATGTGCTGGAGGCTTTCTCAACTCTTCTTCAATTTTCCAAGGCGACAGGAGAGCGAGGTGGTTGTTTCTTTGATTTTTCGAGGCAACGAGAGTGCGAGGCAGCTGTTTCTAAGTTTCTTCGATTTTTCGAGGCGGCGGGAGAGCGAGTCATGTGTCTTCTTCTTCGTTCTTCTCCGTTAATCATCGGCGTGCAACAATCTCAGTAAAATTTGTTCTCTCATCCTCCTCTTCTAATTCTCCTTTACTTGCCTTGCCTTTTTTCGACAAGCAGTGGATTTTTTTGCCTTTTTTAATGTTTATGTTGCTACTTCTTCGATTTCATATAGGTTTTTTTTTGTTTTGAACTGAAACCAAGTTTTCGGCTCCGTTTAGTATCGGACCCGGCTGAAACCAGTACGAAACTGTCGAAACTCAATGGTTTTGATCGAAACCCTAAACCATAGATAAAAACTTATTAAATCTTAATGAAAATAATTGTGAGGTTTTAATCTATCTATAGAGATGAAAAATCATCAAAGAAAATGTCCAAATTATCCTTTACAATGGATAAAAAAGCGTAGTTTCTCAAAATCAACTCAGCTAACGACTAGTTAATTAGTCAACTAGTAACAAATATTAGTCGACTAATGGTTCACTACTGGTTAATTAATACTTTAACATTGATCGACTAAACTGTCCGGCTACAATTTCTGTCTTCTATTAGTCGAATGTCGACTGGGGTTGAGTGGTGGTCGACTAATAGGGGTAAAAACACACAATTTAGAATAAAATCTAGGGTTTTTATATGGATTAAAACTAAGATAATTCTAAGTATTTTAGAGGACTTCTTGCATGGTGTGCATCTTCAAGACTTTAACGTAAGTTCTAAGACAAGAAGATAGAGTTACATCAATTACAAAATAAACACTCATTTGCCATGGTTGATGTAGTCTTTAGCTCATCACCTTGTCATAGATATGTTTTCAATTCATCTTATCTTGATTTGTCACATCATCACTTAATTTTATACATCATCAAATAATCTTTAATATAGCTGCATACATAAAGTTAGTACAAGTAATATGTTTCTTCACATCAAAATTCATATTGAGAGTAAACTCATAATGGGAGGGACTCAATATCCAACAGGATCCTCAGTCCACAAACCACAAGATGACCACATGACAAGATGCTTTTTCATTTGCCTAGAAGAGATTAAAAACAAAAATGTAGCTTCAACATAAATCTCTCATCTATGTCAAGCTATTTTAACTTTTTAAGGCAACGTGTACCTTTGTCAACCAAAGGCACATGTATCACTACTCTAGTAAATCCGAACATATATGACCCATAGAATACTACTGTCAAGAAACATTCTAAAACGTTAAGACGTTTAGTGTTTATCTAAATACAATAAATCATCAACTACAATAGATTAAATAAACCAATTTATTAATCATCATCCAATTTACGGGCCCCTAAAACTGTGCTAGCATATTAAAGCGACGCTCAATTACTTCATATTTCAGAGTGGTGATAAATGAACTCATAGACATCAGACCAGATATATGTGGCACCTCCAAAATAAGATGATATACACATGGATAGTATGATGAAGCTTTCTTATTTATAATGATTTTCCTAGGCTGATGGAAAAGCATCACATCAAATGATATGTTAACTAATAAAGGTCCAGCTTCAACTTTTCTTCAGAAGCAGAAAGAACATTGATTCATAAGAAGGCGCCTAATAAATCTATGATCTAAGAGACGCTCAAAGCAGAGGAATTTTTTTTTTTGGTGGGGGGGCACAATGGAAGTTGATGGAAACTATGTCATGATTCCATTTCCCTTTCTCTTTGGAATGTGAATTTCTAGTGTTTTAAAAAATGGAGTCAACCAGTTCACATAATCATGTATATAATTACCATTGCAAAAAAATCTTCTTTCCTGATTCTATCTTTTTTTCGTGTTCCTTTCTTCCTTTCTTCCTTGGGGGGATCACAAGGGAATCAGTTATGACCTATGCACTTTAAACAACTTACCACATCAATACTTGTCCTTTTTTATTCCATTTTCAATTTAGCTCCCCCAAACAGATTTTTAGCACTGGAATTAGAATTCCAAATCCCTTTCTAGCTTGGAGCCAGAATCAAATTGAATCACCAAAATGTGTTCCTCCCATTTAATTCCACATCGAAGGATCTAAGAAACTGTGAGAGTACGTGCGTAGTGTCTGTGTTTAGTGTCTGTGTTACAGCTAAATTCCTCACTAAATTCCTCACTGCTACCATGTAGGGCATGTTCCAAATGTTGAGAATGGTTTTGTGGAAAGTTGAGGGGTTGTGGAATCTTGATGTAAGGAAAATTTGGTTGTGTTTCAAATGTTGGAAAGTTGGTTGGAAAATTGTTTTGAAAAAGTTTTGTAGGGCCCACATAACTTTCTTGTGTTCCTTTTGTTAAAAGTTGATTGAAAAGTTTGATGAAAAAAGTTTGATGTGAGGTCCACAGGTTTTACTAATTATTAAACTAAACTATAATTAAACTAATTATTAAACTAAAATATTTAATTATAATCCTTAAATATAAAAAAATAAACACAACTTTCTCGCGGCAAAAACAACATGAAGCATTGTGCACTGAGAAGTGCACAGTGCATCCGTCCAATTTAAAAGGAATAAAAAAATCGAATGATGACAAAAAAATCGCGTCGCACTGTGCACTTCTCAGTGCACAGTGCTCCGTCCGAATAAAAACAAAAATAGATCTTGATGCATGTTGCGATTGGACGAGAGAGCGGATAGAGGGAGAGAATGTGGGCCCAGACATCAACTTTCTTCTGACTTTCTCAGAAGAAAGTTATGTAAGGGCATGTTCCTTTTGTTGATTGTGGAGTGGAAAGTGAAATTTTTACACTGTTCACGCACTATTCACTCATTATTCACAATTTTCTCAACTCATTTTCCTTGCGTCTGTTCATTTTATTGAGAATTTTGGGAGAAAGTTGGCCAATGTGGATCCGAGCTAGCTCGAGAATTCTCAAATCTATAATCTGCGGACTTTCTTCTGCTAAAGTTGATATCTGTGCCCACATTTTCCGCTCTCTCCGCTCTCTCGTCCAATCGCAGCGGGCATCAAGGTTTATTTTTGTTTTTTAATCCAAACGGAGCACTGTGCACTGAGAAGTGCATAGTGCGACGTGATTTCTTTGTCCTCATTCGATTTTTTTACTTCTTTTAAATTGAACGGATGCACTATGCACTGAGCTCCGTGTTGTTTATGCCGCGAAAAAGTTGTGTTTATTTTTTATATTTAAAGATTATAATTAAATATTTTAGTTTAATAATTAGTTCAATTATATAGTTTAATTTAATAATTAGTAAACCCCATGGACCATATATCAAACTTTCTTCATCCAATTTTCCAACCAACTTTTAACAAAATGAACACAAGAAAGTTATGTGGGCCCCACAAAACTTTCTCAAAACAACTTTCCAACTAACTTTCCAACATTTGAAACACAAAACCAAACTTTACTTGCATCAAGATTCCACAACCCCTCAACTTTCCACAAAACCATTATCAACATTTGGAACAGGCCCTAATCCGCGGATTTTCACGGATTACAGATTTGAGAATTCCTCGAGCCAGCTCAGATCCATATCAACCAACTTTCCTCACAAAATTCTCAACAAAAGAAACAAACGGAAGGAGAGTGAGTTGAGAAAGTTGTGAATAGTGAATCAACAGTGTAAAAAATCCACTTTCCACTCCACAATCAACAAAAGGAACAGGCCCGTAACATGAAGTATTATTAACACCATATCCGTCAATCACTCCCAGATATCCAAGTTATCTTTTAGCTAAAATGCACCGGAAATGAAAAATATTCAGATGGTTTAATCCTAGTTCAGCAAACTCACGATGGCAGAAAGTAGCATTCTTCTAGTTTGGAAAAGATCCCGATGGGATTAATTTTGCAACGAGAGTGATTCTTCGACTACATAGAGAAGATCAATCAAGATCAAGCTAAAATCTGATGCTGAACTCAAAAAATCTTTTTTTAGGTTAGCATAAAACATGTAGAATAGACTAATTAATCTTCACCATAGTTGATTTCACTCGCTAGATCTAGTATAAATTATGTCCATAAGCTAACGAAGGACCGATTGTAGAGATATCGTGTTCAATATCTTAAATTTCGAAAAAGACCTCGAGCTCGGCGGACTTCATGGCGATGGGGATGCATACGAGGAACACGCCGAACATGGCGATTGCCGTGTTTCGCTTCCAGTGCTTGGGCTTGCAGTACGGCCCACCGGTCATGCTCCACACCTTAGCCCTGAAATCTCCTCCCTCCGCCGCATGATGGCCGTGATCACCGCCGCCCATTCTCTTCTTCTTCGTCTTCTTCCCTCCCCTCTCGAGCCCTAATTTGATTTGACCTCAGTGGACCGACACCGGGAGACGTATACGCACGGACAACGCATTAATTCTTGTTGGGCCGGGCCGGGCCTTCTGGGTATACCCGAAACGCAATTGGGTCGGTCCGGTGCGGTCCAAAACATTGTGACCGGACCATTCCAATCTTCCATGGGAATAGACTAGCAAATAACCCGTGCACGTACACGTGCACGGGGATTGCAAAAAATGTTTGGAAAAAATGCAACAACCGGCAATATGATGGGGAAAGAAAAAAGGGGTGGTTGTGTTTGGATGATTCAGTGGCAAAAATACCAAACCCGAGGTTGTACGTACAAACTAATTCATCTCTTCTCTTTTCCCTCGAAATCACATCATCTCTTATCCAAAAACTCATGATAACATCCCTCGTTTGAACTCCTGCACACAGTGCACGGAGCCACGAAACCCCCCCCCCCCCTCCAACGAACCGGATGTGTTACACGCACACAAATGAAAATGAGTAAGAATTATGTGTGTATGTGTCAATATCGTCGGTGGGTAAAAGGATAAATGCAAAAACCTTGGGGTTTTATGGAAAACATCACATATAACAAACATGTAAATAAGTGCGCTTTGGGTGTGATTTTGTGGGATGATATGGAAATGGCAATCATGTAAATAAGTGAGCTTGTGGTTTTAGGGGTTGTGTGTGATGTGGATGTCTCATGTGGCACCGATGTGATATTGCCACATGGGACAAACATGTCACATGAGACAATCTCGTGTATTGTATAATAGATTTTGTTAAGGCCAAAAATGACTAAAACAATTGTGTTGCTAACGTGGACCCTTCCTGATGAGTCGGAGCCTCGTCAGCAAGTTGAGTGGGGACTTAGATTGGAAGAACCTGGGTCGTTGATGGATGATGAATGTCTTGCTGTGCTCGATCGACCCTCGAGCGGTCCGTAAATCAATCGATCGAGGCTAAGAAGCTCTAGAACGGCCCTCGCGTAGGAATGAGGCTCGTTAAGCGTCAGGGGGTCGGATCTGGGTCCCGACACAAATCCACTCTGATGCTTAAGTTAGGATGAGAACTTAAGAAAGAGATGGAGCTTGAAGCAGCTGAGATCGACCCACAGAGGTTTGTCTCAGATCTGACGTCGCAACCTCTTTTGTGGAAGAGATGTAAGCTAAAGGAGTAGAGTCTATCTATTAGATCTCGTGCCTTGGGAGTTGGAACCTCCCTGTATTTATAGGCCTGCTGGGTCTTTTCAGTGACGTTGGGAGGATAACAGTAACCAATTATGGTGCCATGATCCCCCCTTTAATAGGAGTAACCGTAGCCCACGTTCCCGCTATTTATGAGCACGCCTTCAATCTCGCGTTCGATTGGTGGGAGTACAACGGGCGACTGCCAGGTGGGCTTTGCATGAGTCGATATCGGTCTTCTCTTGTGGGCTTTGTGGGCCTTAGTCACCAGTCGGTCAAGTCTTCTCAAGTGTCGGCCTAATGATTCAACAGATTTGCTTACACACCTTTTTGATATGTTATTTTCAAAATTGTCATTTCTGTACTCACAGCTTTGATTTGCAAACCCATTTCTTAATTTTTTTGAAAAATAATGAAACTGTCATTTTCAAAAAACCCGAAATACCAACTATAAAAATTACTCCGCGCCCATACCAAATTACTTAACGTGCACAACGGGTAAAAAATTTTGCACGTTGTTTGTGTTGCGTATTTTAATATGTGCATGGCTTTTTACTCACAGTGCATGACAGGCAAGATTTTTGACTGTTTTGTGCGCTGAGTAATTTTGTTATGTGAATCTCTTTTTACTCGCCGCACACACCAGGCAAGCACATTGAGTAACTTTGGCTTGTGCATCACTTTTTACTCACAACGAACAGCAGGCAAATTGTTTGCCTATTGTGTCCGCTGAGTAAGTTTACTATAATCATCTCAAATTACTCACCGCGCACAACAAGCAAAACAAAACCATTTTCTCATCGCGAACAGACATGATTCAGGCAACAATTTTCTCAAAGCGCACAGTCCTAGTGGCAACACGCGAAAAGCAAACAGTTAGTGTTTGATTTTTCTCTAAGTAATTCAAAGATTTCTTGGATATCAAGAGACATTCGGAGAATTTCAAAGAAGATGTGGTATGAATTCAAAAGATTTAAGGATTTTTTTTGCCTTTAAAATGTCAAATGAAACTTAAAATGAATCAGATCGGCTGACAACTGGTAAGTCAATTTAAGCAATTTTTTGTTGTGCATATTGGTAAATCATTGTTAGTAATTAATTGTTGGTATATGAATGCAAATAAATTGCTCACATTGAGCAATCATAGATAGTCAATATATGAAATATTTGTTATATGTTTGTCAATAATACCTTAATAAATTTATGTAGCGTTCAAATAGTAGTACGTTTATTATAAAATCCAGGATAATGAAGTAACCCTAAACAACCAAAAGGATTTTACAAATGGATATACAACCATGAACAAATTTAGAAATAAAGAAGCACTAGTTAATTTGATAAAGGAATTCGGGAGTGCAAATAGGTGTGCGATTGTTACAATGTCTTCGACTATGTGTACATTGTGCACTAAAATAACAACTTTGTACTTTGCATGTGAAAGAAGCGGGAAATACAGGGTGCACAGTAGCAATATTGAGAAAAAGACCACCAATCTTAATGCAAGCAAGATGCGTCAATGTCTGTTCTCCTTGAGGGCTAATACAGTGGGCAATAAAGATGAGTTGAAGTTAACAGTCTTGTGTGGTGTAACGTCACGCTTCCCAAAATACGATGGAAGCGAGAATGTTACAAAGGTCCACATGAACTAGAGCGATGAGGCTCGAGTTCACTAAGCGTCTGTGCTAACAACCTTGCAGGATTCTTGCATACATTCAGAACAATAAAAACATTCGTTAATTTCAAAGCCACATCCAGAAGTTCGTACACGAAATAAAAGCAACACGGCCTCAGCTTTGCCAAAGGAAATTATAAAATAGAAACATACTCCTACTACAAGGTGATAAAGCAAATCTAAAACAATAACAGAACAAGTCTGTAGTCCTCCATAGGGAGCGACTCTGGGTCAACAAACTTCTGACTATCTAGGTCAGCCACCCCAAACAACTCCTCCTGGTAATCTGTCTCGCGATCTGACATACATTCCAAAAACATGAATTTGTGTCAGCAATGGTCTGGCACGTAAATGGTGAGATGACCCAAGTCAAGGTGTACGAATTATTAAACAGATTAAATGATGATAATAGTTCTAAAGTCGCAGTTATACATTTATTCAACATGCAGTTATGAACATGTCAATTCTAAGCAAGTAAGGTAAAGGCATTTATGATCATGGCAGTTATAAAGATAATACAAGACGATAGTCATATCAATTTTAGTGTGCAAGTGAAGTGACAATAAATGATTTAAGTTCAATGCATATGATTTCTATCTGTATAGGGTTCTCGCCTTTAAGACGTGGTGAGTGAATCAATCCTTCGCACGTGGATATAATCGTGATTGACGCCACCCACCGTATTGTGGGTGGTGCTCTTGAAGGGGACCCTTGCATACGCTTAGTGATTCGGGATATAAATTGCATATTCCCCCTATTTTTGGTCATTTTATGTGTATATCATGTTAATTTTGGCTCAATATGGGCGTATCTGTGATATTATGAATTATTAAAGCCTATCCCTATTTTATACATAAAATGTGGTTTTTGTGGACTAATTTTTGCTCCCCTTATTTTTCAGGTACTTCTGGTATTTTTCTGCATTTTTTGGAATTTTTCCAGAATTTTCTGGATCTTGAAGCTATTTTTTTGGGAATTTTTGGAGCCTAGAAGGATATTCTGGAATTTTTAAAATAATAATAGTAATAATAATAATAATACATAGCCTCTGGGCCGGCCCACTAGATGGCCCAGTCTCATGGCCCGCTCTTGGAGGGGCCGCTGCATTCGATAAGTTTTTTTTTAAAAAAAACAGGATGTAAAGGCCTGATGGGGGCGGCTGGCACGCGCGTAGCGCGTGCCCGCGCCTAAGAGCGGGCGCCCAGTGCGCCTGACCCGCAGCCTAGTAGATGTGTTTCTCGGCGGATTTTTGCAGGTTTGGGCGATTTTTCGAACCGATAAGCCCAGTTTGCAGACCTAACTTGTGTTTGGGGCTGTTTTAGGCCGAGGTTCGATTTCCAGCAAGCTTCTTCGGTTTTTTTAGAGATTTGAGGGTTTTTGGGGAGTCTTCTTCCCCAAATAGGCTAGGGTTAGGGTTGGAAGCCATGGGAGGTTGGAAAGCTTGTTGGAGGAGCAAATAGGAGGAGGCTATGGCTCATTTGGGGAGATCTTGGTGAAACCTTTCCTCTTCCCCTTTGTATTTTGATATCTTTATGTTGTAATGAATTTGGGTTAATTTTGAATAAAATTTCCATCTTGTTTGTTATGATTGTGTAGTGTTGATTTGGTGTGGGTTGTGATTCATGATGATGGGTTGTTAATCTTGGCTCTAATTTCCTCTTGCATACTATCTTGCTAATCTTGTATGAATTGTTAAGGCATAATTTCGTTGGTAAAGACCCGAAAGGGCACAATTCGAGATGAATCCATGTTCCTAATTTGATTAGTGCTATGATGATGCATCTATGCTTATTGCAAATTTCTGTGTTCATGAATGCTAAATATTCCGATTGAGTGTCTTTAGCCGGATAATTAATTAAGTTATATGTGGTAATTAGAGCTTGATTAACACCAATCTTAGTGAACCCACAACACATACTTTCTCTCCTAGCTATCCTAACTACACTTTTGGTTCTCTAACCCTACCCACTTAGGATAGGATTGTAATTTCACCACACGTTTTCCCCACACTTTTCCACCGTTAGCGAGTTGGTTGTAACACGCTATTATATATCTTTATCGATTAATTTTGCGAGTGTAGAACGACCTGTCCATGTGATCCGACCCGGTACTCACTGGTTATTTATTATTGCATTGACAACTCATACGCTTGGGAATGGAAGGCGTGCTCCTTGCGCGTCCTCCAGTTCAATCACTTAGTGGCCGCTCAACCCTAACCCCACCCAAATGATACCTTGCGCGAGTTGGTATCATTTTGCATGCGTGCTCAAAAAATGTTATATTAAAATATGATATCATGAATATTGTATTGTTTTTGATGTGTGGTTTCATGAAATTTTGTACTCCTGACAGCTGAAATCAGCTTGCATGCATGCTCAAAATGTTGTTATCTTGATATATGGTATATGAATTAATTGATGTGTTGTATCCTGAAAATTACTCAACGTACATAACATGAAAAAAATCTTGTTGTGCATTGTGAGTAATTTTGGTATGTGTATAACTTTTTACTCACAGTGCAAAACATGAAAAAAATTGGCTGTTGTGTACGATGAGTAAAAAGAGAGACAAATGGCAAAATTCCTCACAGTGCAGAACAAGTAAAATTTTTTGCATGGCATTGCGGTGATTAAGAGTGCTGCACATACCGAAATTACTCATGGCGCACAACATACAAATTTTTTGTGTGTTGTGCACGGTAAGCACTTTTGATATGTTCATCTCTTTTTACTCACCGCGAACAATACACAAAAATTTTGCTTGTTACACGGAGAGAGTAATCTTGGTATGTTCATCTATTTTTACTCACCACAAATAACATGCAAAAATTTTGTCTGTTGTGCTTGGTGAGTAATTTTACAATGTGCATAAATGTTTATTTACATTACACAACATGGATCGATAGAATTTCAAACATTTCTTTCCATCCAATAGAGATCCGAATATATCTTGAGGGAATTTTGTGACCTAAAATTGCTCATTCACTAAAATCATTCATGCCTTAAAATTATGCTGCGAGATCGAAGATTCATGATTTTCCTTACCCTAAAATTGTTCGAAAAAAATTTACAATGATTTTAGAATATCATTCAGTATGTACTTACACGTAATAATTTTTTAATGATTTAAATTGAAATTATACAATGCTATGTAGCATCGTTGTTTACACAGAAGAATGCAGTGAACCGATTTAGAGTTTTTGTCTTATTGGTATCTTCTGTATTTCTAATTGTGTGCAAATTAAAAAGTAAACTGATATTATTTAATTGGTATGTGTGAGGAGTAAAAATTTAGGAGTTATATTCGCAGAGTAAAATGTGAACACAAATCAATTCCCATCATTCAAAGGACCGGAACCAGTTTTAATTCAGTTGTGCTGTGTTTTCTTGTATTTTACCATATATATTTGTTTGTTTTTTATTTTTAAGGGAGTTGCTATATAAACATACCTTTTTGCTCGGTTCACTGACCACCTAAATTTTTATTTACATGCACAGACCTAAATTGCCTTTTTGCTTAGTTCACAAACCAGGTTTTCCGAAAATACCCTTAAGGCCGAAGTGAACCGAATAAGAGTGGCTCCGCTCTTCTTCATCACAAAATTTTACTCATTGCACAGACTGAAAGAGGCGTCGATGAGCCAATATGGGAGATCAGAAGGGAGTTGAGCTGGGTGTAGTGATCAGATTTGAAGGGGTTCAACGAGTAAAGGCAGTATGGTTTTATGGGAGTTCAGCTACACAAGCGAATGGTTATCTATGGTCCAGGTAAAATTGTCATTGAGGTGTTGAATAAAATTAGATGAAGTTTGAATGAAATTTGCTGAAAGCATGTCATGAGCTAAATGATTTTTGTCGGGCATCAATAAGATTCAGATTATATATAGAAAAGAACATGGCAATGATGGATTTTTTGGGGATGAAAATGATGTAGTTTACGTAGAGATAGGGGGTGGCAAACGGGTCTGGTGGGTTCAGGTTCGGGTTGGGTCAGATTTGATCCGACCCGGATATGGGTAAACCTTAAACCGACCCGGATTGAATTCGGGTCGGGTTCGGGTGACCCAGAAAATTTTCGGGTCGGATTCGGTTTAACCCGTCGGGTTAAGATTTGACTTATACACACCTGCTTTTTTCGATATCAAGCTATTTATTAATAGTCACCGGCAATTTATTAAGTTTTGCATAATTTCCAGCTGCTTGTCGCTTAAACCACACTGATGACAACAATGAAGTATAATTAATGTTACCATTTTATTAATAACAGTAATGAAATTAACTAAAAAGTTGTATGTAAAGTGAATTGAATCCAAGACCTCTTAAATAAAAGGACAACAATTCAAATCTAATAAGCACAACTCCCCTTGCAGCTGTGTATTGAAGTTATTACACACACACACACACACACACACACACACACACTATAAAGGATGAAGATGTTGAATATTGGACTCCCCGGATTTGGTTTTGATGATGAGCAAACATAAATAATCCATGAACTAACAATTTGTGAGCGCAGTATTGGAGATCGTCGCCAATTTCACGATAACATTCAAAGCGACATCTCAACACTTCCAAAAGCTCGTATTCATGCCTAAAGCTTCGTTGAAGCTCTTGCGCCATTTTGGAAGTAATGAAGATTCAATCGAAGCTCTCGAAGACCGTTTATTGAGGTTTTATTTATAGTCTTTTAGCTTCGATATATAGAATGTTAAGCCTTGAGTATATCTTACCATTCTAACTTCATAACGCTCATTTCGTAGCTCTAGGATCCTTGCACAAGTTCATTCTAACTTCCTCGAAGCGTCGCGCTTCGATTCGGACTTGTATGTGCATGTTAGTTGGTACAAGAACAAGTACTGACCGACTAGATGGTGATCTAGTCGGTCGGCAACTCTTCTTGGACCGACTAGTTTGATTCCTTATTTTCTTGGACTTTACTGTTTACAGTTAGTCGGTCTACGTTGACTCACCGACCGACTAGTTTGTGAACTAGTCGGTCAGTGATGCTTCTTTGACCGACTAGTTGTGACTTACTGTTCATGCTAAAATTCTCCTAAGCTACTGTTTATCGTTAGTCGGTCTAAGAACGTTTGGTGACCGACTAGTTGACAATCTAGTCGGTCAACTTTTGTTCTTGGACCGACTAAGTCATATTGCATTCAGACTAATTCATTTTGCCTCTTAGTCGGTCTACGTTCATTGACTGACCGACTAGTTGTGAAACTAGTCGGTCAGACAGTCTTCTTGGACCGACTAGATTTCTAGGTCTGAAATCCTATCTCTTCTCAGATCTACTCTTAGTCGGTCCACGTTGTTTGACTGACCGACTAGTTGATGAACTAGTCGGTCAGTGATTGTTCTTTGACCGACTAACTCTCACAGATTTCTATCCGTTGGTGAATGACCTAACTTGTTTTTATATGACCCTATAAATACGAACCTAGGTCATTTCTATCTAGGTTAGAGCTTCCATTCAGAGATTCATTGAGTTCTAAAGAGATAGCTATTCTCCCTCAAATCTAAAGCTCTCTTCCTCACAAGAAACCCATTCTCTCTCATTTCTAGATCTAGAGAGAAGCTTGTTCTTGGTGAGATCTTCAAGCTATTGCTTGATCCAAGTCTCCAACTCTTCCCTAGGCACCGATTGCTGGTCATTTCCTTGGTGCTAGGTCTTGGTGACTTCATCTTCCTCAAATCCTTCATTCCACCTATTGGGTAAGAAAAACTCAAGGTATAGGATTTTGTGGTAAGCTTGTTTATTTCATATAAACTCTTTTATATTGCTTTGTGATTCTCTCGGTTGTGAGAGAAAGGTTGTGATCCCGGGTTGTGGGATTCACGTTTGCTATTGCATGTATGATTTGATCTTGTGAAGGTTTTTCACAAGATATTCATAGTGGAAATCTTGAGTTAGTGTTTCTAACTCAAGTATCCGGAAGGGATCCGGGTGGTTGGGACGTAGGATCACCGGGAACAAGTCGGGGAGACTTGGGTGGATCCGAACCCATTAACATCATTTGTTAGCATTGTTAATTTCGTTGTCGTCATTCAATTTAAGCTTCCGCAAATTGATTTGGTAGTTGTTTGCAATTTAATTTGGAATTATACTCCTTATTATTTTAAAGTACTATTCACCCCCCCTAGTACTTGTGCAGTAGCTGGTAGGGCATTACATTTGGTATCAGAGCCAGATACTTAGCTATGTCTGCCAACGACAACAAGACCGTGCCTCCTCCTTCCAACTATGACACCTTCAGGAACCGTGAAGGAGCGTCATCGGTGATGGAAGGACATTCCTCTACAAGGCCTCCATTCTTCAACGGTACCAACTATGGGTATTGAAAATGCCGGATGGAAACCTTCCTCCGGAGTGCATCCTTATGGAGGACTACAATGAAGGAATACATCGAACCCAAAGAAGAAGACTTTGAGAAATGGACTACCGCGGAGGTCGCCGCGGAGGTAAGCAATGCCAAGGCAATGAACGCCTTGCAATGTGCTTTGGAGCCCGAGGATTTCAATAAGATATGCACATGTAAGAGTGCATATCAAATTTGGAACTCCCTCCTCATACTTCATGAAGGGACGAGTATGGTAAGAGACTCTAAACTCGTAGTCGTAAACAAAGATTACGACATGTTTCATATGCAACCGGGCAAGAAGATGAAAGAATATTACGCTCGCTTTGTTGACATAATAAACGAGTTAGAGGCCCTCGACAAGTCCTACACTCAAAAGGAGAAGTGCTCAAAGATTATCGAAGGACTTCCCTCTTCTTGGGAGAAACGAACCTTCGCCATCGAGGAAGGTAATGACATGAATAAATATACCGTTGTTCAACTAATGGGTACTTTGATGTCATACGAGGTACGCAAAGATAGCAAGGTGAAGTTACAAGAAAAGATGAAGTCCTATTTGAACCTAGATGCGCCTAAGAAAAAGGCGATTGCATTCAAGGCGGCTTCATCCACCTCTACCGATGATGATGACTCGGAAGAAGAAATGGACATGGAATCCATTGCACTCATGGCAAAGAAGTTCAATCGCTTCTTCCGAAAGGGTAACTTCAAACAAAAATCTAAGTTTACTTCTACCAACGCCTCTCCACCTTTGTGCTTTAAATGCAATAAGCCAGGACACATCAAAGCGGATTGTCCTCAAAACAAGCAAAAGGAGAAGTGGAAGGCGCCGAAGTTCGACAAGTCAAAGAAGTACAAAAAGGGGTACAAAAAGGGACTTGTCGGAATAACATTCACCGACTCCGAGGATTCCTCAAGCGGAGAGTCGGACGATGAGCACGTGGAGCAAGCGCACATGTGTTTCATGGCAAGAGAGGAGCACGATCAAGGATCCTCCTCTTCCGATGATAGTGATGACGAAAGCGATGAGGTAACGATGGATGATCTTAGGGATGCTAACTCTCACTTATGGTCTAAATATACAAAATTAGTAAATCGATATACTAAAGTAAAAGATGACCTAGCTAGCATTCAAACCTCGCCTAAGACTATCATCACCAACAACGACACCGTTGTTGAAGAGTTAAGAAATGAGATTGTTAATCTCAAATCTAAACTTGAACATGTTAGCATAGATGATCCGGAAGAACATAGGATAGCGGATTTAACTTCTCAAAACTCGACTTTGAGTATTGAGAACGAGAATCTTAAATCTCGTGTTTTTGTGCTCACATCGCAAGTATCCAATTTGGATACTTCTATGCGTTCTCTCAAAGAGAAATATGAGAACACATTGGGCCGAATTAACAAATTCAACAAAGGTAAGGACCATTTGGATAAAATCCTAAGTGACTTACTTCCGGCCAATCACCACATTGGTTTGGGGTATACGATGGGATGTTCATCCAAAGCGGCCACTACTTTTGTTAGGCCAACTTCCGGTGACTCTACGAGTGGTAGCAAACACTCTATTGGTAGTTCATCTACCAATTGTGCTTCCACCTCGTTCACGCCCTCTTTTGGAAAGAAACACACGTTGGGTGGACCTCCAAAGAAGGGGCATGCTTATATGTACACCAATACCATGCCACGTAGGAACACACGTCCTACTCCACCATCTCACACATATGATGATTTTTATGCAACACATTCTCGGGCACGTGCACACCTTGTGAGACACCCTCACGCACGTGTTCCCACACATGCATATGTTCACCCACCGCATCATATGAATAATTCTCATCGTGCACCATTCCATCATGTCCCGTATGCATATCCACAACATGCATCACGTAGAAATCAACGTCGCATGCATGCACCCAATAGGATGAGGGCTCCCAAAATCTTCACTATTTGGAGCCCGAAGGACACAAGCATGGATGAAAAACAAGTATATATGAATGCTTATTTTTCTAGTGTCGTGCATAGTAAGAATTATGTGGGGAAGTCAAAGTCCAATTGGACTTGGCTTCCAAAGGTCTAACCTTTGAGGACCCAATGACATTGGGTACCATGATGTGCAAGTTTCTATCTTTAGGTACTCAAGGAAAAGAAAAAGAAAAGGAGCAACAAATATAAATTTAGCTCCAAAGGGAATTGGATACTCGATAGCGGGTGTTCAAAACACATGACGGGTGACGCTCAATTGCTCTCCGGAGTGGTTCCCATTGCAAATGGAAATCGCGTCGTATTTGGAGGCAACGAGAGCGGAACAATCGTCGGTGTTGGTAAAGTGGGTAACCCTTCTAAACCCTTAATTAGTGATGTTTATCTAGTTGATGGTTTAAATCATAATCTTATTTCAATAAGCCAACTTTGTGACAAAGGTTACAAAGTTAGTTTTGCGAAAGGATCGTGTCATATTTCAAATGATAATAATAAATTATTATTTTCCGGCACACGCCATAAAGATATTTATATTTTGGATCTTCCTAAGTCATATGAACAATGTCTCGTTGCCAACACAAGTGAACAACACTTATGGCATCGACGCTTTGGACATGTGAACTTTGGAACACTTTATAAGCTTTCGAAATTAAATTCCATTAAAGGTTTTCCGAAGCTCGTTTTTGAAAAGAAAAGTTTTTGTGATTCTTGTCAACGTGGCAAGCTTCCTAAATCTTCATTTAAACCTAAGAAAAGCATTTCTACGAAACGGCCACTAGAGCTATTACATCTAGATTTATTTGGGCCAACTAGAGTTGCTTCCTTAGGAAATGCAAGGTATGGACTAGTCATCGTTGATGATTATTCAAGATTTACATGGGTATTTTTCTTATGTAATAAAAATGAAGCTTTTGAAAACTTCACAATATTTGTAAAGAAGGTACAAAATCTCATCGGAACCACCATTGTCACTATTCGTAGTGATCATGGGGGTGAATTTGAGAATGAGTCTTTCTCAAATTTTTGTGATGATCTTGGAATTACTCACACGTTTTCTTTCCCTCGCGCACCTCCTCAAAATGGTGTTGTTGAGAGGAAGAATAGAACGCTTATGAAGTGTGCTCGCACTATGCTCGAAGATAGTCAACTTGGTTATCAATTTTGGGCGGAAGCGGTACACACCGCTTGTTATGTGTTTAATAGAATACTTTTGAGGCCCGGCATCAAACAAACTTGCTATGAATTGTTGTTTGGTAGATTGCCCCAAGTTAAACATTTTCGTGTTTTCGGCGCAAAATGTTTTATTAAAAACACATATGATAATTTGGACAAGTTTGATCCGAGATCGGATGAGGTGATATTTGTTGGGTATTCCTCACGTAGCAAAGCCTACCGGATATACAACAAAAGATCCTCTACGATCGAGGAATCATTACATGTCTCTTTTAATGAGAATTTTACTACTTCTAGAATTTCAAATGATAATGATTCTATGGATGTTTTATGTGATTCTTTTGAAAATTCTAAGTCCATTGATTCAATTGATTCTATTGATACTAACCCGACTAATGAAGTTGTTGAGAATGTGCCTAGTGATCAAGGTATTCCCAAGCGGCTTCATACCGTCCGCGACCATCCCCATGAGCAAGTAATTGGCAATATTCATGATAGTGTCAAAACGAGATCTCAAGTCCACCACTTCGCCAATAGTGACTTTGTCTCATCAATAGAGCCAAAGAATATAGTTGAAGCTTGCGAAGATAGTGCTTGGATCCTTGCCATGGATGAGGAACTCATTCAATTCGAGAGGAATGAGGTATGGGAGCTTGTTCCTTTGCCATCGAAGAACCACACCGTCATAGGGACACAGTGGATCTTCAAGAACAAATCCGACGAAAATCAAGTCGTCATCCGGAACAAAGCTCGGTTAGTTGCTCAAGGCTATCGCCAAGAGGAAGGTATCGATTTCGAAGAATCCTTTGCTCCGGTAGCTAGATTAGAATCAATTAGACTTTTATTGTCTTATGCATGCCATAAAAATTTTAAGTTATTTCAAATGGATGTTAAAAGTGCATTTTTAAACGGAGATGTCGTTGAGGAAGTTTACGTTTCTCAACCTACGGGCTTCATAAATGAAAAATTTCCAAATCATGTTTTTAAACTAAAGAAAGCTCTTTATGGTTTGAGACAAGCTCCTCGAGCTTGGTATGATCGCCTAAAGAATTTTCTTTTGGATTTGAATTTTAAAATGGGCGAAGCCGATTCGACTCTTTTTATTAAGCATGCGAATAATGATATTTTATTAGTTCAAATTTATGTTGATGATATCATTTTCGGTGCTACTAACTTCACTCTTTGCGAAGAGTTTTCTAATGTTATGAAGGAACAATTTGAGATGAGCCACATGGGCGAACTCAAATATTTCTTAGGTCTCCAAATTCGCCAAATGAACGATGCAATCTTCATCCACCAAACGAAGTACACGGTGGAGTTGCTAAAGCGATTTGGAATGGAAAGTGCTTCCGGGAAAAAGACTCCAATGAGCACGACTACGCATCTCGACAAGGATACGGGCGGTAAGGATGTAGACATTCGTCTATATCGAGGTATGATAGGTAGTTACTTTATCTTACCGCAAGTAGGCCCGATATTATGTTTGCCGTATGCATATGTGCTCGTTATCAATCTCAACCTAAGGAGTCTCACTTAGTAGCGGTAAAGCGTATTTTCCGTTATCTAAGTTACACTTTAGATTTTGGATTACTTTATCCGAAATCTAGCACGTATGAGTTAGTCTCATACAGTGATGCCGATTATGCGGGATGCAAATCCGACAGGAAAAGTACTAGTGGCACTTGCCATTTTCTAGGAAATTCTCTTGTCTCTTGGTTTTCCAAGAAGCAAAATTCCGTATCACTTTCAACCACCGAGGCGGAATATATTGCCGCCAGTGCCGCTTGTGCCCAGGTTCTTTGGATGAGACACACTTTGAAGGACTTTGGTATTCACTGCGATACTAGCCCTATCATTGTGGATAACCAAAGTGCTATCTGTCTTTCAAAGAATCCGGTGCACCATTCCCGATCAAAACACATAGATGTCCGACACCACTTTTTATATGATCATGTTGCTAAAAAGGACATCATTTTAGTGTACGTTGAAACCCAAAAGCAAATCGCCGATATTTTCACGAAACCCCTAAAGGAGGACTCCTTTGTGCGGTTGCGTCGAGAATTGGGGATTATGGGTGAATCCGAGATATAGGATTCATATTTCATTCAATTATCTTGCATGCTATTCGATTTTGCGATATTTCATTCATGCTAGATTTATTGAATTCTTGGGAATTTTATGTGATATATTTGAATTTATGTTCGAATTCGTATTTGAAAGTCGTATTTAAGATTTCGACGTTTTATGGGGTAATTTAGATGACTAATGAGTGAGTTATGATGGTTCATCCAAGTGGTTTGTGAAGAAAAATCATTTATCAAATTTTGAACTCTTCTAGTCGGTCTAAGTTCATTTGTCAACCGACTAGATGCTCATCTAGTCGGTCAGCAAGTGAACTCAGACCGACTAGATCAAGCTCTCATCCATCTCCTATCATTTTCTTTCGTTAGTCGGTCATAGTACACTTTCCGACCGACTAGATTGAAAACTAGTCGGTCAGTAAGTATACTGCGACCGACTAAATCTTGCCCTAAAATTCACTGTTTGCCTCTGTTTCGACTTAGTCGGTTCAAGCTCATTGACCGACCGACTAGATCGTAATCTAGTCGGTCAGTGCTTGAACTGTGACCGACTAAGTGTGTTAGGGCATTTGTGTCTTTTTGATTCCAGACCGACTTATACTCTTATTTCATTCGACTAAAATTTCTTTTAGTCGGTCTTCTCTCCAGCTCAAGCCCGAAAACCCCAAACCCCCACTCGAAACCCTTCGTCTTCCGGCCATCTCTCCGTCGATCGCCGCCGTCGACTCCACCTCCTAGGTATCTCCCTCCCTCTCCTTGGTCGATTCCTACCCTAGGGTTCGATTCTATCTCATCTAGCTCCTAGGGTTTCTAGTTTTAACCTAGGGTTTGTGTGTTCGGATTTCTTTTGATTTCTAGGGTTTGTGCTAGGCTGTGTTTGATCTTTTCATCGATTACTTGTGCTCGTAGTGCTATGGCTAAGACAAGAATTCCCATCGCCTCTTCCGGGGCTTCACCTATGACCGTAGGGCCTTCCGACCCTATGAATCCCCCGAAGCCTAAGCGTCGTGCCAAGTCAACCCAAGCTTCTCCATCTTCGCCTCCTCCTAAGAAGCCGAGGACGGCATCGCTTAAACCCAGAAAGAATTTGCCTAAAAAGCCCATTCTCCACACACCTGGTTCTCCTCCTGAATCTGACCCTGAGTTTGTCCCTGAGGACGAGTCTGGCCCTAGGGAACCCACTCCTCCACTTCGTCCTAAGACTCGCCAGCCAAAGGGAAAGGGCCCAATGCCAGCGGGGGGTGTTGACATATCGTTGTGTCGCGATGACCCTTTGTGTCTCGCGGCCTACAACTGTATTGAACACCGCCCGATGCTATTGGAGCACTACGTCCAGTTTTCTGATTTCCTTGGCTTAGCTGACCTACTCTCCTATAGTGGTCTTCTTGATTATCTCCGATACGACCCCAAGGCCAATCCCAAACCTTATCCTCGCCTAGTGAAATTGTTCTATGCCAATCGTATTCGAGGCCAGTACGATGCCAACCACTCCATTGAGACGACTGTTTTGGGAACTCCTATAGTTCTCACGGCAGAAATCTTAGGGGAGATTCTTGGTTGCTCGTCGTGTGGTCTCCTTCCTTCGGACATTTCGGTCGATGACATTTCTTCCTTGGATCAGTCTGTTCTTTCAGATATCTTCCAGGTTATCCCCTCCGCATTCATTGGTGTTCCATCGAAATCCTTCAAGCCGAATGCGTGGGTTCTTAACCTGATTTTGAAGTCTTGCCTCCTCCATAAATATGGATCATCTTCACTTCCATCCCAGCCGTTCTTGAAATTGATCTACGCTCTTTTCTTGGGGTGCGAGATTAATTGGGCTCGCGTGATACTCGATAAGATGGATTCTTTCGAGTGTATACGCAAGACCAATAAGTCTGCGCACATTCCATACCCTTGCCTATTGACTCTTGTATTTCGACATTTCCGAGTCCCTCTCCCTCCGGACGATGAGCGTCCTTTGGGTACGCCTCTGAACGCGACGGCCGTGAAGAAATCTCTAGCGGCGCTTCGTCACATGCAGAGGTCTACCGCATCTGCTTCTCAGGCTTCTCCCTCTGCTGCAGCAGCCCCCTCTCCTCCTGCTACATTGGACGATGTCGTACGCCTTCTTCGTCGGCACGAGTCACGTTTGGCTCGTACCGAGGAGATAGTTTGCCGTATGGCTCGTGAGATGGGCATTGATCTTCCTCCGTCCGTGTCTGAGGGCGAGGAGATGGACGATGAGGAGATTGACGAGCTTGTCACTTCTTTATCCCGTGGCGATGAGGCCACTGCTGCTGCTGCGACCTCTTCAGCTCCTGGAGATGGCACTTCTACCGGTGCTCCAGAGACCTCTGCTGTAATAGTTCAGACTTCTGAGCCTGCTGCCTCTCCTGCTGTCACTCCTGATGTGCCTGCTGATGTTGAGCCTGTTGTTGTTGCTTCCACACCTACCCCGACGATTCCGTCTGTTGAGACACCTCTACTCCCTGCAGAGCCTGAGTCCACTCCCTCGACTGGACCCACGGAGACTGCAGATCCAGCCACCTCCTCGTGATCGCTTATTTCGAGGACTCTCCACTACGCCTTGGATGATGTATCTTAGTGAGAGTATTTTGGGTTAGGATGGGGTTTGAGAGATGTTTTGATGTATTTTTTGCGATTTCTGGATGTCGGAGTTGGATATTATGTTATGATGTTGTTTTGATGTATGTTGATATACTTTGATGATGTCGATGATGTATGATGTTTTTCTTTTTGATGATATGTAGCACTTGATATGATGTACCTCATATATTCGATGTGATATCTTTTTGGATGTACTCATGTTGTCTCTACATATATATATGTTCATCGTCATTCACTTTGTCATTTATTCGTCGTGCATTTTTTTTTTATATTCGTTGAATGCATTTGAATTGTGAATTCGTCGATCGACGATTAAAAACTTGGTTAAATAGATTATATTTCTATAATTATATAGAATTGTTTTCCATGCACAAAATTAACCAAGAATATTGAATATTGAAGAGTATGTTTCTTTATTCAAGAAATGAATAATTATTTGGTATTTTTGATGATTTTGATTTTTTTTTTTTGATAATGGACATTTTGACACACCTTGATTTGGTTTCCACATTTTTCCCTTGGTGTCAATTAGTTCCATCGTCATTGTCTACGACTCCCGATGTTGGATTTTCCATTTCCTAGTTGTTTTCGTTGTATGCCCCCCATTTTTGGGATAATGCCAAAGGGGTAGAGATAATGATAATAAATAGCGCAAATGAAAATTTAACTCAATTTCCAAGAATCTAATTTGATATGTTAGATTCAGGGGGAGTTAAGATACATATAAGGATTTTCAAAATCCGATATTTTGAAAACCGATTCTCTTTATTTATCTTACTCGTCTGCTTGATGCAATTCATATATATTCATTTTGGAATTAACGTGTCATCAATGCAGGGGGAGTAAGTATTTTACATTTGAATCATTATTTTTGATTATTATTTATGTTGGGTTGTCATCACCAAAAAGGGGGAGAATGTTGAATATTGGACTCCCCGGATTTGGTTTTGATGATGAGCAAACATAAATAATCCATGAACTAACAATTTGTGAGCGCAGTATTGGAGATCGTCGCCAATTTCACGATAACATTCAAAGCGACATCTCAACACTTCCAAAAGCTCGTATTCATGCCTAAAGCTTCGTTGAAGCTCTTGCGCCATTTTGGAAGTAATGAAGATTCAATCGAAGCTCTCGAAGACCGTTTATTGAGGTTTTATTTATAGTCTTTTAGCTTCGATATATAGAATGTTAAGCCTTGAGTATATCTTACCATTCTAACTTCATAACGCTCATTTCGTAGCTCTAGGATCCTCGCACAAGTTCATTCTAACTTCCTCGAAGCGTCGCGCTTCGATTCGGACTTGTATGTGCATGTTAGTTGGTACAAGAACAAGTACTGACCGACTAGATGGTGATCTAGTCGGTCGGCAACTCTTCTTGGACCGACTAGTTTGATTCCTTATTTTCTTGGACTTTACTGTTTACAGTTAGTCGGTCTACGTTGACTCACCGACCGACTAGTTTGTGAACTAGTCGGTCAGTGATGCTTTTTTGACCGACTAGTTGTGACTTACTGTTCATGCTAAAATTCTCCTAAGCTACTGTTTATCGTTAGTCGGTCTAAGAACGTTTGGTGACCGACTAGTTGACAATCTAGTCGGTCAACTTTTGTTCTTGGACTGACTAAGTCATATTGCATTCAGACTAATTCATTTTGCCTCTTAGTCGGTCTACGTTCATTGACTGACCGACTAGTTGTGAAACTAGTCGGTCAGACAGTCTTCTTGGACCGACTAGATTTCTAGGTCTGAAATCCTATCTCTTCTCAGATCTACTCTTAGTCGGTCCACGTTGTTTGACTGACCGACTAGTTGATGAACTAGTCGGTCAGTGATTGTTCTTTGACCGACTAACTCTCACAGATTTCTATCCGTTGGTGAATGACCTAACTTGTTTTTATATGACCCTATAAATACGAACCTATGTCATTTCTATCTAGGTTAGAGCTTCCATTCAGAGATTCATTGAGTTCTAAAGAGATAGCTATTCTCCCTCAAATCTAAAGCTCTCTTCCTCACAAGAAACCCATTCTCTCTCATTTCTAGATCTAGAGAGAAGCTTGTTCTTGGTGAGCTCTTCAAGCTATTGCTTGATCCAAGTCTCCAACTCTTCCCTAGGCACCGATTACTGGTCATTTCCTTGGTGCTAGGTCTTGGTGACTTCATCTTCCTCAAATCCTTCATTCCACCTATTGGGTAAGAAAAACTCAAGGTATAGGATTTTGTGGTAAGCTTGTTTATTTCATATAAACTCTTTTATATTGCTTTGTGATTCTCTCGGTTGTGAGAGAAAGGTTGTGATCCCGGGTTGTGGGATTCACGTTTGCTATTGCATGTATGATTTGATCTTGTGAAGGTTTTTCACAAGATATTCATAGTGGAAATCTTGAGTTAGGGTTTCTAACTTAAGTATCCGGAAGGGATCCGGGTGGTTGGGACGTAGGATCACCGGGAACAAGTCGGGGAGACTTGGGTGGATCCGAACCCATTAACATCATTTGTTAGCATTGTTAATTTCGTTGTCGTCATTCAATTTAAGCTTCCGCAAATTGATTTGGTAGTTGTTTGCAATTTAATTTGGAATTATACTCCTTATTATTTTAAAGTACTATTCACCCCCCCTAGTACTTGTGCAGTAGCTGGTAGGGCATTACAGAAGATTTTGAATCTTATCCTACTATGACAAACCTTTGTTCTACGTGGCAAGTTTGTCCTAGGTTGCAATGACAATTTTAAGGGGACTTAAATTTTGGGGGGAAACTTAAATTTGTGGGAAAACTTGAAATTTTGGAGAACTTGAAATCTGGGGAGGGAAAAACTCCGCAATTAAATAAACCGTGCCCTATGGTCACGGGCAATGACTATACACACACACACACACACACATAACGAAAGTAAACCGGGTCGAATTCGGGTCATCCTGGTTGACATGCAAAACCCATACTCGATCCAGATTTTATCCGGGTCGGGTCGGATCAACCCATATCATACTTGACCCGGATTGGCTCATACACATACCCGGTTAAGGATACCGGGTTCGGGTCGGGTCGGGCTCATTTTGCCAACCATACGTAGAGCAAAGAAATTTTTTGGGGTGAAAAGAAAATTTGTTTTATCTAGGTTAATTTGATAAAATTAGTGATGACTGGACTGCGATATAAATGAATTTTTTTGATGTATAACATAATGTTCTATATGTGATGAACTTTATTGATTTTCATATTATGTAAGCAGTATTGTAGCAGAGCATGGAAGATGAAATAGACATGAAACGTGGAGAACACAACCCGGTGGTTTCTGTGGATGACAGCACTGTTGAGAACTGTAATGACAATGGAAAATATTGGAAGAAGATTTTATGATTGTATCAATTATAACAAGATTAATAAATGTAATTTTTTTGTTTAGGTCGATGAGAGGGAACTATGCCCGTTAGAAAGAAATATGCAACAGAGTTGCTAAAAGAAATATTAAAGTTAAATAGACGGGTGCGAGAACATGAAAGGAATTATGGAGAGATACATGAGGAAATAAGTTTCGAGTTTTCCCGTGCAAATGACACGAGCAGAAGAGAAGCGAATAGTAGTATTTTTATGAGTTATTGCCTCAAAACAATGCAGCTCCCAAGCGCAGAAGGTCAAGAAGTAATAAAATCTTGGGAGTTCAGAGTTGGATCCATAGGGGCAAGTCATTCTACAGTCTCGCAAATTCAATCGATTACGGAAGGGTAATGGCGAGGAGCGTGCCGTCTCAAGCTACCAAAATGGGTGTATATGATGGAAAAAATAGGTGGTGAAACTATTAACCTAACATGAGATAACTCGAGTTAGAGAACCAAAGAGGGGATTGGACTAGCTAGGTGGAGTATATGAGTTGTGTGTCCACTAAGATCGGTGTTAATCAAAGCTCTAATGTTTATAATATAACTCAATTGATGATCCGGCTAGGCTAGGAAACTCATAGGGCCTGTTCTTTTGGCCATTTTCTGCGGAATCCGAGCTCCGTCGTCACTGTTCAGGTGGGCCCCTTGAGGAATCCGAGTTCAAATTCCCGGAGCTGTTCTTTTGTGGGTTTCGTTTTTTTTTTGATTTTTTGCCGACGTGTCGTGGGTAAGAAGGATTCTTGGAGGGCATTTGATATCGGAGATTATCGGTGGGATTACAGTGGAATCCGAAGCGCAGGTGGGCCCGGCTCTCTTCACCCACCAATCCGAAGCACATATTTTTTTTTCCATTTTGATTTGCTGCAGCGCGTGGGCCCCTCTCTTTCCCCCAAACCACTTTCAACTTTCAACTTTCTTCAACCAAAAGAACACACTACACGGAGTGGGACCCACCTCAACTTTCCAAGTCCACATTCCAACCCCACTTTCCTACAAAAGAACACACTACACATCCATTTCTCTCTCATCAGATTCCACACTCCCTCAACTTTCCCATTTTAACTTTCCTACAAAAGAACAGGCCCTTAACGGCACCAACATGCTCATTGACGAGAGAGGCAAATATCAAAAGGGTAGGGTCTTTCCTGCAACTATTATGCCCCCAAAAATCAAAATCAAATCAGCGAAACTCTAATCAAATTTCAAAAGCGAGAAGGCAGAGTGACAAAGATACAATCTTTACAACCCTAACTACACAAGATCGAGAAGAAGAAGGCAATGGCGGAGGACCTACCTTCGTCGTCGTCGTCTTCTTACTACTACTACGGAGTCCTCGAGTTCCTCCTACGTCAGCCGATCCCGAATTACATCGTCCACAAGATATTCCTACTCCTCCCCATCTCCCCCCCTCTCCCCCTCCGCCTCGCCAAAACTCTCCTCCTTCGCCGCCTCTACTCCCTCCCCGTCTCCGAGCAGTCCCTCCTCTCCCTTGAGCTCATCCACAGCCTCAACCTCTCCACCGGCGCCTACGACCGCCGCCCCTCGCTCCTCCCCCACCTCATCCAGTCCGCTTACCTTCACGCCGCTGTGGGATCCACCTTAGCCCCCCTCAGAAATGGAGACCTGCCGGACTTCTTTGACGCCGTCCGTCGGATTTGGATGATGAGGGTTGAAGATTTGGCGAAGTCGGAGGCAAAGTGGTTGGTTTCCGATGGGCTGCTGCGGTGGAAGAGGAACATGGAGGCCGCGTCGGAGCCCTCGTCCAAGGGGACAGAGATGAGGGATATGGTTTTGATGGAGTGGAGGGTGGATGCGGAGATTGAGGCCGTGAAGGACTATTTGGTGATGGAGCTGGAGGTGATGGGAAATACGGTGTTGGAAATGGCAGCCGAGGAGTTTTTTGATGGTGGTGGTGTTGTCCACGATAATGGGTGTGTTGGGGTTGAAAATGAATGCGGGGACACGGCTGATGATTGTGTTGTGATTGAAGGAGGGGAGAATTCGGGTGGGGAGGGGAAAAGGTTGGATGCAGAGTGTAATGTTCTTGAAGAAAGGGGAGAAGCGGGTGACTCAAGAGGAAGCGGATGTGACGATGATGGGTGTGTTGGGGTTGAAAAGGAACGCGGGAACAAGGCTGATGCTTGTGTAGTGATTGAAGGAGGGGAGAATTCGGGTGGGGTGGGGAAAAGGTTGGATGTAGAGTGTAATGTTCTTGAAGAAGGGGTAGAAGAGGGGACTCAAGAGGAAGCAGATGTGAGTTCGAAGGGAATTGGAAATGGCGGTTGTGTTGCGATGGAAGTTGGAGGGGCTCCGGATGATGTCGGTGTAAGTTCCAGGGGAATTGATACCGTGATTATTTCAGGTATTGCATTGTTTCACTTATTTTTGTATTGTCCAGTGTTCACTGAGATACATGGGTGTGGTCTTATCTGATTTATTGAGCAGAATAAAATGAATGAGTAAGATAAGGCCATATAGAACGACTTCAATGTATTCCTTTTAGTTTACCCTTTTTATGTTATTTTGCAATTATTTTTTTCCTGCTGGGAAAAAATTGACATTGATAAAAGAAGTACAAGTAATGGTGGTCGTATTATGAATGAGTAGAGTTGTAACGGAGCATGTTGGCAAATGCCAGAGAAGTGTTTGGCTATAAAAAACGAGGCATCTTGGACAATCAAAGCAATTTGGGTATAGACCGGGGGGGTTGACGGGGTGATATTGATGGGCATTTATTTGACTTTCTTTTCTATTTTCTTCACTGATTCTATTGCTAAATAATATGTTCTCTCTATGTCAACCATGCGGTTTGTTTTGATGAGAAAAATGGATTTAATTCTACTAGTTTCATTGAGAAAAATTAAATAAATGTTTCATCAGAATCTGAAGTTTAAGAAACCGAAGCCTAAATTAAAAAAATGCGTCATTAGTATTCATACATGTAGACGTTATATCCTAAGCAACTAAAACAAATGATTTACTAACCAAATATTGAAGAACAATATTCATTGTCTTGTTAATTTCCTTTTCTCCTCGTGGTAAATAGCTTTGGTGAGATCCCCCCCACTAATTTCTTAATACTGCAAAATGTTTCCATTAACTGTATCATATTGTGCTTCAATTTAAATACCACTCATTGTCGATGTTATTCACATGATTTTTCTTATTTGAACTGTAATTTTCAGGTAGTTTCTGCTGACTTTCAGAATAAGAGATGGGAAATACGTGCCCAACATCATACTTCATTTTTTCCTTTTTTTCTTTAATTCAAATCATGAAAGAATCATCCCATTTTTGAAAATGCATCATATTGCAAATTCTTTTTGTATTTCATATTTGACACTATAAGTTCCATGGAAACTGATATAAGCAACTGTCGTAGTATTCCTCCTGCTTTTTTCTTGACTAAACTCCTACTTGTAACCCCCTCTCTTCATTAACTATCTACAGTTTTTTTAAACGCAAAATCCAGATAGTCTTGTGCCTTTGTTCAAATTTGACCCATTTGCATCTGGTTTGGTGTATAATGATTTTTGTCTCTGAGTTTTGACGACTTATTTGTTCCAAATTTATGTAATTGTTTGCCTTTGCCAACTTAAGAATTTTTGAAATCTTATCGCATGGATTTATTTCAGTGCCTACACCCGAAGTCAACAAAATGAAGGAGAAACTTAGAAGGAGCCGTGAGAATTTGCAGAATGTAGTGGAAGATCCCCTTCCAAATGCAAAGAAGGCGGCATCTAGAGTAATTGCTAGCAGGCGCAAAAAAGTGATGCATCTTGAGAAACCGACAGAAAATTGTACCCTGGTAAAGAAGGGCAAACATGTTACCTTTGTTTGTTTGATTCTGAAATTTTGTCTAATATTGGAAACACGTTTGTTCAGAATGAGCCTGAACAAAACCAAAATGCAGTTGATGTTAGTGAAGCAGTTCATTCTGCGGAGATGGGCACTACAATTATTCACAATGAGAGTATCAGTGGTGATGTTGAGCTGAATAAGGATCCGGATAAGGGTTTATGTCCCAGTCTTATGGATTGGAACCCAACTGCACGAACTTATGGGGTAAATTTACAATCCTTTGGCTTTAGGCCTTCAATTTGATTGCTCACGAGGCTTCTTATTTTTTGATTGATTGTTTTTACCAAGGCCCATTGTATTTTTCCTTTTCTCGACCTGTCATAATGCATCTCACACTGTTATTTTTAAGCTTCAAGTTCAAAGTTGTTCCCAGTCTTCCATAGCAATTAATGGTACATGAATTTTGTACGGGATGTACTTGGATCTACAAAACCACGTTGAAGAATAGTTTTCTTTTCTTTAAACATGAATATAGCCATCTGTTTCATTAAGTAATGCAATGAAATGCAAAAGTATGTGGGTTCATTTGGCCCTGTACAAGTACCCAATAAATACAGTACAGTATATGCAAAACCAAGCAACTTCTGAAGAGAGAACGAAAAAGCGGGTTAAACTAGTAACTAGCTTACAACCTAGCAAGGAAAAAGCCAAGATACACGTAGCAGTGACATATTTTTCAGTATAACATGGTTTATAATTAGATATTGCTCTAATTTGCAAGATATGACACAATTTTTCATTGGACAGCTCATGCTTTATCATGTTTATTGCTACTTGCTAGTATTCTGAAAAAACTTGGTACTCGGTCTGATTTTACAAAATTGATCACGAGACGTTAACCCGGTTTCTTCTTACAAGCTCTCAAACTAATGTTTTTTTGGAGCCAACATATAGTAAATCCTTCAAGTCTGAACTCAAAACTTGACTATCTGTCATGGTGTACTAATAAATTTAATGAATGTCTAATTTGCCATGTTTATGTGGTGTAGATTACATCATTATGTGGATTTTCATTTTGAGCATATATTGCAAGTTACTATGGAATTATCTGTAGATGTCCAAATGTGAGTATCTCAATAAAAAATTGCCATATCTGCCGTCTGTTTTATTTTTAACTTCATGTTGCAGAAGGAACCTTCGCTTTATCATCGTTTTGTGAAGCTTCCAAATGATGCTGATCATGGACTCCTGAATAATAGTGCTCTATATCCTTGTTTTGTGTGCTTTGTAACACAGAAATCTGTTTTCAAGTGTCTTGTATCCAAAAATATCTCACCTTTTGAAAAGAGTTCTCTTATTTGAACTGATATATATAGATCATGACTAGACCTAGGACTAGACCTTAACACAATTAGTTGCGACTAAATTTATCTAGACTTGGAAAAGACTATAGAAAAAGAGATGATACGAGTTTTCATATGGAGTTAGAAAAAGAGATGATACGAGTTTTCATATGGAGTTGCATTCATCTATAGGGAAAGGTAAGAATTCTCTCCTTCAAATGAAGAAAAAATAAGTAAAAGAGTACATATCATAGTAACCTTACTAGCTGGCAACGCCTATATTTGTTGAACTGATTCCGAAGCAGCATTATTTGGTCTAGAACTGATTAGAAATGGTGGTGATTGATAAAACTAGACATTAGCCATTGGTGGAATGGGCTGATCACTATTAATTTTAAAGATTTTTATCCTATGCATGTAAATGATATGTCCAGATTCATTTTCTGCATGCTTTTAGCCATCAAATTGATCAGCACAGAATTAGAAACCATACATTTCATGGGCTCTAACAATCTTATAGACACTAGAAGTAACACTGAAGATGGAATCTTGACCTATCAGAGGCGGCACAAGAAGATTCAGGGGCAGCGGCGGGAAACTAGTTCTCAGGGGTATGTTTGTAATTTTGGGGTTCGGGGGGATGTAATTTTAGAAAAAACTGATTATGTTATTAGTGTGGGCTTTTAGAGAGATGGGGGTTATGCGGAATATAGTGTGAGAATCCACTAGGTGTTTGAGTAAGACCCTAGATTGTGGGAGAGTGCGGCCATACTCTCGAATCGGTAGCTTGAGAGATCAGTCTTCCTCTCAAACGAGGCCATTTATATCATTGTATTCATCTTTATTATAATAAAAAAAATCAGATCTTTTTCTCCAAAAATCCTATTTTTACTCCATAAACCCTAGAAAATCCTATTAAATTGGTGTTGGAGCTTTGATGGCAACGACAAGAAAGGTGGAAGCTTTGGAGGAGAAACGTAAAGAAATCTATGGAAGATAGATTGTCATCTGATGAGATCGCATTCAGTGGCATTTTTGTAATTTTGGAGTCCGGGTGGATGGTGTTTTTGTAATTTTGAGGAAGTTTGATTATTATATTAGTGAGGGCTTAGAGAGATTAGGGATTATGCTAAATATTAGGTAAGAAACCTCTAGAAATTGAGTGAAACCATAGTTTGTGGGAGAGTACGGCCATCCTCTCGAATCAGTGGCTTGGGCGAGTGGTCCAATAATTGAACGTGTCCAACTATCCTTGTATTCCTTTAAACTCCAATAAAAATCAGATATTTATTCCCAAATTCATTCTCAAAGCCTAGAAATTTCTATCAAATTGGTATCAGAGCATATATCCTGATGACGACGACCAGAAAAGGAGAAGCTTTGAAAGAGAAATTCGATAGCAAAATGTCGGAATTGAAGATATCAATATAGAAGATCATAACATCAATAGCCTCCATGAAATTCATGATGAAAGTGACGATCAAAGCCGGGCTGAAGGCGTCGAAATCGAGGTTGAACGTGACGATGGGACCTTCATGAAACCCTAACGCACCACTTTTTGCAAACGATTCTCTGATTCCAAAGGGACGAAGAAGTCAGATCTGTGCAACATCGAAGACAACAATTCAAATTTAGGCGAAAGGCAAAATTTTTGACGAATGAAAAGGAAAAGATTGAAGAATTTGATGAAAGACTTCTATCCGATGTAGTTTTGGAGTCCGATGATGCAACGAAAGAACCCACAGGGAGTGATGACCACTCGCACCCTCGCCAGGAGCACCACGACCCGGGGGCAGGGTGGGCCGCCTGGGGCCTCGAGGTCACCAGGGCCTGCCAGGGCACTGGTGATCCCCGGCTAGGCCGCTAGAGGATTCACGGCCCGCTGGTGGCCTGCCAGGGCTTCACCGAGCAACGACAGGGCCGCCAAGGGCATTCGGCCCCTGGATAGCTCGCCATGACACGTGTGACCTTGGTGTGGCCCCGGGTCCGGTGTCAACTTGGATGACATCCATGGGCCCAATGTCCCCTGTTTTGATGGAGAGAGACATTAATGTCATGTTCCGGAATATGAGGAATTTGAAAATTACCATGAAGATGATTCAGACTACGAGGACGGAGGAGACTCTGATTGGGACGATGACGATTAGAGAAGCAACGATGAGACTGGTGGAGCCCCATTGTGGTATTTGGGTGACCCTAAAGACACGCCAACACATCTATCAGTCATACCACTACGACAAGCCCAGAGGGAGAACTGGACATGGGGAACTCGGTGTTGATGGCAAGATTAGAAAGTCGAAGATGCCGCTGTTTACAGGAGATGATCCTTATAGATTGATTTATCAGACAGAAAGATTTTTTGCAGTGACCCGCATGCAAGAGGGGGAAAAATGGGAGGCGATTGATATATGCTTTGAAGGAAAGATGCTATCTTGGTTCCAGTGGAGGGAGCAGATACGACATATGCGTTCATGGGAGGAGCTGAAAAATTGCTTGGTAGACCGTTTTCGGGATACTCAGGAAGGAGACTTACATTTGTACTCAGGCAAGAGGGTACCGTCAGAGAGTATATGTAGAAATTTGAGGCGCTCTCAGGTCGAGTAAGGGGATCAAAGTTTCATAAAGGGGCACATGGCAAACATCCGAGCCGAGCTCCGCATACAGAGACTGAAAGGGCTAACAGACACGATGGAGCCGGCCCATTTAATTGAGGATCAACTCATAACCGAGCGACGGGCCAGTGGGCCTGGAGTGGATCTACTTTTTGCAACCAGATACCGGCAGGGGGCATAATGCACCATCAGGAGGAAATCTATTCAACAGAGAGGAGTGCGGTGAGACACTATCGGGGACAATTCTAGAAGATGACTGAGGTTGAGTTGCAGGACAAATGTGCTTAAGGATTGTGCTTCCGTTGTGATGAGAAATTCATCCCATCGCATCGATGCCGAGACCGCACACTCAAGTTGTTGATGGTAGATGACGGGTTGATGAGGAGAGGAGGATAAGACATGATAAGATGTGCATCTCCACTTGGAGTAGCATAACCCTGACTGTCATGACACCATCTTGAGGACAAGGTGGTTTTTTGGGGCGGAGTAATAATAAGAGCGCATTCAGTGGAATTTTTGTAATTTTGGGGGTACATGGGCGTTTCTGTTATTTTGAAAAGCTGATTATTATATTAGTGGGAGCTTAAATAGATTAGGGATTATGCTGAATTTTGGTTAAGAAACCTTTGGAGTTGAGTGAAACCTTAGTTTGTGGGAGAGTGCGGCCATCTTCTTGAATCGGTGACTTGGGAGAGCAGTCCATTGCTCGAATGTGGGCAACCATCATTGTATTTCTTTAAAATCCAATAAAAATCAGATCTTTATTCCCAAATTCATTCTCAAACACTCGAAATTCCTGGCAATTACAAAAATACAAGCCACCGATTTGATACAAATTTGATAAGAATTTCTAGTGTTGAGAATGAATTTGGGAATAAAGATCTTATTTTTATTGGATTTTAAAGGAATACAAGGATATTTGGCCACATTCGAGAGGTGGACCGCTCTCTTAAACCACCGATTCAAGAGGATGACCATACTCTCCCACAAACTAGGGTTTCACTCAACATCGAGAGGTTTCTAACCCAATATTCAACATAATCCCTAAGCCATATAATCCCCAACTAACATAATTATCAGATTTCTCCAAAATTACCATAACGCCCCCCGGACTCTAAAATTACAAAAATGCCATTGAATGCAATCACATCATTGTCATTCGAATATGAGGTGAAAGCACGAATCCGGGATGAAGGTGTCAGAGGCGAGGTTGAACGCGACGATGGACACTTTTGGCAACAATTCTTTGATTCTAAAGGAACGATGAAGTCAGATTTGGGCAACACTGGAGACGACAACTTAGATCTAGGGCGAAAGATGAAATTTTTGGCAAATGCAAATGAAAATATTGAAGAATTTGAGGAATGACGTCTATTCGATGCAGATCTAGAGTCCGATGATGCGACGAAAAAAACCCACGGGGACAGCGACCCCCTGCACCATCACTATGGGCCTCGCGGCCCCTGGGAAGCCCCACAAGAGGAGGGTAGGCTCCGGCAGTGCCGCAAGTGCCTCACGACCCTTGGGCGACTTGCTAGGGCCCAGCCAAGCTTTGCTTAGGTCGTTTGGGGATGCGAGGCCTTTGGCGGCCCACCAAGGCTTCAGCCATCACTGGCAGGGCTGGGAGAGGACACCTACCCCCTGAGCTACCTGCCAGGTGGTGGACATTCATCGAAGAGTGTGTCAGGATACCAGTGATGATTTAGAGGATCTCTGGGGACCCCACGGCCCTTGGATTTCAGGAGGGAGACACCGACGACATGTTCCGGCCTACGAGGAGTTTTGAGATGACCATGACGACGATCTGGGTTATGAGGATGGAGGAGACTTGGATTGGGGCGATGATAATTGGGGGAGCAATGGTGAAGTAGGTGGATCCCTATTGAGGGGTTTGGGCGACCCAGAGAAACACGACAGATCACATATCAGCCATACCATTATGGTTAAATTGGAGGGAGAGCCGGTTAGGAGAATCTCGGTGTTGATGTTAAGATTAGGAAGCTGAAGATGTCGCTGTTCGAGTGAGATAATCCTTATAGATGGATTTACTGTGTAGAAAGATTTTTTGCAGTGACCCGCCTGACAGGAGGATAAATTGGAGGCGGCTTGTAAATGCTTTGTAGGATAAGCGCTATCTTGGTTCTAGTGGAGGGAGCATAAGCAACATATGTGTTCATTGGAGGAGCTTACTGATTGCTTGTTAGACTGTTATCGGGACATTCGGGGATGAAACTTACATGAGCAGCTTCTTGCACTCATGTAAGAGGGCTCCGTCAGAGAGTACATGGAGAAATTTGAGGCGCTCTCAGTACGAGTGAGGGAGATGCCGACAGAGACGTTGGAGGAGGGTTTCATAAAGGGGCTCAAGTCAAACATATGTGTTGAGCTCCGCATACAAAGACTGAGGGGCCTGTTGGACACGATGTAGTTATCCCAGATGATAGCTGATCGACTCATGGAGGTGCAACGTGCCAGGAGGGCCTGGGGCAGGTACACTTTTCGTAGACAGGTACCGGCAGGGGGACAAAAAGCGCCGACGGGGGAGATCGGCCTAGCAAAGAAAAAACAACGAGCCATGTCATGACCGAACACTCCAGCTGTTGATAGTAGGCGATGAGGATGATGTTGTGGAGGTAGAGGCAGAAGAGATAGAAGATATGGAGCATCTCCATTTGGACGTCACAGAGGTCTCGTTAAACTCCATGGTGGGGTTCACTCCAAGTCACACCATGAAGTTGGTGGGAATGATTTCAGATCAGAAGGTTATGGTGCTCATTGATAGTGGAGCCACCATCAACTTCATCTTCAATAGGGCCGTGGAGTAGCAGGTCCTGCAATTGATAGACACTGGGAGTTTTAGGATGACAATGGGAACGGGTAAGGTGGAGTGCATCAGAGGAGTTTGTTGCAGACTAGTTTTGACACTTGAGGAGGATTTCTTACCACTTGACTTGGACAACACCGATATGAACTTGGGGATGAGGTGGCTGCAGTCATTAGGTGACATGAGGATCAACTGGAAGCTACTGGATATGGAGTTCCAGGAAGGAGGAAGGACGATCATACTTCAGGGAGATCCTAGTTTGTACAAACCATGGTTTCTTTGAAAACTATGGCAAATGCAATCCAGACAGGAGGACATATTCTTGGTGGAGCTATAAGGTTTGACGGGAGAGGACATTGAGGGACACGATATTCCTGCCAAAGTGTAGCAGCTCCTAATTCAGTTAGAGGGAGTGTTCCAAACACCACGTGGTCTTCCTCCATCATGGGAGCATGAGCATGCTATAGTCCTATGCAAGGGAGTCTCACCTATCAGCATGAGGCCCTACTGACGAGATTGAGCGTATGGTTGGTGAGATAATTCAAGTCGAGGTTATTTAACCCATCGTGAGCTCTTTTTCGAGCTTAGCCCTGAAGAAGAAGAATGGTAGCTAGAGGGTCTATGTTGATTATCGTGCATTGAACAAAGAGACAGTTCCAGATATGTTTTCCATTTCGATGATTGACGAGTTACTAGACGAGCTTCATGGGGTGGGGATATTCAGTAAGATTGATTTGAAGTTTGGTTACCACCAGATCAGTATGCGAGCAGAGGATGTTTCCAAGACAACTTTTAGAACTCATGAGGACCATTATGCGTTCTTGGTCATGCCCTTTGGCTAGGGGTGGCAAACGGACCGGGTCGGGTTCGAGTCGGGTCAGGTTTGACCCGACCCGAATAAGGGTAAACCCGAACCCTGACCTGAATTTAACCCGACACGAATTAAATTCTGGTCAGGGTTCAGATACCCGTACACGACTCGGTCGTAACCTGGGTGACCCGTACCCGACCCGGTTTGTCTTACGGGTCGGGTATGGGTCGGGTTCGGGTCGGGTTTGGTGTGAAAGAGTGATTATTTTGCAAAAAAGGTCAGGTCTGGGTCGGGTTCAGGGTGAAAAGAGTGAAATACGGATCGAATTCGGGTCAACCGGGTCGAGGGGCAAACCCGTACCCGATCCAGATTTTTATCCGGGTCGGTCGGGTTGACCCGAATTTGACCCGACCCGGATTGGCCCCTACTCATACCCGACCCAATAGGCCGGGTTCGGGTTCGGGTCGGGTCGGGTCTATTTTGCCACCCCTACCATTGGCTTGACCAACGCCCTTTAGGGGTGGCAATTCGGGCCGGTCCGGTCTTATCGGGCCGTGCCGGCCCGGTCCGGTTTTCTTAAAGGACTGGGCCGGCCCGGCCCGATAAGACTTCGGGCCATTCCAGAGAGGCCCAGGCACGGTCCGATAAAAATTCGGGCCGCCCGGCCCGGTCCGATAGGGTTGAATGAATTATGTATTGTGACAATATTTTATTATATTTTTTAAACACAAACTTGTCTCATATGCTTAAAGATGCATCGAAATGGAGCACGAAAGAAGATGATTAAGTGGGTTGCATAAGGTGATGTGTCCTACATTGTTTTCATTTATTTGTCAAGATGAAGTAACATGTTTGGTGGTTCTTTGTCTCTTCTCGGAAACTGAGATTGACCCCCAAGATCCGAAGACATCAAAGTTGGTGCTGGCGGGAAGTTGTTAAAATTTATGATATTTGGACCTTGATTTGATAAGATTCATGACATTGGACTCAACACCATAAATGAATGCATATTAGCTTTAGATCACTGTGTGGTCAAATTGAAGTGGGGCGATCAAATGCTTTTCGTGCCGTGCCGTGCCGCCCATGGGCTGAAAAGCTTGGCCCGGGTCCGGCCCGAAAATGAACCGGGCCGGGCCGGCCCGGTCCGACTAGGATTTCGGGCCAAAATTGTTGGCCCAAGCACGGTCTTATCGTGCCGGGCCCGTGCCGGGCTATCGTGCCGGGCCGAAAATTGCCACCCCTAACGCCCTTACGAATTTTCAAGCTCTATGAATAAGGTATTCCACACATACCTTAGGCAATTTGTGCTGTTTTTTTCGATGATATTTTGGTGTATAGCCGATCTTTGGAGGAGCATATGTGGCAGTTGGAGATAGTGCTACAGGAGCTTCAGAACCACCAATTATATGCAAACTAGAAGAAATGCATTTTCACATAACCGAACGTAGAAGATTTGGGTCACGTTGTTTCAGCAGAGGGAGTGACGACAGATAAATCAAAGATTATATCGATGATTAATAGGCCACGCCCTACCACTTTGTGGGATCTATGGGGATTCTTGGGGCTGACAATATATTATACAAAGTTTGTGAAAGGATACAACATAATTGCCTGGTTGCCGATGGAGCAACTCAAGAAGCCAGTTTCTAGTGGGGTGATGAGGCGACGAGAGCTTTCAAGGCACTGAAGAGTGCCATGACCAGTGTACCAGTGTTGGCTCCCACTTATTTTAGCAGACCATTTATGATGGAGACATGCTTCTGGGTATGGATTAGGTGTTCGTGCTGATGCAAGATCAGAGGCAATGGCTTAGATGTTGACGGCGAGAGCTCGACTTAAGTTTGTAAATGAGCGTGAGCTGATGGCCATTGTGTTAGCAGTGCATAAGTGGAGACACTTTGTTTGGCCGTCATTTCATTGTGCACACAGATCAGAGGAGCCTTAAATATTTGTTGGAGCAGCGCATGGTGACTGAGAAACACCAGAGGTGGCTTTCGAAGATGTTGGGATATAATTTTGAAATACAGTACAAGCCATGATAGACCACGACTGGAAAATAAGGTGACAGATGCATTGTCACGAAGAGGAGAGGATGCACAATTAGCTGCATTGTCTATACACGTAATGCGTGGTTGGAAGCCCTTGTTTTAGGAGATTGAGGCGGACGAGGAGTTGGCTAGGGATTCGGTCTGCATCTTTATATGAAGCTATTGAGTTTTTGGGCTCTTCCTTGGAGGGGTAACGATTATTATACCAAGGGCGGTTGGTCTTGTCTAGGACATCTACACACATAATGAGTATCTTACCGGAGTTCCATGGTAGTGTAGTTGGGGAGCATTGGCGTTTATCTTGGGAGGTATTTTGGAATGGGACGAAGAAAGACGTCATAAATATGGTGGCAAAGTGTCATGAGTGTCATCGTCACAAGGACATGATGATAGCTCCTGGTGGTCTGTCGCAGCCCTTGTCTTTGTCAGATCGAGTTTCCGAGGAGGTGACAATGGATTTTATCGAGGGTTTGCCGAAGTCAATTGGATATTCAGTTGTTCTTGTTGTCAGCAAGTATGCTCATTTTATGAATCTTCGACATCCTTATACCGCTCTGACAATTGCATATGCATTTATACAGGAGATGGTACGACTCCATAGGATCCCAGAGACTATCATATCAAATAGGGTTGCGTCATTTTTTGAGAGCTCTTCATGATGCAGGGGACAATATTGAAGCAAAGCACAACATATCATCATCAAACTGATAAACAAACTGTGGTCGTCAACAAGTGCATAGAGACCTATCTTCAACAGCCTTATACTGCTTTGACAGTTGCATATGCATTTATACAGGAGATGGTACGGCTCCATAGGATCCCAGAGACCATCATATTAAATAGGGTTGAGTCATTTTTTGAGAGCTCTTCAGAATACAGGGGACAGTATTGAAGCAAAGCGAACCATATCATTCACAAACAAACTGTGGTCGTCAACAAGTGCATAAAGAACTATCTGCATTGATTTGTTTCAAAGACAACAAAACAGTGGGTGAGGTGGTTGACGTGGGTAGAGTACTGGTACAACACATCTTATCACTTCTCAGCTTAGACCACGCCATTAAATATTTTGTATGGACGTGATCATCCACATCTACTACATTATGGCCACAGTTCTACACCAATTTCTCAGGTGGAGCAGTCTCTGGAGGAGAGGGACAATGTGCTGGATGACTTGAAGCGACATCTAACAAGGACTTAGCAGATAATGAAGACACAAGTAGATATGCATGAGAGGGACGTTCAGTTTTCTGTGGGCGACAATGTGTATTTGAAACTGCGATTGTATCGTCAGAGATTCTTGGCACATAGGCGGAATGATGAGCTGTCTTCTCGATACTTTGGAACTTATAAGATTGAGGCGATAATTGGTCAGGTTGCCTACCACTTGAAGTTATTGCCGGAGTTCACCATACATTCAGTTTTCCATTTCCATGTATCACAATTTCGTTAGGCTATTGGAGACCACACTCATTCATTACTGCCATTGACTGACTTAGGACATGGATATGATCTTGGGGCCATCGGAGCTGAAGGAAGTTCGTCGGGAACATGCAGTGAGCCGTAAGGTGTTGATCCACTGGTAGGGGCTTCCTAACCATGAAGCTACTTGGGAGTCTTTTGGAGTCATTGAGCAGCGGTTTTCAGATTCCACCTTGAGGACAATGTGGGTCTTTTGGGGAGAGTAATGATGGAATCTTGACCTATTAGATGCGGCACAGAAGACGCGGGGGGGGGGGGGGGGGGGGGGGGCAAATTAGTTCTAAGGGGCATTTTTGTAATTTTGGGTCAGGGAGGGCGCATTTCTGTAATTTTAAGAAAATCTGATTATGTTATTAGTGGGGGCTTAGAGAGATGGAGGATTATGCGACATATTGTGTGAGAATCCACAAGGAGTTTGAGTGAAACCCTAAGTGCGGCCATCCTCTCGAATCGGTGAGAATCCACTAGGGGCATCTTGTGAGAGCGGTCCTCCTCTCGAACGAGGCCATTTATCCTTGTATCCCTCTTTACCCTAATAAAAATCAATCTTTATTTCCTAAAAATCATATTTTTACTCCAAAACCCGAGAAAATCATATCACACAATTATAAACTTTAATTAATAATAACAATTCAGGACAAGCCAGATTCTACTTGATGCCATATGGTAAATTGCTATGATAAAAATACTAATAAAACCCGACTGTATTATTTAATTCTTCACTGACCCCACCATAAGACAGGTTTTATATTTGGATAGATTTGGTTACCTTGTCTATGATTTTCACCGTTGCTAATAATTTATAACTACTGACCAAGAATAGTTTCACCAAACTATTCAGGCAAATTATGGTAGCTTGATAACATTTTTGAAGTAGACAATCCTAAAGAAGTAGACAATGGTCAAAAGACTCAACTGTATCTTAATTCTGCACGAACATCGTACTTTTCCTTATTAGTTTGTCCTTTAATGACTGGTTGTGTTAAATAAATATCTAAATGGTTATCTTATATTATGGCATGACTTCCATTTTTGTTATTGTTCCTGTTGATTTTCTTATGCAGTGGGAGGATGAGTCCATTGGGTCTGAATCAGCGTCTCCATCAAAGAAACTCCACCTATCTACGCCTAAGACAATAAAAGTTTCTCCCTTGAAACCAGTGCAATTTAAAAAAGTGGGTAGACGTAGAAAGAGATGGAAAATGGAAGAAGTGGATGCTTTGAGAGCAGGAGTAGACAAGTACGCATTAGCTGATTATTTGACCGGATTCTTATGTATGTAAACTTTGCATCCTAAACTTACATACCTTTTTGACAATTTGTTTTCCATTTTTGCATCTCAGGCATGGAGTAGGAAAGTGGAAATTAATTCTCAATGACAATCCCAGCGCATTTGATGAAAGAACAGAGGTAGCGCCTGGGTCAGTCTATTTTTAATTGCTGATTTCTCGATAAGTGATGTTTAATGATCGACTGGTGAACAGGTGGATTTGAAGGATAAGTGGAGAAATTTGACCAAGTCATAGGCCATGCTTCATTTTGCACCATTTTGATCTCCATGAACACCCGGTATGCTTCCGTTATTATAGTGCTCTTCATGGATGTAAGTTTATAAATGTATATTACGGTAAGATCATCTACTATCAAGTGCCAGAAAAGGGCTAGCTGCAGTTTCCATGCCACTCCTTAGCACCGTATCTTACTAAAAAGGAAATCAATTTGACCATGAATGTGTTCATGCACCTGTGAACTAGCGCATATACAGCTAGCCCAAGAATGGTCAACTTACATGCACGAGTTTGGTGTTGTCACCACAGCGAAGGGTTTAGGATGGTGAGGTTTACCAACTAATATGGTTGACCTTATTGCTGTTAGTTGTTTTAACTTTTAATTACCATTTTGGTGATGATTTCTCCCATGGAAAACTGTGTTGGTGACATGTTAACCATGCCTATATTTTTATGTAAATCACTGAGCTCCCACTTGAACTTTACTGTTTTACTCTTGGATTTTTACTTGACAAGTCTATGACCCGATGCCCTAATGAATGGGTTTGCTGGTCTGTCTTTGTTGGTAGATTGAGTATTCCATTATCGCAGTCACAGTTGTTTGTATTAGACCATCATCAACGCACCCTATTTTTACCGATTATTTGAGTCATCAGATTTGATTCTATAGTCCAACTGTCGAAGTGTGCAATCTACCTTTCTTTCCTTCTTTCATACAAAATCTTAGAATGTTGATAATCTCAAAGAAGTAACAGTGATAAGTAAAATGGAAGCAATCTAAAATATGGAAGAAATAAATCTTCCCGACTCTTCGTCCTTTTTGCTCTTGAACATTATTGCATACAATCTTGGACTCCTGACCAAAGCTGATAGAATCCAGGGCTGAACTGGTTAAGATTCAACTTTCGTTGGTGTTATTTGCTTTGTAATGGATCATGGTTTTTTCCCCAGGGTGTTTTCGATGCTGAACACATCATATTTGTCATGGTCATTGACCTTGCTAGCTAATGCCATGTTAGGACAATCAAAAAGCAAAACCATGAAAGCTAAATATCATAGTTAATTTCTTCCGATGTATCAAAATAATAATAATAATAATATCATAGTTAAGCTTTTTGTACAGAATCCATCAAGGTTGTCGACATTCCAAAGTTCATTTAAGTGCACATTTCAGCATCATGGAGCAACATTTTGAAGTCTGTCTAATATCAATGGGAGTTTGCTTGTATGGGATTCTCCAACACATTTGTACAGAATGAGTCTTTTTTGTACCTGGATAACTTATTTCAAGTGATTATATCAAATGTAATATCTAGAGCAGAAATCAGCTGCAATATCCAGATAGTTGGTCTACTGAACTCCTGATTCTCATAGTACATTGAGAGGCCATATGTAGTTTTGTATGTTGTTTCGCGGCGTTTTGCTCCGTCTGTCGGTCATACCAAGCCGTTGCTGATTATTAGGTTGAGCCTGTCGGGGCTGTGCAATTTATGTTTGTTGATGAAGCTTTGGTCTGATTATAAAGATACTGAAGATGTGATCTTCAGAATTTTCTCGCTGTGGCAGATTGTTGATGTCTCGTGTTTTGCTAATGGGAACGTTGTTTATTTACTGTGAAGTGTTCATGATGCCTGCATTCTACTCCAAAGATCGATGCCTGACATGGATCTGGAAATTGAAAGTGGTTCTCTATCCAATTTCAAGTTGTTCTAGCATTGTACTATTTGCAGCTCAGTTGCAGGATTCTACCTTGAATTTAAACCCTGGAGGAGAAATTGCTGCTTGTGTTTGTGGTTCTGTATGTGTAGCTTTGTATACATCTTCCTCACTTGTGGAATGAGGATGTAATTGCTGTCAGTTTGTCAAAATTTTGATATCTACGAGTCTTGTGGGTTTCCTATGTTATATAAACGTAACTATGAAACTTAACGATTATGTAAATCGTGTGGTTTTCATATAATCGAATAATAAGAAATTTAATGATTATATTTATTATACAAACAAGGTCTGTTCACCTAGAATTATCATAGGTAGTAGACATGCTTGTCCAGTCACAAGTTGATTATGACAAACACTGGCCACTTATATTTACACTCCCTCCCTAAAGCCACATTTACTTGTTTTCCTGGTACCTTTTGCTCTCGAACATTCATCCGCACTTCCGCTTTTTTTTGGTTGCGTGCCGTTATTTGAAGTTAATCCAGGACATTTTGACCCATGAATCAGCAAGAGAGGTATGGTATTCCGTACAAAGGGTGAAATCATCGACAAGAATTGAATAAACAGAATTTTAACATCGAGAGTACGACAAATAATCGATTATTATCGTCTATAATTTACAAGCAGGCATCAAAATACAATTAAGGGTACATCACCCCTAATACAAAACAGGTGACCCCCAGTTGCCGTGCAATGAAAGATGCAATCTTTGTAGAATCAAATCCATTCCTTTGGATTGATGCACGCATCTAGGAGTTTCCATTCTTCGCTCCCCTCTTCGGGTTGCTGCAGAAACAAGCAAATAGTGAAATTCAAATCACGACATGAACTAGAACTAAATAAAGTTTTGTGGATTAAGATTTCGATCACAGCAACAAATAAGTGTGGTTCGGAAAAACAGAGCTTTACATGATCGTATTCCCATCTAGCGGTTAGAGGGAGCGAGACAAGAATGCTCTCGATCCTCCCTCCTGTCTTCAATCCAAAGGTCGTGCCCCGATCATAAACCTTAATCATATATAAGGAAACATTAGTGAACTCTGTGAGATGGAAGCGACCCAAAAAATTTATATGAACAACTCTAAAAGAGGGGAGCATTTGCCCACTAATACCAGATTGAATTCGACATAGCGGCCTCTTCTCAGCTGTTGCCATGCCTTGTTTTGGTCTGTGAATGGTGTGTCCTTCCTACGTTCTACAATTGGAATATATGCTGGCACGACAGCCTTCGAGCATTCTTGGAGAGGCAAAAAACCAAGTGACTTAAGATTATCCGAAACAATGAAAAATCTTCACCAGCATATATTGGTTGCTGATGTTTCAATAGGATGTTAGCATTTTCGGTACAATTTATCACAGAAAATGATGCATTGGGTTCTTTGTATACAGTATACACCTGGTGCCTTGTTGGCAATCTTAATTCATTGATGAACGTTTATCTTTAGAGCTCTTGGGATACAAAAACATGTTCCTAACAAATTCCATATTTTCAATAATTGTTCCTCAACACATTTGAATTTGATACAAGAACCCACAACTGTATCCCCTTTATTTACTCAATAGTCTGAAAATTGGAATATTCCATTGAGCAGGAACCCTATCCCCTTCAAATGCCTAATTGCGTTCACCACAATATTTACTCATTTTAATTTCTTAAGTCCTGTCACATTCTCTAGCTAGCCTCACGGTTTTTTCTAGCTTTCATATTCCCTGGAACATGTACTTCCTTCCATTACCCATTCCCTAACCAAACTCCAAATCACTAGCGGTTTCGTCAGAACATAGGGGGTCAACGGAAAAAGAGGAATAAGATGGGCAACAGGGGTTATGTAATTTTGTCGTTCATATCAGTGGTTAATTAAATTTACTCATAACCAACGCATACTAGGCAACAATTAGACTAGAAATACTAATAACAGGTAAAACCCATACAATATGTGAGCCTTCTAAATTTGTGGGAGATCTATATCAAAATATTGAATATGTAGATACTTATGTCCTAATATCCCTCATTTTAATGAATTGCTGGAAGATGTACACAAATGAATAATGTGTTAAAAATGCATCTTTACCAGTAGAGAACGCAAGAAGCATTTCTTGATCATAGTCATTGAGGTCATCAAAAAATATTCCACCAAGTCCACGCCTTTCACTGCGGTGCTGCAGACAACATAAACACACAGATTACAACCTTTTGACAGTTAATTTTAATCAAATTTTCAGCAGGACAAGACAGGCGGAAGTTTTTCCACTGTAAATAAATTTCCCTAGCCCTATAATCATGACATCAGAAAGAATACAAAAGACAGTGTTATTATATTGGCCCTTGGGAGATGTCTACCATCCAAAAATGGGGGTGTCAGCTGAATATTGTAATTCATACTCACATGTAGGGGCAATATATTAGCTACTCCTTTCCACAATAAGCCAACTTTAACTTTGCTAGGGTAATAAGTGAACAATTCAAGCAAATAGTGAAGAAAATGATATATAGTTCACTCTTCTTGGCAAAAAGGAAAGTAAAAAAAGGGAAATGCATTAATGCCCTCTAAATCTTAATTTTTACAGTTTGTCCCAATTCATCATCTTATAATGACCATATCACTTCATCAAAATATAGGTAATGGGAGAGGGGTGAAACATAAATTTTTAGTATTATAAATGCACATGTCCATTAGCATTGAATACGTTCACACCTCAAATTCATCATCCGACTAACCAGAAAATGAAGTAGAACATGTCTGATTGCAGCATGATTCAAAAAGTTGATTTATATTGTACCTTGATAAAAAAGTAATCATCACACCACCTTTTGAATCTTGGATAGAAACTTGGATCAAATTTGTCGCATGCTTGCTTTTGAACCTAAAACAAAGAATCATAAACATTATCAATTTCCCTTCAAAATGGCCTGTATAAATTTCAATTTAGCTATTCGCATCACTTCATTTATCATGATCTAGCAACTTCATTTGAAGAGTGATTCCTAACTTCATACTCCCAAATCCAACAATCTGCTATAAGTTAGTTAAGGGTTGCTGGTATTAAACCTGTTGGATGCGTTATGTCCTGAAGGTGAAGCAGACAAAGGATGATGCAAAAAATGAAGCCTGATCTAGAAGCATATCCTATTGGTTACACAGTGACTACTTTATGATGCTTTAGTACTGATTTCTTTTATGCTTACTGAAGGTCCAACATACATGTAAAACTGCAAACCAAGCAAACATTTTCCCCATACGGAAACTATATGATGCGATTCGCTAGGGATTTGAAGATAAAAATGGGATTTTTATTGGAATTTCAGATCTCACAATTAAAAAGGAACACTAATACAATAATCTACTCGCTAACTAATAACTAGAAGACGATTCTTAACCTAGGGGGAAAAGCCGAATCATAATACAATTAATCTAAGGGGAAAAATAAAATAACTCTCTCAATTTTCGCATGCCCTCTAGGGCCGGCTCAACCCCCTTTAAATAGACAAACACCCCCTCATTGTTATTTTACCCAATTGCCCCTACTCCAATTCCCGGCCGCAACACTATAGCACTGAGATAAAGCAATACAAAACATATTATCAAAAGTAGGGCATCCTGCTGAATATTTGGAAAAGAATAAAGAAAACACGTAGCCAATTTGTCAACTCAAAACAAATGAAAATCATGTTAATTCCAGAGAAAAACAGGTCCCATACACATTATTAATATTTCTGCAGTCAAAATTTACTATAATATGCTCAATTATGTGCAAGTACGGACCTGATTGCCTACATATCGGGTATAAACCTACAACAAAAACTTACCTACAGAATGCCATAAAATTTAACTAGCTCTCTTGTTTCATGGGTTGAATCTGTAATGAAAAACAAAAATTATAGAAAACTAGATCGATGTTACTCACAAAAGACAACTAAAACTCAGCATGATAACTGGATTTGAGAGCCATGAACCTAGAGATTCTGAAAAGAAGCTTACTAATCGGAAACACATGGAGAGACAAAAAAGTTGATCAATATTTATGTGGGTTCTGCAAACTTAAAACAGGAAGGACTGGTTTTATCCCATTAGTGACATAGTCGGAATCAATTAGGGATGTGTTCCTCAGACTTTCCCTTGAAATGAAGGATTATTTAAAAGTTTTGACATTCGCGAAAACATTTTACATCAAATGATTTTTGTCGATCTTTCACATGAACATTTTTATGATAATTGATGCAATGAACCTCCAACCATTGATGGATGTATAAGCTCTAGTTCACATAAACAACATTGCAGAGGTGAACATGCTTGTAAAACATCAATATCATACTAAGGTCATTAACAAAAATATGGCCTTCTCAACAATAAATAGAGTAGGCATTCATATCTGCATTGGACTTTCAAACTTAACAATGTGCAGAAAGAAGTATAACCTTAAATAGGATATATCCATAGCCGAGATATACAAGAAATTACATATCAGCCAAACGAAAACCAAAGGAGAACCAGCAACTAGAATAAAACTAAATTCATGTTTGTCTTTTCGTTAGCATCAGAACCCATCGACTTGAGATGGACATACAAACTACCACCTGGTTGGATGTACCTTATGGAAGTGCTTAACATCTTCCACAAAGATATAAGCAGGAGTTAAATCAGTTCCACCTCCAAACCACCATTGCCTTGGCGCTCCAGGAGCATCTGTAGAAAAATATGTAATAATGCAATGCTCTTCGTGAGAGACAGAATTACTTCAGTTGCTTGTCACAGAAAACTAAAATATGAAGGATGATGCGACCCTAGTCTGTCGGATTACACATGAATATGATATTTTTGAACTTACATTTATCTCTAAAATTTATTTTTTGAAATTAAGACTTCTTTGCATGTTTGCTGATAATCCTACATATAGATCTCCAATTAACCCGACGACTATAAGTTGTGATTAGAACTAATGCTTTTGGATAAGCATCTAATTTCTATGTTCACGATCTAAATCTTGAACAGGACAAACTATGTTTCTTTTTTCCGGTTTAATTATCAAGTATTGATAGTTAATCCTAACACTAATACCATTATAAAAATATATGTATGAATTAAATAATAATAATAGACATGAGCCAGCAGATCAAATAGTATGTATTTACATGTTTATATGGTATTGATAAGCTTTTTACATGAAAAGATATATAAAACCATATAAAGCATTTTCCAGAAAAGCACGATTGTCAACCTAAAAGGTCATGTACCACAAACACAAATGTTCAATCCAATGTTACAGAAAGACTTATCCCCACTAATACTGGCATGTACATCCATGACAAGTAAAACAGGAGGGCCATCTATAAGAGGTGTCAGACATGACATTCTTTTGCACTGGATCACTCTATACTGTAGGTAATGGTGATCAAGGGTCTCAGACACTCCTTAAGATTAAAGCTATTGTGTGCACATATTTGCTTGTCCTGTTAAAGACATCTACCAAGATACACAAGAAGCGCGTAGCAGATGTTGCATTAAACATAAAGTAGAACAATTGCAGAAAGCGATATTCTAAAACGATATAGAAAATCATTACAGACAATGAAAATCCAATAACATGTTAATAACAATATATAACTTATAAAGCAGAACCTTTAGGTGCATCGGTCTCAAAATAGCGATAGTTAAAATGTAACGTTGGTGCAAATGGATTCTTCGGATGCAGGACCTACAAAAGAAAAAACCAGTTACTAAGTACACCATGGAAACAATAGACATGCAATGGTTATTCATGAACCAGTACCCAAGAATATAGAGAATGTTGATGGCTTAGAACACTGATAGGTTGTGTTGCAAGAGCTGCTGATAAAATCATTTACTTAAAATGATGGAAGTGACCCCATTTTTCTGTTCCTAACATATTAAAATAATTGTACATTGATACTGTTAGTCTGGAGACCTAGAATTCAAACCTGTTGACTTTCACACATGCCCAAAGGCTCACATCTGGAGGTTGAGATTCAGAATATGTATTAGTCATCTACATGATATTAGCCTAAGCTCTTAGATAAGGTGGTTAGAGGTGGGATGAAAAGAGACCCATATAAGAAAATTTCATATCCATGGAGTAATTTGTAGGTAAAGAAGACATCGCGCTATAGTGTCCACTGATTTCCAGTGATCATAAAACACTGACCAGATGCTATTAGAGCAACTGCAAATAGCTTGGTCCTCCAATTGTAGAACATTTTACTTTTTTAGAGATGATACTGCCTTGAGATCAACTAACTGTCTATGTAAATTTTTTGGATCCAAAATTGCTGAGAAACACATCGATTAAAAAGGTACAGAAAAGTGTACCCATTTTGCAATGGTATAAATTTGATGACTACTAAATTCATGAAACCAAATGGCGAATGCAATACATCTCTAAACCACCACTGCCAAATGGTACTAGGCTGTGAGCAAATCCTGACATAAAGAAAGGAGATAGCAATGCATTGCCACCATCAAACAAATAGCCAGTTTGTTTAAAACTTCTAAACGATTTCTCTGTGTAGCTAAGTTTAAAAGGACATAATCAACTATTATAAAAACCAGCGACCATATGAAACATAAGTTTCTATATTGTTTTTACACTTCTACAAATCCTTGTAAGTTACCATATTTGCTCTAATTACATTTGGACTACTTCATTTTTGTAGGAAATCTATTACCTTTAGAGTCCACGTCATTGGCACTAGACATAGTATTCAACATAGTCCGCAGCTACATTCAACTCCTTTCATCATTTTATCCATAAAATAAGTCAACATCTCATTTCAAGATCCACTATTTAGTTGTTTGTTTGCTATTCATTCTAGTTTTCTTCCACATAATGTGCTGTCACCTCAAGCTATCCATTGTCTCCTTTCAACTTTCATCATCTTGTTCTTGGTCTCCTATTCATTTCAGTTCTTTTCCACAACCCTATGACAATAGACGGATAAAATTTTATAGGCATTTCATAACCCCATAACCCTATGCAACATTATATTATCGATTAATCCACTCTTCTAAATAATGAGATGTGATATATCAACGACATCACAATAAAAGGATACCTAAAGCACCAACTAGAATTAGGTCCTTGTGTGCATTTCAGGTCCAACTATCATTAGAGTACATTCCGATTTGGTTGCTTTTAGCTGGAAATGTAGGTGAGTTTGGAATACCAAATTTTTTAGCATCATGGAATTATAATCCAAGTCATGGTATTTGAGTTCTTATGATTGTGAAGTTAAATTTTATTGAATTTCAATTACTTTGTTTGGTTGGATGTACATGGAGACAATATCTAGTCATCAAAAAAAATTCATCTTTGGAGGTGACTAGATGACTTAAAAGATAGCAACGGATATCATGTGATCTCTTTTTAGAAAAACTAATTCTGGAAACTCACATGACTTATGATGAATTCCGATTCCATAGAAACAATGTAATTTAAATCTTAATGCAATTGTGAATCTACCAGTAACAAACTCGAAAAAATGTAAATGCCGAAATCACATTTTTCAAGAAATCCTGAAACCAAGATTAACAGCAACAGGAAAGACTCTAACTTGAACTCGATCCCTTTGATATTACACAATCAAAGTCTTTTCACAACCTATAGCTAACGGAAACAATTCCATTTCAATGTGGCACAAAAATAACATAAAGTCGTTCAACCATTATCCTTAATCACTTACTATTAAATTTTATATCTCAAATTTACTTCTTTTCGCATAGAAACAGCAACCTACACAACTACTTACATAATAACATCAAGTATAGATCTACAACTCCAAAATTCACACTAAATTATCCACATACCGAACTGATCCCTGCAGCAAAGAACGGGATTGGCCCTGCTTTATGCCCGTCATTGGAATCCCCACCTTTGGCCGCCCTGTAAGCCTCCGGCGGCATCATCCCGTAAACCACTGACACGTTCACACCCGCCTTCTCCCAAACCCCGCCGTCTTGCAAAACCCTACTGATCCCTCCGCCACCTCCGGGCCTCGACCACACATCCTCCTTGAACTTCCCGCCTCCATCGGCCACCTCGATCGCCGCACAGACCTCGTCCTGCGTGCTCCTAATCATCTGCTCGAATCGAGCTCGGACTGATGAGGATGAGGCGGAGGATGATGAGAATGAGTTGGGGCCATCGGATTCGCGAAGGAAGGTGTCGGGCCGCTCGTTCTCTGGTGTCTCCTTCTCGATGGCTAAGGCGGATCGGACAGAGAGGCGGAGAGAACGGCGACATGTGCGGCGGGGAGCTAGGGTTAGGGTTGGGGTTTTGAATCTGAGGGAAATGAAGGGGGTTCTGGGTTTTGGGGGGAGGAGAGAGGAGAGAGGAAGGGGACGAGATCGCCGACCGCATTTTGAGGATGTGGATGAGAGTGACGATGATGATGATGATGTGTGTGTGTGTGTGTTGGGGGGGGGGGGGGGGGGGGGGGGGGGGGGGGGGGGGGGGGGGGCGTTGGGAAATGGTCACTGACTCACTGGCGACGGCCGCTGGTTTGGAGAATGGAAACCGGTGACGGGGCCCGCTGATAGCTGAGGATAAGGAAGCGGATTGCTTACTGATTTTCAGCTGCCTGTATCTATTTAGTGAACTTCTTTGCGAACCTACCGGTTTTCTCCCCGCACATAGCGTTACAGTTCGGTGCATGTATCAATTTAAAATTATTATTTAAGTTTTTGTTCAATGTACAACAGAAATACTGAAAATACATATAAGTCAAAACATACTAAACGTAGTTAATAAAAACACAAAAAACAGTTAATATTACTTATCGACTTGAAGGTGATCCGAATCGTGTTAAAATTCTGTCGAACATGTGTAATTAGGGCATGAAAACCCCCGCAATCTGTTGAACGTGCAGAAAATTTTTAGAACACGCATGATTTTTGGGCACGAAAATATGTAAGAAGAATTTGGATCTTTGTTGAATGTAAAAAGAAAAGGTTGAGAATCTTAAGAAAAACGAAAAATAGAGCGGTGGAGATTTTGCAACAATTTTTATATGTTCAGCGCATTTTTCTCACTACGCAAAACGTGCAAAAATCGTTGCCTGTAATGTGTAGGGAGTAAATACGAATGTGCATCAATTTTTACCTGTTGTGCGCATGAAATTTTTTTTTGCATATTGTGCGCTGAGTAAAAATGGATGCTCAGTCCAAAATTTCTCACAGTGTACAACATACAAAAATTTTGCCAGTTGTGCACGAAGTAAAACAAGATGATAGGTCCAAAATTAACCAGCGTGTACAATGGTTGTGTAGGTAATGTGGCTAATTAATCTAGCCTGACTGTCATCAAATTGTCCAGCAAGCTACTGTATCACATACTTGAATGGGGAAGTTTCCTGCCTGTCTCCTCTTCACTGATGTCTAGCACTTCAGTATTGGGTATAATGTAAACCTCAAGAATGCAGAACAGAGAATATCATGACTGATATTTATCTCTGGTTGTGTTGCAGAAATTCTATATAAGCAGCAACAATTTCCATGGTACCATAATCATCCTTCTGATCGGCTTCTTGAAGCCAGATACACGTTCTTGTTTTGCCTCAAGAAGGTAGAAATGGACTGATGAATCATTTTTACTGAACATGTACGGCAGTCAAAATTTTTGCATGTTGTACGCGGTGAATAATTTTGCCATGTGCATCTATTTTTACTCACGGCGTACAACATGCAAAATTTTTGTCTGTTGTGCGCGGTGAGCAATTTTGGATCGAATATCTATTTTTACTCACAGCGTACAACAGGCAAAAATTTTGTTTGTTGTGCGCAGCGAGTAAAAATTGATCCACTCAACAAAATTACTCACCGCGCACAACAGACAATTTTTGCCGGTTTTGCACGGTGAGTAAAAATTGATCCATTCAACAAAATTATTTTGACGGTTGTGCGCGGCGAGTAAAAGTGGATGCGCTGACAAAAATTTCTCAACACGCACAATAGTCAAACTAGAATATTTGCATGTTATGCACGGTGAGAAATTTTGTTGAGTTCAACACTTTTTACTCACTGTGTACAACCAGCAAATTTTAGCTGGGGTATTCTAGGGGTTTTAAATTGTTGTGTCGTTACTTTTCAACCACTGTAGCAGTATGTGCATTGTAGCGGTATGTGCATGGAGAAAAACGGCGCAAAGAAGTTCCCATACCAAATGTTAAGATATTAATTAGAGTATCTAGGAAATAAGTTTGTGTCTCTTTGGTTATTGTGTTGTCTCTTGGGGTATTGTGCCATCTCTTAGGGTGTTATGATGACTCTTCGGTTCATGTGCTCATAATGATAAGCTATGTAGTATATATCCGAGAGAAAGCCATTGTATCAATCATCATCTAAGCTTATACGAAAAATTCTTTTCTCAATCTAACTGAAGCTTTTTGCTTGCCGATCAATTAACAATTTTGTAGCAATAGGACTTTTATCACCCTTAGATTGACAAGAGAAAAGATTTGGGTTCAGTTGTATTAGTGTGTTGGATTTTAATCTATGAAAATCAAAATAAACAAAGCCGATCCTTCCAAAAAGAGTAGACTTTTGGGTGTCATATGATGCTTGTGTTTATATGACATATGATACACACATACATACATATATATACCTACATATACTAGTAAACGTCAACATATTTTCCCCTCCTTTGCCTGTTTCAGGGTTACTTCTTGAATTATTGTTATCCATTAATGTACAATTTGCATATTGATTCTGTATTTTACGCAATTGCTTGATATATATACTGGCATTTCAAATTTTTCATTGCCTTCTTATATGAGATTTGAAGCGTGACCCAGTCTCTGCACTTTGTTGTTTCTTCTCCTTCCCTTGCAATTTCTGTTCTGTTTGCCTGAAATTGCTTGTGCACGGTGGAATACAACAATATATTGTATGATGCATCCTTCAGTCTACTACATCAATTAGCTCATTCAACAGTCCATGGTTTCTTTCTAAGAGAAACGAACTGCTGCAAAAATGAGCCACAATCCGTTCACATGTGTTCATCAAAGCGATGGAAACATCATCGCATGCATTCCAGTGTTTGCAGATGATTGTAGCCAACTTATGTTTTCACATAGTGACTTACATATGTATTAGATAGAAATAATTCCTTGACAACCTTTGTAAATCATCTCCATATGTCATCTTTTCATGTGTGGGGGAGTATACACGTCGGAAGATAGGAAACCTCGGCTCATGCCTTGCCAATGAATTCGACATCAAACAAGAGAGTCGAATCTGGAGGTATGACACATGAACCTGGAACAGAATATTAACTCCAATTTATGAAAAAGCAACTTGAGCTATTTCTGGTTTCAAGCATTATCAACATGTAAGCAACATGACTCTGAGATTCATGAAAAAATATGTCGGCGTGTGTAGAATATTGTGTTGCTACCTTATGCATATATCGGCACAAAAAATTCTGTCAAAGGCTCGAATATTGGTTTATCCCATTCACATATTGTTGTGAATATATGCTTCATCGGAGTTAAATGCAGCGGGACGTAGGTGTCCAGTGTCCAAGTGTACGGGGACACAGTGTCGATTATAATATAACTAGTCATAACCCGTGTCCATATGTCACGGGGCATTGCCTGAAAATTTTCAACATATTCAAAATCTCTCACTTCAAAAATTTGAAACCTTATTTATAGTAATTCACTGTAACAAAATTTTTTAACCACATTCAAACTAAAATTTAGTTCATCCGAACTCCAAAATTTAGTTCCCTTAAGATTTTGTTCTCATCAAAATTTAAAATTTTAGTTCTCCTCAAAATTTACTTCTTTCTAAATTTATATTCCCACAAAATTTTTTAATTTAATATTTAGTTCCCCAAAAAATTTTGGTTCGCACAAATTTTAGTTCACATATATTTAGTTCCACTCAAAATTCAAAATTTTAGTTTTCCCAAAATTTAGTTCCATCCAGATTTAGCTCCATCCAAAATTTTAGAGTTCCCCTCCAAAATTCTCACGAACTCTTATCCGACCCATTAATCGCTCAAGATTCAATCCTAATCATCTTTTTACCCCTTCGTTTGTCCTAGTCAGCAATCCCATTCAAAAAACATCCCTCAATTGCATAACAGACTATATTTTATATCAATTTTAGATAAGCAATAGGCATAAAATTGATGTAATTTAAAAAAAGCACACTTCATATCTTTGAAATTTTTAATGATAATGAATGATGAGGTTAAAAAAAGAAACATAAGACTAATCAATATTCATTGTTTTTATTCCTTTTTTAATATTCTTTTTAGATATTCTTTCTAATTATTTTTCTTCTTTTACAATGATGCATATTTTCCTCGTATATTTTACATATGATATATCCAAGTTGTCATACACAAGTGTCCTAGTGTCCTAGTGTCCTGAAATGTAACGATGTGCATCACAATAGATGTGAAGAAAAGAGAGTTGCAACAAAAGCATGAGACACAAGTTTGGTAGCCGCAGTAATTCAACCACAAGAAATCTCACCTCCCTTGCAACCTGCACCTCGTACCCCATAGCCGAGCTCAGGAGGAAGCTTTAACGTGCGTTTACCACCTATGAGAATTCCAGTAACCAAAAAGCATTGGCATCACAAATGAAAGAAATCAGAGAGAACTAGAACTCTACATACCAGCCAGCATAGGTGGAATCCCATCCCCACCTAGAATGCCCTGATCCCACCCTTTGATTACCTACAAGCACCATTATCATGATGATAAACCAAGTAGCAACTAATGACGGACGATAAGCAAGTGATGTATGGTTGGATTACATGGATAGTTCCCAAAGTAAACATGATTAAGGATTTTGCGTTCCTACCTCAAGTCTAGTTAACATCAGCAATTTTGGAGTATCATATGCATAGGTTAACAGCATATGGAATTTAGTTATTCATATGGTAATATACCATAAAGAGTTGTTTATAACTTTATTTTGTCTTTGAAACCAAAGTGCTATGGCACTACTCATATGGCCAAAACATCCATCATTTTATGTTTTTGGAGAAAGAGGATGTATGCACAAATGCTGCATTCCTTGAACTTTAATCATCAACCGTTAAGTATTCTATTCTGATGTGATCATCAACATAGAAAAATTAGGAAGATATCAGAATATCGGCTCAATGCTTCAATGAACACGGCGAATGCACTTGAAAACCGTCTATGTATGAATGTGCTGTGATCGAAACGCATGTACCAATATGACTCAAATAGCTGACATTCGCCATCTGCTCTATGATTTACGCGAAAAACTAGATGTAACCTTTGGGTTTTGTCTATCAGAGCATCTAATGGAGAAAGGATTAGTGGATGATCATTATACCGATAACAATGGCAAAATGAGTCAAATCATCACCTCAGCTCAAAACAAGGCCTAGAATTAGGTAAAGAGATTCTGGAATTAGATCCTGTGGATGGTTATCTGGCTTTTTACCTCTTATTTGACATTCTCCTGTATTCACATCATGTTTTTATATGCTCTTCAAGTTATGGCAACTATTTTTGTCACAAAATCATTCTACTTATACTTGGAATGCTGTAACAATTTATGACATCAGAACTGCCAGTTCATACACTAAAAAAATAAGTACTGCTTATGTAAAGATTGTTAGAATAAGAATCGGGTTGTGCTAGATACACCCCCAAAGAGGGGTGTATGCACTATTCATTGCCAAAAATGGAAAAAAATACGAGTGAGTGAGTGAGGAGACAAGTGATGTGACAGAGTTTCCATTTTTGGCAAAAAAATAGTATATACAACCGCTTCTTTGTGGGTGTATATAGGACAACCATAAGAATAGGAGGGCTCACACTGAGTCAAACAAGTAAGGACATAGTTATGGTTACATGCCTAATTTCGATTTTATATACATCGCTTCTTCTATTTTTTTCCCAACGTGGAACTATTTTCTTAACACACTCTCAAACTCGAGGTTGGAAATCAATTAGAACTATTTTGTTAACGCGCTCTCTCAAACTCGGGGTTGGAAATCAATTAGAGAAACAATATACGCAATCATGTAAAGATTGTCAGAACAAGAATGATGGCTCTCAATGAGTTAAACCATGGAAGACATAATCTTGGTAGAGACAATCTAACACAAGAGGTTAAGCCATTAGATTAAAAACCTAACGTTTATTATACTTTCTCGTGTTTTTATTTTTTCCAATGTGAGACTATTTTTCTTAACAGTGTCATAAACCAGCTCCATGATTGAAGTGTGGTTGTGCTATATACACAGGTGTGATATGTCATTTTTTTTGCCAAAAATGAAAAATCGGTCACATCACTTGTCTATCACACACACTCTTCTATTTTTTGTAATTTTTGGAAATGAACATTAGATTCACCGCAATCACACCGGTGTATATAGCGCAGTCCAAGTATCAGTGCAACCGTGAGATCTACCTCCTTTTACTTCATACGAGTGCATTTTTTTTTGCTTAAATAAGTTGTCAGTTCATATTCAGCATCCCCCTTCAAAATTCACAAATTGCATTACCTCCCCGACCCCGACGCGAAACGAGAGTGGCTTCCCCCTCCCATAGCTGCTGTCAAACACCTTCCCATTCTCCAGCCTCCCCACATAATGTGCCTACACACACAACAGTAATCAAAAAAGGTTCTGGTACAAAATTCAAGATAACAGAGGGGCTTAGATGAAAATTGCCCAACCTTAATGAGCTGCCCTTTGGTGGCCTCGGGCCCACTGCCAACAACCTGATCGCAGTAAGCAAGCCCAGAAGGAGCAACAACAAGCGAGCACTCAGCAGCAAGTGACGGGGATGGGAAGAGAGAGGCAAGGCAGAGGCCGACAAGACTTAGGCTGGCCTCTCTTCTGCCACTGATGAGAGGGTGGTGTGAGTTTGTAATAACTGAAAGTTGGGTAGCGGGCTTGGTGTGCAAATTCGGATTTGTGGGGGGTTTGGGGGAGAGTTTGGTTTTATGGGGCCTGTTGTTGGGAAGAAGATTGAGACATGGAGTTGGGGGTGAGGGGAGAGAGGAGGAGCTCATGTTTGAAATGAGGGGGAGATGATGGATAAGATTCCTTTGTTTTGGGTCTTAACTGAGAGTTGGCAGGTGGGCTGTGAGAGGGCCTGATAACGGCCCATTTGTACATGGGCTTAAAGCCTGATAAATTTTTCTTATACTTAAAAAAAACCCGATGTCTCCAATTAGGATTTAAATTAGATTTAAATTAGATTTGCATTAAAAAATAACCGGTCTCCAATTCGAACAATCCATCTCACGATCTTCAAAACACAATACATAACTCCATCTTGAATAGAAGTCTACTTCACCTTAAATCAAAATTTTCGTATAATCTGATTGGACTTCGAGTCTCGGAAGCCATCAAACTTGTGCTTCTTACTTTGTACTTACCAGCATATAACAAAGAAAAACACAACTTACTATAATGTTACAAAATTACTAAGGGTTTACATAGAGACACAGAAAGAATATAAAACAGGAAACTGAAGCGAAGCATGGCTTCTCCTCAATCTTGTCCTCCCTGTAGCCAAAAATTGTTTCCCAGTAGAAATCAATTCCATCCTAAAGGCCAACAAAACATAACAAACAGATGACGCGCCAAAGAATTTTCTAAAACGAACAGCACGCTTCTAATGTATGACATAAACAATTAGTACACTGAAATGGAACATGCGAGGCATCTAAGATTGTTTCTTTCGGCTAAAAATGTTGGCAATCATGTCCTCATGGACACAGGCTGAGTACAGATGAGGCTAGACCGAAAGACCTTAAACTATCCGCTCCAGCTCCTTTGCATAGTTGAGTGTTTGGTTGATCAGCTGTAGGGATGGTATCTCCTTGCATGGCTGAGATTCCTTGGCTTTCTGAAAATAAACACATCCGTTCTTGATCTCCCACTCTGGATGCTCCTGCAACGTTATAAACCGAGAAGGATCCATTCAAGTTCCATGTTGATTGTGAAATTATCGAACTACTTAAAAAATCGAGCTGTCATCGCTTGTGAACATTGTTCGTGTTTAGCGTTATTAAATAAAATCTACAACATTGAAACAGTGGGAACATTAGTATCATTTTCTAAGTCTCTTTTGCCATCACATTGGAGTCAGGCTATGAAACAAAATACTTGAGTCGGGACGACATAGAATTCTACTGACAAGTTCATCGAATACTTCGTTCATTTTTTGTAACTCAATTGCCTAACATAACACTGCAAATTCATGGCAGGACGGCATTTTATTTCTGACTGCAAAAGTGTAATACCAGAACCTGTCAATACTTGATAATACCAAAATATTCATCCATAATTGAAGTTTCTTTGAAATAATAGTAATAACAAACAAGAAAATTGCTTCCAAGAACTAAATTATCCTTTAAAGAAGATACAGGAGTACGATGACAGGTGTATCAATGCCATACCTCTGTAATGTATTGATGAAGCTCCTGGTCAGAAGCGAACATCAAAATTTCCTTTGCATCACTAGTCGATAAGTAATCATAAGCTTTCTCACTGCAACCCGCTATCTCATCTCTGCAAGAGTGAAAAGGGACAAATGCATACACGTAGACAAATTTCAGTAGAGTGCTTCTGACCAAATGATGTTCGCATCAAAATTTTCAGTGGAATGGCTATTGCCAAAAGGTAGAAAATGTACCTTACTGTCTTTGCAAGAAGATCCATGAAATAAACGTAAGTTTCATGTGGAACAGTCTGTCTGGCAGTCAAGACCCGATTGTAAGCACCTTCCATGAAAGATTGTTCCAATTCAACAGCATGCTTGATGCAAGGGTTCTCTAATGCATTAGCTGGAAGCAACTCTAATTCTGTGTGGAACTCTGCTATTCTATTTTGCACAAGGAGCCTCAGAAGGTTAAGGCCCAATATGGGGTACTCTTGTGGCGAAGGAGGGAGTATACCACTAATTCAGAGAAAAAGAAAGAAAAGGCTGGAATGAGAAACTCAAGCTACTAAAGAAAAAACATATAGCAATTTGACGAAGTTCACTACTATTGGCATGTTTATTCAAGCAAAGCAGTACAAAATTGAAGTCTATTTTGTTAGAAACAAACTACATAGCCATAAGCAAATCTCAGGATGAATATATCTTCTACGTTGAAAGTTGAAATATTAAATATTATACAACCTTTCTAAATTGTACAATAATCAATCACAATGTCAACGACATAAGCCCAGGTTGCACAGATAGTACATGTCATGGATGGACCAATGAGTATGTGGTTGAACTACATAAGCCCAGGTTGTCCACACTCTAATTTGCAGGCTTCTGAAATTAATTGTATAACCCTCTTCAGACCGCATCAACTCTTAAGTGAGGAACCAAGCTTTCCCGTAGATGAACGGTAAAGAATTTTAAGTAGGAGGCTTAGTATTTAGGTAAAAAGTTTAGACTATTAAGCAAGCGCAACCAGAGAAGACTGTGTAAGACCAGCAACATGTCATGGGCCAGAATATTGGGCAGCTAAGAAACATCATGTGTTTAGATGAGTGTAAATGTCATTTCAAATCTGAGACAGATAAGCTATGATATGCTAGAAGCTAGGATAAGAAATAAGAAATGGGTGCATTTGTAAGAATTTTAAGGTCGGTCTGAATCACTTGATTGAGGATGGCTTGATGGAGAATTAATTGATGGTTTGGACATGTGACATGAAAAACCTCGGGCAAACTGGTTAACATGGTGTCATCATTATTGATCGAACTCATCGGAGCAGGGTAGTTCCCAAGCAGAGCTGGATACCAAGTCAGAAGACAAAACGGTAAGGTGATTACAACCATGAGAAAAGACCTTGAATATAGCTGGTTGAAGAAGAGGGACTTGTAAAGCTAACTCTAGTTACTCTAACCCCTTGGGTTTTCTTATATGTAATGTCCCAAGCTAAGCTATAAGCAACAGTTAGGATCTCAAGCAACAAATGCACGATTAATCATGCAATAAAGATAGTCACATTACCTCCTCATCTAGGTTTATCCTAGCACATAAGAAATTGATTGGTTCCCTAGTAGTGCCCCAGTAGCATGAACTTGCCGTAGCTTTCTAGGTAACCACATTATCCAAAAGCTTGGTAATCATATTGTACTGTAACTCCGAAGTACTCAAACCACACACCCACACTCCCCCCTCCCCCCAAAACAAAAACAAAAACAAAAAAACCAACTGCCGGGATTTGAGCCTAGGAGCTTTTACTCTTGGACCATAGTTCTTTTTACCATACTGACAATGGTCCAACTGCTTTTGCCCCGCATTTAAGAAAACGATGACCGTGCTGACAATTATATTAGGTTGCTCCTTGCAGCATCCAATATATACCACATAAAGAAATTGACAGCACTCAGCCTTATAGATGATTGGTGTTAAAATGACAAGTGGGCATAAGGGATCCGGTCATCTCTTTTGCCAAGGTCTCTTTACTATGGGTTGTGCACCCAACTTGCATCTCAATTTCCAAGCATAACATAGCCTGCCAGGTTCTATGTCTAAGCTGATTCGCGCAATAGTTGGCGCAACTAGGAATTTGCACCACTTAGTAGGGGCTAACTGCATAAATATATCTGGTTGCAAAGCTCATTTAACTATGCCGTGCCATCGAATCGTATTCCCACACCATGGAAAGTTAAAGGCCCTCGATCTCATCCTATCTGTATTCAATACCATAGGCAACTGCCAGCAAAGCCCTCTCTCTCACATAACCATCATATTAGCACCATCTATCAATATCAAAGCTTTGTTGAATATTGGGTCACCCAATGATTTTGATGATGAGCAAACATATTGGATACTAATGATTTCACGAGTGTAAATTTAGAGTGTAAATTTAGTGTGTGATGAAAATCAATGATGTGTGAAATCAACAAAGGCTATTTAGGTCAAAGCAACCAAGACAAGAGGAAGACAAGAGGATGAACTCCATGTTTGCATCAAAAGCATCAAAGATCAATGTAATTTTTGATGTAAATTTTATTTTACAGTCTGTGTTGAAGCTCACACACACACACACACACTTCAAAACACATTAATGTTTCAAAAAAATTGAAAATTATATCTTAAGTTTAAAGGCCAATAAATTTGTTTTTATAGTTGACTAGTTCACAAAAACCGATACCCTAGTCCACTGGGTAAGTCTAGAGCAATGGCTAACCACGTATCGAAAAATAGTCGATTGTATTGTCGTACTAGTCGACTAGAATCTATGCTCTAATCGACTAACCAATGAAATGTGGTCAACTAGAAATAACAAAGCCCAAAACAGCCTCTCTGAACTGAACTGATTTAGTCGACCATAGTGAACGGACTAGTCGACTAACGTTGACTAGTAGACTAGTATATGAACTCTAATCGACTAGTAACTAGTCATTGGGCTCTAACGGGAGGACTTTTACTAGCAATTTTTTTACCGGTGGCTTTTTGGTCAACTATTTTCACACGATTTAAGCCCTATAAATAGAGGGTTGTTCAAGCATTTAAGCATTTAAGTATGATTTTAATTATCAATATTTTCAAGTGAAACATAGTTTTTGAGCTTAAAATCTTTCAAAAGAAACCACTCTCTTTGGCCTTGCTTTGAAGAGTTTTCTACATCTTTATTGGTCAAAATTTTCATATCAAAAGCTTTTCATTTGCAACAACATTTGGAGATCAACACTATAGCCACACTTCCTCTACACAAAAGCTTCAACATTTGGCTATAAGTAAAAGGAACTTTGTAAGTATTTTCTCACTTTTGAGTGATGTATTTCTCTCTCTTGAGGAGAAGCGTTTGACTCGAGCATGTTCGATGTGCTTTATTCTTCACCAAGATGTGGTGTAAATGAGATGTAATTTTTGTTCCATTCGGAACGTGTTAGTGGGTTTGTCCATGAGATTTGTCCATGAGAGGACGTGTGATTGGATGTATGACAAGTGTGCCTGAACGAGTGTAAATTGATTGTGTTTGTGTTTGTTTCTCTGGTCTAGTTCTTTATATATACTTGCAATTACTTGCTTCCACATCTCTCATTCATCTGTATATTTTCAAGTTATATTTTGTTAATTAAGAGTTAACTTGGTAACTCGAGTTGAATCCTTATGTAGAACCAAGAGGATTAATTTTTAAATTCATAAAACACTATTCACGCACACCCCTCCTCTAGTGTTCTATGTGTCGTCTCAGGATCCAACACGCTTGATATCAAAATTACGTTCAGACTTAAAGATTTCACAGATTTTTTGTTAGATACATAAGTTGTAAAAAGTCATGGATCGTGATGCTGCCTTTGGCACACATGGTATTCGTATAAAATTCAAACTATCTGTAACTAAGAATAGTAAATTATTTGGGGAAAGGGGGTGTAAAATGATGTAAGACAAGTCAGGTAAGATTTCAACAAGAAAAAGTAAACTGCAGGATTAGAGAACAAAACATTTGTGTTCATCTAAAATCTAGCAAAATGTTTTCATGATCATAAACATGAAATAAGCTTTTGTACCATGTATCAGTATAATAAGGTTTCAGCTGAAAGAAGTCTCTTTCAAATGCATCTTGATCTTCAATCTTCACACTTAAAATAACCGCATGTTCGTATATATCTCCTGGGAAAAAAATTTCCAAAGGGTAACAATATTAAGTTATTGCGCAAGTTATTGAATGAAAGGAACCAAAATTTTACCATGCAAAAGCATGCTGGCATGTGAAAGTGAACGGCTGATTTCTTCGAATTTCATATACATGCTTAAACATAGTGATTTCTGTGAATTTTGATGTGAAAGCATGTTGGCTTGCAGAAAAGAACAGTGATTTCTTCCATTCACATCTCTCAGAGTCTCTTGTAGCTAGCATGCTAAACATAGTTATATTCATGACACACTACATATTTAAGACAACCACATGTTTGACACTGGATGCTAACAATAAGATAACATAAATTTCAAATATATCAAGCGAGATAGTAACTTGCTATAGTCAGCTCCTGAACTGCATTGGGTGCTGCCTGGAAGGATGGTGGCAGACTAGGAAATTTTGTCAAGAGGACCTGTGAGCAAGACAATAAAAATCAAATTAACATAATTAAGCGAAATGCTATTAAATGTTAAAGATAATGAAAAGGTTTACATAAACATTGCAGCTTTGATGGAGTCAGTACTACTGGCAAAATGATTGGAAGTTTATTCGCACTTCTTCATAGTTTATTCTTCCTTGTAAAATCATATGAGCAGTGAAAAACTCGGGGAATGTGTATCCACTGTAGGCATGTGCATCCACATGGCACACAACAGCCTCAGATGACAAAATAGTTAAATCATATAACGATCACAATCACAGAAATAGAATTATCATTAAAAAACTTAGATCCTTCACCAACTTCTGGGCATGACAAAAGGGTTAGAATTTGCAAAGGACCGAACATAATGTTCAGCACACCGGGCTGCTTTAATAATTCAGCAGCCGCAACGAGAACTCACCATGATAATGTTTCCATGTATATGAGTAAATGTATTTCAGTGTCACGTCAACAAAAGATCCAAGGGGAGACCACCCAAGTAAAGAGCTTAAACATCTTAAACTAAGGATAATACAGCTCTTGTGGAGACCAGGCCGTTTTCTTCCTAAAAATTAATGAAAGATGCAATGAAGAAGTATACCATGTAAAGATTTAGATAAGCATAAGTCACTACACATATTAACTAATTCATATAGAAACTATATTTAAGTCAAAAGAGGGTATATTGAGAGGAAAGTTGAAACCAAGTAGGTAGAAGAAGGGTTCCATCTTTATTCTTTACTGAAGAAAAATTGATATTTTACCTGATAAAACTAAAATTCATTACATATTTGCATTCAATTCTACCGTTCAGAATTGCATCCATTTTTTGTGGGCTAGTGCATACATCTTTGCTGTAGAAATATGGATTTATCCTTAACAAATAAGCCAAAGAGACCAACAGAATCACAATACTATGAATGTAAAGGAAATTCAAGCATAAATTGATCTTTGTTTCCTTTACCAAGCATGTAGAATTACTGAGAATTTACATCTAACTACTAGCAGCTGCGTCTCGTGACACAGTTAGGTGTCACATAGGAATACAAGGAGACTCCAAGACGGAAGGATACTGGGATAGCTGCACGAGGCACAAGTTGCATAGGAATAGCCAGCAATGGATTCTTTTATGTATGCATTTTGTTTTAGTACCTCGAGACATTGTACTTCTCCATAATGTATCCAAATTATATCTAAATGAAAAAAATGATACAAGTATGTAGGTACATGTCTACTCATCTAGTTGGTCGACGGGTCCGAAGCTGATATATCACCATAATATTCTATGGTGGGGACCACGAGGATGGGGAGGCATTCAACGGGGTTCTTGAGACACTGGTGCATGCTTCATGCCTATCGACGAAAGGTTCCATCTGGATGCGGCTGAGTACTAAGTGGCAGAGGGAGCATGGTGACGACATGGTTAGAGAATGTTGTGGACCTAGAGTCGACGGCAATGCACGAGATAGGGCATCTGCTGGGGCTAGGGCACTCGTTTGTGGAGGAGACGATCATGTACTAGACGATCAAGACGACAATGAAGAATGAGGAAAAATGGTAACATCAAGTTGGGTACCGAGAAGGCTATGGATCGGTCAATTCAAAATGGCTGGAGTTCCCAACCCTAGACATTTTCCTATCTGTCACATCCGCGCAGAATTTCTCCTAGAGCACTGGCGTGACAAAAATTGATCCATTTTTATAAATAATTTTAAACTTGATCTTTATAAAATTATTTTTACTTGTTGGCTTTTTTTTTTCAAAAATTTGTCCTTCTCCCTTTGTTGTCTCCTTTCTCCCTTTGTAGCGAGCATTCTCAGTGAACTATGTTGGGCAAAATCTGAAACCCAAAATTCCACCCCATTCCACCCAACTTATGAAATAAAGTTTTCAATAAAATAATACCCTGATGCCACAGAAACCAGAAAAAAGTTTCATCTTCATCAAATATACAGTGGCAACATTAATACTCCAATTTTTTATTATTTCCATAACCATAAATTGTAAAAAACCCTAGTCGATAGAACAAACTTCTTTCTACTCGCGCAGATGGTCCTTCCACACCCACTAGCTGATTACACGAGTCAATTGTCTAAATCCTTACAGCGTTGCCCAGAAATCTATCCACCATTAGACTGAATCAATAAAATCTATCAGTTCACAATCTTAAACACCTGAAAGCACGCAAAAAATTCTCATTTCTCTCTATGAAGGGAAAGAGACTACTTGCCCTAAAAACTTGGTCTCCCAAAAATTACAGAATAACAGCTACATAAACCACAAAAAATCTCATCTCCCCTCCACAGAAACCCTAACCTACCCAACAACACAGACTTCATGTTCGCTAATTCGGATGGGGGTTTCACTCCAAATCCAGATTATCCAACTAAACCGGCAGGATAGATCGATCTACGGACTGAAATTTAGTAACATTATAAAAAATTGCAAAAAGATCTATAGAGGAAGAAGGTACCTTGAGCCGCGAGAGTAGATCGGCGCAGGTACCGAAATCGTTCCTCGTGAGCGCGGCCTTGAATCGTGCAAACAGTTGAGAAACTTCGTTGAGTTGTGGATCCATGGATCTTACTCGCTTCTCTCCCTCTCTTCAGTCGCTTGTGAGATTGTTCTGTGATTTTTTCGACTCTGCAGCTTTCTACAATTTGGGGGAAAGAATAAGCGCGTCCTGAAGAATAAATTGTAGTCCGTTGCTACGCGCACCGGCCGTTTTACTCGCGCCCACAACCAATATTTACACGTTTACCATTTACTTCAGGCATATACCACTTGTTTACAAGTTTGCCGTTTAAATTTACTCATCGTGCACAATCATTCAATAATTCCAAAACTGTAACCGATTATGCAGTAAGTAAAACGGCCACGCCGCCTCCCCTCCTCCAACCTTCCAGCCCTACGCACACCACCACCTCCTTAGGGCCATCATCCTCTTTTCTAGCTCCCTCCGCCACCCCCTCCCCCCTCTGCCCATCATCCGACCTTCCCAACCCCTCTGTCGCCCACTCATCTGACACAACAGCAACCACTCCCTCCTCCGACCTTCCTAGCCCCGACCCTTATGTTGCCCCCTCCTCCGACCTCTCCAACCACTCTTACTCTTCCACAGCCCCCGCTGTCACCCCATCCTACGACATCCATAGCCCTGCCACCTCTCCTTCATCCGCCCTCCCCTGCATCCTCCCCATATAGTCATGTCCCCTCCTCCGCCCACTGTCCCTCCGCCCCATATTGCCCATTAATATATGTTTGTTAAATAAGAATCCCAATCAAATAATATGGATGTAATGGGGAGTTTGTGGGTTGGAGGCTTTGATTTGCTGTATTTAAATTCCGATATATCAAATAATAATAATACGGTGCAAGTTAAAATAAATGATCTTATCTTTAACATTTCATGCTCTGATTTGCTGTATATAAATTCCGATGTATCAAAAAATAATAATAATATGATGCGCGTTAAAATAAAAGATCTTATCTTAACATTTCATGTGCAAAGCTTATGCCTAAAACTAGCCATCTATACATATTAAAGCAGATATAAACCTATATTAAACTTACAATTCCAACCTAGATTTAAATAATACAAGGTAATTAGTGTTGCCAAAATAAGAAATTATTAAACACGATAAAAATTCCACTGAAAACAAAAACAATCGTGTATATGGACAGATATTTCCATCTTCATAGCCAGAGAGCTTGGAAATTTCTGCTGGAAATAAATGGTTTGAAATACGCTAAAGAACATTAAAAAAAATAAAAAAAAGCCGAAAATATTAATTAATAAAAAGATGGAGGTGCGGGGAATCGAACCCCGTGCCTCTCGCATGCGAAGCGAGCGCTCTACCATATGAGCTACACCCCCGTGTGAAATAGGATCCCTTTCATTTATATATGAGACAAGTTTTAGACAAAGTGCATACGAGCACACAAACGTTTAGTATCAACAAATCACTGTCACCTGCACGAGTTCAGGAAAGACACTGCTGAAGAGAGAAACAGCATGCATTGAGCAGTAAACAGGTAATAAGCACAGCTGCAACTGATTCCTCCATTACTGAGCTCGAGTTATCAGGACTGGCAATGCGGCAAGAGGGACGAGGGGAAGGACATCGGCGGGGTTGTGGAGAGGAGCGTGACGAGGAAGACAACGTTGTCGAGTACCCAGTTCATCTTCACATTCGAATCCCCGTTGAAGCTGACACACCTGACAACAGAAACAAAATGTGTGACAAGGGTATTACCATTAAGGAATAAAAATTCAAAGGAGAAAAATAGGAGGTTATAGACAAAGGGTCGAGGTCAAGTTGAGATACATATAATTGAAGTGCATCAACCTGGGATAGAAATCATATTTCACTCAAAAAAAAAGGGAATCGAGAGTGACAAAGCTGATGATTGTACACATTTTACAGCATGTCAGGCAACTGTACAGTCTAACCATCTCTTGTAGCAAAGTTTTCCTGTAACACACAGCCAGTAGTTTCCTTCCATTTATTCTGAGCAATATTTTCTTGTTTCTTCACTATTTGTCACCTAAGGATTCAGAGCAAATATTGAAAAAAAAACCCAAATGCCAAACAATATGACACCACTACTTTTGTTAAATTGAATAATAATCAGAATAATGCCTAATAATGTCACATCATCTGTCGATAAGGGAACAATGGAGCCAAGAGAAAATTAGTTGACAAACGATCGAGTCAAATGGTGCAAAACTGCAAATCAAACATCATTTGTATGAATGCATGATAGCAAGATATTTGCTTCCCACGTCGCCATTTCTGAAACATGAATATTAAAAAGAAGACTGTTCTTGCAATGTAGTCATTTTTTTCATTAACGTTTTTGTTAAAATTGGTTTAAATTCAATGTACCGTGCGATGTTAGAAATATTGTCTATGTACATTGAACCGCATGTCTAAATCGTTAAGTGCATGTTAAATATATCATAGGGTTGTTGTGACACACACACATATCAATGAAAAGATAGAGGAAATGCATCTTCTCTCTCTAACATCGTCTTCAAATTCTAACATGGTATCAAAACATTTTGATAAAAATCCTTAATCCTAATTCTTTTAAAAAACACAAAAAAATTGTTCAACTCCTATTAGACTGTCAACCTAAACTACTGCACTCCAGCCTCTCACAAACTCCAACATAAATACAGTATCCAGAAACGGAACTCTTATCCACTCGACTATCTGCATAACTCGAATTAAAATATGCATCAATGCAAAAAAAAAATCAAATGTACTATATTATCTCTCATGTCTTTTGTGATAGAGAATGTGTCATTTTATCGTACATGAGAGAGATATTTCATATGTCATATAATAACCATTATTCTATATATATTGCAATAAGCTATAAAGATTTATGAACATAGTTCAATGTGCCCAGATAATATTACTAACATCATATGATACATTGAATCTAGATTTATTTTAACACACCATCTCAAGCTAGAAAGTAGATATATAAGAGGATTTAATGTAGAAAAGGTGGCACCTGATCTAATAGATCAGGTGCCAAGACACAAAAAGGTGGAAAGTACAAGCTTCCACATGGGTTTGTACTCGTTAGGGGCACACCTTTTTGTGTCTTGCACCTGATCTATTAGATCAGCTGTCACCCGATCTACATGAATCCCTATATATAATGCTCAGTTTGCTGTAGATAGCCAAGAAAGTATACATTGAATTTGTCTTGATAAAGATGATGGCTAATTGATTAGCTAAAAAAGTAAAAGGAGTACAAATCAGCTTATTAGTAATTGCATCTCTTATAAAATGATAATCCATTTCAACATGTTTAGTCTTTTCATAAAAGACAAGACTATTGGTTTTATCGATCACATCCTGATTATCACTAGACATTGGCATTGTGTTATCATATTGAAAACCAAGCTTCCAAAGTAATAACTTATGCCAAATCATTTTGCAGCCTATATGGACTATATCTATGTATTTTGCTTCTACATTCAAATTTGATACACCATTTTGTTTCTTACTTCTCCACATCAGCAAGTTTCATCCAACATAATTACACCAACGAGAAGCAAATTTCATATATCATCGACTATCTGCGTAACTAGAATCAGAACATGCATCAATATTCAGATGCATGCCTATTATAAAACAACCCCTTCCTAGAGATGATTTGTAAAAATCTTCAATGCTGCTTTCTAATAAACATCCATAGTCTTATACGCGAATCAGCTAACCATCCCAACAAACATAATGTGATGGTTAAGTAAATGAACTTCCAAACCAACCATCTATATGAAGAGAGATCCTTTGGCAAAGGATTAGAATCATCCCACAGCTTAATATCAGCCTCCCATCAGAGTTCGTACTGATTTGCAGCTCAGCAGTCCAGTAGCCTAAAGTAGATCTAATGCATACTTTTTTTTGGGATAGAGTAACACCAGTTTTGCTATATGCTACTTCTATCCCTCTAAAGTACCTCGGTCTTCATATGTCCTTGGTCACAAAATGATTCTTTAGGTACACCCTAGTCTATTCGATTTCACGATTGTTACGAGTTTGATCAAGAACAGACAATGAAAAACACAAGCAAAAACACACAGATTTACGTGGAAACCCCAAGACGGGGAAAAACCACGGGCAGAGGAGAGAAATTCACTATATCAAAGATCTGGTACAAAAGGGGGAGAAGTGCGGCGGCTAAAAATAGGTTAAAGCCGAAACCCTAGATTACCCCGATCCCTCCGCTACCACCACAGAGCCCTGAAAATTTCCCAATAAATGTCGCACCGCGAGCTCTTCGGGTCGGGTCACTAAACCGGATTCGGGTCACACACTTTAACAACGATAGTCACCACCTGTCATAAAAAATATCATTAACGTACACAACCAACATAACATACCCTAAAATCATCTGTCGAATGAAGACCAAGCGATTAAAATGGCACCGTCTAATGCCGACACATCTAACGACCTGACTGAACTTTTTCAGCAAACATAACATGATATTATAAAAGGACTATACATATATAAGTGGACTAGTCATAACCCGTGCCCACGGGCATGCTTCATTTAAGATTTTCTCTCACGAAATCGTTGGTCTCCAAAAAATATTTCCACACTCAAAATTTAAAAGAACAAATTTGCGTAAAAATATTTAGCGGCACGGACACCTTTGGCGCTGGCGTCTTCGGTGCAGAACAATAATTTCGGCGTAAACGCTTTCGACACAGAACAACAAATTTGGCGTAGACACCTTCGGCACGGAACAACAAATTCGGCATAAAACAACAATTTCGGCGCGGACGCCTTCGACGCGGAATATCAAATTAGCGTAAAAAAATTAGCGGTCGTGGGCGCAAACTCCCCAAGGCAATTTGCTGTCAACTACTCACAATTTGCTTTGTCACAATTTGCTTGCTGTGGGATTTTGACAAATGGTCACCGTGTACTGTGGGATTTGCTCACAAATTGCATGAGAGAGCAAAATCATGGGGCCCACTTGATCTCAACTTGGGTTGTGACTGGCAATTTGATCTCAAATTTGTTGTAACATTATGACTCAAAAATAAAAATTGATGTAACATTATATGCTGTACTCGATAATTTGTCCCACCGCTAAACTCATTTGGGCAAATAATTGTTGTAACATTTTCTGGGGGACAAACATTACTGACAATTTTTTAGGCAAATTGTTGTAACATTTTTTAAGCTAATTGTTGTAACAATCACATGCGCTGGCCCCATGATCAAATAATGAGCAATGCGGATTTTTTGGGAAGAGAGAGGGAGAGAGAGAGTTTTCGGTTTTCAAAACCTTGTCTTCCCAACACATTTTCTCCCAAAATTCAAATGTTTCCTCCCAAAACCTCATCCCAACCGTTGATTCATCAAGAACAAATCCTGGCCACTCTTTATCTTGTCCCAGTCAGCCCTAGAATTCAAAAATAGTTGTGTTTTAATATATAGATTGTTATTTCATCAATGATCAATCACTAATAAGCTGATTCACACTCCTTATACTTCTTCAGTTAATTAATCACCTGACATCTATACCAAGTTAACTATGTTTCAACTCAATTAAAATAGATCTAGATTCAATGTATCATGTGATGTTAGGAATGTTATCTAGGTACATTGAACCAATGTCTAAATTCATATGTTCAGATTCAATATACCATGTGCTCATTGTGAAGTGTGTGTATGAATGTACACGGTAGAGGGCATCATTACTGTCTAACCTCTTCAAATTCTAAGAGTTTCCATACATTTGAACTCCTAAAGATGCATGGTGATATAGAGTCCAAGAGATATACTGATATGGTTGATATGGTTACGAAGAATGACTTTGAAATAAGAAGGTAGACTTGGATTCTTGATTAGGCAATATAGTCCATTAAAATTAATTAATAGATTCTTGATTAGGCATTTATTAAAAATTTAAATATATATGATTCCCAAATAAGGATTCCCTGCCAGTTTCTTTTTATGTAGATTTATATATAACAAAAGGTGATGATTTAGTAGCGATATATAATTTTTGTACTTTAAAAATGGTTCCATGGAAAGAGAATATGAAGCACATCAAATAGTAACATCAAATCATGCAACTGTAACTCATATGGATATCTAACAAGAAACCGACTATCAAATCAAAATAACACGTGCATCATAAACATTTTATGAACGATTCCATCCAAATAACGTCATCTAAGAATAATAGGGGAATAAATTACTTTGTCATTGCAAGATCCTTTAGTGTCACAATGCAACCTGCAAACCGTTCTGTGCCTAACTCAGTTGACGGTCTTCTATTGCTATTATCCGAACAATACAGATGATTTTAGAAGTGCAGATGATTTTAGAAGTGCATATTTCTACTGTAAGAAAATTTATACGATTTACCTTTCATGCACTCTGAAGCAATGCTACTTGTACATGTAATCTGCAACAACACCAAAAAATCCCATTAACTTGAGAAATCTTTTGCGCGGAAAGTTCAGACGTACCTGATTCTTATATGTAATCCACATGAATTGACATAAAACTTGCTCCAAGAGGACCTAGTATAGAAGAAACATGAAATAGCAGCTAAAATGTAAAAGAAAATTAGCCATATCTGTGCATATAAAAACTGGATATTAACCTATCGCTTCTCTATTCAAGTGGGAAAGAAAAAAAATTGAAATGACTACTACAATTAGTATGCTATTCACGATTGCCTGTCAATCTATATGATATGACGTTAATTTAACAGCAATGTTCAGACTCAGATGACAATACGCTAACAGAGCGCCAGAACAATTCCTGGGAAGTGTCATTGTCTGAATGTAAAAATGTCAGTCATATTCTATAAATGCATATGTGAGCAAGTTCACTAGCATCTACAACAATACAAATGTGTACACATGAAGGCTACATAATATGATATTACATTCAAGAAGAGATACTTTTTTGAACACAAAATTTTCTTTATACAGACCCAATCTGATATTACATAGATGAAGACATGTTCTGATGAATACCAAAGTTTCTTTATACAGGGATTAAACTACAACAACAGTTTCTCTTCCTAGTGATGGAAGCAAGGTCGCCAGCATCAAACATCATAACCAGGATTAACCTTCTGTTGAATGTTATCATAACTCTCTAATTCATGCATATCCTCCACACTCCCCATAAATAAGGGAAGCCTTTGATGCAGCTTGACTGGTTGAATCGAAAGTATCCTTATTTTACCGTCAGACCCCCTCCCTCCAGCATGCTCTACAAGAAAACTAAGAGGGTTTGCTTCATAAACTAAGCGAAGATGGTCCCTTGGATTCATGACCACACCCCCATACATAAGTGTCCGATGCAAATCAGCAACCAAGGAACATATATAACGAGCGGAGTATTTTTTGGGGAACTGCCCTTTCCCCTGCCTGACAGTATCAATATATTTCCTTAAACCATCAGGCCAGTCAAAATACCGAGCATCGTTAACAGAATATATCTGTCCTGATATCATAGAAACACAATAACAAGTATGGGTTAAAACATTAATTTGAACTTACATGAAATTAAAGTATTCTCTTCTTACAAGAAGTTTAACTTGACATGAAACCATTTACTTTTAACATTATGGAAGATAGAACTTTGTCATCATTGTGCAAGTAAGCAATTTCTTATACTAGGTCATTAAGGAGGACATTTCTCTAAGTGTGAACCGTACAGGAATAAGCAAATACAATATCAACATTGCTTGCTTCCTCCATAAGTTCATATGAAATGACTCGATGCAGTAAGTTTAGAGCTCGAGATAAGCATGCTACAAGATCTAGAGATCAGTCAAATGGATATGGAAACTATATTACTGCACAGCACAGTCAGGAATTTCCTTAAACTAGGAAAAGTTGTTGATGATCAGAAGGTATTCTATAATGAACTGCATTTCCAACTCTAAGACCAAAAAATCCCAGAGAAAAATACCACAGCTCCAACTACTACACCCAATTTCTACAGCAAAATTTTGACTAGACAAAATATGTACTACTTTCTTGTCATTTAAGTTCCTGAGGAATTACAAGGCAAAGATAAAGTCAACTTTTTATAGTGCATTGACCTTACTAGAGACTGATGAATATGCTAGTATGACAGTTGACGGAGCAGCATGGACAATGGATAGACCTAAACACCCATGGATTGGGGCAGTAAAATAATGATACGATAACTGTGAATCAGCCCATTGACAGAGGAGATGGCATATATCTAAGCTGAATGGAGAAAACTGGTTCATTAAGATGGCCCCAAATATTTGGATGAAGGTTTTGTCATGGCTGTTGCTCCAATAAACTTTAAAAATCACTGGATTATTGCATGCACAATGCAAACATCTTAAGAAAGGCTTCTCATGACCTCATGATGTCCATTTCTGAGGTACATTGAACTGCATAAACGTACACTGAATGTTTCCAAGAATTTAGTTTTTTGACACATTGACATAATCTCAAGATGTGATCAAAATTCACTTATTGTTTCCATCTTTCTTGGGATTTAATACCATAACCGATTCTATGTTTCCAATAAGGAGGACCCCTCCCACCAGCCAACTAGTCTACACGGTTCTACACCTATCCCAATCCCTAAGTTTCCATTAGGAAGTTCAAGAATTCTTAATCAGGGGCAAACATATGTTCATCTCCGCCCACACCGGGGTTTTAGAAATCCTTTAGGCCTACGTTAGCTTAGCCCACTATGAGTACACTGGATTTCAGAGGGGGGGGGGGATCCTTGAAGGCACACACTACTCAGGCCATACTGGATTTGTTGTTGTTGTTTTTTTTTTTTTTGGGGGGGGGGTGCATTTATCACGAAGATAACCTTTTGTCCGAAATCTTCCGTCCGAAATCAACAACACTTTTTATTTCCTATCTGAAAAATCCCAGTCTAACCCCCAGCCTCCAAACAAGAGGAGAACCTTATAGCCCTCTTCGTAGTTACGATTCTTGATTGATTTTTTGTTAGAGACCTATCACATACTAGGCCTCCAACACTAGCCCATTTGTTAGAAATCCATCCCATACTAGGCTTCTAACAATAGCCTTACTAAGGGCACATCACATACTAGGCCCATGCCAATTGTTAGAGACCTATCACATACTAGACTTCTAACAATAGCCTTGCTAAGGGCCCATCTCATACTAGGCCTATAACACTAGGCTCACACCTCATTGGTTAAGTATTATTGAGCATCCAACCCAAAATCAATTGGTATTAGTTGGAGAGGCCCTCTAATACTTAAACTATTTCCTTTTCTTTTACACTTCCCATGTGGGACTATTTTTGGGATCCTAACATTTTTCTATTCCACTACATTGAAAATGACAGGGTCACATGAAAACCAAAAATAGAAGAGAAGATAGTCAGGACAAAAATTTTAGAATTCTTCTTCTTGATCAATCTCCAGACCGTTCTTGTGCTCTGAATGATTTCTAAAATTTTCTCTTTTGTAGATTAATTCAAACCAAAGAAAAGAAAGTTTGATGAATATTTTAATATTAGAATACTGGAAAAAACATTGCATATTGTTTTTTTAATCTTGGATTCGAGAAGATTGAAGAGACGCATCTACTATTCCACGTCACAAAGGTAATAATTTTAATCTCTTCAAATTTATTTGTGTTTTATGTTGATTGTATTTAAATTGTAGTGCATAAAGTCATGCACAACTAATTGCAAACCACATATAGTCATGGATTTCTTGAAATATTCTAAGTAATACTGTGAAATAAAATTTTTATAAAAATTTATATTCTAAGGTATTATAAAAATTCTTGTATTGGGGTTAGAATTTGATAAGAAAGAAAATTCTGTGAAATAAAATTTTTAGAAAAATATTAATTTTTCGTTGTCTAATGAAAATTATTTGCAAGGCGTAAAATCTAAAGTTCTGCGAAAGTTTAGATATGCTTTATTATAATTGAAAAAACTGTCATTTACACTTTATGCATTTGTCATCGAATCCCTAATATATTTATATATAAAGAAAGGTAAATTCCGCTACAACCCCATGTATTATAGCCAGCGTGCCACTAAATATTCCAGAAATATGATATTAACAAATATATTCCTAAAAATAATAGACATTACTCATGTCATATTAGCGTAGGAACACTAACACCCCATATCTCAGTGTAGTTTAGGCTAATATCATAGTTTAGGGGATGTTTAACAACATAATAACTATAGTAAGGTAAATTCCGCTACGACCCCATGCAGTGGCGTAACCAGGAATTTTTTTGCCCTGGGCGAAAATAAAGATGATGTAAAGAATATTTTTTATAAAAATACCAAAACAAAAAAAAATTAAACGCTACCATGCTTTGATTATTTATTAATAATAGCTATAAATTAGTATTATACATATATTTAAAATATGATATATAATATATAGAATGTCTATTTAAGTTGACAAAATAGTATCATACATATAGACATGCATGCCTATAAAAATAATATTTGATAAACAAAATAATTATCGAAGATTATTTTTTTACTTAATACAAACACACACAAGCATATGGAAATAATAATTGATATAGAATTTTTTTCACATTAAGTTAGAGGTAGAGAAGAGCGAGAGTTAGAAAGAAAAAGAGTTAGAAAAGTAAGATGTAATGAGAGAGAGAGGAAGATATGATGATTATACATAATAATAATAAATTCTATTTTTTTTCTTGCCCCTAGCTTCCAATGGCAAGTTGTACACAGTTCCTTCCCTACATGCTGTATTAGCATATGAATCAAAATCAAATTTAACGTACAACAATGTCTTATGGTAAATTCATAATTATTGTATGTAAAATATATGTACGAAATAAGAATTTTCTTCACGGGGAATCAAACCGATAATCTGATTCCATGCATCTGGGCTATAAAGACAAGGTAGCAGTGTAAGATTTTTTTAAAGAAATAAATCAGTAATTTATGTAAAAATTTTGTATGAAGTAAGAATTTTCTTTACTTGGAATCAAACCGATAATCTGATTCCATACATATAGGCTATAAAGACAATAAGAATTTTCTTTACTTGGAATCAAACTGATAATCTGATTCAATACACCTAGTCTATAAAGAAAAGGTAGAGTGTAAGAGATTTTTTTAAAGAAATAAATCATTATTGTATGTAAAAATTGTCATACAACTAGGCTAAAAAGACAAGGTAGGTGTAAGAGATTTTTTAAGAAATAAATCAGTATTGCATGTAAAAATTGTCTTTGTGGGGATCGAACCGAGCACCTTGAGATCCAAGGCACAAACACCACGCCATTAGGGTATAAAGAATCCGTGTAATTGAATACTAATAATTTATTTTTTACGTTTCTGCCCTGGGCAGCTGCCCATGACAACTGCCACATGGTTTCGCCCCTGACCCCATGTATTATAGCTAGTGTGTCATTAAATATTCCTGAAATATGATATTAACAAAAATATTCCTAAAAATATAAGAGGGGAATTTAATGACTTTAAAAGTTAAATTCTGAAGGAGAACATATGTGCATTCTATATTCATCATTTCATTGACACTTCAATTGACACAATTGACACTTGTAGTAGCTGCACATGGTCATTCTCATGCCGCTTTACTATTTAACGTAGTTACAAAGATAACAAATGTTGTTGGATGATCATACAAGTGACGAGACATTTCAAAAGTAAAAGAAGTTGACAGAGTTGTTAATGAGCTTGGATGTGGTTAACTTACTAGTGACTCAAGTTTAAAATCAGGAAACTGGCATTAATAGGGTTAGAGAAACATGTTGGGGTACGCATTATGGTTCTTGTTGAATTTAATTCAAATGTTCTCATATGCGACCGACGTGCTTAAGATTATTAGAACGGATGGTTTAAATTCAAAACAAAGAGCTGATGTAGTTATTTTTCTAAATTTGATAGAGACGTTTGAGTTCATATTTCTCATGCATCTAATTAAAACTATACTATGGAGGACAAATGAAGTCACATGAATAGCAAAGAAAATATATATTAAAAATGCAATGATATTGATGAATGTATCGAAGCAACAACAGTGTGACTTTAGAAATGATGAATGTAAGTCTTTTACAGAAGAAGTTTCTTCATTTTGTAATTAGCAAGATATTGAAATTCCTAAAAAGGAAGATAAGCTCAGACCATGGGAGAGATCTCGTTGTAAGGCAAACAAAATTACAAATATGCACCACTACCGAGTTGAGCTATTTAATACCATAATTGATTAGTAATAATTGAGCTTGATGATTGTTTCAATGAGGAAAATACTAAGTTGCTTTTTATATGTAGCGTTTCTCAATCCAAGTAATGGATTTGCTTCTTTAGAAAAACTAAAACAGATGCAACTGGAAGACTTCTATCTGTCTTATTTTTCTTAATTTGAGAGAATGGTACTAGACAATAAACTTGATACCTATATTTTAGATATGTGTTCCAATGATGAGTACTCTCAAGTAATGGGGATTGGCGACCTTTCTAAGAATATAGTTGAGTTGGAAAATGATTGTTTATCCTTGGCATAATTGCTGCTAAAATTCGCATTGCTTTTACCTATAGCAATCGTAATCATTCAGAGGATATTCTCTATAATGAATATTGTGAAAATTGATAGCGTAATCAAATGGGAAATGTTTGGACTGTTGGGTGGGTCCCTCCCATGTGGGGAGGGGCATTAATCTCTTGGCTAGAGATCTATCAGCCCAACATCAGTCCATCGACAGAGGAAAGAATAGATCATTCATTCTGAAACAAAGAAAAAGAAAACAGAGAGAGGGAGAAGAAGAAAACCCATAGAAGAGGAGCTGTCCAGTTTTGATCGTGTGACACATCGGAGGTTGATCCATGGTCCGATTGAGCTGAAATTTTGTCAGCATGTCGACAACAGAGGGATCAACATTCTGAACGGTGGAGATCGTATTTGGAGCTCCAGGTTAAGAGATCTATTAGGATTTCTGCAGTGCCACCATTTTGGGTGAGATCTTTTCATCTCTCTAAGCTTTTGTTTCATGCCAAGTTATGTATGCCTCTAGTAGATCATGTTGAATGATTTAGCTAGAGAGGACCTTTGTATTCCCATTATTTGGTGATAGTGGAGATAGTTCGGTGGACTACGGTCCCGTGGTTTTTTACTCCTCAACTTGAGGGGTTTTCCACGTAAAAATATTGTGTGTGTTAGCTTGTGCTTGTGTTGATTATATGCTTCATTGTGATATTGGCAAGGAGATTAGTCTTCCAAATTGTTTCCTAATAGGTTCACACAAGAGGGGATAAAAGAATTCCGCTGCACGTTGTGTTGTTATCTCATCAAAGTGGTATCAGAGCCAAGTCATTCTTAGATTGTGCCTTGTGGTGAATGATGGAAACAAAGAATGTGAAAAGTCGAATGATCAGTTTGAATGGTTCAAATTATCATGTATGGAAAGGCAAAATGGAGGATCTTTTGTATGTAAAGGATTATTATTTGCCAGTTTTTGCCAGTGAGAAACCCAAGGACAAAACAGATGAGGAATGGTCTATATTTCATCGACAGGTTTGCGGGTATATCAGACAGTGGCTGGATGATAATGTTTTGAACCATGTCAGTGGAGAAATACATGCAGGCACTTTGTGGAACAAACTTGAGGAGTTGTATGCTAGAAAGACTGGAAACAACAAATTGTTTCTAATCAAGCAAATGATGGCATTGAAATATCAAGATGGATATCCTTTGACAGATCATTTGAATGCATTCCAAGGAGTTATAAATCAGTTAGCTGGAATGTGTATCAAGTTTGAAGATGAGGTACAAGGATTGTGGGTACTTGGGACACTGCCGGACTCATGGGAAACTTTCAGGACGTCTTTGTCTAACTCAGCCCCAAATTGTGTCATGACCATGGACTTGGCTAAGGGTAGTATTCTGAATGAAGAGGTAAGAAGAAAGTCACAGGGTTCTTCACAGTCAGAGGTCTTAGTCACAAAAAACAGGGGGAGAAGTAAGAGCAGATGTCCAAAGAATAGAGACAAATCCAAACGTAAGTCCAACAGGTTTGCCAATGTAGAGTGTTATTATTGTCATGAAAAGGGACATATAAAGAAATTTTGTCGTTAGATGAAGAGAGACAACAAAAAGAAAAAGGGTAAGGAAAATGTTAAGGATAATAGTCACGATGATGATACCATTGCTACTGCACATGTGACTTCCTTATTATGTATGATGATGTTGTTGTCAATCTTGCATGTCATGAGACTAGTTGGGTGATTGATAGTGGTGCTTCCATTCATGCTACATCTCGAAAGGACTTCTTTACATCATATACATCCGGTGATTTTGGAAATGTGAAGATGGGAAATAATGGTTTAGCTAAAGCCATTGGCATGAGAGATGTGTGCTTGGAGACAAACAATGGTACAACCTTGGTTCTTAAAGATGTGAAACATATCCCAGATATTCGCATGAATTTGATTTCTGCAGGAAAGCTTGATGATGAGGGGTTTTGCACCATGTTTAATAATGGCCAGTGCAAGCTCACTAAATGTGCTATGGTTGTGTCAAGGGGCAAGAAACACTCTTCTTTGTACTTTATGCAAGCTAAAGTTTGTGGTAGCTATGTAAATGCGGTTGAGAATGAATGTACAACTGATTTGTGGCATAATAGGCTTAGTCATATAAGCGAAAAGGGGTTGATGGTTTTGGGCAAGAAAAGTCTTCTTTCTGGTCTGAAGGGCACACCATTGAAAAAGTGTGCACATTGCTTGGCAGGAAAACAAACCAGAGTTGCTTTCAAGACTTCCCCTCCTTCAAGAAAGCCATATATACTTGATGTAGTGCATTCAGATGTTTGTGGTCCTATGAAAACAAGAACACTTGGTGGCTCTCTGTATTTTGTGACTTTTATAGATGACCACTCAAGGAAGTTGTGGGTTTATACATTGAAGTCCAAAGACCAAGTGTTGGGTGTGTTTAAACAGTTTCAAGCTTCGGTGGAGAGACAGACTGGGAAGAAATTGAAATGCATTAGGACTGATAATGGTGGTGAGTATTGTGGATCTTTTGATGAGTACTGTAGAGAACAGGGGATTCGACATCAAAAGACACCACCAAAGACACCTCAGTTAAATGGGCTAGCTGAGAGGATGAACATGACACTAATTGAACGGGTGAGATGTTTGCTTTCACAAGCTTACTTGCCAAATACCTTTTGGGGTGAAGCTTTAAGCACAGTTGTACACGTGTTGAATCTCACACCATGTGTTCCTTTGGAGCTTGATGTTCCAAATAGAGTTTGGTCAGGAAAGGATGTTTCATATGATCATTTGAGAGTATTTGGATGCAAGGCCTTTGTGCATATTCCCAAAGATGAGAGGTCTAAGCTTGATGTCAAGACAAGACAGTCTGTGTTTGTTGGTTATGGTCAGGAAGAATTTGGTTACAGGTTTTATGATCCAGTGCAGAGAAAACTTGTAAGAAGTCGAGATGCAGTTTTCATTGAAAACCAGACCATACAGGACATCGATAAGAGAAAGGAGATAGTGCCGACATCTAGTGATGATTTGACTGACTTAGATCCAGTTCCTTTGACACCAATACCGACACAGATTGGAGATGATTCTCAGATTGACCAGCAGAGTACGAGTGATACAGATTTTCCTACAGAGAATGAGGCAGATGATCAGGTTCATGAGAGTTCACCAGTACCTGAGGTTCCAGTAGATGTTCCACTCAAGAGATCTTCCAGAGATCACCATCCTTCCACACGGTATTCTGCAGCAGACTATGTGTTATTGGCTGACGGGGGAGAGCCCGAATGCTTTGAAGAAGCTACAGAAGGTGAACATAAGAAAGAGTGGGTTGATGCTATGAAAGATGAAATGAAATCATTGCATGAGAATAACACCTTTGAGTTGGTGCAGTTGCCTGAAGGCAAACGAGCTTTGAAAAACAGGTGGATATACAGGGTGAAGCAAGATGAGCATATTTCACAACCGCGTTACAAAGCTAGATTAGTTGTCAAGGGATTCAACCGAAAGAAAGGTATTGATTTTGATGAAATCTTTTCTCCTGTTGTTAAGATGTCATCAATTCGAGTAGTTTTGGGTTTAGCTTCAAGTCTTGATTTGGAGGTTGAGGAAATGGATGTCAAAACTGCTTTCCTTCATGGTGAATTACATGAGGAGATATACATGGAGCAACCAGAGGGTTTCGAAGTGAAAGGAAAAGAGGACTATGTGTGCAAACTAAAGAAAAGTCTTTATGGTTTGAAACAGGCACCGAGACAATGGTAAAGTAAGTTTGAGTCAGTTATGGAAGAGCAAGGCTACAGAAAAACAACTTCTGACCATTGTGTTTTTATGCAGAGATTCTCTGATGATGATTTTATCATATTATTGCTTTATGTTGACGGCATGTTGATTGTTGCCAGGAATTCTTCAAGAATTAAACAGTTGAAGATGCAGTTGAGGAAATCCTTTTCATGAAGGATTTAGGGCCAGCAAAGAAAATTCTTGGCATTCAACTTTACCGAGACAGAGTGGCCAAGAAGTTGTATATGTCTCAAGAGCAATACATTGAGAAGGTGCTTGAGAGGTTTAATATGAACAGTGCTAAAGTGGTTAGCTCTCCTCTTGCCACACACTTTAAGTTAAGTACCAAGCAAAGTCCTTCAACTGAAAAAGAGAAGGCAGACATGCGAAAAGTTCCTTATGCATCCGCAGTAGGGAGTTTGATGTATGCGATGGTATGTACAAGGCCAGATATAGCTCATGCAGTAGGTGTTGTCAGTCGGTTTATGTCAAATCCAGGAAAAGAGCATTGGAATGCAGTTAAATGGATTATGAGATATCTTCACGGCACGTCAAGTTTGAGACTCACTTTTGGAAGTGGGAAACCAGTGCTAGTTGGCTACACCGATTCAGATATGACAGGAGATGTAGATACCCGAAAATCTACTTCAGGGTATTTGATAACATTTTCAGGTGGGGCAGTATCTTGGCAGGCAATGTTGCAGAAATGTGTTGCACTTTCTACAACAGAGGCAGAATTTATTGCAGCAACTGAAGCATGTAAGGAGTTGTTGTGGATGCAGAAATTTCTTCAGGAACTTGGCTTCAAGCAATCACAATATGTGCTATATTGTAGTAATCAAAGCGATATTCACCTTGGTAAGAATTCTACATTTCATTCAAGGTCAAAACATATTGATGCGAGGTACCATTGGATTCGAGATGTTCTAAATTTGAAATTGTTAGACCTTAACAAGATTCATACAGATGATAATGGATCTGACATGTTAACAAAGACTACCAAAGGAGAAGCTTGAAGTGTGTCGTTCGATCGCCGGGATGGTGAATCCCCCCACATAGTCGGGAGGGGGAGATTTGTTGGGTGGGTCCCTCCCATGTTGGGAGGGGCATTAATCTCTTGGCTAGAGATCTATCAGCCCAACATCAGTCCATCGACAGAGGAAAGAATAGATCATTCATTCTGAAACAAAGAAAAAGAAACAGAGAGAGGGAGAAGAAGAAAACCCATAGAAGAGGAGCTGTCCAGTTTTGATCGTGTGACACATCGGAGGTCGATCCATGGTCCGATTGAGCTGAAATTTTGTCAGCATGTCGACAACAGAGGGATCAACATTCTGAACGGTGGAGATCGTATTTGGAGCTTCAGGTTAAGAGATCTATTAGGATTTCTGCAGTGCCACCATTTTGGGTGAGATCTTTTCATCTCTCTAAGCTTTTGTTTCATGCCAAGTTATGTATGCCTCTAGTAGATCATGTTGAATGATTTAGCTAGAGAGGACCTTTGTATTCCCATTATTTGGTGATAGTGTAGATAGTTCGGTGGACTACGGTCCCGTGGTTTTTTACTCCTCAACTTGAGGGGTTTTCCACGTAAAAATATTGTGTGTGTTAGCTTGTGCTTGTGTTGATTATATGCTTCATTGTGATATTGGCAAGGAGATTAGTCTTCCAAATTGTTTCCTAATAGGTTCACACAAGAGGGGATACAAGAATTCCGCTGCACGTTGTGTTGTTATCCCATCATGGACGTATGATTGTTTAGTCACATACATTGAGAGAGATGTGTTTGATACTACTGATAATGAAGCCATCATGAAGTGATTTCAGAGTTTAGGGCCCCGTAGAGGAACATTGTAACATGGTTGGTCGATGTTTTTATTTTTTTTATTTTTTGCGATATTGTACAGAAGCTAATATGTAAGTTTCCTTTGATATGATAATATATTGTGATAAACAAAATTAAAATGTAATTGAAGAACATTTTTTGAATTTTTGTATAGATCATATTTAAATATATATAATTATGTTACACACACACACACGTGTGTGGGTGGCATGCATGCACTAAGAAAAATTTCCGCATCAGCCATTGCTTTTAATACTTGAATGTTCGGCTTACCGTAAATTCTAAATCATCTGAATAACCATGAAATTGTTAGAATTTGACTCAAAATCTAATTTTTCTTCTAATAAAGTAGTGTTTCTTTTTTTTTTTGTATTTTTTCTTTTTTTGAGTTATATTATTCAGAAGTCTAATTGAACTATAATTACGAGTAGCAATTTGGTTTAGTTTAGCAATCTTTAGTTTAGTATAAATAATGTTTGATCAATTGATTTTGATCTATATGAGATTTGTATATTTTGGTTTAGTGAGTGATAAATAAAAAAGAAGGAAAAAAACCATATTACTACTATCATATTTCGTTTTCTTGTTTAAATTTTTAACAAAATTGATTATAGAAAAGTATGTATTTGTTGAGAAAGCAAGAAATTACCCCGGGAAGGAATCTGTACAGAAGGATGTGTCAACACGAACTCTCCGGTTGAGTGATCCAACGTGAATGCATGAGTTCCCGACCCGAAGCTAATGCACAGTATAGTGGCAGATGAATACAAAGCATATCCGGCAGCAAGAAGCCGAGTGCCGCTTTGGAGGGAATTGAGCTGGGCCTTGTCTTCAATGGGAAGATGGTCTAGTTCAGCAAGTCTGTTATATATACCGAAGATCGTCCCGGTTGGAATGGAGGCATCAATGTTTCGAGAACCGTCTAGAGGATCAGTGACAACAACAAACGTGCCATCATCTTTTATCCAAACCGGCTCTTCGTCTTCTTCCGATGCCATGACGGCAACTTTCCCGGAGCTCCGAAGCGAAGACAATATGATGTCATTCTACAAGGCAGGAAAATTATGTTTAAGTTTTGGCCTCACATGGACATTCTTTGCAGGCTGATGCTACATTTGAATTCAATGAACATATTTTATTCAATTTAAAAAATAGCATTTTTACAGACGATGCAAGCTACAGTCATGCTGATTATTTAAAATTTCTAGTTTATAACTTCAAAATCACCATAATTCGATAGAATAGAAGCCATTAAAAATATACTGATATAAACCCCAAAAATGATCAAAAATGGAAAGAAGTTGAATTGATTACCGAGACCAAATCGAGGGGTTTGGGGGAATCCCTGGCCGATTCCGCCACCGACCCAGCTCCAACTACTCCCGCGGCTCTCCCAATCTCGGGGCCAAAAGGGGAAGCGACTGCGGCGGCGATTCGCTTGCAAGCGCACTGCAAGTGGGTGACCAAGATGGCCAGATCGTCCCCGATGTGGTTGGCATTTCTTCCACTTGTGGACATGAATTCCAGCAGCGTTTGAGAGCCCATTTGGGATTTGATCCTGAATGAAGATATGATGGGCTTCTTGGAACGGTCGGAGCTGAAGAACGAGACTTTGGGTTTGAGAGCGAGTGGGGACTTGATCATCGCAGGAGCTTTCAAACGAACGAAGGAAATGAAATTGTGTGTGGATAGACTCCGAGACAATGAGAAGAGACGCTGGTTGCCGCGAGACAACGACAAGAAAATGGCTAATTTTCAGAAACCTACACGGGTTTTCAAAAAATTATTCCTAACTTTGCAAACACGGGTAAACTGCGTTGAAATATAATTTTTTCCCCAAATTAATCATATAAGGTTGTTAATAGAAAACTACCCTCAACGCATCAATGTTTTCATAAGCCTTTAAAAACTCAATCTTCAAATAATATTTCAAAAAAATTGCTTCTACCTTGTAACGATTTAGAAGATTAATTTATGAAAAGTGAAGTTCATGATATGGTTTGAGAAAACATTGAAACATAAAAGCAGTATTTCGAAAAGAGTTAAGGAACTATAGATTGATTTACTCATTCATTTAGTTTTTGCAAAAAAATTTGTTGATGTAAAATTGTTAAATTTGCAACTTATGGATGGAGAAGAAAAATATATTGAGTTTGCTAAAAATGTGACATTTTGGAGTTTTAGAAAACATGAAGATTGTTGTGAATGGAAATAACCAGAGTCGGTTAGGATTACGGGTATCTTAGAGATACGCTCATATCTATGTATTCGATGTATCTACTCTCCTACCATGCCTATAAATAAAGGGCTGTGGGTTCCTCCCCCAGTAGTTGATTTATAACACGTTATCAGCACGAGCCTCTAAATTTTCTTTTTTCCACAAAATTTTTTTTTCCGTTCGTTGCGAAGTCGAAGGCGAAGGCGAGACGGGAGATCCACGAGCGCGGTGCAAGGCTTCCTCCATCAAGGGTCGTCATCCGCGTAGGGCTTCGAGCAACCGTCGCTATATCCGGAGGACGGATATAGAGGTAAAAATACTAAAAACGATATTTTTAATCATACGTATGATTGCCCCTCCCCTAGATCTCGCAAGATCGTCATGGGGATTCATCGTCGCCTTGAAAACGACGGATTTTTCATCCCAAAAACTCAATTTTTAGGGTAAAACCCTAATTTTGAACCCTCCAGCGGCTAGTCGTCACCGGACCCCCCCAACCCCTCGCCGGAACCCCCCCTCGCCGGAAAACCCCCCTGGCCGCCTCCCCCTGCAGGGGGTGCGGCGGCCCCGGCGGCCGCGCCCCCCCTGCAGGGGGCGGCGGCGGCGCCGGCCCCCCCAATGAAACCCTAGTTGTTTTCAAAAAAAAAATTCCAGATCTGTGGGCCTGAAGCCCACAACAGATCTGTGGGCTTCAGGCCCACAGAATTCAAAAAAAAATCAGAGTCTGTGGGCCTGAAGCCCACAGACCTGTTGTGGGATTCAGGCCAACAGATTTCAAAAAAAAAACAAAGAAAAGCCTATGGGCCTGAAGCCCATAGGTCGACTGCGGGCTTCAGACCCGCATGTTGTTTTATCTGCAAGAAAAAAAATTGGTGGAGGCAAAGGCTATTAACAAGCCTTAAAAGGCAACTTGCTAGCCTAAAAATTAATTTAAAAGGGGGATTTAAGGCAAAATATTCGTGAAATATCATGGTAAATTACGGGACAAATATCGGACAGGCGAGGACTTTTTGGGGATTCTTGGGGGGGGCTTTTGGGATGATGAGTGAAACTTTTTCCTCTGACAAAGAAAATGTTAATTTTGGGCTCTTAATCAATTTAATTGATTAAACTCATTCAAATTACAACCTTTGCATTGTAATGATTTTTTCTGCAAAAATCATATTTACATGCTTTGCATCTCTAGTATATTCTATTGGATATTATATGTGTGGTTGTGCATTATATTTAAAACTTAATAATTAGGAAGATCCCGCGACCGCTCTGCCGTTAGTAACCTAAACTAACGGTATATGACGTTGCCCAGTGGTCCAATAATTATTAAGTGTTTAAATTATTTATCCATCTCTGCGAATATTAAATGCATGTGATGCCTGTGATGAAAATGTCTGATGAAAATGTTGATGAGCACAATATTTCTGCATGAATTGCTAAATGTGGTTTTTGGATCGGCCGTTTAGTCCCACAGTTTATTTCCCGCACTTTTCTTTTATTTTTGAGAGAAATTGTAGTGAGGAATTTATGTAAATGTCAAAGAAAGAAGACCAACTTCCATGGAGACGGAGGCCACGCTTGAAGATGGAGATATCATATGGGACCCACGGGGTTTCCAAAGTTGTATTTTCATTTTCTTTAAGCTGCAAATTTGTATAATTTGGACTTGGACTTTTTTGGACTCTTTCTTGTGGGACTGGCCGATCCACACATTTAGTTTTTCGTTAAATATTGCCTCCGCATGAAAAAGTTTTCTCTGAATTAATTATTAATTCATGCATGTTTGTGCTCTGCTAGATAAATGGCTAATATTGCAAGCGTTAATTTCGAAGTATTGGAAGCATCAGGTAGAAACTATCTAAGCTGGCAGCTAGATGTAAAGTTTCACCTGCGGGCAAAGTCTCTCATCGCTGCTGTGACTGAAAAAGAAAATGTTAGCAATATAGAGAAGGCGCAAGCCATCACCTATATTCGTCGCCATGTGGACAAGACCTTAAAGGCTGAATACCTTACGGTTGAAGATCCACTTGAGCTATGGACCGCCCTTGAGGACGGGTATAAACATCAGAAAGATGTTATACTCCCAAGGGCACGATATGAGTGGGCAAACATGAGACTACAGGACTTTAAGTCCATTGCTGAGTACAACTCAGCACTTTTTAGCACCACCGCACGCCTGAAGTTGTGTGGTGAAAAAGTCTCAGAAAATCGCATGCTGGAAAAGACGTATACGTCCTTCCATGAAAAAGATGCGATACTCATGCAGCAATACTGTGAACGCAAGTTCACCAAGTATTCCGAGCTGCGGTCATGTTTACTCATGGCCGAGCAAAACAGAGAGCTTCTTCTCTCCACTCACAATATACGCTCCCCGGCACTGCTCCCCACCAGAAGCTCACTATTCCTCTTCCTTTAAAAAGAAAGACCACAGAAGGGGGGTCAACAGAAAAATGCCAAGGGCCATGTACAGCAGCAGCGAAATAATGAAAGTAAGCGGAAGTTCACGAGTCACAGAAATAACAAAAATAGAGATGATATACCCCCACCCAAGAGGGAATGGGAAGACCCGTGCCAAAATTGTGGCATGAAAGGCCACTGGTCCAGAGTGTGCCGAACTCCGCATCATCTCCAGGATTTGTATAAAGAGAACAAGAAAAATAAAGCTGAAACAAACCTGATGACATCTGATGCTCCAGTTAAGTTTCCAGCTGACAACTTCGAAAATGATGACTTGCTTGATTAGCCTTTATTTTTATCTTATCAATTTGTTTTGAGAATAATTTATGAGAGCATTTTAATTATGAAATTTGTTCTGAATGAAAATGTTTAGTAGACAATAAATGAAAATGTTTATCTGAATATTCATGTGCATAACGATTCATCTTTCAATAGATGAAACTGCTCTCATAAATAATTAGTAGACAATAAACACGTACTATCTTTTTCAATACAAAGCCCAATACCATGGCTATATTGAAGATCCAGGGAATGCAACACTGTTGCCCCCAAACGACACAAAAATAAAGGATGCACTAATCCCTCCGAATTCCAAAAGAAACTTTCCAAGTTTCAAGGACATCCGTTTCAACGGATTCCACTTGGAAACAGCAAATGTAAATGAAAAAAAATTACCGTATGCAACGTCTCAAGAAAAAGGAGTAATATACACACTTGAACGTTTTGAGAGCCTTATAGGCCCCCACCATACGAAGATTCGGAGAAAGGAAGCAGAATTTAAACGGAGCACCTGAAGTGCCCGACATCAGCCGAGTTTTTACTCCGGCATGATGGACTTGGCCACCCTGGATTTGTGATGATGCATCACATCTTATCCTATGGGTATGACTTGAAGAACCAGAAGATTCTTCAGAAGGGAAAAATTCCATCGCATCCCTTACTATAAGGGAAAACTAATTGCAAGGCCATCTCCACGATAAGCTGAAAAAGAATCTCCACGCTTCCTCAAAAAGAATACAATGAGATAGATGTGGATAAAATCCACCACCCCTAGTGGGCTATTTCAGTACTTCACTGTACTGATAAATGCATCCTCAGAATATTCGTACGCGTGTCTACTACAGACCCGCAACTTAGCTTTTCCAAAGCTATTGGCACAAAAATAAAAATGGTGCGGGTACATTTCCCAGACAATAAAATGTTGTAAATAAGTCTGGTTAATGTTGGGAAATATACCGCACAGTCTTTTCAAGAGTACTGCAAATCAACGGGAATTGAAAATGAACATACAAGTGCCGCATGTTCATACCCAAAATGGGTCGGCAGAGTCACTGAAAAGTAGACTCCAATGGACTGAACTTCCATTAAATCCCGATTGCCTATGGATGCATGGGGACATGCAAACTCTGCATGCTGCATCGTAAATGAAAATAAGACCCTCTGGAGGTCAGAGTCTCCAATGCAACTTGCATATGGAATGCCACTGAACATTTCTCATCTGAGAATCTTCGGTCGCGCAGTCTTGAATCCCCATTGCACCACCAAAGAGGACCAAAACGGTACTCAACGTCGCCTAGGTATCCATGCAGGGTTTGACTCACCCTCACTTATAAGATACCTAGAACCCCAAACGGGGGACGCATTTAAGGCACATCTTGAAGACTGTGATTTGGATGAGACGAGTTTCCCAAAAAATAGGCCCAGATACTAGAAATTCTGGCGCGAAGAAAATTATAACGTGGGATACAAAAAGTTTGACCCAATATGATCCGGTAACAGTACAATGTGTAGATGAGATCCCGAAGATCCTCCACATTCAGAACACTGTCTACCAATTACCGGAATCATTTATTGACAATCAGAAGATTGTCAGATCGCACATCCCTGCTGCAAAAACTCCAGCTAGGATTGACATCCCCGAGAATGGATACAATCCACCAGCAGCAGAAGTGGCTGATCCTCAACAGAAAAGAGGCAGACCACCAGGCTCCTAGGACAAGAAACTCCTGGAGACCTTAAGACAATACTACCATATGACAATGAGCTCCTGTCCACACCATCACCCTTCCCGGAATCCACTGCAGATGAATTGCCGGGAAAAAGTGAAATTAAGTAAATGTTGTACGTACTCGGGAGGTGTTGGACAGATAGAACATAAATTGTCGACAAATATATTCACATATCATATTGCCATATACATCGCAAAAGCGATGATGTTCGTAAATTATCGTTCCACACTCCGTTGCTAGAAGGCAAACGTAGAGATTGGCCAAAAATGTGGAACGTGGCAATAAAAGATGAGCTGGACTCACTTATGAAACGTGAAATGTTCGGACCTGAAGTCCTGACACCAAAAAGGTGTCAAACCTGTGGATAAAACAAAGTATTGCACACATAAGAAAAATAAATACAAAATCGTATGCTATAATGTACAACCTATAGCCGGAGGAAAATTTCGCTGAAACCAGGGATCGAACAAACTCAAATGAGCATGTATCATAAATGATGCATCAGTCTCCATAAGTTATCAAAAGCGAATACCTTACGATTTGGCGAAGGAAAATTATGAATATGCTGTTATTGGATGTGGTGACAACATACCTTCGTGGATATCTGGTAAAGATAATTTCCACATTTCCTTAAAAATGCATGAATAGACTTCGGGACGTCTATTCAAATGAAGAAATATAAGTATAACAAATAAATGTACAACCAAGAGAATCACTTGACAAGTCAATGATTCCTACTGAAGGTTGTCTTTGCATCTGTGCAAAGAACAGGATTAGAGATCATAGTTGGAGACAACTAAAATCTCACCGGATCTCCTGAAGAGAAAACCGAACTACATGTACAAGCCTGACTTTTGAACATAAAATAAAAAGACCTAGGCAAATATAAAGTCATGGCTCATATAATCCTGTTACAAACGCCCAGAAGTGCGTTGGCGAAATTAAAAGGACCATTGTCATCCAAAGTACACCTACGGTGGTACACTTACTAGATGAACAAAAAGAACCCTTCCGATCGCTGGAAGAGGGGGAGGATATAACTGGTCCTAAAGTCCATTATCTTAGTGCAATCATACACTCCTGGCTAACTGCATGTGTCCCGGTATAGCAATTGCAGTAAACTCATTAGCCAGAGATAGTTGGCACCTAAAAAGGGCCATTAGACCCGAGTTAAGCCTTCTGCGCTTCCTCCAAGGGTCGAACTATTTGGACTTACAAAATGTAGTAGCATCCTCCAATGTTTATGCAAATGCAGGTTTCAGGTCCAGTCCCTATGCTGAGAAATCACAGAACGGGTACCCACAGTGGGATGGCCATTCCCTGCAGATCTGCAAAGCAACTTATGTTTATGCAAATGCAGGTTTCAGGTCCAGTCCCTATGCTGAGAAATCACAGAACGGGTACCCACAGTGGGATGGCCATTCCCTGCAGATCTGCAAAGCAACTTATGAAGGCAACATCATCCTATCATTCCGAGATCCTCACCATTCCAGAATCACACCAATGGTGTATATGAGAGCGCCTGGTGGTACATCACATCCCAGTGACGACTGGGATAGAGGCTGGTTCTGTGGAGCTGACCATATAGTCTGAAGACCACAGCAGAGGCGACGAAACTTAGCAACCTCTTCAGAGTTTCTGGATTCAGCAGCTGCTTGATGGTGATAAAATTCGTAATCTGTGTACATTTTCGGAATATTGTAAATAGGAGTGATGAGATAAGCCTACGAGATCTGAAAGCCTAAGAGCTTTTACAGATCAGGGGGAGTTGACAGAATTTGTACTCTTTTCCATTAGCTATGGTTTTTCCCACTGGGTTTTCCATAGCCAAAGGTTTTAACGAGGCAAATCACATCAACTCTGGATCCTGAAGTATCCACACCCTCAGTGACGCTCAGAATCCAGAAGTATTCATGAGCAGAGTCACTTGTACAAATCAGGGGGAGTTAAAGAGCTTTTGCACTCTTTTTCCTTAACTATGGTTTTTCCCACTGGGTTTTCCATAGCTAAAGGTTTTAACGAGGCAAACCTCACCAACTCAGGATCCCGAAGTATCCACCCCATGTGAGACTCTTATTACGCTCAGAATCCCGAAGTACTCTTGAGCGGAGTCCACACATATGGCTGGATAAGGGGGAGTGTTGTGAATGGAAATAACCAGAGTCGGTTAGGATTGCGGGTATCTTAGAGATACGCCCATATCTATGTATTCGATGTATCTACTCTCCTACCATGCCTATAAATAAAGGGCTGGGGGTTCCTCCCCCCAGTAGTTGATTTATAACAAAGATCAAATGAACAAACTGATTGTCGGGGTAAAAAATTAAGGGTTGCGGTTAAAAAAATTAAGGGTTGCGGTTTTTCCGTTAGGCATCGCCAATACATTTAGGGATGAGATCGGGCCGAGCCGAGCCAGGCCAAATACTTGGCCCTGCCAAATAGATGCCCAATTCAAATGACACCAAAATCCATATGGGACCTTCAAGAATACCCAACTACGTTTAAAGAGGGCTATGTGCCAGCCAATTTGGGCTTTAGGCTAGCTCATTGGGCCTAGCTTAATAAAATCACATTAAGTGCCTCAAAGCTCACATGAATAAGCACAGTGAGTATGGGTACCTTTGTCCCCCGTTGGACGCTTGGGCGGCTTCTCGTGCCCGCTCCCCAGTGGGGGACGCGGGTTCGAGCCCCCATCCCCCCCCCCCCCCCCCCCCCCCCCCCCCCCCCCCCCCCCCCCCCCCCCCCCTAATTAGTGTAGTGTAGTCTCCCCCCTCCCCTTAGTGTAATTGGCTCCCCCAGGTTTCGAACCCGGGCTGCCAGCCTGGCCTCCGGGCCGGGTTTCCAGCTTTCCGTCGAACCGAAAAAAAAAAAAAAAAGTATGGGTACCTAGAGTCCTAGACTAGTTAATCGAATTGATCTGTGATTCTCTTATTCAGTTATTCAAGACAAACAAGCCCACGGGCCGCCTACTCCTAACTAAAGCCCATAACCGGCCCAAAATCTGTCAATTAGAACACAACTCAACTCCAAACCCAGCGCCCTTTCCTACTCACGTTCGATCCTAAAACCTAAGACCTCGCCCTTTACGTCGCCCGAGCCGCCGGAGACCGCCGGCGGAGGACCGCCAACTGCATCCTCATAATTTCAGGAAAAATAATCTAATTTGTAAAAATGTCAGCTCTTACATCGACTTGCTCTTTTATTTTGATTCATTTTGTTTTTCGACTGTGCTGTTTCTGGAAATTACTAACTCGAACCCATGATTAGGTCTCGTATATGCGTGAAGAACATCCCAAAGTATGCGACCGAGGATCGCCTGAGAGATTTCTTCTCTCAGAAGGGGGAAATCACAGACGCCAAGCTCATGAGGACAAAGTACGGATATTTTTTTTCTTTTTTCCACCAGAAAAGTCATTGCTTGTTTTTCCGATTTTTTGTTTACTTATTGGGGGTGATTGTCTGTTTCAGAGATGGGAAGAGCAGGCAATTCGCTTTTATAGGGTTTCGGTCTGAGCAGGAGGCCGAAGTGGCTTTGAAGTTCTTTAACAACTCGTTCATGGATACTTGCAAGATTACTTGTGAGGTACGCCAAAAGTTTATTCTTTTTTGTCTGACATAGAAGTAGAAATTTTATTTGGTGTAGTTATAAATTGGTTATCCAGTTGAATATTTATTAGTTCTAACTAATGGATTGAGTGCTCGAGGAGGATGGGGAAAAAGAGCCAGAGATTGATATTGTCGACATTCATGCTAATTTCATTTATAATTTGTTTTATTTTCATTGGCTAATTTTGATTTCTGTTGATCAAAAGGAGGAAGTGTCATATATGTTTCATATATTGGCCAGAAATCGGAAGTTATTGCTGATGTGATTGTAATCGTTTATATGTGGGCTTGTGGCATATCCTTGCTTCATCAAACTGTAGCCTGTGTTGATTATGTAGTGTGTGGTTTAATTTAATTATAATTAGTGTTCTAAAAGGTGTGGTTTTATTTAATTATAACTAGTGTTCTGAAAGGTGGATTATATGACCACTTATGCGGCATCATATGTTTATGTGCTGATGGACCGCATCTGATCTTGTTATGTGCTCGAAATATGCTGTCATTCACATATTGGGGTACCCGGCCATTATGTGCTTGCATAATCACTTATGAATGTGCATATGTGGGCGAATTATTGGATAACTCTCACATTTTAAAAAGAGAAAAAAAGACAAGTGCTAGTTTTTCATAGTTTATTGGTCATTTGTTTATTTTGATTTATGATTTTGTTATTGATAATAACTTATGATAATAATTTATTGCTGTAAAAAATTCTACTTATTTTTTATGTTGTCAATTCATGATTGTGTATCACTTAATGTTTTTATATTCATATGATACATTTATTAATGCTTTAAAGAGTTTATAATATTTGTTCCCTAATTTTTGTTATGTTTAGAAATTTCAATGCTTGATATGCACATATACACACATATACATATATGTATTAAAATTTTATTTTTGCGTGATCTTGCATGGTCCGCATAATTGGCACATAAAATCGATATGCAATATGCATGGTTGACCACATGCATACTGAAACTACCTTTTTAATGCTGATTTTAATCATTTGATTTGCTCCATTGTATCGGTTTTATTATCGTTGCATACCCAAAAAGAAAAATTCATATAGCTTTATACACAATGCTAAACCAATATTCTACAACTGACCCCAAGCATTAAAATTTTCTAGCGATGACGGCATGATTTGTTCCAATATTTCACAGAATGTAGACCATTTTTATTACTAAACATTCATGCAGATTCCTTGCTGGCTTGACTTACCTTCTATTAAATTTGTAATTGTGAAAGAACCCAAAAAGTCATGGAAAAGAGGTCATTATATATGGATGTAGACTTCCATTTGCATGACCTTTAGGGGATGTGGTAGTTATCTAGCTATTGACTATGCCTTAGCAACAATGTTCATGGTGCATTTTAGAAAATTTTATAATGAGGTTATTATCGTAAACTACATTGAATGATCAGTCAGTTCTTAACATATTACCTAGTTTGCCTCAAAATCTGTTTGTGAGGTTATGATCTGATGAGGTTTTGTGTTTATTTGGTTAATTATGTTTGGTATAACTGGAATTCATCTCAATCATGTTCCATAATGTAGTTTTGTCATTTTTTGTAGGAAGTAGGAATCCTTGAGAATGTTGCAATTAGTTTAGTTTTAGTTAAAACTAGTTGTTAGGAATGATAATCGAGCAGAACGAGCTGATCTTTAAGTTGCTTTTGTAGGTTTAATATTTAGGTGAGCTTAGAATTTTATTCAAGCTTGGTTCATCAAGTTATCAAACAAGCCCAATTTAGCTCTCAACGAGCATGCGCTAACATTGACCTTTTTGAGCCCATTAATAGTTAGTTGAGAATAAACTGATTTCAACAATGTATGCCAAATATAATATAAATTAAGACTCACTTGGGTTATAAGAATTACGATGATAGCTAGTAGCATAATATCATTAAATAATATATAAGTATATATGTCATGATTAATTTTTATCCTAAGATAATAGATACTAGTTTAACTTTAGTGATAAGAATTTCCTATTCTATCAATATATACTTATAATCTTGTAAGTGTTATTTGGTGCTCTGAATAAACTTGTGTATTATATATTTTAATTCTACACCCTTTATATTCAAACTAACTGTCATTTTCAATATTAAAAAAGAAATATTAAAGACTATTGCTCTCTCAATAAGAAAAGTAGTTAATCTATTTTTATTGTTAGATAAAGAATCTAACTTGGATTGTTTATGACCAATGAAGTACAATTCTTATGGGTTGAATATGTAAACTTTTTTCGATATTTGAGTGATAAGCAACAAAGTCCATATAATTTATGCTCTAAATCCCAACAGTGACGCTGACGTATATTACAAAAGCCACATCTCTGGCAGAAAAAAAAGAGTCATACCTTCAAATTTTCAAGAAGAAAAACTTAGGGCTGGTGAACTTTTTTCTATTCTCATTTCATATTCCTTTCATTAAGCAGAGGGAGGGGTGTCATTCATTTTTTAAAATGAAAAAAATAAGCATAAAATATTACGTTGCATCTCATTTATTATTGTGTTTAGGGCATGTTACTCAATATCTGTTTGCTTTCTTCTCTTATATAATAAGATTAATTATATTATATTATAAAATTGTGATAGAGTTGAAATGTTAGTCTAAATATTAATAAACAAATAAGGTTGATGAAAGTAAGACCCCGATATGATTCCCATTTCTGATTAATCAAGCATTTGATGACTTAAAATTAAATTCAAGCATATACGAGCCCTTATCGAGTCGAGCTCAAGTTGAGCCGAGCCTTGTAATGCTTATTATTATTCATTAATTTTAGCAAACTCATATTTCTGTTCAAGCTTGGCTTGCTTAGATGCTGAACTAGCCCGCAGGAGCTTTGATCAGACCAATTTTAAGATGAGCCTTAAGTTGTTTGGCTCAAATAGAACCCTTTACCACAAGTGTATAGTGATATAGACTTGGTTGGCATCTCGATTTTCAATCTCTCTCTTCTGTTTCAGAGGTGGAGCTGTGAAAAGCCATTATTGACTGAAGTATTGTTTAATTTATAACTTTCTCTTAGTGCAATGGAGATGTACAATTTTCAGGTTTACGTCACATTGACGATGGAGTATTCATCAACCCTGAAAACCTCAACACGATGCCAACAACTTAAAATCACGAAGTTATGAAGAATTTAATGTTTTCTCTGATCAGTTGCGGATTAAATTAGTTAGTTCCCTATAGTGAGCAAATTGGAACACGATAACTAAATTTTTTTATGACCGTGAGACCCTGTTTGGTGTATCGTTGCAATTCTTTGTGTTTGATATGATTGAGGTATCTTTTTCTTTATGTTTTATTGTATTTTCCAACATCTCCCCATCAATGTATCTAGATAATTTAGGCCTCTTTCTGGCTAGTTCATTCTATATTTTGCTTAAATGTTTATTATTTCTACACAGAACCTTAGACTGTTTCTATTTATTACAGGTTGCTCGTAAAGTTGGTGATCCACAGATTCCTCGCCCATGGAGTCGGTATTCTAAACAGGAAGAGAAGCCCTTAAACGAAAACAAGAAAAGTTTTGTTGAAGAAAAATCTCATGTGTTGCAGAAAGGCCATGAGCATGCTAGTATTGAACCAAAAAAGTCCAAAACACTTGAGAATAATGATCCTCAGCTTCAAGAGTTTCTACAAGTTATGCAGCCACGTGCGAAGTCAAAGATTTGGGCCGATGATACTGTAAATCCTGCCTTGCTCGACAAAGAAAACAAAGCTAAAGAAGAAGCTCCTATTTCCAAGAGTAAGAAAAAGCAAAGTAACAAGGACAATGAGCTGGCTGACAAGATTCCATCAAGTCCTGCACTTAATGGGTGTACTGGATCTAATCAAATAAAACAATCTGCTTGTGATGATGACATTTCTGATATGGATTATTTTAAAAGTAGAGTTAAGAAGAATTGGTCAGATTCTGAAACGGATGATGGGGATGCATCCGATGATGATGATTCTGCAGAGTTAGAATCAAAAGATCACACTGCTGAAATTGTAGACACTCAAATTCATGCAGAAGTCAATCATGGTGATACAAAGACTATGTCTTCTTTCGATGGTTCTGATATTGAAGAGAATGAGTCTGAGAATCCAACAGTACTAACTACTGATGACAAGAAAGATTTTGAAACTGGTCGTCTATTTATCCGCAATCTTCCCTACACAACAAAGTACGAGAATATCTCCATGAAAACTGAAACTTTAAGGAAAGTGTAAATCTGTCTTTTGTCACGGTTCCTAACAAAATTATTTACTGTTTAACCCAGCGAAGATGAATTGCTTGAGCTCTTTAGCCAGTTTGGTGATGTTACACACGTCCATCTTGTAGTTGACAAGGATACGAAACGATCTAAAGGCATCGCATATGTACTTTTCAAGCTTCCTGAATCTGCAGTCAGGTGATATGAGTTTGAATAACTGTTCAATTCTTGTAATCAGTAAGAATAATGCAGTATTACAATTTTCTAGAAGCAAGGTTCCTGATGTTTGTCATGATCATGCACTTTATCTCTTTCATGAATAATCTTTATTTTTTGGGCTTTAAACCTGCTTGGTAGTGATGGCCTATAGCATAAATATGAATTAGATGCAATATTCTAGAACGATTATGTTGGGATGAGTAAATTTAATCCTGCATGCTTTTTATTGGTCATATAGTCTTTAAGAAAATAAGCATTATATCAAGGAGAATTATATTAGGAAAGAGTGAAGGGCATGTGTTTGGCTAAAAGGTAATAATAGAAGGAACTGTATTTGTTTTCACAAGTAGCCCTAATTACAATGAAGGGGACATTAGTGGAGGGATGGAAATAAGAGCACTGATGATATGATTGAGACTTCCATTCTATTGGGGAAGTAATGGATTGATATGTATATCCCTAATATATCCACGATTTGTTTCATTTATGCTCATGATCAGATCTTGTGGCTTGTAAATTTAAGGGGCTGAGTCATGTTTCAGTGCCTTCGTCTTGTATGTCTGCACGTTACAGATGGAGAAAGGAACAATTGATATATATTGACTGCTAAACTTTGGAAAGCTTCCATATGTTCATTAGTGGATAACCCTCAAAGGTCTTCATCTAGAGTGAGTAATTTTGATACATATGATTTATCATTCATTACAGTAATGAGATTTAGCAGGAGGATCCTCATGTAACGGAATGAGGGATCCTTAAAGAGACGCGCTTTTTGAGTTCTGGACTACTAGGTTATTGTAGGTTACACATGAAGTTTAGGAAAAATTGTTTAAGATGACTGTTTGATGAGCTATGCTTTGCGGAGCAGAGTGTTGGGCAGTTTAGATGCATTAGATGCATGTTTGAAAAGATGCTTTCAGAAAGAAAGGGAGGAGGGAGGGGATGGTAAGACAAGTGGGATACACTAAAAGGTTGAATAAGAAATGAGTTTATTTGCAAGAGGTTAATGGTGGCTTCATTGAATAAGAAATGAGTTCTTTTGCAATATGTTAATGAAGACTTCATCTCAGGAAAGATGAATGCGAATTGTTTGAAATGGTTTGAACTTTGGATATGCGCATTGGTGAGTGGCAAATGCACCAGTTAAGAGGAACACATGATTGTTGCTGATGGAGTGACAAATTATATGTATTTCTATGCCTGGTTGGAATTATATGTGTGGACACATTTTCAAAATATTACTTTTAAAAGTTTTTATAAAAATTCACAAACAAAATGCCTATTAATTATATGTTATCTTTTATTTTCCATGCTCTGCAACCTACTGAGGTTCAAATCCAATCAATCACATTTTCATTTTTAAGTTAACAGTATTCATCATCGTTAATTAAGCCAGGTTCGGTTGTAAATTATTAGAGTTTTAGATGATCCGACAAGTATGATGTCTGAAACACTCCTCTTCATCTTTTTTTCTTTTCGTCAGACTTTGCTTTTGACCATGTAACACCACGATGTTGCAGTCTTATTTCCTGGTTCTTATATTTATTTAGTTGGAATGCTTTTGCAGGGCATTTGAAGAGTTGGACAATTCAATATTCCAGGGCAGGTTGTTGCATATTATGCCGGCCAAACCACAAAAGATAACTACTGAGAAAGTAGAGTAAGAATAAGCTGTTAAAACTTGTTGCTCTTCTCATCACAATAATCTCATTTGTAGATTATTCCTCTATCTGTTTTATTTGTTCATTCTTAATGGACCCTTTTTAACTGAATTGTTCAAGGTCCGATCGTGGCCAAGATAAAAATAGTTTTAAACAACGACGGGATGATCAAAGGAAGGCATCAGAAGCTAGTGGTGATACACGGGCGTGGAATAGTTTGTTCATACGTCCAGACACTGTATGTTCTGTACCAGTTTTAGAGTTGTAGTTTTTGTAAACATAATATTATCTCAGAGTTCTATTATATGAAAATATAAGCTTATGTATGTATACAATGTCCATGTTTTTGCTAGATTTACAGTAAGGTTGGTGTGCTAAATTATTTTTCCGATGATACTAAAATGATTATAAAGACTTGCATTCCATCAATACACCTTTGCCTTTTATTTTTATGCTCATATTTTGCATTTGCTTTCTTATCGTTTCCTCATTCTTACCCATAATGATAAGAGTGAGTCACCTATTACATGCACACCACGTTTCTCTGTTTTCTCGCTCAGTCATACATCAAGACTGGTTCGTTTTTCTTTGCATCAATACATCTTGTAGATTTGCCGATCACCGACTCAAACGCTTCGCACGCGGTGATTTTTTGGAACTCATGTATAGGCAATCTAGCTCACTCTCATACTCTAATGCAAAAGACTTAATTTGGTAAACAAAATTTTCATTCATTAATCTCTTATTGTAAATAAAACTAAGTCTAAGGGCTTTTATAGGCTTACAACTTAAACCAAACTCTTAATATAACCGACATGAGACTAAAGAAATTACTAAAACAAGAATAGGACTAATAAAAGAATACTCAAACTTCCAAACTAAAGACTCAAATGACAAAATAAAAAGAATCAAATAACCTTAAATAATAAAATCTAAAAAGACTCCAATACTAATTGGAATCCAAATTGGATCCATATCACAGCCCAATGGTTCTCATATTTTGGGAAGTTTTGCATTTTGATCCACTAAATTGAGGGGAATTTTTTTTGTGTTAGAAGAGGATTGGAGAGGATTGACCATGGCGAATAGCCATGGTACTTTATTTATAAACATCTCATGATGAGTTAGGAGTCCAAGGGACTCCCCACTAAGTTAGTGGGGAGTAATGGTGAGATGTTGAGGGAGGGAGGCCAAAGGCCCCCCTCAACTCACAACACTCACCCCTCATCTCTCCATTACATTGGGTTAAGCATATGAATACTTCAGTATTCGTTATGCTAATGTGGTGGATACTTCTGGATCCAGAGCCACTGTGGTTGCCTCGTTAAAACCTTAGCTGTGGAAAACCCAGTGGGAAAAACCAGCAGCTTAAGGGAAAAGAGTTCAACTATCGAGGGACTCCCCCTGATAAGTTCAAGCTTCAGGCTTACAGATCTCCTATATATCTATACAATCATCTCCTATTCGTCTATACATCCATCATGTTCTGAAAAAAAATACAATCATCACTCATCTTATACAAGTTTCACTCATCTAGCGGCTATAGTAAAGCTATGACGGTCTGGAGTGGAATGCTCTTCGAAGTTAGTAGATGACGCCACTAAAGTATTCATTAAATCAGTCTTCAGTGTTTCTGCAAGGTACTGCTGGACCTGACTGAGCGTTTTCAATACTTGCTGCTTGGATGATGAGCTTCTCAGAAGATGTAGACATTGGAGGATGATGTGTAGATATTTAGGAGGTGGCCGGCCTATTGTGTTGTAGTCATCGCAATGATCTTTAAACCTGCATATGCGATATTTATTCCTTGACCCTTGGAAGTTGCGCAGAAGCAGTTTATCCTTGGTCTAGTGTTACTCTCCAGGATAACACTGTATCTGGTTAAAAACTTTACTGGAGACGTTCTATCAAAGATACGTGCAGTTGGCCAGATAAAGAAGTGTAACAAGTACACTAGGGCTGGGCTCTTCGGGACCTAGGATGTCCTCCCCCTCTTCCAGCTACAGGAATGTATCATACATAAGAATCCATTTTTTAATAGGGTGCAAGTGGACATCATTCTTCATAAACTCCAGGTGTATGAAGGATATTAAAGGGTTCCACCACGAAGGGGTTAATTATATAAGCCGAGATAATACCTTGTTATACCTAGGTGTTTCATTTCCAAGGTATGCTTAAAGCTATCTGATATATAAATGGTCTCTACAGGAGATCCTATTAGCTTTAAGTCTACCACATATACGGCGAATATTACAAATTCTGTCATCGATTTTTCGAAAAAGATACACAGGCAGAATATTGCTAAGATCAAGTAATGATCTTTGTAGCCTTTATGGAGAAGATGTTTCTACGTCTCTCTTTCATCTCTGGGGGGTAGAGTATACCCTTCTAGAAGTTTTATATAGATCTCTATATCTATATTGCCGTATATATATGCAGTCACAACGTCCATGAGCTGCATGTATTGGCTTTTGCTGAGAAGTTTAAGCTTAGTAGGAAAATGATCACATTTCCTTCATTTCAATTTCTTTATGAAAATCCGAATTATATTCCACATGTTTTTACACATTCAGGTGTATGGACTACTGGTCCAAAGACTTTGCTTTTCAAGAGTGAGTCCAGCTCTACTCTTATTGCCTCGTCCCACTTTGGCCAATCTATGCGCTTACGCTATAGAAAAGTGGGTAGACGTCATCGTCGTATTCAGCGACGTGAACGGCAATAGCGAAAACAAAACAGTCGACGACGACTGTGCTATATCTATCCAGTACCTCTCCAGTACGTACGTAATATAATGATGTTTCTCATGTTATTTCCTCTGCAGGGGAAATTAGGAGGGGAGAGGTTGCTGGTCTGAGCTCAGCATCCTGTGGTTGGATCATTTTGATATATCCAGGAATCTTCATATTTTGAGGAATTTTATATTTTGATCCTGGCAGACGTCCTCTTTTAAATTGAGGTACATCCAATTCTGCTGCCGGTGGATTGCATCCATCTTTGGGAATGTTAATCCTAGCTGGCGTGTTGGCAGCAGGGACGTGCGAACGAACAATCTTCTGGTTGTCCGCAATTTTATCCGGCAATTGATGTACTTTAGTCTGAATGTGAAGGATCTTCTGGATCTCAACTTCACATAGAAAAAAGTATGCGGATCATAACGAGATGAGGACTTTTGTGTCCCATGATATGGTCTCAGAAGCTTCAGGCTTCTTTAGACCGCGTGCCTATTTCAATGAGAATTTGCTCATCAAATTCACATTTATCAAGACTTGGTGGTAAACCATAAGCAAGCGGCATCAGCAATAAGATATGGCAACAAGCGGGCCGTATCGTGATAAGCGATGCAGAATGCAGTGTAATGGTCCCTAAACATCAACAGGCAACTGCGATTTTACAATGGACATGAAATCCATTGGAGTCTCTTTACCATAGACTTTGCTAACCCGTTATGAGGTTGAATATGCTGCAGGATGTTCAATTTTAATGCTAGTTGCTTGGCAGAAGTCTTGAATGATATGTGTAGTAAATCCACCCACATTATAAGCTTTTGAGAAAGCTAGGTTGCGAGTGAATATAAAGGCACACATAAGACCATCTAGTAGATGCATATATCAGTACAGTAATGAAGTACCGATAATGGGCCATTTGCGGGGTGAATAGGCCCACAAAGGTCACCATGTATTCTCTCAATGAAGCCAGGAGACTCTAAACCCACTTTCAGGAGGGAAGGTCTCTCTATTAGTTTTTCCTTATGACAAAGGGGGACAAGGAAACTCAACCTTTTGAAGAATCTTCAGGTTCTCCAATGGATTCATTTGATGATGCGTCCATCATCGCTGATCCAGGATGACCAAGTCCATTTTGTTATAGTTAAAAACTATGGCAAAGAAAGGCACTTCTGGTGCTCAGTCGAGTTGGCTTTCTATAGGATGAATATCTATTATTATAAGGGCCCGACGGGGGTCCAATGAAATCGTAAGTAGATGGTCTTCTGGCCATTCTCTTGACGAGTTACATATTGATATTCAATATATAGTATCCACAATTTTCAAGAAATTTTCTTTAAAAGAAATGTCCTTGAAAATTGGATATTTCCTATATGTTTAAGAGGAGAATTTGCATCTTATAGTCTCGTTGTATGTGGGAGCAATATCAATGCTATACCAGTGCAACGAGGCACTGTCCACAATATTCCATACTTCATCGATAACTAACACGAAATTTTATTTAAGTAAATGAAAAAGACATTTAAAATAAAAGTTCGTATTTAAGCAAATTAAAGATGAAGCAACATTGAATTTTAAATGCATAGATAAAAGATGAAGCTTAATCGAACAGGTCGTCGTTCTCGAAGTCTTTTGCAGTGAACATCTTTGGTGGCTGAACAGCCGCCAACTTTGTTTCAGGCAGAGACTTCTGGCTCGCCTGATATAGTTCTTGGAGGTGACGAGAAGTGCGGTAGATTCTGGACCAATGGCCAGTCATGCCGCATTTATGTCATTTATCACTTGGACAGTGTTCTTTTGCTTCCATATGAAGTTACTCTTTCATGTATTGTTGTTGGACGGGGGTGCTGCTCCTCGTCCATTCTTCATCACAGCTTTCCCTTTGTTATTATTAGCCTTCTTCTTGTTTTTCCACTTCTGGGGAGAAACGTGGTGGGCTTCAGGGATAGGTGCAGTGCCAGTTGGACGTAAATTATGAGGGGCTAGTAGTAAATCTCGATTCTGCTCTATCCTAAGTAGGCATGAGATCAGATCAGAGAATTTTGTGAAGTTGTGTTCACGATACTGCTGCATGAGGATTGCGTCTTTCTCGTGAAACGAGGTAAATGTCTTTTCCAACATGCGTTGTTCTGTCACTTCTTCACCGCACAACTTCAGGCGTGTGGTGATATTATGAAGTGCAGAATTATACTCAGCGACGGCGACGGACTTATAGTCCTGAAGTCTGAGTTTTTCCCACTCATAACTAGCACGCGGTAATATTACATCAATTTGATGTTTATACCGTGCCTCCAGCGCTGTCCACAGGTCCTTTGGGTCATCAACCGTTAAGTATTCGGCCTTTAAGGTCCGATCTATATGTTTTCGAATGTAGATTATGGCTTTCGCATTATCTACATCGGATACAGTGGTTGGAGTGCCGCTGCTAGATGCAGTAGAAGCATCGGTCGCTGCCGGGGCCGAGGAAGGAGCCAAAATGGACCCAAGGAGGGCCATCGAACGCAAGTGGAACTTCAGGTCCACTCGCCAACTCAGGTAATTCTTCCCTGCAGAGTCAAGGACTTCGAAATCGACGCATGCCAATTTTTGCCATTTTATCTACGCAATTTAAAATAAGCATGAATTAATTAAAATTGAAATTCACGCATTAAAAATGAAATAAGTAAAATGTGGGGATCGGTCAGATACCCAAAGAAATACAAGGTCCAAAGTCCGAATATACAGTCCATAAACAAAAAGAAAAATACAATTTGGAAACCCAGAATGGGTCCCTATATTTTCCAATTTTGGCCTCCGTCTTCATTTGCTGGTGTACCGGTCTTTGGCATTAATACATTTAATCCTCACTTACAAAATTCTCTCAAAAAGAAAATAAAATTGCAAGGAATATTAAGGGTATCAAATTGGCCGATCCCAAAAATCACATTTTAGCTTATATAAACAACCACGCGGTTTATAATATGCTACATGCACAAAAGAAACAACCACGCAGTTTATATAACACAGGCATATATAATATGGAAAAAGAGACTATAAAATATAATAATCTCTCGGACCACGGGGAGACGTCATACACCGTTAGGTTAGTTGACTAACGGCAGAGCGGTCGCAGGATTCTTAAGATAATTATATTTTGAAAAAAATCCTAATATTCCATAAATTAATAATAATGCAAGAGTGTTATAATTTTAGCAATATGACGCAACAGGCTCATAACAAAGAATTAAAATAAATTAATATTTTGAAAGGGGCTGGAGGCCCATAAATATTAATCATTTTAATATATTATTTATATTTGGGCTGCAGGCCCATTTGCCAAAAATTAACAAATTATTTATAGCAATTGAATTTACTTGGCTTCAGGCCCAATAAGTCAATATTAAAATGTTATTAGTATCTGGGCTTCAGGCTCATTTGCAAAATATTAATAAACACATTAAATTTGCAATTGAATTAACTGGGCTTCTGGCCCAATTTAGAAGTCAAAATTGATTATTAATCTGAATGGGGCTGCTGGCCCATAAAACATATTTACATAGTTATAAACTAGGTTTCATGCCTAATTGGCAAAATGAAAATCATTTTAATTAGCAATTTAAATTATCTGGGCTTCTGGCCCAAATAACCAGGCAACATGAGTTAATTTTATGTAGTAGGCTTCAGGCCTAAAACATAGCCCAACAAATTTTTAAACAGTTTTGGGATTTAAAAATTAAAATCTATTTTAAATCAAATCCCAAAACACCCCCCGCCATGGGGGGAGGGGTTGGGGCGGCTTCGGGGGCGGGGGGGGGGGGGGGGGGGGGGGGGGGGGGGCGACAGTAGGCGGACGGAGACCAAAGGCCCCCCCATCCGGAATATATTCGATTTTATTTCTATTAAGCTCTATTCTTCAGCTCTCGATTCTATTTCTCTCGAATCTCGATCAATCGTGAATTCACTAACAATAGTCTGGGACTCAGGAATCTAATCGGAGATTCAGAACTCACACACACGCTGTGTTCTGAGTTCTCGGCTGAAATAATTTCGCCTCGATTCGAAAGCATCAATTTGAAGCCCTAATTCCATCTAACTGTATTTCGATTTCATATAAGTAAGTGCATCGCTCAACCTAAGGTTTAGTGAATCAATTATTTTCTTGTTCTAAATGAGAGAGACCACCGAAAGGTACTGTCTTTATTGAGAAATCGAATTACTGGTTTCTGTGTCAAACTGACAGGCCACTATGCTCGAAATCAAATTACATGTATTGTCTTTGTATTACTGGTTTCTTGGGGTTTAGTAACTTCTAATACAAATTTGACACAGAAAGGTACTGTCTTTGATTATCATCGAGAAGATACAAACTGACAGGCCACCTTGGTGTTAATTTTAAATTTATATGTTTATTTTTGTTAATTTTTGTAAATCAAATTATTGGTTGTCTTTCTTGGAGTTTGAGAGGAAGCACTGAATATAATACTATGAATGATAATATATTACCCCCCATTCCAGTTGGCATTAATGTCGGGGGGTGCAGGCGGACAGAGCCCGGGTGGTGGGGCCGAAGGGTTTTAATTTTTTTTTTAAATTGTGATATTAATCAAAATAGTGCAGATTTATACAAGCCTATAGAAAAGCATTGTAAAATCATAGCTAACCATATTTTGTAATTATCTACGAGATCGAAAAAGTTACCTCAGATCAAAGATCTAAGGACGATCGTAATAAAAAAATCCGTAGATTGAAATCCCGCTCTCTATACACATAAAAAAAATCGTCGCAACGGTTCTCCGCAACGGTTCGCCGCAAGCCGGATCGCCGCAACAATAGATTCCTTCGCGTAGGGGGTTAAGTTTGAGGGGATATTGGAGAAAAAGCGCAAAGAATTGAGAGCTAAGGTGCTGATAACGTGTTAGAAGAGGATTGGAGAGGATTGACCATGGCGAATAGCCATGGTACTTTATTTATCAACATCTCATGATGAGTTAGGAGTCCAAGGGACTCCCCACTAAGTTAGTGGGGAGTAATGATGAGATGTTGAGGGGGGGATGCCAACGGCCTCCCTCAACTCATAACATTTTGAGATATTTATATTTTATGATTGTTTATCAGCTTACGTTGTCCATACATATATGATAAGCACATCTCATGTAATTGGAGGGACGGAGCCAGCATTTAAATGGGGGAATTATTGTATAAAATATGATGATGTATTGACAGATGTTAGTGATGTATTGACAGATGTTAGTGATGTATTGACAGATGTTAGTGAAAAGGGGGACAAAAGGTAAAAAATATGATACATATATATGGTGTTTCATGGAGTTCATTGAAATCACGTGCTCCCAAATGGTCCCTTCTTCTCAATATGTTCTTGTGCATGGAGGGGTATTGTGGAGGGGAGCAAGCTATTCTAGAAATAATAAAATGTTTAGGTAGGAATGGATTAACTGAATAAAAAATATGTCTATATTGGCCGTTGAAATTCCACAGGAGCCAGCCCCTCCCCCCAAAATAATTCTAATTGTCAGTATTTGCCTCCCAAATATGGGGTTCGCTGCATATGTCCTTGTTTTGCTAGACTTGTTTCTTTTCTCAGGAGGACCCTTAAGATACCTTGTTCCCACAGTCGGCAACAATAAAAAGCATTCTATCTCTTATTTTCGGTAATGGTGGCAAAAATCCTTTTTCAGTTTCACTTTGATAAACTTACTTTAAATACGACGATGTCATACAGGATCTAATTGTGACTTCTCACCATTTGCTATCCTCTGTAAGCAACAAAAATAATCGTTGATGAGTGTCTGGAAGTCTATTAGCAGATGTTTTGATCCATGCACTTTTTAAAATTTTAATACAGTCGTTCATATCCAACTTCTGACCTTTTGTCTCCTGCTTATGCTTGCATGCTAAATAGGTTGTTGAAAACATTGCTCGGAAACATGGGATCAGTAAAAGTGATTTGCTTGAAAGAGAAGCAGATGATCTTGCAGTTCGTATCGCACTTGGGGAGACACACGTAGTAGCAGAGACCAAAAAGTCTTTATCCAGTGCAGGCGTTAATATAGCTGCCCTGGAGGAGTTTGCATCCAAGAAGAATGACCAGGTCAAAAGAAGCAACCATGTAATATTGGTTAAAAACTTGCCGTATGGCTCTAGTGAAGGCGAGCTTGCAAGCATGTTTGGAAAATTTGGGAGCCTGGAAAAGATCATTCTTCCCTCAACGAAGGCATTGGCCTTGGTATGTATTTAGGCATTCAGCTAAATTGCACTATTTAAGTCTATGTGCGAGTTACTTTTAAACTTAGGTACTTTTGCTCCAAGATTTAAAGCTACAACCACATTATCAATTTTTTCTTCAGAAAAACAAATATTAGTTATCCATGAGCTTCTTGAATTACATTCCCTATAATTTTGTAAATCTTCATTGATAAAATTGTGTTTACTTTATGAGTTGTAAATATATATTTTGCTTTTCCAATCATTACTTTGCACACCTTTTCTGTTTCTACAGTCTGAAAGCAAAAATCTTTGGACCAAACATTGTAAAAATTAAGATAGTCATGTTAGTAACTTAGTAAAGTTCATATTTTGGCTGATTTCTTATGGAAAACATTTCATAACAATTGTTTTTATTAAATTTTGTTGACCGATATCTAATTTGGTTGCCACATTTATCTCTTTCTGATGGTCACCTTTTGCATATAATTTCAGGTTGTTTTTCTTGAAGCAGCTGAAGCTCGAGCTGCTTTTAAGGGCTTGGCATATAAAAGATACAAGTAAGCTTCCTTCCTTCTATTTCTTGTGTTCCCTCTTCCCGTTATTGTTTGCTCTCTGGGAAAATCATGGTGCGAGTTTTTCGTCTTTGAGATTCTTTGTCCTTAATAGGGGTTCGTTTTTTGTCTACCTATTTGGATATATGGAGGACACATTAAGAAGTAGGGTTACTTGCTTTGTTTTTGTTACTGTTTCCTGCAAAATAGATTTGCTGCTCTTTAATACAATTGTGGTGAACATGAAGTTCTCCTTCAAGATACTATCTGATGATTTGGAAGCCCACTTTACATATATTCATATTTCTCTATCTGATAAATTTGTAGCCCCCCACCCCCAGAAAACCCCCCCAGCACAGGGGTGTTTTTTTGTTTTTTTGTTTTTTTTGTTTTGGGTGCCCGGGGGGGGGGGGGGGGGGGGGGGGGGGGGGGGGGCACCCACCTACCCGCACACAAAAAAGAAAAAGGGAAAAAAATCAAATTTAAAAAATAAAAGTTCTACAAATTAAATATTTGTATTTGGACTAAACTGTTTATTTTGTGATGCTATATTTTTCTATTTTTCCTGCAAGAATAATCCCTTATCATGTTGGCAACCTGGATCTACTTAAACGTATAGGACAACATATAGAATTGAAGTTGCTGCTGGCCTTTAAAATTGGCCTTCATACTAATCTTGCAAACTTACAGAGATGCTCCCTTGTATTTGGAATGGGCCCCTGGTGACATATTACATCCTAGCCAGAAATCAGAACAAGATGAGCCAAACAAGACTGTTTCTGAACAAAGTATTGAACGTGTCTCATTTGATCAAACCTTGGGAAGCCTACTGGAAGATGATATTGACCCAGACAGAGTTGAGGTTTGAAGTTTTTTCTCTTAAGTTGCCTATTATTATTTTGCAATTCATATCTTATTCGTAGACATCGTCTGCTTGCGTGTTCCCATCTTTTACTCTGAGAGCAATGATACTCATTCCCATGGAATCCAGTAACATAATTGCCGTCAAGGGTAGAATATGTTGAAGGATTCTAACTATAATAATTTTGACTTCTTTGTTCCAATGGAAACCCCTTCATACCCTTGATGTTGAATACAATTTGAACAAATACTAGAATAGCTGGCTTGTTTTAATTTGTCTTCGGGTGCAAGCTTGCATTGATGCATGCAGTTCCATGTGCCTCTATAAGTAGGTAACTAGGCATACATACTTCCAGTCTTGTAGCCACCAACATCCTCTAAACTAATTTGCTCTGTGCATCACTTGATTTGTCGAATCTTACAAGCGAAATATTATTTTCTGCACACTTGGAGTTTTTACATTAAATTGAAGTAACTGCAGGCCCTTCGACAATAGTAACTCATATGTAATGCATCGTATGTGGTCTTTTTCTGTTATTTCTTCTTTCTAACTATTCGATTTCCTAATCTATGTCTTTAATATGAAGAAGTAGGTGCAGCAATGACTCTAGGGATCTCACTGAGTATATCTGGGTCCCTGGGACTAGATATACACAATACACAATATCGCTTCTGGTCCCCCCAACTTGTAGGTACATGGAGATGCAGGATGGTTGAACAATATTTTGAAATATGAAATATCCATCTTAGGATAAATAAAATGTAATGAAATCGGGTAATTATACTTGCATACTGAAAACTATTTTGCTGCTTACACTACTCTTGTTCATAATCATCGTTATTTGGTCTTCTTCCGGCTTTTGTTGGTTTGCCAATTGAGAAAAAAACATCTGCCATTCCTTTTATGGTCAGGGAATGAATAAAATTTTAGTAAAAATATGATTGTCATCTTCATGATAGACCGACTTACCAATAATTCCATCTGGGTAAAATGCTGAACTACTTGATTTAACAGATGCATGTTGTATGGATGAATGGTAATTTATATGCATGTGTTTTTCTTCTGAGTAAGATACTGAAATTATTGGTTTAAAAGTTGCATGCCTGAATGGTAATGCATGCACTTTTAGACTTAACGAGTCAAAAAGATAAAGTAAAAGAAGAAAATGAAATAATCAGGTTGACAGAAATTGATTTGTGTATTGTAAGTGTTGTAAGTTGACTCTTAAATTTTCTGGTTTCATTACAAATTATGGAACTCTAGATTTTCTTGCTTCAAGTTATGCCTAAATAATGCTAGAATATGTGCTTGGTCCCACCAAAACTTGTTGCATGTTTTTCTTATGGAAATAGTTCCTTGACACAGTTTTCTTTATGTGATTGCAAATTGCTAGCTACTATACAGATTGCTGATAATTTCACTATTCTTGATACAGTCACGGTCTGTATTTGTCAAGAACTTGAATTTTAAGACATCTGATGAGGCTCTGAAAAATCACTTCAGTGATCACTTAAAGAATGGAACCATAAGGAGTGTCAAGGTAAACTATGCTTACATTCTTTTAAATGTAATCCGGTCTTGTTCTCATATTTTATTTATTTCTTTTTGTTTTAGGTTAAAAAACACATCAAAAATGGAAAGAATGTCTCCATGGGTTTTGGGTTTATAGAGTTTGATTCGGTGGAGACAGCAACTAACATATGCAGGGATTTGCAGGTAACTGTATTAATTCCCATACAAACAGACTTCATAATAAGCTCTCATTTGAATGCTCAGGAGTAAATAAGCATATCTAATTGATTATCTTGTCTTCCAGGGAACAGTTCTTGATGGACATGCTCTTAATTTGCAACTTTGTCATGCCAAGAAAGCTGGTCAGGTTCCAAAGAAAAGCGATAATGAACTTAGCTCAACCAAATTACTTGTAAAAAATGTGGCATTTGAGGCGACCCAGAAAGATCTAAGGCAGTTATTTAGTCCATTTGGCCAGGTAAACATGTTTCACACATCTTTCATTGCACAAGTCATTACCTATGCATCTGTCTCTATCCAGAGTGCTGTTAGTAATCCTTATAGGTATTATTGTTTACATTTGTTGTCATGATACCTTTAATGGAGAAGATATATTGCTCGTAATTCTACCAACCTTTTGAGGGTGTGATTCTTTGTCCCAGTACCAGCAGGGCCATCCTGATAACCTTATCCAGAACCCACCTGAATTTCTCAGTGTGGATCCTAGAAATTATATCTGATATTGTGATAACATGTTGGCAGAGAATGGATACTAGATATGGATGTATTTGGTCATTGGAACCAAAAAAAATCTGTCAACATGATAGTTTCTATTATTGGATCCATAGACTGACACCTAAGGATCCAAACCTAATAACACATAAACGGATAGGTTCCAGGCTTCCAGCTAACCCATCCTTTCATAAAAAAATAAATTTGCACATGGACCATCTAGGCATACTTTATACATGTCTCATCTGCATCTAAAATCTATTCTCGCCGGAGCAAGCAGCTTCATGACAAAATTCACAGCGTTCTACTACTGAGTTCAAACTTGACATGGATGCCTTTAAGAGGAGCAAGTTTTTACAGACAAAATAATGAACAAGATAGGGGATTCCCATTAATCAAACAAGTCCAATAGGCAGGTAGCAAAACTCTGCCTTATTTGTTGTTGAGTTCTATACTGAATGAGGAGCAATTTTCAAGATTCCTCTAGACTAAGCAGAGTCTCGAAGGGATTACATGGAATCACATTCGACATTCTTTCGGGTAGACATGTCTAATAATAGATTTTTAAAAAAACAGAGAAAATGATGAACATGTTTTTTAAAAAAAGAGAAAAAAATGGTGAACACGAAGTTTTGCCAATTTCTGTTTTAACTCAAATATGTCAGCATATTTCCAAAGAAATATTATATCATTGTAAGTTGTAATCCAAACTTGGATTATTGGGTTTGTATCCCTAAGTGGATCCTAACAATTTGTAATGGAGCTCCAAATCTGTCTTGTAGAATCTGAGCCGAGTCTGATTTCTTGCCATTCTATTAATGAACCAACTCCTTAAGCATTTGAACATTTCATTCAATATAATGTTTAGAAGGTCATCATGGTATGCCGAGTCAAGTAAACAATGTATTGAGCATACCATCAAGAATGTTCTTCTTGGAGACCTCATCAGAAGCAATGCAGCTCATCTATGAGGGCTCCTTGGCAGAGTGAATTTCATGGCATCAATGTTTGTCTTACATTGATATGTTTTTCAACCATTTGGTCCCTATTAGGATCATAGGAATAAATGGATAGCCATTTAGGATGCTAGTATTTGCCTAAAAGCCAAACTCTTAAGAAGAAAATAATAGAGCCGAAGTCAAGATATTTCAAATTTGATGAATTGTGGAAACAAATATTTACACCATCGGATAATAGAAAACTTGTCATAGCAATGACACAGCCGAGGGCCGTACCAAAGCTATGACTCAGTCTTAGGGAAACAATGTGGTCAACGTAGGGATGACCTTGAAAGAAAAGATTTCATATATATGAAAGTTGAAAAGCAGGAACGTGAGAAGGCGGAAAACTCTTAGTCCATTGCAAGTTTGTGGCACGCTTCTTTACACTCTTTAGTTAGTAATCCATGTTGCTTTTGGGTTTCACATTTCATGTGATGCATCTACAGTATGTAGTCTAACTATATTTGTCTAAATATTAATCACCTTTGCAGCATTCATCTCATGTCAAAGAATCCTCTCTCTTCCCCAATATTTTAGTCTTGCCCCATTGTGTTCATTATCACTGTTCCCTTAGGTGTACATCATTTCAGAAATGTGATGATTTAAGACCAACTGATAGGCCCTTAGAACAAGAAACGCAAGCAGAAGCAAATAATGAAAGAGATGGATGGTTTTAATTTTGGGTTTTGTTTTGTTTTGTTTTTTGTTTTGTTTTGTTTCTGTTTTTGTTTATTTTATTTATTTATTTATTTTATTTTATTTTTTTGGGGGTGGGTGGGTGGGTGGGTGGGAACGAAGGTCATGACCTCCTACTATGATGAACTGATGGCTTTACACCACTAAGAAAATGGCACGATACCACACAAATTCAAATCACAACATCATTTGTTCAAGTGTCAGAGTGTGACTACTCAAAATGCCAAGTTTGTATTGTTAACTAAAGTTTAATCTTTACGAAAGAAACCAACAAAATCTTTTATTAGGTCCTAAATAAGACAAGTCATTTCCATAAAGTATTTGCCTGGTTCACGACAAGGCTAACAGAAGATTTTACCGGATATCTAAAGATAACACGGTATTACATAAAGAAAACCACTAAATAGTACAATTTCTAACTAAACAAGTACTGTCACTATTGTAAATGCTGATGCGCACTATGGTATCCATGTGCAAGCATTGACACATGAAAGTGTGTAAACTCTCAGCCAGTGGGCCTATCTGCTGAAGTGCAGATTTGTTTGGGGGTGTTCGGGCTTGGAACAAATTTTGAAATGTGGTCGTGTTATACTTATGAATCACGCACCGACGATTTCTATGGTGTCAACTGCTTTCATCTGGTATTGCATCATCAGCCCTTGATGCAAAAGTGGGCTTATTATTTGTTGGAAACTGATGATAAAGAATGGTTTTAAGCTTTGAGATTCCTTGCTGTTAAACTTGTTGCTATTCACCATTGGTGGTATAAACTAAAGCATCATTTTCGTTCATGCATCACAAGATTCTTTTACAATCAACAGAATACTCTTGGGAAGATCAAAGGTTACAAAATGTAATAATTAGCTGTGTTAGAACATGCAGTGTCCCATTGTTTCCGAATGTCCAGCCCATTTATTTCTGATCTAGGCCTTTTGTCACCGATAGAGAACCAGAGCCCTCTTTTTTGATCCGTATCTCTACTAGTATAATGCATACGCTTTGGGAGATCATGGTCCATATTCTCATATGTCCTGCTGTTTCCCAAAACAATCCTAGCGATCCATCTGTCAATATCTTCTAGGATCCCAACTATAGTTATTTTTAATTTACTATTCATGTCTCTAAATACAGTCATATATCAAGCTATTGTGTTTTTCAGAGCAAATTCGATAGTTTTCTAATCATCCAAGAGATTGAGCAACAAATTTTTTTTTTATAGTTCAACATTTTTGAAGATCCTGGAAAGAAAAAGAACAAGTGCTTTTGCTCATGCCAGAGATCTAGTTTGCATTACCTTCTGTTATGGGGTTTCTTATCTGTGATGACATTGATTGACCTTGATTCAACTTTTCATGTCTACATTTCAGATCAAGAGCTTAAGATTGCCAATGAAGTTTGGTAGCCACAGGGGCTTTGCATTCGTCGAGTTTGTCACAAAGCAAGAAGCGCAGAATGCTCTTCAAGCTCTTTCGAGCACTCATCTTTACGGCCGTCACATGGTAGATTGCTTTATCTTTCTCTCAGTCTTTTCTTTGGCTGGAACTTTTATGCATACAACCAATATGTGCATGATCAATTGAATCGAATGTACTAAATTTTCACTCTCCAGGTTCTCGAGCGAGCCAAAGAGGGAGAGACCTTGGAGGAACTACGAGCAAGAACTGCAGCACAATTTGTTGACGAGCAAAGTGGATTCCAGAAGCTTTCCAAGAAAAGGAAACAGCTGAGCATACTGGATGAAGGGAGTGTCAAATCTACAAGGAGGTGACGCCGTTTGCCTTTAATGGCAAAGTTTTATTGTCGGCGAAGATGCAATTTTGTAATCTTGGTTTATGTTGTATGATGGATAATTTAAAACTTTTTTTGCTTTACCCCCAAAGCAAAATGTGTAAAGATGCTGTTCTTCTCGACAATACTATATTTCCCAAAAGAAATTATGTACAGTTATTTCTTAATCGAAAATTTTGGCAATCTTTTCTTTTTTATACAATTTTAACTCTCGAACAATATGCCTTTGACAAAAATGCTGACGTATTGTACAGTGCCATAAGGTAGGAACATTGATTCTTTTGCCATACTGAAACTCACTACATTGTGCTAAGAAGATCTTGCTTTCGTTGCGTTTATATTTCGTTTTGGTTGGATGGATATATGCTATTATTGATCGTCTCTGTAAGATTGTGACGTATCGCTTAGTTGGGTTGATGTAGGTCAGTTTTGGCTGCACAGCCGCGTCGTCATCTACAAACCCAACAAGTGGTATCAAAGCGTTCAGGTTATGCATGAGAGTATAAGATTGGAAAGTTGACAGAAAAAATAGCTTCAGTCCCTTGTGCATGAGGGTGAAGGTTATGCTCAAGCATAAGGAGCTATACATGATAGTTTTGACAAGAAATCTATTTCAGATATTACAGACTATGCAAGATCAGAGCTAGAGATGAAAGCTCACAGAAAACTTTATTCAGGTTGCGAAAGAGGAAACTTTATTCATGATATAATCCTGCAAATTAAAGGCCAAACATAAGGAAGAAACATTATTTGATTAGATGTGTTAAGAATTTTTATTTGATTAGCATTAGATTAATTAATTATTAATTTTTGATTGATAAATCGGTGTGACTATAATTGCTTACTAAAAATTTAAAATTAGACAGTTAATGATACTCATTAACTGGTCTGATATGCAATAGTATTTTTTTTTCAAAAAGGAACAGCAGTTTTTTTTTGTTGACGATTTCATTGATTTTGTTGCATAAACCTTGCTTTATGCTTTTACGCAATCTAATTATTCACAGATTTTTCCAAAAGATCTAGTTACTCTGAAACTTTCATTATTTTTCAAAAAATATATATTAATGTAATACTTTGTTTAGTGACCATAATTTTGAAGAGAATAATATGTATCATATGATATGAGAGTCATCTCGTCATATACCAAGACAAAAAGTGGGATGGTACAACAAGGGCAAGCTCATGTGGACTTGCACTACCCTACTTTTTGTGTCTTTTATATGAGGAGATGACTATCATGTCATATGATATCCATTATTCTTAATTTTGAAATAGCTCATTAATAATAAAAATCTTTCAAAGAGGTCCATGTTTAGTGACTGTTTTTCTTACCAATCTGCATCCATTGGAACTGAAAAAAAGATTTTCTGTGGTAAAAGATTTCCGATGGGCTCTATGGGCTCTATTTCCATTCAAACTGATCGAGACCCGACCAGCACACAGTGTACTGCTTTCCGATGTACCCAAAAAAAAAAATTAATATCTCTTGTTTGTCATTCAAAAAAAATTGTGGCTATTGGATTGCTTTGACTCTTTAACAAGTCACATCCCCCAAATCAATCTCATCATGATGAAGAGATCATTCATGCCTAGAAATCATGAGGGTTCACACACAAAAGCATGATAGACTTTTTAATCCAGGGAAAAGATTAGGGTTGGGTGTACCACTAGGAAAGATAGTAATGGAAACATCAAAGCATTAATCAAGGGTTTAAAGGCATTGTGTTCTAACTTTAATTAGTGTGTGAGGATCCTAATTATTATTATTTTAATAAAACAACAAATGATGGCTTGTCCATGAGAGGGACTTTGATCCAGTAGATCAACACCAAAAATGCTATACAAGATCTCAAGGTGACACATCATGCAGATTGTGAATTAGATTTGAAATCAGATTCATTGCTAAATACTTTATAAAAATACCTTTTAAAATTTCTAAACCCATAGCCTAAGACCCTTGTTTTTTCATTATATTTTAAACTTTTTACTCATATTTTTCTGAGGTTTATGTTTTTAAACATGCGATTATTAAGTGATGATTTTTTTGACAGTCAACCAATCGATAACATTTGGATAATTGGATGAAAAAAATATCAAATTAGTTTTGAATAATTTACAACTTTCAGAATAAGTAAATGAGAACCGTGCAAAACTCAAAGATGTCTTAGTGAAATTCGGCCTTTTATTTATCAAAAGAGAGAATCATTCTAAAAGGGCATCTTCCTCCTAATTGTGTGCTTAAATTCTAAGCTAACGTGGTCTTTGGAATTGAATTGGATGGGGAATATAATTAATATAATGTGATATTGTGATGTGAGAGCTACTTAATGAGCTAAAAGGAAGAGAGTTGCTTTGCGCACCCACCGTTTTACTCCGTCCACATACCATTATTTACAAGTTTGCCATTCTGACATGCGTAGAAGGTTGTCATCAGAGTACGCTAAGAACGCATCTATCCCCTCTACGTATCTTTGGTTTCTAGTCATATTTGGATCCGATATTTCCATAATCAACTTGTCAGGAACCACCCGCATAGGTAATTGACGATGAAATTTACATCCGATATTTCCAAAATATACATGTAAGTGTAACAACCATATATGTGCCAAAATAAAGTTTTCAATTGAAAATTAACAATTTTGAGAACTGATAGTCGACTCTTTCACAAAAGTAGTCGGCTATCATTGTGATACCTAGAGTGTATGTTTTAACATGATTAGGTTCTCATTAATCTAAAAGTAAAATAAATTCTATTTTTTCCTTGATAACGACAATATAATAACAAAGATCGACATGATGAATCGAGCCCTAACCATTCCCTTTAAAGACCAACTTCCACAAGTTTTCTTCAGAATCGTCATGGCCCAACTATCGTTCTAAGAAGAATTTGGTCAATTAGAAATATTTTTTGAAACCATCCATTAAATTCATTACCACTGCATCAAAACACCGAAGTGGTGAAAATGGATTGGGAAAGTATTTTTATACTATATCACATTTGACCTTGTTACTAGGAAATTATATACACGTGCGTATATAACTAGTATATAACTATGATGTAATAATTCAGATGTAGAAGGTGAGATGCTTATGCGATTCGATAAATCATTTATAGTAACCATGCGATCAAAATCAATACTGTATTGAATTTTATGTCCCCAAATATCATCAATTGAAATCTACGGATTGACTCGATCTACGCGCGAGTGTATCTAGTTTTTAAATTCAGAATAACATAATTTCATTTTAAATTTAACTAAAAACCCAAATTATATATACTGTTATGAATGAGGGAGGCCTTTGGCCTCCCCTGCTTCATTACCCATTCATTAGGCCCCCATTACTTAGAGTAATGGGGACCCTTGGTCTCCTAGAGGCTTTTGGCCTCCCCACTATGAGATATATAAATAGAGCACCATGGCTCTTAGCCATGGTGACTTATTCTTAGCAATGAAATTCTCTCTCTCTCTCTCTTGAGTTCATTATCATACAACACGTTATCAGCTCGTTTGCTCTAAAATTCTTTGAGCTTTTCATCCCGTCTCCCCTCAAAAATCCATCCCCTATGCGCGAAGGAATCTATTGTTGCGGCGTACCGTTGCGGCGATCCGTTTTGGCGTATTAGGAGCGTGGATTTCTCTTTCTACGGATTTTCTGTTTTTACGATCGTCCCTAGATTTTTTAATCTAGAGGTAATACTTTTTGATTCCGTAGAAAATTACAATATATTGATAAACATAATTTTACAAAGCTTATCTTAAAGTCTTGTATAAATCTGATTAATAACAAAAATTTAAAAAAAAAAGAAATTTGTGGCCGGGAAATCTGAAGATGCAAATGCCTAAGATGTTATCACTTGTCACCATTTTGAATGGCGTGGGGCCTAGCCAAATTCATCGAACCCCTCTAAATGGCATGCTAAATTCAAAGCTTTTGTCTTGTTGGACCTAAAATTCTAGCAATATGTGCCAGTTTGCATACAGTGCATTAACACTAGCAATTAAGCATGACCTTGCATAAGCATCTTACTTACTGTGTGCAAAATCAAGGCAGCAACGTCAAATTTGAAAAATAATAATAATAATAATAATAATTGAAGAAGGAGATAAAACTGACAATGAAAAATGCAATGAGCTATATGCTATTATATTTAATAAATCATACTATCTATATGTTTTATGGGCCTGCAATTCCATTCCGATTAATTATTATTTTGGTTTTCCAAATTGGGCCAGAAGCCCAGTTAATCCAATTGCAAATTTTATATGTCAATTAAAATTTTGCAACTGGGCCTGAAGCCCAAAGATTAATACTAAATTAATTTGGCTTATTGGGCTAGAAGCCAAGTTAATAAAATTGCTTATTAAAATGATTAATATTTTACTTATGGGCCTGCAGCTCCAATGAAAATATTAATTTATTTTAATTTCTTGTTATGGGCCTGACGCCCAATTTGTCATATTGCTAAAATTATGTTAAACATCACTCTTGCATTATTAATTATTTATGGAATATTAAGATTTTTCAAAATATAATTATCTTAAAGATCCTGAGACCGCTCTGCCGTTAGTCAACTAACCTAACGGTGTATGACGTTTCCACGTGGTCTACAAGATATTTATATTTTCTAGTTTCCCTTACCATATGTTTTGCTTGAGATATTTGCGTGGTTGTTTACTTTTATGCCCGTAGCATATTTAGAACTGCGTGGATGTTTAAATAAGTAAAAATGTGTTTTTCGGTATCGGCCATTGTATACCTATTTACTTTCCTTGCACTTTTATTTTCTTTTGAGAGAATTTGTAAGTGAGGAAATTTGTATTTTAAAGCCAAAGCTCGATGCAACAGCACATAGAATTGATGAAAACTCCTTCAATGGATCATGATGTCGGTCAATGTGCTTGGCTAAGTTTACTGGACCAACCTAGCTTGACTGGGTAACAAGTGGTCCTGGCTTAGTCAATTCCCTGGCCGCGTCCGCTGGACCGCAAGGAGTCGATTCATGACTGTGTAAGCCAAAGCTCGATGCAACAGCATATGAAGACGGAGATATAGGGACCCAGTTCAGTTTGGGTTTCCAAAGTTGTATTTTTTTTTCTATTATGGACTTTAAACGAACTTTGGACTGTGTACTATTTTGGGTATCTGGCCGATCCCCGCATTTTTACTTGTTTTTTTTCTTTATGCATGAATTTTTGAATTTTAATTAATTCATGCTCATTTTAAAATACGTAGATAAATGGCAAAATTGGCAAGCGTCGATTTCGAGGTCCTCGATTCTGCAGAGACAAATTACCTGAGTTGGCGAGTGGACCTGAAGTTCCACTTGCGTTCAAGGGCCCTCCTTGGGTCCATTTTGGCTCCTTCCTCGGCCCCAGCAGCGGCCGAAGCTTCTGCTACAGCTAGCAGCAGCCCCACAACCACTGTATCCGATGTAGATAAGGCGAAAGCCATAATCTACATTAGGAAGCATATAGATCGGACCTTAAAGACCGAATACTTAACGGTTGAGGACCCGAAGGACCTGTGGACAGCACTGGAAGCACGGTATAAACATCAAATTGATGTTATATTACCCCGTGCCAGTTATGAGTGGGAAAACCTCAGACTTCAGGACTATAAGTCCGTCGCTGAGTATAATTCTGCACTTCATAACATCACCTCACGCCTGAAGTTGTGCGGTGAAGAAGTGACAGAACAGCGCATGTTGGAAAAAACATTTACCTCGTTTCACGAGAAAGATGCAATCCTCATGCAGCAGTATCGTGAACGCAACTTCACGAGATTCTCCGATCTGATCTCATGCCTACTTAGAGCAGAGCAGAATCGAGATTTACTGCTAGCAACTCATAACTTACGTCCAGCTGGCACTGCCCTTATCCCTGAAGCCCACCACGTTTCTCCCCAGAAGTGGAAAAACAAGAGGAAGACTAAAAATACTAAAGGGAAAGCGGTAATGAAGCAACCAAGAGGTGCAGCTCCCCAGACAAACAAAAACAATAAAGGGAAAAGAAACTTCACTTGGAAGCGAAAGGACACCAATCACGTGTCACTTCCAAAGAAGACCTGGGAGGACAAATGCCATAGATGCGGCATGACTGGCCATTGGTCCAGAAACTGCCGCACTCCTCGCCACCTACAGGATCTATATCAGGCGAGCCAGAAGTCTCGACCTGAAACAAACTTAGCAGGTGTACAGCCGCCAACAGTCTTTACTGCTAAAGACTTCGAGAACGACGATCTGCTAGATTGAGCATCATCATTTATCTATGCATTTAGAATTCGATGTATCTTCATCTGTTATTTGCTTTAGTGCGGACTTTTATTTATGAATGTTGTCTACATTTTCCCTCAAATAAAATTTCTTTTTTTTGGTTTATATAGATGATGTCTGAGTGCCTAGTGGACAGTGCCTCGACGCACACAATCCTTCGCGATCATTGCTATTTTAATAGCTTAAACAAATATGACGGTCCTGTTATCACAATTTCAGGACTGTCCTAAATAATCGAAGGAACTGGTGAAGCAATTATATTGCTCCCAAATAACACAAGACTTCAAATTAATAATGCATTATTCTCTCCTATATCAAACAGAAATCTCGTAAGTTTCAAGGATTTCCGTTTAAACGGATATCACTTAGAGACCAGGAATAAAAATAAGGTTGAATATCTAATTGTAACTCGTCAAAAAGATGACCGAAAGATCATCTGCGAGCGATTCAAGGGACTCCCGTCGGGTCTATACCAAACATACATTCAACCAGTAGAAGCCAATATGATTGAACACCAGACGTGCCAATCACTACCAGAATTCCAACTCTGGCACAATAGACTTGGTCACCCTGGAACAGCAATGATGCGCCGCATCATCACTGAATCCCGTTGACACAAATTGAAGAACCTGAAGATTCTTCAAAAGGGTGAATTTCCATGTCTCCCTTGTTTTAAGGGAAAACTAATAACGAGACCATCCCTCCTGAAAGTGGGATTAGAGTCTCCTGGCTTCCTTGAGAGAATTCATGGTGACATTTGCGGGCCTATTCACCCCGCAAGTGGCCCATTTTGGTACTTCATGGTACTGATTGATGCATCAACCAAATGGTCTTATGTGTGCCTCTTGTCCACCCGCAACCTAGCTTTTCCAAAGCTATTGGCACAAATAATAAGGTTGCGTGCTCATTTCCCCGATAACCATATCAAGAAACTACGTCTTGATAATGCGGGAGAATTTACTTCACAAGTCTTCGAAGACTATTGCCGGGCAACGGGTATTGAAGTTGAACATCCGGTAGCACATGTTCACACCTAAAACGGATTAGCTGAGGCTCTTATAAAGAGACTCCAATGGATTGCACGTCCATTGCTTATGCAATCCCAGTTGCCTGTGGATGCTTGGGGGCATGCTATTTTACATGCCGCATCACTTATTAGGATAAGACCCTCTGGAGGTCACACTTTATCCCCGATGCAACTAGCATACGGCGCACCTCCGGATATCTCTCATTTGAGAGTGTTTGGTTGTGCGGTATATGTCCCAATAGCTGTAACGCCCCGCTCCCCGGAATACCCGATAAGTACGAATCCATATCAGGTATTCTCGAAGAGGCGGGTGTTACGAAGGAATTGCATAATTTCAAACTTAAGCACAGGTCGACTGCGCACTGCTGGGAGAGTACCTGTAGCATTCATGACATCACAGAAATACATACGGGGCCATCAACTCACACATCAGTATAACATATATATATATACTGTTCAATTACATCAATTACATATACAACATATAACCCAACTCACCCAAGTACATTATCACACCCAAAACTATCTGACACTCACCCCCACACTCAAATCCAACCAACTGGCTCGCGGGCCTCTGACACCATGATCCAGTACCTGAAAAATATAACAACGGGACACGTCACAGCGTGACCCAGTAGGATGTCCAAACCCAACTCACATGGAGCAAAAGCATGCAAGGCACTAATGCAACAACTAAAAATACCTCATGGCACATCATGACCAATTCACTGAAAAAAAAGGTTAATGGTATCGTTAACAAGACACGTACCTGCGCCAAGGATAACCTGCAAAACAAAGTGAATGCTACAAATAGAGGAGTGACTATGACTTATCAAGTACAAGAACGCAACAATACTCGATCCCCTTATATCTTGCTTACACCATGCATCCCTTCCATAAGCCGTTATTAACATGTAAGCTTAATTATGCAATTGGAACCTTGCCCGTTCTACCCAAACATTAGATCTTTATACGGGCTAAGGAAATTTGCATTAAATTATAATCGACAAAAATAATAATAAACTTGAAGGCTTACTAATTTTCTTTCATCTATTTTTCAAATGGGTTTTCTTTTAAACATGGAATTGTTTTTAAAAAAATTCGGCAGAGTTTCTCTTGTATTTTCCAATCTTTTCCAAATACAACATAAATATTATTTAAAGAAACCTGCTTTATCCCTAAGAAAAAATATAACAATGATCAAGAATCATAAGAGAAGTGCCTTGAAGGAATGGGCTCGCATTAAAATTAAGAACCAACATAATCCACTTTAAGATCTTTGATGTAGGAAATGAAACTTACAACGTCTTATTCACCAACTTCACAATTTTCCCAACAAATTCCAAACAAACTCATATTCCATCAAACTCATGGGCAAGTTTAATTAGCAACCATTCTTACACGTAAAATGGAGAGTACGCAACTATACTCTCATTAACACAATTTGTCATGAAGTTAGTAACGCAAACATGATCCAAGAAGAAATGACCAACTAAAACATAACCAATTCATTCAAGCGATAACAAGTGCATCAACTTTGATAAGGATCACAATTTGCATGAAAAAGAGGGCAATTTGCCTATAATTCACTAAGGATTTCCAGGTTCCCATTAATTTAAACCAATGAATGAAAAAGACTAACGACACAAAGGTGCCCACTTGCACTTGGGTTACAAATAAACGCAATTACCCATGAAGAGTGAAGGAAGACATTCAATAGCATCAAGAGCACCATTTATCATAAGCATGGCATCAAATAACTCAATACAACAAATAAAAACAACCCAATTTATTGTTCACATAATTTCATTTTTCATACGCGTAAAATTTGGTCATTAAGGTTTCCCACCATTCCAAATGAGAGGAATTTCATCTACATAGCGAGACCAACAATCAAGTATGGAATCAACAAGCATGCACCATGCCATGGGAATGCACCAAAAACCCTAAAAATACCACCTTTGGTCTCAAAATGAAACACAACAACTATTACGACAACAACATCTACAACAACATAACATCAACAACAACATTCTAGTTCAAGAGAAGGGAACACAACTTTAACCCAAATTCGTCCACTAGCTACCACCAAATAGCACACTTTCCAACATACAACCATTTCAACACATAAAGTGTTCATGGCAACTTTCATTTCCATAAAATAACAATCACATAAATCTAACCACCAATCACCCAAATGCTCAACGATGCCATGATGCATATGAATCACAAACAATGCGATGCAATGCAATGCAATGGGGATCCCGTGAATGTACCGGCGTGCACGTGCAAATGATTCTACTCCGTTATCACGTGGAGCCACCTAATGGTATCAAGAGGTTGCCCACGGCGACTTCACCCGCCTCCTACCGTGGCAACTTTGTCCATGCCCGTGCACTCCACCTCGTGTCCTAACGTGACCATGTCACACATTTCATATTCCACGTGTATCCAACACCACACCGCCAATTTTCCCGTCACATTTCATCATGCACATGTTTCACTTTTTATGCAAGTTATATGCAAGTTATAGTGAATAATTAACTCACAATAAGTCATCCAAGATGAGAACAATTTCATTTAGTCACTATAACCAAAAGAGAGCAATTCCATCTAATTAATGCAACAAGCTTCCCATTGCATCATATATCTAATTGATGGCATCACATTGCGCAATTCAATTCATTGTAACTTAATTCACATTTCTTTCGTAAGCAATGAATTTGATTAACTAGGCTTTCGACATGCCTAAAGAGAGCAAATCAACATATTTAATAAAATAAGGCCATCAAACACCATGAATCAATGTCAAGGCAAGATATCACTCCACACAACATATAAACTCGTATCCGATGGCACATCTCAATTCAAAGTCACAAATTCATACTTTCTACACAAAGAGAATTAACTTCCAACATTTCAAATGAGAGTTTAAAATTACTAATGAGGCTTCCAACATGTTACATTTCCATTTTTATCCCAATGCTTCTAAAATTTCATTTTCATTCTAATGCTTAAGCCATATATATATTTACTAATGAGGCTTCCATCATTCAAGTGAACATAACTTCCAACATCCAACTTTTCAAATGAAGGCAATTTTACACAATGAGAGCAATTTCTCATGACTCACATGATTAAAATAACAAGCTTTCAATTACATCATGAATCATTATCATGGCTTCAATTTAACTCAACAACTCATATAACTTCAACATAACATGAATATTGGCTATCAAATCTTCCAACAAACATGAATGAGAGCAAGTTATAATTGAAATCAACATGACATATAACAAACATCTCATATAACTCCAACACAACATGAATGAGAGCAAGTTATATTTAAAATCAACATAACATCCAAAATGAGAGCAATGTTACTTAAACCCCTAAAAATGCAACTTTTGCTTACCCAAATGCAATGAAATGAAACATGAGAGAGGGGTTGGACTCCTACCTCAAATCAAGGAGATCTCCACCAAATTCCAAGAGAAATCCACCATCTACAAGCTCCAAGCCCTAATCCTTGTTCAATTAGAGGACATCCCCCTCTAACACCATGAAATTATCCATGAACCCATCATCCACCTCCAAATTCCCAATTCTCCTCTTCATATCCAAGCCCTAAACAAAGCCATCTTCCAATTTTCCAATCTCAACCCCTAAATTCGAATTTTCCACCATGAATCCATCTTCAAGCTCCCAAGAATCCCAAACCCTAGCTTTCTCCTCTTCTCTTCCTCCTTCCTCTTTCTAATTCTCTTCCAATCTCTTCCTTTCTTCTACTTCTTCTTCTTTTGTTTTGCCCTGAAATTTCGGCCAGCAAGATAGATGGGGGGGTGAGGGGAAATTTCGGCCATGGGGGAGGAGAAAACTTGGAGAAGATGAAGGGAGAAAGGGGTGATGGGCTTAGGGCTTCTCTTCTTCTCTTCTTCCTCTTCTTCTCTTTCTTTTATCCCTTCTTTTTCTCCTCCAATCCCCCAAAATTCGACAGCATGAAGAGGGTTTTCGGCCTGGGCAAGATGTTTGGGGAAGATGAAGTGGGGAAAGGAAAAGAAAATATTACAAGTTTGCCATTCCCAGTCACAATTTCTGGAATTTGCAGGACAGTCCCAAACAAGGGCAGCTAACTCAATATTTTTGAACTACACTTAAAATTTACTCCTCTTATGAGTTGTAGATATAGGTGTTATGCATTAACATATCAAGTTTCATGATGTTTCACTAAGTATTCAATTCAATACAGAATTTACGGCGAAGGGTGTATGTGCTGAAACTGTGCTGGAAAGTAAAACAGAAATTGTCCTGTCTTGAGGACCAGATTGCTCCTAAATGCGAACAGATTCAGGAAAAATGGAAAACTACAAAGTTATAGGGCTTGAAGTTAACTTTCCAACGAGACCAAGAACACACCATTTCGTTAAGAATTGAGGGACTGATTGCATTTGCCGTAACATGTGGTCACACTTTATCCCCGATGCAACTAGCATACGGCGCACCTCCGGATATCTCTCATTTGAGAGTGTTTGGTTGTGCGGTATATGTCCCAATAGCACCACCGCAGAGGACCAAAATGGGTCCTCAGCATCGTCTAGGTATATATATTGGGTTTGATTCGCCCTCTATTATCAGATACCTTGAACCCCTGACGGGTGACGCATTCAAGGCACGTTTTGCAGACTGTGAATTTAATGAGAAATTTTTTCCAAAACTGGGCACACAGTCTAAGAAGCCAGAAGCTTCTGAGACCATTAGTTGGGACCAGAAGTCTTTGTCCCTATATGATCCGCGTACTAATCTGTGTGAAGATGAGATCCTGAAGATCCTTCACATCCAGAATACAGTACATCTTTTACCGGATAAATTCACGGACAACCAGAAGATTGTCCGTTCACACGTCCCTGCTGCCAATACGTCAGCTAGGATTGACATCCCCATAGATGGATGCAGCCCACCGGCAGCAGAATTGGTTGTACCTCAAATGAAAAGAGGACGCCCACCAGGTTCAAAAGATAAAGTTCCTCGAAAGAGGAAGACTCCTGGCGATACTAAGATTATCCCTCCACAGGATGCTGAGCTCAGACCAGCTACTTCTCCCCTCCTGATTTCCCCAGCAGAGGAAACAATAGGAGAAACATCATTAAATTTTGTAAGTACTGGAGAAGTACTGGACAGAAATAGCATAGTCGTCGACGACGATTTTGCGTTCGATATTGCCGTTCACGTCACTGAATATGACGATGACGTCGAACCACGATCTCTAGCGGAATGTAAACGCAGAGATGATTGGCCAAAGTGGGACGAGGCAATAAGAGTAGAGCTGGACTCACTCTTGAAACGCAAAGTCTTTGGACCAGTAGTCCAAACACCAGTAGGTGTAAAACCTGTGGGATATAAGTGGGTTTTCATAAGAAAAAGATATGAAAATAATGTGATCGTTCGCTATAAGGCACGCCTTGTAGCCCAGGGATTTTCCCACAGACCGGGGATTGATTACGAAGATACGTATTCCCCGGTCATGGATTCGATCACCTTCCGATTTTTAATCAGCCTAACTTCTCTGGAAAGCCTAGAAATGCAGCTCATGGACGTTGTGACTGCATATCTATATGGCGATATAGATAAAAATATCTATATGAGACTTCCTGATGGGTTTAATCTACCCCCAGAGATGAAAGAGATACCTCGGGACGTATTCTCTGTAAGGCTACATAGATCATTATATGGTCTAAAACAATCGGGCAAGATGTGGTATAACAAACTAAGTGATTTTCTTGCACAGCAAGGATTCACGAATAACGAAGTCTGCCCGTGTATCTTTATCAAAAGAACGGGAACAGGATTTGTCATCATAGCTGTATATGTAGATGACTTAAATCTCATAGGATCTCCTGCAGAGATCAAAGAGATATCTGAAAGCCTTAAACATACTTTTGAAATGAAAGACCTAGGCAAAACAAAGTATTGTCTTGGCTTACAGATAGAACACCTAAAAGGTGGAATCCTATTACACCAATCTAATTATACAAAGAAACTTCTACGCAAGTTTCATATGGATAAATGTCATCCTTTAGGTACTCCTATGGTCGTAAGATCACTAGATGTACATAAGGACCCCTTCCGGCCACTGGAAGAGGGGGAGGAGATACTGGGTCCTGAAGTACCCTACCTCAGTGCCATTGGAGCACTTCTATATCTGGCTAACTGTACGCGTCCCGATATAGCGTTTACAGTTAATCTACTAGCCAGACACAGTGTTGCGCCCACAAAGCGCCACTGGAACGGAGTAAAACATCTTCTGCGATACCTTCAGGGTTCCATTGATCTTGGACTTTACTACCAGAGAGGTGCCTCCCCAAATTGTGTGGTTATGCTGATGCAGGTTATCTCTCTGATCCGCACACGACAAAATCTCAAACAGGTTTTGTATTTACCTACGGAGGTACTGCTATCTCTTGGAGATCGGTAAAACAAACCACTACTGCTACATCTTCCAACCATGCAGAGCTCATCGCGATCCATGAGGCGAGCAGAGAATGTTTTTGGCTACGCTCCGTCGTCCAACACATCCTCCAATCCACTGGCCTGAAGACCAGTGATCTGGAGCCTACTGCCCTATTCGAAGATAACGCCGCATGCATTGCTCAGCTTCAGAAGGGCTACATCAAAGGCGACAGGACAAAACACATTTCTCCCAAGTTTTTCTGGACGCACGAGCAGAAGAACGACAAGCAGATTGAAGTTCGACAGATCCAGTCATGCAACAACTTAGCTGATCTTTTTACTAAGGCATTGCCTAAATGTACTTTTGTAAAGCTTGTAAAGAACATTGGTATGCGACAGTTGAAAGACCTGCAAGCCTGAAGCTTGTACGGATCAGGGGGAGTAACATGTGAGTTGCACTCTTTTTCCTTAAGCTGTTGGGTTTTCCCACTGGGTTTTCCACAGCTAAGGTTTTAACGAGGCAAACACACTTACTCTGGATCCAGAAGTATCCACCCCTTGCCTCAGTAGCTGAGACCGAAGTGATGAATGTGTAAGGGGGAGTGTTATGAATGAGGGAGGCCTTTGGCCTCCCCTGCTTCATTACCCATTCATTAGGCCCCCATTACTTAGAGTAATGGGGACCCTTGGTCTCCTAGAGGCTTTTGGCATCCCCACTATGAGATATATAAATAGAGCACCATGGCTCTTAGCCATGGTGACTTATTCTTAGCAATGAAATTCTCTCTCTCTCTCTTGAGTTCATTATCATACAACATATACACTATTGTACACATAATAAATAAACAATTCAAAATTATTGCAATTTAAATTACAAGGGTGCACGTACCTTATTTCAACGAGAAAAAATGTATAAATACCAGAGTTGCCCCTCTGAAATATCACTAGCTAATGAATTAACTGCACGGTTAACTTTATACCAAGAATCCGTGGCGTAAAATTTAATGCAATGGGCAAAACCGTGGCCAACATGAAGTATTGGCCACGGAATATTCCTGGACTAAGATTTCCTGCCACTGCTTTTTTTATCGATATTCCATGGCGAGAAAGTTTTGGCCATGGACAAGCCTCGGGCAATTTGGCGAATAAAAAACTATATCCGTGGCCGATAGTGGACTATCGGCCACAGAAATATCCGTGGTAAACAATCCGTTGGCCATTTTTTTCTTCGGCCACGGAACCGTTTCCTTGTTATCGGCCACGGATTTATCTGTGGCCAAAAATCTGTGGCTGAAGACCCTTTTTCTACCAGTGCTATTGCACAAACTAGATACCTTGATCGTGTTAGATCCGCTTCAGGCATACCTCGATCCGACTTGTTTAGCCCTTAAGGCCAACACAAAAATTCGTGAAATTGAAAAGTAAAGGGAAACAATTAATTCATGATGATAATCAAAATGTCAAAGGCTCACAACAAAGAATTTTCATGCCATGATTCATTATACACTTTTAAAAGAATTTTCTCATTAAATAGAACTATTGTGATATACCGTACAAAGTGGATTACTCGTATACTCCCTATAATCTCATTATGAAATCCTCCTTAATAAAAAACTTGATTATTTTAGTACATTAGAAGATTAGAGAAGAATCTTAGGTTACTTATCTCGAAGAAGAAAGCATCTATTCCCTTGTGGAATAGGGTAAATGGCCCTCATTTCCCTCTTTATTATCAGAGAGAGATGGAGAGCTTTATATTGTTCTCCCTCATCCTCTCTACTTTCTTTTTTGTTGGGACCATGGTGTCAAATTTTAGGGTTTGACCCCATATTTTTATTTTTTTTATTTGTATGGAAATGATATTTAGTGACGTATGCATGTGAGAGGAGACAATGGTTAGAGCCCCAAGGAAAAGGACTTTATTGAATGATGTTTACATGCCCAACAACCAACAATTTGATGTTTCCATGAAAATAATATTTCCCTAGTGGCCTCTTAATGATCTTTTTTCCTTGCTAATTAAAATACTTGTATTGTAATTATCAAATGATGGCAATGTTAATGCAGTATTATATATATGGTCTATATTTTGAGTTGACAACACTCACTTCTGCTTTGTGAGAAGAATTTTTTGGTTGAGTGGTTAGGTGAGGCTCAAAGAGCAGTGCATAACATGATGATTGATGCAAGGCCAACAATCAAGAGGATGTTAGTGTTCCTGTCATCATAATAAAATCACACCTTGGATAATGCTTTAAGATCTAAAGACATAAAAAGCATGAGCTCTGGTGCTCACCCGGCTGCCTCGGTGGAGGTCCGGGTTCGAATCCCACTATTTTCCTTCGATTGATACCCGACTTTTTCGTGTTTTGGGTTAAGCGATCAAGGCGGGTGTACGCGTGTTCCACGACCCATGTTTCCTATTTTTCAATGGATAAAAAAGGACATAAAAAGCATGGTTTTGTTTCCTAACCATGCAATCCAAATGCTTAAAACACATATAGTTTGCAAAAACATAAACCACCTTATTTTGAGAAAAGCTTTCTAGTGACTTGAAGAATAATCTGACCTCTCTCTCTCTCTCTCGCATCTTTCTAAAAGGAGAGTTTGCAAATAGGTGGCTCCTTGTGCAGGGTTAGAATCACATGGCTTTCTTAGAGAGAGTAGAGGAGAGAGGAGACTGAGATCAAGAAAATCTCTTATAGAAAGAAGAGAAAAGAAGAAGCACCCTATTCCTCCTTATATGCTAGTACTTTGTTCTTGAATCTCTTCCAATTCTAGAGAGAGCAAGTGAGAGAGGGGGAGAGAGAGAGGAGAATGTTCCTTGCAAAGAAGCCAACTACTATGAATTCTCATGAAAGACCCATGTGTGTGCAAGGGGACTCCGGCCTCGTCCTCACAACCGACCCCAAGCCTCGCCTTCGCTGGACAGTCGAGCTTCACGATCGTTTCGTTGATGCGGTCGCCCAGCTCGGAGGGCCTGATAGTACAAACCCTAACCCTAACTCAATCAACTCTCATATATACCTTGTCTCTCTCTTTCTTTTCATCTCATTCATAATTTAGTTATTTATTCAAATCTTTCTCTTCTTGATCTTCTCTTCGTTAATGTTCTTGTTCTTCTTCTCTATATATGTATTAATTATGAAATAATAATTTGCAGAGGCAACACCAAAAACCATTATGAGAGTTATGGGAGTGAAAGGCCTTACACTCTACCATCTTAAGAGTCACCTTCAGGTTTACATGCTAAAATCTCAAACTTTACATATTGTTTTCATTGATATCTTATTAAAAAATCATTTGCTTTATCTTTTTTGCAGAAATTCAGGATGGGTAAGCAACCACACAAGGAATTCAATGACCATTCATTAAAGGATGGTGAGGAAATTAAATCCTTTAGGGTTTCAATATATTTTCATATTTCTCTGTATATTTCTTTCTTCATTTTCTAAACTCTGATTAATTTCAGCGACCGCGCTCGACCTTCAGAGAAATGCTTCTTCCTCTTCAGGGATGATGGGGAATACAATGAACGAGTAAGTTAACATTAACATACCTTTATTAGTTGTTGTAAATTTTGTAACATGATCTTAATTTTGAGAATTGCACTTTTTATGTATATATTGATCAAATTTATGGGTTTTTATTTCTATTTTTTGAAATTATATGTACAGTAGGAATGTCCACCTCTCAGAAGCCCTAAGGATGCAGATGGAAGTTCAAAGGAGATTGCATGAACAATTAGAGGTGAAGAACATCATATTACTTTATTTTATCTTTCTTTTTTTTTGATGAGACCTTCACTAATTTTGGTCTGTTAGGTGCAAAAACACCTTCAGATGAGGATCGAGGCTCAAGGGAAGTACATGCAGTCGATACTCGAGAAGGCATGCCAGACTCTCGCAGCCGAAGACATGGCGGTCGTCGACATGTCGGTCATCGAAGACGTCGAATCCCCGATCATGAGCTTCCCTTCCCTCCAAGACCTCCACATATACGGCGGAGCCGACGTCCAGCTCGACATGAAGCAACAAATGGATGGAAGGCCACAACTTGATGGATTCTTTCCTACTAACGAGACCCTTTGTCACGCTAAGCCAAATATTTATGAGGCTCAGCCAAATTTTTCGGTGGATACTAAGAAGAAATTTGAAGGATCTACGAAGCTCGAGAGGCCATCTCCAAGGAGAGCTCCCCTAACAATGGAGGGGATTAACCCTATGATGAGAAGTGGTGCATTGAACCAAACAAGAAACATGTCCTTTGGGTGAGCATGCCTATGTTTGTTCCTTTGATCATCATCATGGAAGGAAATTTGAAACCCTTTTCATGCTTAAAATAAGCGATGATTGGTGGGGGTTGTTTTAAGTAAACTGACACAGAGACCCCAATTCAGCTGAGGGATTTTGCTCTCTTTGTTATGAGAACTAAATTTGTTATGAGATATTTTTAATTAGTGTTACTTCTCTTTGTTCTGTTTTTATGCCTTAGATTAAGTCGTACATCTATACATGCATATTACCCATGTATCCTTAAAATGCTTGAATTTATACATGGGATTAATGACTATATATATATTTTTTAGAAAGACATTTGTATTGGGGTTTTGAATTGTTAGCATTGATCATGAGTATGCCACTGTATAAATAATGCTTGTGATTGCTGCAATGAAATTATTACCTATACCTCAAGTGAAAAAATCAATACTATGCTGTTATATTGAGAAAGTTACTACTGAACTGAACTACCACTACATTATTAATGATTTACTACTACTATCATCGTTACTATTATTTGTGAGTTGATAAGTGGGGTATTATAATTATCGAACAAATTCAAGCATATGATCTATTTTATTTTAACTACTCAAATTATATATTGTGTAAATCTAGGCTGAAAATGGGTTGTATATACAGATATGCAAGATATCCAACTCATATACGATAGCATGTTCATTTATTTCGCTACATTGGCCACTGTGATCAATATCATGTACCCGTTATCGAAAAATATTAATGATTATCCTATCATTACTTCTGCTTTTATCTTTCATGCATCTAGAAGTTAATCATTTGGAAATCTATTATATGCCATGAAAAGAAGAGAGGAGAGAAACAAGTATGTTAACTGGATTCTTCACCATAACCAATGTTTTTTCTGCATGCAGTGTTGGTTGTGTATATTCATGGTCAATGATTTTCATGTGTAGTCATATTTTTCTATGGAGACAGGGATCTTGTTGTTTAACAGTGCAGTAATCCTTTTACAGGCTTGCTAGCTTTTTAATGAAAGTTGCTGCCCTAGTTAGTTACTCTCATCATTGCAAGCTACAAGAGCTAGCATTGGAGGCTGACAATCCAATCATATAGTACACATAATACCATGCAAATAGGCCACACTTCTTTAATATACACACTGCAAGGTTGTATATATATATGAAAAAAGAGAGGGAAAGAAAGATAAGCAATGAACAGTAGGCCTCATTGGGAAAGAGAGAGAGGGGGGGAGACAGGGAGTATCACTCATCCCTTTATCTCTTTATTTCTTCCCCTTTAATTTGTTTAATTATAAGTAGAAGACTGCCTCTCTGTCTTCTCAAAAACTAAGGGTGTGTGTGTTGTAGTTTTATGAGTCTAATTTTCATGTGAGAGAGAAGGTGCAGTGCAACTTCCTTTAGTGGGTTGAGAGAAATGTGGGGGCATGAAGAAGAGAGAGAGACCTAGAGAGAAGGAGAGATTATGGAGGAAGCTTCTTCAAGATCAACGCTTTAATTAGTTAGCATAGGGAGTTGTGCATGGCATTAAGGGAACATAACCATTTTTTGAAGAGAGAATAGAAGAGAGATCATCTTTGGTCGGAACAAAGCACCTTGGATTCTGCTTTTGGTCTTGTGGACAGATCATCCACAGACAACCAGCTAGCGTTGGGTCTTGCAAAAAAGAGAGCAATGCATGCGCAGAGAGAGAGAGAGAGAGAGAGCAATTAAGAGGAATATTGAAGCTTCGCTGTTTTTGAGCAGTGATGGTTGTAGTATCGGATGCCCTCTAGATCATCTCTCTCTCTCTGTGGATAATTTAACATGAAGAAAGATAGGTATATAGATTGGACAACAGCTAATCAGCATGATACGAAATCAGTTGCATGATCATCAATCGGACTTAAATGTGTGCTTTTGGACTCTTTGCCTAATTTGGCCATCAATATAAATCTAAAAAAAAGGAGGGAAAAGAAGCTCAGTGTGTGAAAGCAGGCATTTTAGAATGCACCAATTGATGGCTGATGCTGATCTACACAACACTAAAATTTTTAGAAATTTGGGAGATACTGATAAGATACAGTTGATTAAGTGGTCTACTTGGAATGATATACTGATAATCTCATGTGCTCAAAATTTTCTAAAGCAAAAGCTCATCTTGGTCGAAATTTCTAAATTAAGCTTTTAAGCAACTCCTCCTCTCATCCCTATTTTCTTGCTATCAAAAGAACATTTCCTTTGCCATACACTTACACACGTCAAGTTTCAATTTGGTGGCTACAAGTAGTTCCTATACAAAAGTGTAAGTAGAAATCCACACAAGGGGTGGTATGGGTAAGTGTTTGCAAAATCCTCTTGTATTTGAGGTCCTCTTGTTGAATTGGTTGGTTGTTTGGCTAAGTCTGTTGGTGAGAGAGGCAAGTTATTGAAGTCCTCTAGTTGAGTGGGGCATTTGGGAAAGCCCTCGAGTTGTGAGGCAATTGTAATCTACTCTTTTTGTGTTTGAATAGTGGGAAACCCAGTGATGCTTGGGACTAGACATAGCCCAAGCGTCAGGTGAACCAATATAATTATCTTGTGTATGCGATTGCTCATTGTCTCTTACTCTTTATTTTTCTATTTGCGTAATTGTGTTTACATTCCGCTGCTTATATCTTTGCGTAAATATTGAGATTATTTGATTAAGAATCCCATGTCTCTCGTTATAAAAGTGTTATTTGATTAAGAATCCCATGTGTGGGCGCTTGTGCCTTGCCTAGCTTCCCATGTCGGTTATGTGTCGGCCTGTGAGCTCGTGTTTGGTGATTGCTTCCTGGCCTCTCCCAAATCTACTCACATGCTAATCTATCCCGATGTTCCCGTACACTTGTACTTCTTTTGCTTAATACAACTTACTTACCTTTCAAAAAAATAGAGGGTTACCTTTTTTCAAGCTGTTGTAAGTTCGAAAGATGCTGAGTTGAACTTTGGCATGGTAGGGAATGTGGAAGTTGGCTCGATTCGGCGCTGAAGAAGTATTGGTCTTACAGACGAGTTATCTTGTGCAAAGCTAACTCAAATGTGCTTGGATCCGACTTATCTCACTCTGCACAAGTTAGATACGAGGATACTGAGCAATTGGTCTTCTACATCGTAGTTGGTCGGTCAATCGGTTGAAATCCGTGTTAGGTCGATTGGTCGTATGGTGGCCCATTGGTCGACAGCTCTACGAGTTCTCGAGCTATCGATTAGCATGAACGCTCGGCTCGGCGCTTCGGTCTTTCGGTACAGAAGGAACATCAGTGGGTCGAAGGGAGCCCATTGTGATGCGGCCCACTAGGATGCGGCCCATTAGGGTGTGTCGCATTAATTGCGCAAAGCTGTGATGGGATATGATGCCGTTAAAGTCGGGATTCGTATCGTTTGGAATTCCTAGCCAATGATGATACCTATTGTAACCTAGGGCTATATATAGGTGGTCATAGGCTAGGGTTTTCGGTGTGGAACACATTCAGAGAATTTGAGCCGCCAGATGTGAGATCCAACTTTGAGAGATTGTATTGGAAACTTTTGGAGAGATCATGTGTGCTTCTTCTTCGTCTGTGAAGAAGAAGATTTGGTTTGTTTTTTCCTTTCGTAATAAAGCTCACGAGTGTTTCCCTTGGCCGGTCCACGGCATAAAAGCAATTCTCATAGTGCTCTATTTGTTGTTTGATTGCTCGTCCCAGTTCCGATGTTCTTTGGCGATCCGAGGTTCCGCACATTACGCACAACAGGAAAAACCACATATGCGATATGGAGGAAGGAAAATCAGGGAGGACCATAATTAAGGGAACCCGTCATAAGGTGATATCATCACAAATATAAATATGTTCGTCAAGAGCCGAAGAAGTTCAGGGAGGATGATGAGCCGCGAGGAAGCCAAGATGCAAACTGGAGGAATAAATAGATGCCTTCGATCGACCACCAAATTATCCATCTCCATCATGGCTGGACAGCCCTTAACTTACAATTGGGAACTATCTGATAGCGACACACACTGCGGCTACTCATTTGGGAACTATCTGATAGCGACATGAACCGAGCTCTACTTACAATTGCATCAGCTACTGATCATTTGCACGATCTGTTGCAGCAAAATAGGTCTTAGTGCCAGACATCGTCAAGAGATATTGAACACACTAACAGCATTCCACTAATCATTCCCATGATTCTTGGGCGAGCTAACCCTGATATTGAACACACCAATAGCTGTTGATTAGTCATGATATCCCTAACAATAATCTCTACCATTATAATGGGAGGCGTTTACGGGTGTTTTTCTGACCGTGTATATTATTACATGAGTGTATAGTTGTCTAGTCGTAAGATGACTTTGGTAGCTTGATTGGACCTTGGCGAGATGAGCCGGTCTTTGTCCGTGATGACGATCGACCTTGCAGGATTGATGTTGCAGTGGTTGCCTCTCATTGGCCTTTCAGCTGACATGTCAGCGCACCTGACCTAGCCACTTTTTTTTTATTTACATTATTCTCTTTTAAGAATATAACGTGGAACTCAGACTTTTTTATATATCAAAATAGTTAAATTAATAAAATTATTGCTTACCCAAGCCAATTGTGTATTAAAAATAAAATAAAATAATTAAATTATTGCTTTCAAAATTCATTTAAGTTAATTAGAAACCCGAGAGATAGGGATGAGAATGTGCATGACCTAAGCCCGAATAGGCTCCCAACGGGGCTTGACACATTCCCATCTCTACAATGAATGATTAGTTGGGATGGAAATAGAGCATGGGCCATGGCCAATTGGGAGTCCATTGGAGCTTTCGTCATGCCTATTCTCATCCCTAACGAGAGGGGCTACCTAGGTCGGAGTCGGGTCAAGAGGCCCAAAACCAATAAGTACATCCGTTAAGGAATATAAGCTGATTATGGTCCTCGCTATGCTACGATCTGACAGCAGCAGCAGGAAGTGGCGGTGCCGAGGCTGAGCAACGGCGGAGGATGAGCCTGAAGAGCCTGCTGGCGGCGGCGGCCCTCAAGGGGGTGACGGAGGCACGTGCGGCGATCTTCGGTCACGTGCTCAACCCGACCGGGAAGCGGTCGGCCCACAAGATCCTCAGGAAGAAGCTGATCGGAGAGAAAGTCGCGCAGTGGTACCCATACGACATCAAGAACGAGGATCCCAATGTCTTGGCCCGCGAAGAGAAAGAGTACGATGATTGCTATCTCTATGTTTATTCTCTCTTTGAATTGAAATCTCTTATTTTTTATGTCTTGTTGATGCTTGCTACGTGTTTGATTTTATGCCGCTGTGAGAAATTTGTGGACAAAAAATGAATTTTTGAGGTTGGGTAATGGTATAATTTATTTTAACAAACTGAACGTTCTCGGTTCGATGCATTTGATTCAAAATCCAATTAAAAATAAACCAAGTTTCCCTTTCACCGCGCTTCAGCTGATGACATTCCTAGTCTCCGTCTCTAACAAAACGTATCTAGGACTGTATATCTACTCAAAGAAATCCATCCATGGAAATTTGCATGAGTTTATTTTTGTCTTTTTAACAAAAAAATAATTTAAAGCGGCTTTATAGAGGAGCGAGGTTTCAAACACATAACCGCAGACTTTTCAACCCAGGCGCGTACCACTAGTCTACCTTTTCTCCATCTATATAATGTGCATATGTACAATACACAATTTAATTGGCCGCACTTGCCAAGTACGGCCAATTTGTCTAAGCTATGACCCCGACCAATTAGCCGCACTTGGCAAGTGCGACGAAGTCCAAACTTGCCCGCTCAGCAGCGAGGGGCGCCTAGTCAGCGGACTCAGCGCCCCAGTGGATGACATGGCAAAACTTGGTCGCACAGTCAACTTTCCTAGGTTGATAAGAAATTGTTGCGAACTTTCTACTTTCCAAATTAAATCTTAAGAATCTTTAGCATGTAAAACTTCATCATGGGATCATATATAACCATTTCATGGTATCATTCTTTTCTTTTTGTGGTGCCATTTTCAGTCCACCATTCAGTCCACCAATTATGGTGGATGTGATGGATTACACATTTTATGGCGGATATGTTGACATTATTGACAATCGAAGAGGAGCATAAGTTTTAGAAATGCTAAACATTTTGCCCTCACAGTGGCATGCATTCAACCTTTTCATTGGAGGATTCAGTTGAAGAGAAATGTTCAAGTCCTTATAATAAAAGAGGACAAACCTTCTAGGAGACATTGTTAAGACGATGGAGAATTTTTAGCATGTCCTTATGTCCAAATTGCCTTATTTTTTTACTTCTAAACTATGATAGATGCTTTTATTTACTCCAAAAATATGCTAGAACCTGGTTTTCTAGGCAAGGCTAAAAATTACGTTGTAAACATTTTGCTTTAGACTTATCGAACCTCAACTAAGAAGCTTTTGGTGAAGTAGCAAACGTTGTTTGTTTTGAGATACTGGATAAAGAACGCGTCGTGCTGTTTTGCGTTATTTTATCTAGTAATGTGAACTGTTTTGTGCTGTTTTTGCATTATTTACATTTGGATTATGATATGTCATGAAAATTTCTCTGCAACTGACTCTCTAGCTTTGGAATGACAGGCGCCTGGCTAAACTGGAAATGCTGAAGCGTCGGGGGAAAGGTCCACCAAAGAAGGGCCAAGGAAGGAGGGCCGTCAAACGCAACAAATAGAAATCATCCCCTTTTGGTGTGTTCCTTTTCTTACAAATTTTGCTTGGAGATGTTTTTGGCATGTGCCACATAGTTTTATATTTCTTCTATGTTGTGATATATAGTATTTGTGGCACATTGTGAATCATTTTCCAACTTAAATTGCTACTAGTACTTTGGTAATTGCAACTAATAGTTGGTAAACAATGCCGTAAAATGATCTCCTAACACCATTGATTTGTGAATCTTGTTTTAGAATTGTCATCTTTGATTATAGCGGAAGAAGTGTCGTAGGAGCTGTAGCTATAACTTGGAAGTTATTTTTCTAATAGATAAATTGCACTCGGACCTCTTATTTTACGGGGAGTACAATCAGCCAAACATCCTCAATCTTTGATGCTAACATTGAGACTTCCTGGATTGACTGATCAATAAATGATAAGTTGCATTTAGACTCTCTGAAACTAGAAGTTTGAAAGTAATTCAAGTGGTCACCGTGCTGGTACCAAAGATTTGGGGGTGTTTAGTTATAGATAACTCATTGGACAAAGAGTCAATGTAATTTACCATTTTCAGACCTATCAAAGATGTGCTGGGCAATATAGAATGGATTTTCGTTCTTCCTTTCCTTTGTCCTTTTTCTTTTTCCCCCTATTTTCTTATTTGCTAACAATTTATGAGTTGTCTGTGAGGTCAAGTTTCTGACTGCATCCAGAATTGATTGAATTGCATTGTTGCTGCGAATAACAGACTTTCTGTCTTTGATGTTATCGTGCATCCCTGCGCATGTGTGTCTGTATGAGGGTGGTTTCAAGTTTAGCAGCCTAATGTCTCATTCGGTTGCTTTCTTATCATTGCATATTCTCAAAAATGTTGGTTTCAAGTTTAGCAGCCTAATGTTGTTTTTAGGGAAGATCCCAACGTAGACTGCATAGGTACAGATACAATATTAGATATGTTACGAATGTATGTATACGTAGAAAATTAAAAAACAGGAGGATGTGATCATTTTTGAACTGATTAGGTGTATCAGTTATAGCTAGCGAGTATGTATACGAGGCAGATGCGCAATTCTTAGAACCATTGATGCATCAGGGATCTCAACATGCTATTAAAAAATAGATAAATTATTACAAGCTTACAATCACAATGTGATGCATCAGAAATAACAACTTTTCCAAGTCTGACCAAAACACAAGGTTGATCACACAGAAACACGAAGGCTAGAATCTAATTGTTCTCATCCAGACTGTAACGATTTTGGTCTTTTTTTTAAAGAATCTAACTACTATTTATTTCGGAATTAATGATAAAAACAAGTATCAATAGTCTAAAGTAACTATGACCCAATTGAAGTAGTATTTTTGTCAAAATTAATGACAAAATACATATAAAGAGGCATAAATTGAAGACAAAAAAAATATTTTGACGGGTTGAAGTTGATTTCTGCAACCATCAAAATTTTATGGCAGTTGTTTGAAGTAGATCATGCGATGTTCAAAATTTCACAGCATTTCCCATCTCTCACCTCAAAGCAATGCTTTGTTCTGAGACATTATCGTCATGAAGAAATCAAAGACAAAACACGATCATGTTGTTTTCCATTACCAAGGGCAAGTAACATAGATGATGAGCGATGAATTTCCTTCTGAAATAGACCTTCGTTACAAGGATCAATTAAGAGGGATGATAAGAATATTGTATGAAAAAGAAAATATTGGTTGCCTTCAATATTACAACAAAGTGATCATATAAAAACATAACGAGGATATAAAAATAAAAGAACATGCATAGTAATATAGCCTTCAATTACGCCTTACTTCGAATATAAGATTACAAAATATGAATGTTGTGGGAATGAGGGTTATAGCCACACTAATGGCAACTGAGTAGTTTTGGTGCCCGTGGGCAACTTTGTAATTTGGGGGCCATGGGGGGTAATTTTGTAAGTATGGGAAGTTGGCCCCATAAATAGGAGGGAGAGGGGCTAATCTTAGGTATGAAAAGAATATAGAAGAATATTAGAGTTTATGTTAAGGCCAAAATTGATTAGGACAGTTGTCAAGCTGACGGAGACTCGAAGCGCTAAGTTGGAGCCCTGTCAGCCTTTAGAGTGGGACACTTGGTTGGAAGAAACATGGTCGGTTAATGGCAGTTGATGTTGGTACGACCTTCGATCGACCTAGGTGCGACAGTCGAGTCGGTCGTTCGAGATTGAAGAGCTCGATATTGACCTTGGGTGTTGGATGGAGATCATCGATCTGCACCACAGGGAGTCGTTAGGGGGGTCGGATCTGGGTTCCGACCCAAATCCCATCCGATGCTTAAGTTAGTAGGGAACTTAAGAAAGAGATGGAGCTTGGTGTAGTTGAGATCGGCCCACAGAGGTTCGTCTCTAGACCAACGACGCAAGCTCGAATATAGAATGGTGAAAGTAAGAAGATAAAGTTATATGTAAGATCTCGTACCTTCATGATGGAACCCCTTTACCTTTGTTTATCGGCCTATTTATAGGTAGCTCCTTCTTGATGATGTGTAACCGTCCCTCATTGATCGGGGCACGATCTTCTCCGGGATTCGAGTTAACGGCTGTCCATTTACTCGGTCGCCATAATTCCACCCCATTAATGTCGGCAGGAGTCCAACGGTTGGGAAGAACTATTCCTTCGACTGAGTCTCACGCCGCCTCTGTCTCGTTGGTGGGCCCTGAGCAGTTGTTGTATGATATTGAGCTGTGATTGGGCCTCAATTATCCAGTGCTGTTTTATGGGCCGTACCCGTGTATCAACATTGGCCCTCGTCATTCGTTCTCGAGAGATAGCGTTGATGGAGGCCGAATGATGAATACTTTCATTAAATGGGGCACGATATTTGGAGCAGCTGATTTGATTCATGCCGCCAAAACTTCTCGCGTTCTGATCTCAACCGTTGCATTTGGCGATTTTTTGACACGTGTCGGTAATTGCGTACTGAGCCAACGAAATTCCTTTGTGCATAAGAAACTGGAGTTGTGAAGCCACAGGTTTTTGTGCTCACGTCTCTTGGTAATTAGAAAAAAATCTCCTCTTCTTCTCCTTACTTCGGCAATAAAAAATGGCAGGCGGAGCATACAGAAATTTGACTTCGTATCTGGAGCGGGCCTATGAGGATGACCGAAAGAGGAAGATGGCTGAGGAGGAGGAGGAAGAGGAGGAGGAGGATCATTTCTTTCTGGACTTGGGAGAGGCTGGAGGCTCCTCAAGTTAAGCTGCTGAGGCTTTGAAGGCGGCTCCTTCTGATCCTTGATGTGGGGGCGGAATCTTTCGCCCTCCCGCCATTTGACAGGTGGCCATACGAGGACATTGTTCCTCTGGCCCCTTCTGTCGGCATCATCCCTCCAGAGTTCGGCCACCTTCTGCTGTCAAATCGAATTTCGGCTGGCCATCCCGTGGAGACTCAGGGGGAACCCTATCGGCCCCCGTTCGTTGTGGGGGAGGGACGAGTCGGCCTTCCTGGACTTTGGGACGGGGCCCGTCTGTCGGAGAATATCACTCTGCCAAGAGATTTCGACTTCCTGCAGGGGGTCGATCTTGAGACGATGGCAAACTGCTTCGTCTGCTGTGGCCTTCAGGTTTGTTGCCACTAGGCCTTCCTTCTTTGTTTCCCCTTCTGGCTTTGCTGATTGTCGCCCTCTGCAGGTGACCAGTTTTGGTGCTTGCTTGCACCGCAGGACACTCGATCTGATTGAGGGGCAGCGTCAGCTGGCGGCTGCCGAGAACCAGGCTTCTGAGCTCAGAGCTCAGGTGAGGAAGCTGGAGGAGGGCCTTGTGACGACTATGTCCGCCAAGGCCGCGTCGGACTGTGCGGCCGTGGAGGCAAAATCCAGCTACGCCTTTGTGTCGATCACCAGGAAGCAGGCAGAAGCTCAGTGGGGGAGCGAGCGATCTCAACTCAGTGCTAAGCTTAAGGCATCGAGGAAGGAAGTTGCTGACCTTCAGGTCAAGCTTCTCGAGAAGGGGAAAGAGGTCGATGCTTATAAGGCTCGGACCACCTCCAAGATGGATAGGGTGGCGAGAGCGATACATGACCTTTTTACACCCGACGTTGCCTTGCCTTCCTAAATTTTGCGAATCACTACTTTTGTAAGACCGCTCTCGAGCGAGTCATATGTAATTGTCCAGAATTTTAATGAAGAAAATTTTTGCAACAGAAAATTTTTGCGTTCGATTTTTTGAAATGTTTTTTGAAATCCTTGTCAGTGTTTAGATATGTACGCATGTATGTGACCCCTCAACGACGTAAGTTTTAGTAGACTTGGGTCGTTGGAGTGTCATGATACTATTTGACAAGAATTTGCTCGACATGGCTGTTTGGAAGCGAGGGACGTGGTCCCTTCGACTTACGGCTGATGACGATCGAAAGTCATTCAGTGGAAAGGATTGCCCCTTGGTTTACGGCTGACGATCGAGGGTCGAAGGTCGTTCGGTGGCGAGGGACATGGTCCCTTCGACTCATGGCTGACGACGATCGAGAGTCGTTCAGTGGCAAAGGTTGCATCTTGGCTTGCTGCTGACGATCGAGGGTCGAAGGTCGTTCGGTGGCGAGTGGCGTGGTCCCTTCGACTCATGGCTGACGACGATCGAGAGTCGTTCAGTGGTAAGGGTGGCCCCTTGGCTTACAGCTGACGATCGAGGGTCGAAGGTCGTTCAGTGGCGAGGGACATGGTCCCTTCGACTTATGGCTGACGACGATCGAGAGTCGTTCAGTGGCAAGAGTGGCACCTTGGCTTACTGCTGACGATCGAAGGTCGAAGGTCGTTCGGTGGCGAGGGACATGGTCCCTTCGACTTATGGCTGACGACGATCAAGAGTCGTTCAGTGGCAAAGGTGGCCCCTTGGCTTACGGCTGACGATCGAGGGTCGAAGGTCGTTCGGTGGCGAGGGACATGGTCCCTTCGACTTACGGCTGATGACAATCGAGAGTCGTTCAATGGCAAGGGTGGCCCATTGGCTTATGGTTGACGAGAATGTTATGGCTGATAGAGAAGAACGTTCTACTTTGCATTCATAATGAACACGTATAGGATAAAAATGAACGGTTGTTTTACCCTTTTAGTACAATCATTGATAATACTTCCGTAGATGTTCCGCGTTCCAAGGATGAGGAAGTTCACTATCATCCAAAGTAGTGAGTCGATAGGTGGCAGGACCGAGTACATCGATCACTGTGTACGGTCCTTTCCATTTTGCAGCGAGCTTTTCCTGCTTAAGAATCTCGGGAGTGAAAGCGGCCTTGCACAGCACCAAGTCTCCAATGCGAAAACTGCGTTCGCGGCCCTTCGAGTTGAAGTAGCGGGCCATGTGCCCCTTCTGCTCGATGAGGGTCGCTAATGCCCATTCGCGGAATTCGTCCACCAGTTGTAAGTTGAGCTCGAGGCCCTCTGAGTTTCTTTCTTCGTTATAGTATTGTAGACGAAACGGTCGCTCATTGACCTCGACGGGGACGACGGCCTCGCATCCGTAGGCCAGCATGAACGGTGTTTCCCATGTCGAGGTTTTGTGGGTCGTCTGTACGACCATAATATGCCGGGGATCTCGTCTGGCCAAGTTCCTTCGAGCCCGACTATTCTCTTCTGTAGAGGCCCAACGATGCTTTTGTTAGCTCATTCTGCCAAGCCGTTTGACTGGGGATGAGAGACAGAGACGAAGTGCAGCTTGATCTTCAACTCTGCGCAGAAGTCCCTGAAGCCGGCGCTGTCGAACTTTGTCCTGTTGTCCATTATTATGGACTGTGGGATGTCGAAACGACAGACGACAGACTTCCAGACGAAGCTTCGAGCCTTCGTCCAAGTAATTCGGGCTAGAGGCTCCGCTTCGATCCATTTAGTGAAATAGTCGATCGCCACTATTAGGTATCTCCGTTGCCCACTCGCTGATTTGAACGTCCAATGAGGTCCAGTCCTCATTTGGCGAATAGAGCTGGGCTGATGATGAGGATCAGATCAGTCGGTGGAGCCGAGTTGATCTTTGAGAACTTTTGGCAGATTGAGCATTGTCGAACGTATTCGACGGCATCTTTGAACATCATTGGCCAAAAATACCCTTTCCTCACGGCCTTCAAGGATATGGATTTTCTTCCACAATGGTTTCCGTAATCACCCTCGTGGATCTCCTGGATCACGTACTGTGCTTCTTGCGGAGCTAAGCATTTAAGATAAGGGAAAATATCATACCTGGTCCATCGTCTCTTGTACAATAAACCATCTAGCAAGACGAATTGGTAGGCCTTCCGCTCCAGCTTTCGTGCCTCCACTGTGTCGGTCTGCTTTTTCCCGGTGCTTAGGTAGCGAATGATTGGATCCATCCACGTAACCTCTTGATCGAGGTTCAGCAGTTCTTGTGCCAGCTCGCTGGGATGAGGTAGACGTTGTATGTACACCGTCCGACCAAGTCTCGCAGGGGAGGACAATGCAAGTTTTGACAAGGCGTCGGCCCGATGATTCTTCAACCTTGGCACGTGATGAATTTCTACGCGTGCGAAAGTGGCGAGCTCTGCTCTTGCAATTCGCATGTAGCTTTGCATTGATTCGTCGTGGGGCTCGAAGATCCTATTTAGTTGATGGACGACGAGGCTGGAGTCGCTGAGTAGTTGGACCACTCTCACCCCCAGGGGCTCGAGCCAGTCAGAGTCCGTTGATGACCGCTTCATACTCCGCTCCATTATTAGTGGTTTGAAAATCGATACAGAGGGCGTATTCGAATATTTCGTCCGTAGAGGTTTGGACGATTATTCTGGTCCTACTTCCGGCTTGTGTGGCCGAACCGTCGACTTGAATGATCCAAATCCACTCGTCTTCACTTGCGTCTTACGTTCCGATTGGTGGGTCGACGCTTGTCGAGGACGAGGGGACAGCTTCAGGTGGTGAGCCAGCTGCGTACACCTCTTGAAGGCCGTTATTATAGGTGAGTTCGACGATAAAGTCAGTGAGAGTCTGCCCTTTGATGGCGGTTCTTGACTTGAACTGAATGTCGAACTCACTTAGTTCGACCCCCACTTCGTCATTTTTCCCGAACGATCGAGCCTTTTCAAGGTCTTGTTGGGGATTGGGCGTCCCCTTAGGGCACAAAAATTCTAGTCCCGTCCTAAGTCGGACGGAACATAGACAGAAAAACATAGCAGCGGAAAGAAAAACTAGTTAATCTAAATTAACATGCAAGTTAAAACATTTTTAACTTGGCCCTAAGGTCCAAGACCCTATGCCAAGATCTATGCCGACTTGGGATGGGTCTGACCATCCCAAGAAGGATCTAGCCTACTGCGATTAAACTAAACTAATGCTAATAAACTACTTTAACCACATACCCGGAATCTCAGCCCTGGAGCAGGCGAGATGTTCCGCGCCGTCTTCCGAGCTGCTCCCGTCCCACGCCGAGCCGCTCCTCGAACCGCTCCCCGAACCGCTCCTCGAACCGCTCCGCATCCCGAGGCGATCAATCCCCGTGCCGCCGAGCCAACCAACCGCCGAAGAAAGTTTCACGCGAGTGAAACCTCCGCCAAGATTTCAGATTCAGAATCCGAACTCCTTTGTGGCTTTGCTAGAGCCCGCAGGAGTAAGGTAGAATTTTAGGGAGATAGAGAAATATTTATTTAAGCTTAGATCCGAGCGTGCTCCAACATTTACGAGAGCCGCTCAGATCTAGAGCTTGGGACAAATTTTAAGAAAGGGGGGAGACCCCTATTTATATAGGCGGCGGACTCACCCCATTTCTCAAAATCCGATGTGGGACTAAATGATGAGTTAATTAAAATCAAGTTAGTTTACACTTCAAAAGGTGCAAACTTCCGTGAATTTTAACTCACTCACCGTTGAGCTTCAAGATCGATACAACCTATCAATACGCCAAGCGTTCAACGGTGAACGCATAGGAAAAAACCGTTCGTCAATCGGAGTTCGTTAGACCCTCCAATTGAGTGTCCAAAGATCAGCCCTAGGCTAGTTTTTCACAAAAAACGAGCCGTCAAAAAATGCCCATTAAACCTAGGGTTCCACACCCAGAGGTGGGACCCACAAGTCTGACTGGGCGCCCAAACCCAGACCTGGGCACGGGCGCCCAAGTCTGGGCCCGGGCACCCAGGCGCCTGGCGCCCAGGCGCCTGGCGCCAGGCGGGCGCCTGGGCCGGGCGCCCAAGGCGCCCGGCCCAGGGCGCCTGGGCGCAGGCCCAGGCGCCCAGCGCCTGGGCCTGTGCCCAGGCCTGGCTGCCTGGGTTCCTGGCTCAGCCAGGTCTGGCCAGGCACCCAGGCCAGACTTGGTCTGGTCTGGGTCAGCCTGGTCTGACCCGGTCTGATCTGTTTGGCTGTTTTGGCTCTACTTGAGCATCCGGTGTCCGATTTGGACGCCGTTCGAACCTGGGTCTAGACCGGGACATTCCCGTCTTACCCGTGAACTTTTCCTTGCGTTTATATTATTAAATATTGTATTAAACAATTTAATACACATTTAATCGCTTTTGCATCAAATGCAAAATAGTCCCTATCTAAGCTTAAATTATCATATTGCATCAAATGCAATTATCTCTTCTTTTGCATCAAATGCAAATATTCTCCCTAACTATTTTCTACCTATTACTAGACGAAGCGTTGCACTCTGTGTGAGACCCTACAGCCTGACCCTTACAACAGGTTGGGCTCGAAGCCCTATACGGCAGTGACCACGAGCAGTGGTTGCCGTCCCTGCTTCAGGAATCATCATTATGTGGTTGACTCATTGACATGAGTATTGTCGGGACCACCTGACTGTTTCCGTGATGAATTCCGCAGTTATAGTCTCTTCGTCTTAAATATGTCGTGTAGATCAAGTCTGGGGTACGGTCAAACTGTCAACCCCAATAACTTGACTCCGGTTAGTTTCTATCGATCTTTAGTCAACTAATGTTGGACTCCTTCCAACATACTCTGCGCAGAGTTTTTACTAAAGACCGAACTAACTCTACGACACTAACTCCCATTGACCGGGAGAGACGAATCCTTTCTTGGTCATTACTCACCTCGTACGTTTCAAGTGACACCCAATCAAAAGACCTTTCGACAGGCCTTGCCTCGAAGCTAGGTCAGTTGATCTAAGTGGCACCGTTCACGCACAGGTCCGTCAAAATGACCTCAAGTCAAAAGACCAACTATCCTATCATCACTCAGAGATATCACTGACAGATTGGTCAATATAACCATGTGATAACTCTAGTGGATCGTTCAGTGAACTCATTCTAATGAGCACCTGTGTCTCGTCTTCGACTTCGCCAAGTCAAACGATCATGAGATCATCGCCACCGCTAAACGGTGAAGACTAAGACACAATGGTCTATCCGATGTTTCGATATCCTTGTCTCGAAACATCTACGACCACGAACCATTTCAGACTTATGCTACAGACGGTCAAACGTTTCTCCATGATCGAGATACTCATTTCGATATACGTTTGACCTTGCATAAAGTCTCAGGACTTTACCTAAGTTGATATCTAACGTTAACTACATTACAATATAACTTAGATAAATTATTACCAAACAGCTTACTGTTATTTCGAACAAGATGTTTGTGCTATTCACACAGGAATAAATGGCCTCGAGGGCATAATATTCCTACATCTCCCACTTGCACTCAGGCCCATTTATCTCGATATCTAATATCGTTTTAACACATAGGTTTTCCCGACTTCATGTGATAGAGCCTTCGTGAGTGGATCTGCTAAAACTGTCTACACTATAGACTTAAGGGGTTTCTATGTTTATATTAGACCAACCATTTGAATCTCATTTAAATAATTCATTTGGTCTATCGGAATCTATAATATTTTATTTCCCTGGATCTTATCCAGTTTATCGTACTTTACGATAATCATTTAAATTAGTTACTGGTCATTTCAAATGGTTCATATCCATTTCTGATAAAGTATCAAACCTCTTTGATTACTTAATCAAAATATATGTTCCATCCCTTTGATGATTCGCATGTAATTTATACGCTCCCACTGACCTTGAAAACTATCTGGCTAATTCATATAAGTTGGTTCGTCTAAATCATATTTAGAAAAACGAACTTATAAGTGAATGCTCCAATTTTCGTGGTCAACTTGAGCGTTTACATCGAGATTTGGTCCGATTAGATCTGTACACATCTGTTGGCGAAACCGGTTTCATCTTAATCCGTTTTAAAGAAATTAGGATGAAAACCGTTCCCGTCCAACATTATTGTACTTCACTATTTTCTTTCTGCACCAACCTTTCAACTTAAAGATTTACTTGCAGTAAGTGAGGAAACATTTTCCTTGGACACGTAAACTAAATTCTCAATTTATTTAAGCACACGGACCTGCATCAAGTTTAAATCGGAGTCACTACTCCGAATTTCATCCTAGAAGTTGACTAAGTCATCATCAGTTATGATGTCTAACTCGACAATCCGTCTCACGAGATTCGAGTAATAATACAACTTCCTTACGATTGATTTATTGAATATATTATTGATAATGTTCTCATAGAACTTTATCAAAACCTAGGCATTACTATATGGGACTTAACCCAGAGGGAGGACTTAACTCAGAGTCACTTATAATGGATCACACTAAATCTAATTAAGTGTGATTCATACCTTTTAACACACCGATGTGTTAACAGACTTGCTCTGAGAGAAAATCAGATTTTCTTTTAATTACACAAGATTTTATTTAGCTAAGTATTAGACCATTCGATCTAATCGAATCAGTTTAAATACTTTAGTCATTTCGTTTCTTTATTTTATCAGACTTGTGTTTCATCAAGAACACGTGTCTTAATAAAATATACGAATAACTTATTTTGTAAAAAATAGACTCGGGTACATCAGTATGTACGAGACTGAGTTCGACAACTCATTCTCCCACTGTCTCACAGATGGGTTTCGGCCATTGTATCTAAGAGGCTAAGACTCACAAGTGTCCGTAGACTTCATAATACGAGAGGTTAGACCCCTCTTTACGTGACTTGTGAAGCTTAATCTCTTGATACGGCCTAGTCTAATTTTACCATATAAGTTTGCTACTATCTTGTGTATTTATATATTAACATTTAATATATATATAGTTATTTACAAATTACTTAACACAAAACATTACTTCAGAAGCCATGTGACGACATTCGTCAAAATGTGTTAAACGTCTTTTGTATAACAACTTATTCCGAATTGTGACATTAAAATATGTCACGTTTTCATTTCCTCCTACTTATGCCTCTACTAATGATAAATTAAACTAACTTTCTCAATTGACTTTCTGAAGTGCCTTCTTCCTTTTCTAAATCACATTTAGATATCAACATAAATAAATAGATATGCAAGTGAATTATGTATCCAAACGCTTGAGCTTTGCAATCTTGAGTGTAGCTCAAGAAATTGCTTGTCTCAAGATCCGGTTGGGATACATAGTTTTGCATCGCTCATGCACTCGTATTCGACTCAAACGGTTTGATCGAATTTTCGAACTTTGCGGATCAAAATTGTTTGTCCATACAACCTTGAGGGTAGCTCGACAAGTTGTAGGGAAAAACATACTTTGAATGTCCTATATGTTCAAGCTGCCTCATATAGAGACGAGTGACATGTAGCGTTAATTTATTTGTTGGACACAGAACTTAATGAAATTATATTTCTTAAGTCTGTTCTTTAGAAGGTCATTTAATGTCAACGAGAATATAGTTTTAATTCTATCAATTAGAATTTGACTCGATATTCAATTAATCAACTTATTGACCAGTTAACTAATTCCAATATTATCAATTGATTCTTTCGGTAAACATAGTCTTGCCCTAGTTTTAGCATATGTTCAATATTAAATATAGGTAGATTGGCTTTTATCTATCTATATCCTCCCACTAATTTTACGAACGTTTTAAAGCTTAATAACGAACGATTTAATCGAATTAAAATTGATGGGTAAGAGTTCCGATCACCTTGAGTCTAAACAACCTTGAGTGTAGCTCAACAAGTTGATTGACTCTGCGATCGGAAGATGACTCTTCATCGATCATATCGTATATGACTCTCTTAATCGGTTTTTGCCCCTAGCCATTCGTGATCATGAGTGTGCTCATCCAAATCACAATGTCTAGTCTAGTCGGACTCTTGTTTTCGTGTCTAGCCTGACTTGCCCCTCAGCTCGGTGTATGCACGACACGTCGGTTTGGGTCAGGTCTTAGACTACATCTAGGCAGACTACATCGTTGACTTAACTTACGCCGGCGCTCGGGGTTCGAGACGACGGTTAGGGTTAGTCAAGATGTCATCTTATGTATTTAAGAAGTTGGTTCCTATAAGATTGCCAGGTTACAGTTTGAGTGTATCTCAACAACTATAACGCGGGTCCTATAGTTACTAACCCCTAAAACAAGGAGGGCTACGGCTAATCTTGAAAAATATCATTAACGTATTTGACTTAGATATAGTCCAGGGTGTCATACAATCATGATTCGCGACATTGCGGTCCAGCGGAACACAGCCAGGGAATTGACTAAGCCAGGATCACTACCCCTTGGACTAGTAAGGGTTGACCCAGAACTCTTAGCCAAGCACATTGACTGGATCATGGTCCATTGAATGAAGCTTGTCATTTTTGTATGTATGCCATAGACTAAACAGCTTTTATTAACAACTAATTAATCCTATCAACTAGTTGAATCCTTAAATTCAAAATTTTTAGGATTTGTTTAATAACTTTTATTAAGTCCTTAGCAACTATAAGGTTCACGTGCTATCCTATTTGTTATTAGGATTTTAATAATAAATTTTTAACAACGCTAGAAGCGAAGTCCTTTAATGAAAATTAATTATAACAATTAGAATTTAAAATTCATTTAAAGGACTACCCTAATCAGGAATTAGGTCTTAATATTGTTGTTAATGATTTATTAAAACATAGCATGTCATTAAAATTCAAGTAATAATTTTTAATCATTTTTAATGGCTAACCTAAAAGGTTGTCTTGTGTTATCAAATAAGGGACAAGATTAACAAGCCATAAAAAATAAAGCGACACTAATTTATCGCATAAAGATAGTGCACAACTATTTAACATTTAAATATACTAAGTTTATCGCATAAACAATTTTTAGCATGCATACATAAATTTAACATTTAAATTTAAAATATGATTTTAAAATTATTTTATTTTTTATCTCATAAAAAAAAACTTAATATTAAAATCACTAATTTGCATGCTACGTAAAAAAATTTATCGCATAAAAATTTTTAACTTTTAAAACAGTTGTAAAATATCTCATAAATTAAAACATCATTTTAAAAAACTTTCATGCTTAAAAAAATTTATCATATAAAAAATTTTAGGCATCCAAAATAATTTTAAACTTTTAAACATTTAAAATTAGTTTTAAAAAAAATTATCACATAAATTTTAAAACGTTATTTTAAAATTTTTCATGTTCAAAAATATCAAAAAAGAATTTTGAACATCTAAAACATTTTTAAAATATTATCTCATAACTTTAAAAACATTTAAAAGTATTTAAAAGCATTAACACGTTTAATAAAATCGCAGTACCTAGATCGCTACGCAAACCTAGGCTCTGATACCACTGTTGGGGATTGGGCGTCCCCTTAGGGCACAAAAATTCTAGTCCCGTCCTAAGTCGGACGGAACATAGACAGAAAAACATAGCAGCGGAAAGAAAAACTAGTTAATCTAAATTAACATGCAAGTTAAAACATTTTTAACTTGGCCCTAAGGTCCAAGACCCTATGCCAAGATCTATGCCGACTTGGGATGGGTCTGACCATCCCAAGAAGGATCTAGCCTACTGCGATTAAACTAAACTAATGCTAATAAACTACTTTAACCACATACCCGGAATCTCAGCCCTGGAGCAGGCGAGATGTTCCGCGCCGTCTTCCGAGCTGCTCCCGTCCCACGCCGAGCCGCTCCTTGAACCGCTCCCCGAACCGCTCCTCGAACCGCTCCGCATCCCGAGGCGATCAATCCCCGTGCCGCCGAGCCAACCAACCGCCGAAGAAAGTTTCACGCGAGTGAAACCTCCGCCAAGATTTCAGATTCAGAATCCGAACTCCTTTGTGGCTTTGCTAGAGCCCGCAGGAGTAAGGTAGAATTTTAGGGAGATAGAGAAATATTTATTTAAGCTTAGATCCGAGCGTGCTCCAACATTTACGAGAGCCGCTCAGATCTAGAGCTTGGGACAAATTTTGAGAAAGGGGGGAGACCCCTATTTATATAGGCGGCGGACTCACCCCATTTCTCAAAATCCGATGTGGGACTAAATGATGAGTTAATTAAAATCAAGTTAGTTTACACTTCAAAAGGTGCAAACTTCCGTGAATTTTAACTCACTCACCGTTGAGCTTCAAGATCGATACAACCTATCAATACGACAAGCGTTCAACAGTGAACGCATAGGAAAAAACCGTTCGTCAATCGGAGTTCGTTAGACCCTCCAATTGAGTGTCCAAAGATCAGCCCTAGGCTAGTTTTTCACAAAAAACAAGCCGTCAAAAAATGCCCATTAAACCTAGGGTTCCACACCCAAAGGTGGGACCCACAAGTCTGACTGGGCGCCCAAACCCAGACCTGGGCACGGGCGCCCAAGTCTGGGCCCGGGCACCCAGGCGCCTGGCGCCAGGCGGGCGCCTGGGCCGGGCGCCCAAGGCGCCCGGCCCAGGGCGCCTGGGCGCCCAGGCGCCCAGGCCCGCCTGGGCGCAGGCCCAGGCGCCCAGCGCCTGGGCCTGTGCCCAGGCCTGGCTGCCTGGGTTCCTGGCTCAGCCAGGTCTGGCCAGGCACCCAGGCCAGACTTGGTCTGGTCTGGGTCAGCCTGGTCTGACCCGGTCTGATCTGTTTGGCTGTTTTGGCTCTACTTGAGCATCCGGTGTCCGATTTGGACGCCGTTCGAACCTGGGTCTAGACCGGGACATTCCCGTCTTACCCGTGAACTTTTCCTTGCGTTTATATTATTAAATATTGTATTAAACAATTTAATACACATTTAATCGCTTTTGCATCAAATGCAAAATAGTCCATATCTAAGCTTAAATTATCATATTGCATCAAATGCAATTATCTCTTCTTTTGCATCAAATGCAAATATTCTCCCTAACTATTTTCTACCTATTACTAGACGAAGCGTTGCACTCTGTGTGAGACCCTACAGCCTGACCCTTACAACAGGTTGGGCTCGAAGCCCTATACGGCAGTGACCACGAGCAGTGGTTGCCGTCCCTGCTTCAGGAATCATCATTATGTGGTTGACTCATTGACATGAGTATTGTCGGGACCACCTGACTGTTTCCGTGATGAATTCCGCAGTTATAGTCTCTTCGTCTTAAATATGTCGTGTAGATCAAGTCTGGGGTACGGTCAAACTGTCAACCCCAATAACTTGACTCCGGTTAGTTTCTATCGATCTTTAGTCAACTAATGTTGGACTCCTTCCAACATACTCTGCGCAGAGTTTTTACTAAAGACCGAACTAACTCTACGACACTAACTCCCATTGACCGGGAGAGACGAATCCTTTCTTGGTCATTACTCACCTCGTACGTTTCAAGTGACACCCAATCAAAAGACCTTTCGACAGGCCTTGCCTCGAAGCTAGGTCAGTTGATCTAAGTGGCACCGTTCACGCACAGGTCCGTCAAAATGACCTCAAGTCAAAAGACCAACTATCCTATCATCACTCAGAGATATCACTGACAGATTGGTCAATATAACCATGTGATAACTCTAGTGGATCGTTCAGTGAACTCATTCTAATGAGCACCTGTGTCTCGTCTTCGACTTCGCCAAGTCAAACGATCATGAGATCATCGCCACCGCTAAACGGTGAAGACTAAGACACAATGGTCTATCCGATGTTTCGATATCCTTGTCTCGAAACATCTACGACCACGAACCATTTCAGACTTATGCTACAGACGGTCAAATGTTTCTCCATGATCGAGATACTCATTTCGATATACGTTTGACCTTGCATAAAGTCTCAGGACTTTACCTAAGTTGATATCTAACGTTAACTACATTACAATATAACTTAGATAAATTATTACCAAACAGCTTACTGTTATTTCGAACAAGATGTTTGTGCTATTCACACAGGAATAAATGGCCTCGAGGGCATAATATTCCTACAGGTCTGTTCTAGGGAAGTGTCGGTGAGGACCAAGATGGTGTGCGCTTGGAAATACGGTCGCAGCCTTCTTGCGGATTGGACCAGTGTGAACGCCATCTTTTCGATCCTCGTGTAGTTGATCTTTGCGCCTCGGAGAACCTGACTGACGTATTAGATAGGTCGTTGTACTCCTGCGTCTCCTTTGACGAGCGTCGAGCTTACGGCCTCCTCGGTTGCAGCCAAGTAAATGATGAGCTGATCATCCTTATTTGGCTTTGACAGGAGCGGTGGGGGTGTGAAGGTACTCCTTTAATTTGGAGAACTCTCTTTTGCAGTCTGCGTTCCACTCGATGGTTCTCTTGCCGCTAGAGGCCGCGGCTATCCCTTCCTCAACACTTTGAAGAAGGGCAACGACCTTTCGGCTGACTTAGACAGGAATCGTCCCAGGGCTGCTATCTTCCCGTTCAGCCTCTGATGCTCTCTGAGAGTCGTGTGCTCCTTCATCGTAATAATTGCAGCGATCTTGTCGGGTTGGCTTCGATCCCCGATTTGTCAGTATGAAACCGAGGAATTTCTTCATATGAACCCCGAATGTACATTTGGCAGGGTTCAGCCGGAGGTTATATCGCCTGATCTGTGCAAATATCTCCCAAAGGTCTGCAATGTGATCCGTGGGCTTCTTTCACTTAACCAACATGTCATCGACGTAGACTTCTAGGTTACGCCCAATTTGAGCCTCGAATACGTCGTTCATCATACGTTGGTATGTAACACCTGTATTTTTTAAACCAAATGGCATCTTGGTGTAGCAGAATATACCTCGATCAGTGATGAAAGAAGTTTTCTCTTCATCTTTCGGCGCCATCTGAATCTGGTTGTATCCTGAGAAGGCGTCCATGTAGCTGAGAAGCTCATAGCCCGAAGCGTTGTCGACCAGATGGTCGATTCGTAGCAGGGGGTAGCTATCTTTAGGGCACGCTTTGTTAAGGTCAGTGAAATCAACGCACATTCGTCATTTGCCATTCGCCTTCTCGACCATCACGACATTCGAGAGCCATTCGGGGTATTTGACTTTTCGAATGAAGCGAGCTTTCTGGAGTTGATTGACTTCTTCGACCGCCGCTTTCATCTTTTCGCCTCCCATGTTTCTCTTCTTCTGCTTCATGGGCCTGTAGGTCGGGTTTACCCCTAGCTTGTGGGGCGCTATCTCAGGGTCGATGCCAGTCATGTCCTTCGGAGTTCAGGCAAAGATGTCGGCATATTCTCTTAAGAGGGTGATTAACCGCTCTTTTAGGTCGTAGGGGAGCATCGACCTAATTGAGACGGTTTTTCCTTCCTTGTCAGAGACTCTGACGTTCTCCGTTTCTTCGACCGCGGCAGGCCGTCGATCTTCGAGCCGAGGGTCGACTGGATCCGCCTGCTCGACCCTCCTCTGGGCGGTGGTTAGCGTGTAGCATGACCGTGCCTGTTTTGGATTCTCTTTTGCTTTTTCGACTCCCTCGGGGGTCTGGAACTTGATCATCTGACGGAAGGTTGAGACTACTGCTTCGATGGTGTTCAGTAGCGGTCTTCCGATGATTCCATTGTACGCTGATTTGACCTTCACTGTCATGAAGCTGGTTAGGCGAGTGATTTGTCGAGGATACATACCGAGTGTCACCGGTGGGTGATGATGCCCGTTATCGGGGCGGAATGCCCGGTGAATCCCACCAAGGGTCTTGTACAAGGCATCAACTCACGGTGGACATTTTCATCCTCTCCAATGTAGTGAAGAAGAGTATGTCGCACGAGCTTCCGGTATCGACAAACAGCCTTTTCACGGCGATCTCTTTGATGGTGGCCGCGATGACAACGACATCATCGTGCGGCAGTTCCACACCTTCCAAGTCTTCATCTGAGAAGGAGATAGGCAGTGTGGAATCTCTGGGGCGCTTTCGCCCCACGGATATGGTCATCAACCTCCCAGCATAGGAGCTTTGGAGAGAGGTTGATAATTTCGGGTGCGGGGGACCTCCCGTTATCATGTTGATGATCCCGACGCTATGAGGTCTTACGGCAACCTCGGAGGAAGTGGTTGGACGAGTCGACATGGTCGAGTGGTTTGTCGATCGGGATATCGACTCGTTGTGTTCCTACAGACGACACCAAACTGTTAAGGCCAAAATTGACCAGGACAGTTGTCAAGCTGACGGAGACTCGAAGCGCTGAGCTGGAGCCATGTCAGCCTTTAGAGTGGGACCCTTGGTTGGAAGAACCAGAGTCGGTTGATGGTAGTTGAAGTTGGTACGACCTTCGATCGACCTAGGTGCGACCGTCGAGTCGATCATTCGAGATTGGAGAGCTTAGTATCAACCTTGGGTGTTGGATGTCGATCGTCGATCTGCACCACAGGGAGTCGTTAGGGGAGTCGGATCTGGGTTCCGACCCAAATCCCCTCCGATGCTTAAGTTAGTAGGGAACTTAAGAAAAAAAGGGAGCTTGGTGTAGTTGAGATCGACACACGGAGGTTTGTCTCTAGACGAACGATGCTAGCTCGAATATAGAATGGTGAAAGTAAGAAGATATAGTCTATGTATTCGATCTCGTACCTTCAAGATGGAACCCATTTACCTTCGTTTGTCGGACTATTTATAGGTAGCTTCTTCTTAATGATGTGTAACCGTCCCTCATTGATCGGGACACGATCTTCTCCGGGATTCGAGTTAACAGCTGCCCATTTACTCGGTCGCCATAACTCCACCCCCATTAATGTCGACGGTAGTCTAACGGTTAGGAAGAACTATTCCTTCGACTGAGTCTCATGCCACCTCCGTCTCGTTGGTGGGCCCCGAGCCGTTGTCGTATGATATTGGGCTGTGATTGAGCCTCAATTATCCAGTGCTGTTTCGTGGGCCGTACCAGTGTATCAACAGTTTAGAAACAGTTTAGGAGTGGTTTCTAGTTATAGATCTTGAAAGAGCGGTCCTCCTCTCTAATTGAGGCTCTTATCTTGTATTCCATGGTATCTAATAGAAATCCATTGTCATATCCTTCCATCTTTCTCATCAATTGGTATTAGAGCTCTAGATCCATGGCGTCGATTTGGAAAATTGAGGAAATCAGAGCCGCGATGAAGCAATCCTTAGGGGAGATGGACCGCCGTATGTCGGAGGACTTGAGATGCTCGATCCATCAAATTTTGGACGAGACGCATCGTCAAATGGCAAACGATCGTGCGAAAATCAAACGTGGTTCTCCCACCGCGGCAAGCGCGAAGTCAAATTTGAACCGATCTGACCCCGGCGAGCCCCTAGATGGTCGCAGCAACTTCGGTGACCCCAGAAGACCGCCGCAGCCACGACGACCCCCAGAGAGCATCGCCGGCCACGGCGACCCCCCAGAGGGCCGCAACAGCTCCGACGATCCCTCTGGGGGCCTCTGCGGCACGGGCAAACCCACGGAAGAGGGCGGCGAAGCGCATCGAGCGGCGACAGCGGTGGCTCCAACGACGTATTGGACCATCGCCGCCACTAACTCAGCCCCATCATCCAAGCGAACCCAAAGCAGCCATCGCCGTGGCCAACAGCCGACGACGACGACGGAAAAGGGAATTGACAACGGCGACAAGGTTTTTTAAGCGTCGCCGGCGCCACCGACGTCGCCGTCTTGGACCGCAGTCACCACCATCCGCTTTGCGTCGGCCATGCGAGCTCATCGGGCTTATTTTCATTGGCAACGGCCGACGAACTCGCTGGAAAACTTCATCGGCGCCGGTGAGCCGATGGCGGCTCGGGATCAGCTTGATCCAGCCGATACCAAGCCGCAGCCGTCAGCTCGACGACCCGAGCTGGCTCAGCTTAGCCGACGGCCCGAGCCGGCTCAACCATCGGCTCGGCTCGAGCCGATGAACACTACGGCTCGGCAATAATTTTGGAATTCTGGTCGAGTTTTGGCTGATTTTCTGCGTGGCTTCTGTATTTTGACGATTTCGGGCCCGTTTGGAGTCCAAATTCAAAACGGAAAGAGCCACGGCATAGAAGACTCAGCCACGTACACTTCCCCTCTCATGCAGCAACGTTTCGAGGAAGATGGAGCTCGTGGGTGTCCTTTTGATGTAGGAGGAGGCGAGGAGACATGCTCCAACACTCAGAGAACACAATCATGGACTTCATGCACTACATTGAGGACAAGGTGGTTTTTTGGGGTAGTGTAGTGTTGGGAATGAGAGTTATAGCCACACTAGTGGCAATTGAGTAGTTTTGGGGCCCGGAGACAACTTTGTAATTTGGGGCCCAAGGGGCAATTTTATAACTTGTAAGTATGGGAAGTTTGGCTCTATAAATAGGAGGGAGGGGGGCTTATCTTAGGTATGAAGAGACTGGAGAAGAATAGTAGAGTTTAGAAATAGGAGTTTATGAGTAGTTTCTAGTTGTAGATCTTGGGAGAGTGGTCATCCTCTCTAATTGAGGCTCCTATCTTGTACTCCCTGTTATCTAATAGAAATCCATTTTCCTATCCCTCCATCTTTCTCCTCAGAATGCTTTCATAAGTTTCTATTTTCCTCTTCCGTTTTCACTCCCTTCTTCAATGTGTAATTTCTTTTGCACCATATAGAATGTATCAAGTGTGTTCCCGTCAGAATCCATGAGATTTTTTCCAGGACTTGATAGTGGCGGAAGAATTTTGGTGAGAGCTTGTGTGTGTTTTGTATTGATACATTTGATACACTGAGCTGCTTGTAAGGTTGAATCCTTAAGTATACTCAATCGCTAACCTGGAATTCCCTCCGTCCGTTGACCTCTCCGTCCGATGAGTATATGTGTATCTCTTCAATCTTTCCCTAGCTTTAACTAAGGTGTCTTTGAGAAATTGCATGGTGACTTCTCTAGAGAACAACGCTTCATCCACGGCTTGCAATCTGAATGTTCGTGGTAAGTATGAAATCAAGGTCGGAGGTTGCCTCCCAAACACCACTTTAGGGTGTCATGTGGGTAGAACTTTTTCAGGTTGTTTTAGACCAAAATTCTGCTAATGAAAGCCATTTAGACACCCTCTTCGGTTTATTGTTGAAAAACATCGAATGTAACAATTCAGACTTTTATTAGTTATATCCGTTTGCCCATCACCTTGAGGATGATACGTAGAGCTATGGGCTAGGGCAGTTCATTGTATCGTACGTTAAACAGTTCCTTCCAGAATAAATTGGTGAAGATAGCATCTCGATCACTGACTATGGTCTTTGGGAGGCCGTGTAACTTAAACACCCCATCGAAGAAAATTTGAGCCACAAATTTAGATGCTTCAAAGGGAAGAAGTGTGCATACTTGGATAGCCTGTACACTACTACAAATATCACACTGATACTCCCAGATGGATGTAAGTTCGAGATGAAATCCATCAATATACTTTCCCATATCAAATTTGGAATCGCAGGGGTTGGAGTAATCCGGGCATAGCTACACTTTCAGGTTTATTTCTCTGGCATACATCACACTTTATGATCCTATGCATGATTCTCAATGCATCTGAGTGTCCCTCTAAAGCTGAACTATGGTATTCATATAGAAGGGCTTGTTTATTGCTCTCCGCACTGGGGCTGATGATGATTCTTCTTTTATAAAAATACATATCATCTAATTTGTAGTACTTACTTGATTCTGGACCACACGTCTGTTAGATATTGTGTCAACCCATATAGTTTTGATGATTAGCAAACATGTCATCTAACTTGAGTGCATGAAAATCACATCATAGAAGTACTCAAGAGGATTGGTGAGACAAACCCAAGGCCAAAGAACCAAGTAAGCTAAGCAAGGAGTTTGGAGTATGGAAATGCATCATATGACTTAATTGTAATATGTTTATTTGATGTATTTTCATTCATTTTATCTTAGCATGTTAAACCATTGATAGAAGCTTACACAGACTTAGGAACACACTAAAAATGTTTTAAAAAGTTTTCTAAGTTTTCAAAGCTTAAAACCCCATATCAGAAAAGTAGTCGACTGAATTTAATGAGAGAAGAGCTTTGCTACTTGGACCCCAAAGTAGTTGACATCCGTTATAAAAGTAGTCGACTACTTCTAACACTGCGGTCGACTAATTTACTATTCACAGCCCAGAACATGTTCATTTTTACTCTCGTTTTCTAGCCGTTTTTCTAGCTGTTTGAAGGGTATTTTGGAGACTGTTTTGTGCGTAGTTTAGGCTCTTTAAATAGGGGCTTGGTGCAGAATTTATTGAGGTTTTTATTCATCAATATTTTCAAGATAGAAAACTCATTTTCCTCATGCAAAGCTTTTAAGCATTAAACCATCATCTCTTGGCCATGCTTCAAAAAGTCTTCAAGTTTATTTTGGGCCAAATTTCTTGATCTTCCATAACCTTCACTTATACTATTTGGAGGTCAAGAATCATCACCTATAGCATCACTTCAACACAAATGCTTCATTCAAGACTATAAGTATTTGTAAACACTTGTACATCATTGTAAGTAATTATCACTTGGGTTGGTGAGTGTAAATCCTTGTTGCAGGTAAAGTGGTTGTAAAAGTCATCTTGTAAGCATGCAAGGAAAATTTCGCATTGTATGTGAGGTGTTGTAGCTATTTGTTAAAATAGTGTATTCAAGCCCACAGGAGATTTGGGGTTTGGATGTAGCCCTGAAAGGGTGAACCAGGATAAAATTGATGTGTTTGCTAATTGTGACATTGTCTCTTTTTACTTGCATTTCATTCCCGCTACTCATCTCTATTATTGCAAGTATTATTAGTTGATTAAGATAAACTTAGGTAACACTAATTTTGATCTTAGGAAGATATTAGTAGAGAAAGTTTTATTTTTCATAGACACTATTCACCACCCCTATAGTGTCCATGTTGTCTCTTGATCCAACACCTTTTGTAACTTTTCTTCAAATGTTGAGAAATATGGATCTTCCAACACAATCGTTCTAATACATTGCAACCAGTCACATTCGAGTGACGAAATGTGACAAAGAGATAAATATTCTTCTTGGACGTCTGAACTATTTCCCGCATCCCTAGAGAGGCCGTCGGTAGCTCTGTTCAACCTTCCAGGCTTGTATTCAACCACATAGTCAAATGTTTGTAACTTCATGAGCCATTTTCTCTGAATCCCATGTAATGGCGTAAACATGATTTTTTTGCCCTGGGCGAAAATCAAGATGATACAAAGAATAATATTTAAAAATAACATTGACTTCCTACCCTAGGCTTCATGTCAAATAGAGATCACAATGTTGCAATTTCAGTAATGACGGGAGCTCTAAGAATTAGTATATTTTAGTTAAGGTTGTAGTTGTACCCAAATTTTAGTGCACATAAAATTTATTACAGATGCTCACTCTATAATGGCATGCTGAGATCTTTTAAACGACATGGGCAATAATTGACTATTTAATTATAAAACAATTTTTAAAATTCTTATAAACTAATCCTCGATTCAAATGAGATAAGGGAATGCACTCTCTTTCCTTTTTTACCTTTCAATTCTTTGATTCCGACAATAATCCAACTTAGAATGGACAAATTTTGAAAAAACTAAAAATAATACCAAGCATATATTTTTATGAATATGCAACTTACATTTGATTGTGCATACATATGTATTTTATAACGCCATACTTACCAGAAAGCGTATGTGCATATAATACGTATGTATATATGACTTATCCAGACCCACCTCAAGAAGGTATTTAGCAAAAATAAAGAAGCAAGCATAATAACGTTGATGTTATACCGAAAGATTCACAAGAAGTCGTATAAAGTGTATCACAAATCTACAATAGCAACAACAATGAAAAATAGTATTAGCTTATCAGTATAAAATTGTTAAAAAATATTCCATTAAAATCCATAATTTGTAATGTATCATAAGTGATATTTAGACAAGCCAAGCAGATGCTAACTTTAATGTAAAGAAACAAATTTTTGTTATGAGCGGGTTTTTGTAGGCCCATTTGTGTATTGGGTATCCACATATTATGTAAGCTTACTTCTATAAATACAGGGCTACGGGGTTCCGTAGCCGCCAAGCTTACAACACGTTATCAGCACGCTCAAAGCTGAGCTGAACCTCTGCCGGCGGACGAATCGCGACGCGAAAGGGCTTCCTTCACCGAACGTCGCTAGATCCGGAGAGTAGGATCTGAGAGATAATGGCTAAAATCGCGAGCGTCGACTTTGACGTATTGGATGCTACAGGCAAAAATTATATGAGCTGGCAGTTGGATATCAAATTCCACCTGCGCTCACAGGGACTGAGCCATGTCATTGCTGTAGGCGATAAAGTTTCTGACATAGATAAAGCGAAAGCAATTATCTATATCAGACGCCATATTGATCGGACCCTAAAGGCCGGGTACCTCACCGTGGAAGACTCTTACGAGTTATGGACCGCTCTCGAGGATAAATACAAACATAAAAAAGATGTTATCCTTCCCCGAGCGCGATATGAATGGGAGAACCTCTGTCTCCAGGACTTTAAGTCCATCGTCGAGTATAACTCGGCACTTTTCAGTATCACCTCACGCCTGAAGTTGTGTGGTAAAAAAGTGTCGGAGGAGCGCATGTTAGAGAAGACGTATACATCCTTCCACGAGAATGATGACATACTTATGCAACAGTATCGTGAACGAAAGTTCACGAAATACTCGGAGCTTCTCTCATGCCTTCTGATGGCAGAACAGAACAGAGATCTCCTTCTGGCCACCCATAACTTGCGTCCTGCTGGCACTGCACCTGCGTCTGAAGCGCATCACATCTCCTCCCAGAAGAAGATGACCAACTTCAGAGGCAAACCCTAGAAGGGAAAGGTAATGAAGAAGCAGGCTAGAGGACCCCCTCCAAAGTCCAACAATGAGGGAAAGAAGAAAAATATGTGGAAGAGGAAAGACAACTGCCAGACATCTGCCCCCAGAAAAGACTGGAAAGATAAATGCCACATGTGTGGCATGATTGGACACTGGTTCAGAAATTGTCGGACTCCACGCCACCTCCAGGACTTGTACAAAGCTAACCAGAAGCCAGCCGAAACAAACCTGATGGAATACGAAGACCTGGTACCAATCAGGTTCATCGCTGAGGACTTCTCAAACGATGACCTGCTCGACTGAAGCCTTATCTATTTTCTTTCTGCATTGTATTGTAGTTGAAACAATTTACTCTCCAGTTATTTGTTTTCTAGCATGTTGGATAATTTTCAGACGTTGAATGATATTTGGTTATCTTTGTGTCTTATACTGCTATGCTTTTTCTCTCTTACTTTAGATGGATTATAAATGCCTAGTGGACAGTGCCGCTACGCACACGATCCTCCAAGATATTTGCTTTTTTCAAAACATACATAAATACGATGGAACTGTGAATACCATTTCCGGTCCGTCAGGAATAATTGAAGGATCATGTGAAGCACATTTTCTGCTCCCAACAAAACACAACTACTAATAAAAGATACTCTTTTCTCCCAAAGCTCATATAGAAACCTGTTAAGTTTTAAAGATATCTGTTTAAATGGATACCACCTAGAAACGGTGAACAAACAAAACAGAGAATTCTTGTATATAACGACTCATAAAAACGGTGTTAAAATCATCGTTGAGCGTTTTGAGGGACTCCCGTCGGGTCTCTACCATACAAAGATACGAGCAATGGAAGCTAACATACTTGAGCACCAGAAGTGCAATAATCAACCAGAATTCCAACTCTGGCACAATAGACTCAGACACCCTGGATCGAACATGATGCACCACATCATATCTCAATCCCGTAGAATTAACTCGAAAAGCCTGAAGCTACTTCGAAAGGATGCATTTCCTTGTCCCCCTTGTCACAAAGGGAAATTGATTACGAGACCATCTCCACTTAAGGTGGACTCAGAGTCTCCCAGCTTCCTAGATAGAATACATGGAGACATTTGCGGGCCTATTCACACCGCAAGTGGCCCATTTTGGTACTACATGGTACTGATAGACACATCTTCCAAATGGTCGTATGTGTACCTCTTGTCCACTCGCAACGTAGTCTTTGCAAAGCTACTGACACAAATCATTAAGTTGCGGGATCATTTCCCAGACAACCAGATCAAGAAATTGCGTCTGGATAACGCTGGGGAATTCACATCACAAGTCTTCCTAGACTACCGCCAAGCAACTGGTATTGAAGTTGAACATCATGTAGCACATGTTCACACCCAGAACGGGTTGGCTGAATCTCTTATAAAGAGACTACAATAGATTGCTCGTCCATTGTTGATGCAATCCTAGTTGTCGGTGACTGCATAGGGACATGCCATCTTGCATCCTGCATCGCTGATAAGATTACGACCGTCAGGTAGTCAATCTTATTTTCCAATGCAACTTGCATATGGGACTCCACCGGATATCTCTCACTTGAGGACATTCGGATGTGCTGCTTATGTCCCCATAGCACCATCACAGAGGACCAAAATGTGTCCTCAACGTCGCCTGAGTATCTACATAGGATTCGACTCACCATCGATCATTAGATACCTGAAACCCCTAACGGGGACGCCTTTAAGGCACGTCTAGCAGATTGTAAGTTTGACGAAAGTACCTTTTGCCAAACTAGGAATAAACACAGAGAAGCCAAAAGCTTCAAAGACCATTTCATGGTATACCAAAATTTTATCCCACTTTGATCCGCGTACAAACCACTGTGAAGATGAGATCCTGAAGATCCTCCAAATACAGAATACAACTCACATTTTACTTGACAAATTTACTAACAACCAGAAGATTGTCAGATCACACGTCCCTGCTGCAAACACGCCAGCTAGGATTGACATACCTAAAGATAGATGCAATCCACCTGCAGCAGAAGCGTCCGTACCTCAACAAAAGAGAGGACGACCCCAGGCTCGAAGGATAAATTCCCTCGAAAGAGGAAAACTCCTGGAGTAATGATAACGATACCACCACCGGATGCTGAGCTCAGCCCAGATACCTCTCCCCTCCTAAGAACCCCTGAAGAGGAAAATATAAAAGAAATAGCATTAAACTATGTACGTACTAGGGATGTACTCGACAGAAAAAGCACAATCATCGATGACAACTTCACGCTCATTATTGTCAATCACGTTACTGAATACGACGATGGGATCGATCCATGCTCTCTAGCAGAATGTAAACGCAGAGAGTATTGGCCAAAGTGGAATGAGGCAATAGGAGTAGAGCTGGACTCACGCTCGAAGCGTAAAGTTTTTATACCTGTAGTCCTAACACCGAAGGATGTTAAACTTGTGGGATATAAATGGGTATTCGTAATAAAAAGAAATGAAAATAATGAGATCGTACGCAACAAAGCGTGCATTGTTGCACAAGGTTTTTTCCAACGATCAGGAATAGACTATGATGATATATATTCTCCGGTCATGGATGCGATCACTTTCCGTTTCATTATTAGCCTAACTACTACGGAAGGCCTGGATATGCAGCTCATGGATGTTGTGACTGCATACATATATGGCAATATAGATAAAGATATCTATATGAGACTTTCGGACGACTATAAACTCCCGACGAAAATGACAGAAAGACCTCGGAACGTTTACTCTGTCAAACTCCAAAGATCACCGTATGGTCTAAAACAGTCGGGGAGAATGTGGTATAGCAGACTCAGTGAATTCCTAGTGCAACAAGGGTTCACAACTAATGAAGTCTGCCCTTGCATCTTTATAAGAGCAAAGGAAACAAGATTCGTAATTATTGCCGTCTATGTAGACGACTTAAACCTCATCGGATCTCCTGAAGAGATAGCTGAGATATCCAAGAGACTCATACAGAATTTTGAGATGAAAGACCTTGGCAGAACGAAGTTCTGCCTAGGCTTACAAATCGAACACTTAAGCGGTGGAATCCTGTTACATCAATCCACCTACACAAAGAAGTTGCTGAAAAACTTCCTTATGGAACAAATGTCACCCGCTTAGTACACTAATGGTTGTTAGATCATTGGATATTAATACGGACCCCTTCCGATCGCTGGAAGAGGGAGAGAAAGCACTGGGTCCCGAAGTACCCTACCTGAGTGCAATTGGAGCACTCCTTTATCTGGTAAACTGCACGTGTCCCGATATATCGTTCGCAGTTAACCTACTAGCCAGATACAGTTCAGCGTCTTCAAAGCGCCACTGGAACGGAGTGAAGCACCTTCTGCGCTACCTCCAAGGGTCAGTTGACTTGGGACTATACTTCAAGAAAGCCGTATCCTCCAACTTAGTTGGTTATGCAGATGCATGATATAGGTCTGATCCTCACACCGCAAAGTCCCAGACCGGCTTTGTATTCACATATGGTGGAACATCCATCTCATAGAGATATGTGAAGCAGACTTCAACAGCAATCTCATCCAACCACTCCGAGCTCATTGCGATCCACGAAACTAGCAGAGAATGCTTCTGGCTTCGTTCAGTCACCCACCACATCCTCGTGACTATCAGCCTGAAGACGGGAGATCTTGGACCAACTACCATGTACGAAGACAATGCTGCCTGCATAGCTCAACTATGAGGTGGCTACATCAAAGGTGATAGGACGGAGCAAATTTAACCAAAGGTGATAGGACGAAGCAAATTTCCCTCAAACTCTTCTGGACACATGAACAATAAGTAAACAACCAGATCGACATCCAGCAGATCCAGTCTTGCAACAATCTGGCAGATCTATTTACTAAAGCTTTACCTCGTTGTACTTTTAGAAAACTTGTATTAGGAATTGGAATGAGACAGTTGAAAGATCTACAAGCTTGAAGCTTGTACGCAACAGAGGGAGTTAATGTTATGTTGTACTCTTTTTTCTTAGCTATTGGTTTTTTCCACTGTTTTTTCCATAGCCAAAGGTTTTAACGAGGCAACCACATCAACTCTGCATCCAGAAGTATCCACCTCTGATGATATCCATCAATCATAGGAAGTTATAGAGACTTGTACTCTTTTCCCTTAGCCACTGGTTTTTCCCATTGGGTTTTTCATGACAAAGGTTTTAACGAGGCAAGAACTCTTAACTTAGGATCCGGAAGTATCCATACCCACCATGGTCAGATAAGCCCTATGAACCCCGAAGCGCTCATGTACCTGGCTTACAACAATGGATGGATAAGGGGAAGTGTTATGAACGGGCTTCTGTAGGCCCATTTGTGTATTGGGTATCCACCCATTATGTAACCCTACTTCTATAAATACAGGGCTACGGGGTTTCGTAGCCGTCAAGCTTACAACAATTTTGATTTTATTAATAATTTCAAAATGTTTATTAATTTTTTGTGTTGGTTCTTTTTGTTATTAATATTTTTTTGTTATTAATAAATATTTACAAAATTAAAAAACTAAATGGAAAAGAGTTTTTTAAAAAAGGGTATAATTGACCGCGTGAACCAACACCTGCAGTCATTGAACTTGCCACCGTCCATTCTTCCGCACAAGCACTCCAACCAACTTGTTATGCTATACATAAGCATAATTTTATTGTTTGTTGCCCTCGGCGGCTGTCCAGGGCAAGCTCAACGTAGTTACGCCCCTGATCCCATGTTGTAATTTCTGATTCAAGAGGCATTTCAAACTCTGGTGATCAGTTCTAATTACAAACCTCTGCCCCATCAAATACTGGCTCCATGTGGTAGTTGCAATAATGATAGGTAGGAGTTTTTTTTCTCATGATCTGTAAGCAGAAAGTATATCTCCATTACCAAGAGCAATTAGCAGAGATGATTTGAGCAGTGGATTTCCCTTGTGGTGAATAAGACAAACATGTTATTTCGCGCTAATATTGCTCGACTATTTTACAATAATTCTGTATGAAAAAGTAAATATTGGATGCCTCCCATATCTCAATAGGGTGATCATATAAAGCCATAAAAATTAAAAACAAAACCATGCATACTAAAATAGCATTCAATTACGCCTAACTTCGAATATAAGATTACAAAAAAGGAACGCTTTCATATGTTCTTATTTTCCTCTTCCTCATTCCCTCCCATTTATTCGATGTGTAATTTTTTTTGCACCATATAAAATGCATCAAGTGTGTTTCATTCAGAATGCATGAGAAAAAGTTTTACTTAAAAAGCTTTAGTCATTATACTTTCATGGCTTCCCACAGGTTTCACAACTTCTAACAATCAAAATCAAACCGTTTCTTCAAAAATAGTAGAAAATAACAAGATAAGATCAAATATAACATATAAGCATAACTGGTTGTATTGTTGTATCTACACATCTTTTTTGTCCCATTTTTTCTTATTACCTAGATATACATTTGCTGCTATTGCTATTTCTAAAGCCATGTCTTTTTTGTGAAGGAACAATAAGGATATTCTATGAAAGAATGAAGTAAGCATAAGGAAGCAGTATGGTAAATCTTGCAGCCTGGCCATAAAGACGCAGAATGTAGTATGATTAATCAAACAAGGCGAATGTCGGCGTTGCACGATATTATACTCCTCTCAATTCCATTGGAAGGTTATGATTAGAATCCTACTCACATCCGGCAACCGTCTTGTTTGTGTGAAAACGAGAAATATGGTGTCATAGGAAAGCATTTATCTCATATGACGGTCAAAAAAATCAGTATCCACCTAATTTTTTGATGATCAACACATTTGGAGTTGATATGCATGTCCTTGAATGCATATGTTTTTGTTTCGACAGCTTGAAGCTGTTCCTCTCTGTGTTGCAATTTGATGAAGAGTCGTGCTTTATACACCGAAGCTGCTTCGGTGCATGCACGGAATAAGATGAGATGCGACTCGCGTGAAGCGACGAGAAGCGACAGCACACAATTGAGAACCGACTGCTCACTGACCCCAGTCGTCCTCATTTAATATTTTGCCATCATTGTTTTAAAAACCATTTATAAAAATAAACTACCAACAAAACAGCGACCAGCGAGCGTGAGAAGAAGAGAAGCTCGAGTTGTCGACGCTGGAGGGGTTCGCCAGAGCAGAGGAAGGGAGGCGATGCTGGAGAAGCAGTAAACGCTGGAGGTGACGCCGTGCTTGCTGTGCTCTTCGCCGTGCTCGTTGATCTCACTGTTTAATGTTTCTCTTTTTCAAGCGACTCTATCACACTTAGTGGAGTAAACACTCTATCAATTATTGTTGCATGTAACTTACGTATATGATATAAAAACTCACGTATATAAATAATAATATAACATTTATGTAAATAATAATACACATCTTGTAACTTACCAATTCTAGATTCCAAATCCTATTTTCATGCACGCGTGGGTGTGACGCTGGCTGTGGGCGGAGGAATGAGGGTTGCCAGATGGGTCTGGGTCGTCGGAGTGGTAGAGATCGCTGGCAAGGCGCACACAGGTGGCGGTGGACGACTGCAGTCAGAGGGAGGTTCGGTGCGCATCTTCGTCCACCAGTGGTGCACGACGGAGAGGGAGGTGGGGACATTGCAGTGGGGTGTTTCGGTGGTCAGTAGGAGGAGCTGAGGGTCGTGGCAGTCGGAAGGGGAGATGGCCGGTGGAGGGTCGGACGGTAGGAGGGAGATGGTCAGAGATGCGGGGTTGCAGTCGGACGGGGTGTGGGTACGGGCTTGGAGGGTGGTTGGAGTTCGGAGGTTGTACATGTGGATAAGCTGACGGAAGTGGAGGAGGGTTCTCGAGGGCTGCGGGGAGATGGTGGTGGTGCGGGGGGTTGCAGTGTGGGAGGAGCACGGGCTGAGGAGGTTGTACGCGGTAGTCGGAGGGGAAGCGGCAGTCGAAAGTTGTTGCAGGGGCGTGAGTTGATGGGCTAGGGTTGCGGCGTTTGCAGGTCGCCGGGGGAGGAGAAGGGGGAGGCTCGCTGTCGACAGTTGCTATGCGAGGTGGTCGGACGGTGGTTGAGGGCGCTGGATGGAGTGGAGTCGGAGAGGAGTGCCGGTGTACGGTGGAAGAGCAGCAGGGGAGGGTCACCGGAGTTTGGGTTGAAGGGAGGGGCTAGGGTTGCTAGGGTTTGGTTGGAAGAGGCTTGTGTGTGGGGTTGAAGGTGATCGAGAGAAGCTAGGATATGTCCTTGTTTATTTTTGTAGGCTGCTGTGTGAGTTAGAAACTTAGGGTTTGATTAATATTTATTTTTTTGTAGAGATATGTGCGTGAGTTGCTAGGTTAGGGTGGCGGCTAAGTCCTTGGGGTTAAAAAGGATTTGTCAACTGGTCGGAGAGATTCTTGATCCGGCTATGGAACGCCCTCGCCTGAGCGAAGGCCTCGGCTTCGAGCTCGTCGAGCTACGAACACAACAGCACCTCTGCCGCCTCCACCGACCTCAGCCTCTACCTCGTCATCTCAAGCTCCCTCCTCAGTATCTCCTCCCTCTCTGCTCTCTCCCTTAGCTCCCTTTGCAGCTCATCTTCTTCCGCCGAAGATCTTCAAACCCTATCCATGTGCCAATCCCGAAGGTCATTTTGGTGATTCTGCCATCAGCGATCATCGTCGTTGCCGGAGCCATTCGATGGAACTCCTAACTCAAATACCTAACTTTGGATTTGAATTTTTTTTTGTTGATTTTGTTGATTTTTTGAATAAATGAGATGTGTGAAGAAGCTTTGGGCCCACCATTCTAGTGATGTTGTCACTTGTCAGATAAACGTTCCCATCATCCTGACCTTGGGCCCACCAAGTTCCCTTCGTTTTGACGAGTCGCCTCGGTTTCTTGTTTTCAGTGCATGCACCGAAGCAGCTTCGGTGTATAAAGCACGACTCTTTGATGAATACTGCACCATAAGTTGGTTTGCAATTTGTGTACTGTTTGGTGATTGACGATGCCGATTGATTGGTGATGGAATTAAAGCTGCGGACAATAGTATTGATGCACCTCAATTTGTTGGAGATCCGTAAACGACTCTAATTTCCTCATCCCAACTAAATGCTTGTTGGGGGCTTTTTGTATCAATGATTTGTATCCGGGTCAGATACGTGTTTCGAAACTTTGACTCGGAATCAATCCAGACCGTGTTCGGGTTTACCTATAGCCGAATCACGTCAGATATGACCTGACCAGTTTGCCACTCCTGTGTCTGGCGCTCAAACCTGTCCATTCAATAATCAATTCAGGTTAGTGTTTTTACCACATGCTTTCAGGTTATTTATATGTGACATGAATATGGGCATCCTTTATTAGTGCCATAAGAGCATTCTTTGGATTTCACATCGATTTGTTCTGAATATGGATTGGATCCAACATTGATTTGCACATCTTTATTGCTAGTTTACCATTAATTTGACAATTGGGTTAAGGGTCAAGTTGGTAATTTTTCTTACTTCTCCACCCGGATGGCCAGGTATCATATACGCCCCAAAATAAAGAGCTTTGAGTACTAGAAGAAATGCACATATACCTAACAAAATTAAGTGAATACCTAAAATTGTAGTCATTTTATTTCTATCTTTCCATACATAACCACAGAATATAAAGGATTCTTCAAGAGTCTCGGGTCCAAGAAGCGCGCGATAAATACAGTCGAAACCTAATACTGCATAGGACAATTGCACAATGAAGTTTAAAACCTAGCAGCCAAGACTTGGGAGCAGTTGATGCCCGCCCCTTCCACAACGTGGGTCGTAGCTTGTGGTTTTGCGCTGATACCATTTGTTAGAGAGACATCACATACTGGACCGCTAACCTAGTCCATTTGTTAGAAACGCTGCCCATTTGTTAGATACCCAGCACCCAAGACTTGGGAGCAATTGACCTCCATGGAGTACCGAGCAACCTTAAAGATGAAAGACGCCCCGCCAATACCGCAATGTGGGTAGTAGCATGTGGCTTTGCTCTGATACCATTTGTTAGAAACACAGTCTATACTAGGCCCCCTAACAATTGGCTCACATCCGAATTGTCAAATATTAGCAAGCATCCCCTCAAGTACGTAAACATTTCATTTGTTTTCTTCTTTCCAACGTGGGACAGAGAAAGAAAATAAATGTTTATCCGGGTCGAAACCCAAATTTGGGAAGAATTCACTGTGAATACGAGTTCCCAACAAACACGCCTCGTTTTTCTATTGAGAAGAGGGATGAGCGCGTTGACCCATCAAGCTCTATGGTTTTCCAATCGAGCTCTCTTCTTCTCTTTTCTTTAGCAGTCGCCGGCCAAACTCGAACGCTGAACGTTTCCCATCTCCCTCTCTCCCCTCTCTTTCTCTCTCTATCTCCAGTCGAACTCAAACCCTAACCCTAGAAGAAGAGAAGGGAGAGAAGACGCATAATCATCGATTTCATTGCGGAGAGAGGGGAAGGGGAATTAATTAGGCCAATTAGGTTTTTTAGTTTGATTCCGAGATTTGGCAAGGGAGTCGTTTCATTTCTTTGCACACACATCTGAAATTCGTGTGAACGATCGGAGCTTTTCTTTAGATTTTTGCGGGACGATGAACAATTCGACGCCCACGGCAGCTTCTTCTAGCTCGGGATCGGGGGATGCCGCCGGTCAACGGAAGAATAAGAGGCCAAAGTGTGAGTTTTTTCCCGTTCGAATCTGATTGACATTTTTAGGGGCGTTGTTAATTGACGTATGTTTTAATCTAGTCTATTGATCTGGATCTCGATTGATTGATTGATGATGGGGATTTTGATCCCTTTAGTTTCTAATTGGATCCTTTGTTTGGTTAAATTTGATGATCCAAGCTTCGCTATACGGGCTAGAATGCATGCGCAAAAGATGAAAGACCTCTCATTTACATCTCTTATTTGCAGGATTCCTTATGGGGTATGAGAACTTCATACATATAGAACCGTTTCTAGGATTTGAATTAATCCTGTTTTGCTGAATGTTCCCAGGGGAATAATTGTATATGTTTTCATTAAAACAATGATCTATTTGTCATAAGTTTGATTGGTTTTCTGTGTAAATTCCAAGTTGGTGAGTTTTCTCGCTTCAAATTTTCTTTTGATCTATTGATGCTGCACATGCGAAGATTTTGCATAGTATTTGCTTGGTTATTCTGCCGGCCAAATTTGATCTTTTACTGGTCTTTTATTGGTTTTGTGCTATATATTCTGATAGCACAAGTGTCATCTTTCCTTAAAACTATCTTCTTTTGTTGTACATTAAAATCATCTCGGTATTTTGTCATTGCTTTCTAATTAGCTATGCAGATAACGTAATAACAAGCATAATGCTTGACTCTAGAATAGCGCATAACGTATATGTTGTTGGATAAAATGAACAAAATAAACGGATGAAACTACAATTTATATTCAAGAAGAGGAGACTTATCATTCAAGGCGTGCAAAGCACTGTACTTAAAGGTAGATTTTTGCTCCTCGGAGACTTTTCTCGGTACAAAGCAGTGCTGGTAGACTATCCTCCAGGATACAACGGTCTCTTGCCCCATAAGCATGCCCTTGCAATACAGAGCTCAGCGAGCAGCAGCTAAACTTCCTTCTCACACGAAAAGAGATGGAGGTCGGGTAGAGCTCAGTGAGTGAGGTTAGACAGAGCTTAGATAGTGAAGTCAGGCAGAGTACAGAAATTTGGAGGAAGATGACGCCCTGAATGTGTTCGGTTTTCTCTCTGGGCTTTGTATATATAGAAGAGATAACTAGCTGTTGTAAAACTAGTTGTTGGATTTCGTGATAGGCAATTTATCGGGCAGAACAAAGACATCTCAAAATTTACCGTGAAGAGCTGGGATATCTCGGGCAGAGCTAGCTTAATATTTTGAGCAGAACAAAAGCTGGATTTTGACAAGAATAATTCTAGTTCAGGTTCCAAAATATTTTGCAAAAGATAATAATTGTAATGAGATGCAAAATGAGGGCTAACCCACGCCCGCACCAGTGCACCCCCTGCGCCGGCGCACACTAAGGGTTTTCGGATCCGTCATTCGGATTTTGCATTTGGCCCGAATTGATTTGGCCGCAGCTCTTTGCTTAGGCTTATGCGCGCACGAGCCTCTCCTATACTATACGTCCAATATATCAATAGAGAGAGTTCTAATATAAGCTCAACTTGTGTGCATCCACATCCGATGTAAGACTAAACATAGTGGACTTCTCCTTGAATTTGAAAATACATATAAGTATAACAATCCCTCACTATTTCAAAATTCAAAGGCAAATGATATAAGACTCAAGAAGAAGGGACAATAGAAGATGTGATAAGGAATATGCCAACTCAATATGTCAGTAGTTTTGATTTTCGATCTATGAACCACTACTTAGGATATGTAAGTGCCATGCAAGAAGTTGGTAAAAATTATAGTTTCTATGAACCAATCTCCTTTATTACAGATCATTGACTCACAACCCGTATTGAATTATCAATGACTAATTACTGTTCTAACGAGTTGGCATGTTTCAGTCACGTGCCATTCCTGGATTTTCATGAGTGCTCTAGGAAATCTACCCAAATTCGCATAGGAAGCGGCCCCACTTCCGCACTCATATGTGGACCCATTAAGTGTGCACGATGATTGTGTACACCATCCACTAAGGGCTATGTTATCCATTAAGAACCTTATGCTCATCCTATCTCATCGTCGATAGCACTATCTACACCATACGAAGGGACATGCAAAATAATGATAGTGCATCTCTGGGTCAACAAGTGACTTGTTACTCATATGAACCTTCTTCTTGAGATATTCAATCACATAGGTTGGGTAACCATTACTCTCGAGTCTCGACCTTTTGTTTTAGTTATAAGTCCTATTCCACTCGATGTAATTTAGAATTTTTATTTAGTGGTTTTGTCAGAGGATCTACCAAATTCATCTCTGACATCACATAATCAAGGGATATTATCCTATTATCTAGCAGCTGTCTCACAATAGAGTGCCTTATGCGTATATGCATACTCTTCTTATTAAAATGTTTATTTTTACCTTTTGTAATTGTAGCTTGACTATCACAATGGATATCCACAGAAGGTTCATGTTTTCACAAATGAAGAGATCACCAAGAAGGTTCTTAAGCCATTCGTCTTCACTACATGCCTTTTCTAAGGCAATAAACTCGGATTTCATAGTAGAATAAGCAACACATGTTTGCTTGGACGACTTCCAAGACACTGCTCCTTCACCAAGTGTAAAAACATATCCACTTGTGGATTTTAGCTCATCTGAATCAGAGATCCAGTTTGCAGCAATAAAACCTTCTAAAACTGATGGAGAGCCACTAAAGAATAGCCCATAATCAAGAGTTCCTTTTAAATATCTCTTAACTCTTGATAATACATTTCAATGATTATGATTAAGACTTTGAGTATAATAGCTCAATTTACTAGTAGCATATGCAATATCAAGGTGAGTACAATTCATCAAGTGCATCAAGCTATTAATGATTTGAGCATACTTAATTTGTAAAACGGAGTCACCATTATTTTTGGCCAAATCAAGTTTGTATCATATAGAGTAGCTATATGTTTTTGATCACAATATCCAAATTTCTCAAGCAGCTTTTTAATGTAATGTTCGTGCGAAAGCATAATGCAATTATGTGTCTTAGTTAATTTAATACCCAATATCACATCGGCCTCACCCATATCTTTCATATAAAACTAAAAGACAAGAACAATTTTGTATCATTTACAATTTTCTAATTGGTGCCAAAAATGAGCATGTCATCAACATTTAAGTAAATAATCGCACCAACGTTATTATCAAACTTTGAATAAATACACTTATTTGCATCATTAATGTGATAACCATTGGAATGCAAAACACTATCAAATTTATCATGCCATTGTTTGGGAGCTTGTTTCAAACCATAAAGTGATTTAGCAAACTTCATGCTCATTACCAGGTGTAACCCAACCTTCAGGTTGTTCCATATAAATTTTCTCTTCCAATTCATCATTAAGGAAAGCCGTCTTGACATCTATTTGATGGATAATAAGACCATAAATAGATGCTAATGGAACCAAAACACGAATATAAGCTAATTTTAGTGACATGAACAACACTATCAAAATAATCAATTTCTTGGTTGTAACCTTTGGCAACTATTCTAGCCTTAAACTTATCAATTGATTCATTCAGTTTTAGCTTCTTTTGAATATCCAATTGCAACCAATAGGTTTTAGCACCAGGTGGCAAATCAATAAGTTTCCAAGCGTGATTAGACAAAATAGATTCTAATTCATTATTAATAGCTTCTTTACAAAATTTAGCACAGGTGATGCGATGGCTTTATAGTATGTAAATGGTTCGTTATCAAGAAAGGTGTAAAAGTCATTACCAAAATTAGTCTCTTTTGTAACTCTTTCACTTCTTAATTCTACATCATCATCATTATCATAAGATTGTGCATCACTAGTGAGAGGTGAATGAGGTGCACATGACAATCATCATTGTTCATTTTCATAAGAATTATGTGCTTAGAGAAATCAACATTTTTAGTCTCAATAGTAGTGTTAGGTTCCATGATATTATGCTCACTTCTAACAATAAGAAATCTATATAATGCACTATTTGAGTATAGCCAACAAACATGCAATCAAATAATTTTGGACTTAATTTTCACTTTTTAGGTTCTTGTAATAAATACCTTAGCTAGGTACCTCACACTTTACGGTAATTAAGATTTGGAGAGTGACATGGGTTACAATAACCCTTCCCCACAAACTGACCATACTTGGCCATTACAATCTTATCAGATTCAAAAGTAACTCTAACCCCCCACTTTTTAAGAAGAGAGATCGATTCAAGATTCCAACGGATGTCCGAAACATGGAGCACCTCACTAAGCGACATGATTTTTTGAGAACCTTTTCTTTCCCAATAGCAGGTGATGGTCTTGAATTCCCATGTACACATTTTCCTCACCATTGCTGATAAGAACATAGGAGGTAGCTCCTTTATTAGCACAAATATGCTGGGTTGTCCTAGAGTCAATCACACAATCATCCGCATGCACAATCATGTTTACTTTTGAGATCACTGCAGCTATAATATCTATCTCTACCAAGTAGGGTGGCAAAATGAGCCCGATCCGACCCGAACCCGGCATTCTTAACCGGGTATGGGTAGGGGCCAATCCGGGTCAAGTAGGATCTGGGTTGACCCGATCCGACCCGGATAAAATCCGGGTTGGGTATGGGTTTGGCATGTCAACCCGAATGACCCGAATTCGACCCGGTTTACTTTCTCTCTCTATATAAAAATTTATTTAACTTCAATATACAGTTGCAATGAGGAGTTGTGCTTATACGATAAAATTTTTGTCCTCTTCTTTAAGAGGTCTTGTATTCAATTCTCTTTACATACAACTTTTTACTTAATTTTATTACTTTCGTTAATAAAATGGTAACATTAATTATACTTCCTTAATGTCATCAGTGCGGTTTAATCGACGAGCTGCTGGAAATTATGCAACACTTATAAATTGTCGGTGGCTCTTAATAAAGAGCTGGATATCGAAAAAGGAGCAGTTGTGTATAAGTCAAATCTTAACCCGACGGGTTAACCCGAATCCAACCCGGAAATTTTCCGGGTCTCCTGAACCCGACCCGGATTCAATCCGGGTCGGGTTGGGGTTTACCCCTAACCAGGTCGGGTCAAATCTAACCCGAACCGAACCGAATCCGAACCCATCCGACCCGTTTGTCACCCATACTACCAAGTTTGTACTTGGTTTTGGAGCCTCATTTGGAAGTGGCATTGAGCAGCATGATGTTCGGGCTTTTTGCACACACAGCATTGTCCAGTTTTCTTGGAAGTGACACAATTGTTCTTTTAAAATTTGTGATTAGGGTTGAGGTTGGGTTTTAAAATAAAACCAGTATTTTTCACAAATTCAACTAGCAATCAGAGTTTCAATTTCTAAAATCAGAAGAGCGGAATTGCTAATATCAGAAGAGTGAACTCTAAAGCCGAAAAAGAGTGCCACTGTTCACTTTAAGAGCTTTGCAATAGAAATTTCCGATTATGGGAAATACTAAAACAACTTGAACCAAAAGTGCACTTACACTAGTGATCTGGCAACACCGAATGACTCACAAATGGCATCTCATTGGGATCATTTCTTTAAGATATATATATCAAACCCACAAGGAATATAACTTCATACTGCATGATAGAGGAAATAATCAAATAATTTTTCGTGCGGTTTCCCAATAAACATTAAACTTGCGTCTTTTCTAAATATGTTAAATTAAGAATACCGAAAGACCATACTAGTGCCATGAGAAGAAATACCGAAATGGACTTGCCTACTAACACAAGTTGGTAACACCAAAGTTAAACCCACAATATCTCCCCATCACTAATCTTGCATTCATAAAACATTGAACATCATTATTCAACCCAGGAAATTACTTACAGACCTTCCAGACTTTCTGGGATAGCATGTTTAATATGGAAATTCTACTTACCTACAACATTTTTGGGTGAAAACCGAATAGAGTATTTACAATTCAGACTTAATCCAATAGGAAGATACTTACAACGGGCCTAATAAGCAGTACAGATGTTACCTCTAAAGTAGAAGTACAAAGACAGTTAAAGAAGGTTCATAAAAATGAAACTTATCCACTAGCCAATAATTCTAGAAAGAAAAGCAACAAATTGCACATCAAAAGATAGAATCAAAACAATGATGTTTGACATCATACGACCCAACATGCGTGAGAAAGGAATAGAACAAGACCATCCCATATTTCAGAAGCAATTTTGTACGGACTGTATTAAATAGTTCATTAGACAGTGTGTTTAGAATGGTGTGTCAACAAATTTTATCTTTTTTCTCCTTCAGGTTTTGGATCAGTGGGTGCAAAAGCATAACCAGTGACATCAAGTGTGATAAAAACTCTTTCTTGCTATGTTTCAAAGAAACTACCATTAAATATTCAATTTTAAAGAGGTCAGGAAGAGCCTTAGCAATAACTGTAGCAGCATATATAATTTACCTTTAAGATTTTTGGATAAAATGAACAGAATAAAAGGATGAAGCTACAATTTATATTCACGAAGAAGAGACTTATCAATCGAGACGTGCAAAACAATGTCCTTAAAGGATGTGTCCATCCCTCAATGACTTTTCTCGGTGCAGAGCAGTGCTGCTGGCGAACTACCTTTCAGGATATAGTGATCTATAGGCATGTAAGCTTGCATTTGCTATACAGGGCTGTAGCGACTGAACTTTCTTTTCACAGGAAGAGAGATGGAGGTCAGGCAGAGCTCAGTGAGTGAGGTTGGATAGAGCTCAGACAGTGAGCTCATACAAAGTACATAGAGAGATTTGAGAAAGATGATTCTCTGAATATCTTCGGCTTTCTCTCTGGGCTATGTATATGGAAGATATAACTAGTTGTAAAACTAGCTGTTGGATTTCATGATGGGGAATTTATCGGGCAGAACAAAGACTACTCAAGATTTGTCAGGATGAGCTAGGATTCTTGGGCAAAGTCGGCTCAAGATTTCTCGGAAAGATTTGGGATTTCTTGGGCAGAGCTGGCTCAATATTTGGGCAGAACAAAATTTGGATTATGACAGTAATAAATGTGATTCAGGTTCCACCATATTTTTAAAAAGATAATAATTGTAATGAGATGCAAAACGAGGACTAACTCATGCAAAATGAGGACTAACCCATACACGCACCTGTGAACCCTCACATGTAGGCGCGACGCTAGTGCACATACGCTAAGGGTTTCCGGATCCGCCACTCGAATTTTGCATTTGACCCGATCTGAGTTGGCATCAACCCCTTGCTTGGGATCATGTGCGCGCAAGCCGCCTCCTATTCTCAGCCCATATTATACATGTAATAGAACAATAGAGCAATAGAGGGAGTTCTAATATAAGCTCAACTTGTGTACTTCACATCTAATGTGGGACTAAACACAATGGACTTCTCTTTGAATTTGGAAATACACAAGTCCAACATATATAATGTAATATGTAGTGTGAGTTACATGATTTTTATATTTTTAATTTAAAAATATAAAAATAATTCTAATATGTTTTTAATAATAAGATAAATATTTTTCAATATTTAAAAATTTGGAAAATAATAAAAATTTGGTAATGGTAAATACCATACAATAGTTACATTCATTTGCAACTAGCAACAAACATGGATGAATATCGCCAAATATACGGAGTAGCAATACAAAAGAAGTCATAAAAGTATAATAAACGTATAATAAACAATGTAAAGTGAACACTTAGTAATAACACCTTAAAGTCTTATACAAATTACAAACTAAGAAAAGTATCATGACTTGCATATTATTTAACAAAAAGAAGCTTGCATCCAAATACACGTCAAAACCAGTTAACAAAAAAAGGGGATTGAGCTCTCTAAATGGTTTTGCTTTTTTTGGCTGGAACATACGCTACGTTACAGTTTAGCATAGTGTAATGCATCTTACATCAAAACCCTAGAGTTATGCAGATTTTGGGTTACAAATGGTGTTACATTACAAAAGGGATAGATTACGCTACATAATCGGCTATTTTAAGTTATGTACCGGGGGGGTTTCAAACGTTGGTCTTAAGTAGTTTTTCGGCATCTTTCTTGCTTCTTATTGGTGGGTTTCTATGTTTTGGATGCTAGGAAATTAATAGTGAAGCGACTTGAACCAGACATAATCAGTTTGCACAATTTCTTTTCCTTTCATTTACTTCCCCAGTAGAGCCTTAGTTTCATTTGTTACATTCATCCAATTGTATATAACTTCTGTTGGCTTTTGATATTTTGATTGTATCCTTTCTTCCCTTTTTAATTGGAAATTCTTAGTTTTCTTCTGACATTGTTCATGATTGAACTGATTTTTGTGGTTTACTTTCTTATATCTGCAATAATTTCAAAAATGAAAGAAAATAATTGCGTGTAAACATTTTTTTCTCCGATCAAGTGTTTGATCTTGCGATATGCAAATGACTTAATTAAGAAGGTTTTGTTCTTTGAGAAAATGTCAATGTTCTCTTGTCATGTTATAAGTAGAAAAGCAACTAATAATAACTACCTACCAAAAGTGCTGCGTAGGTTGATACAGTATTAGTTGCCTGCATTCTTAACCGCTGAGATTGCAGAGCATCTACTGAGTTAATTAAATTTATCCAAACCTCCTACAACTTTTACCAAGATACAGCAGAAAGATGTCTATGCTTCACTATAAAATCCAATGAAATTCTTTTTCCTTTAGATTCAAAGTTTACACAACAAGAGCTTCCAGCTTGCAAGCCAATTCTCACTCCTCAATGGGTATGTTCAGCTAATTCTTATTTATAAACTACTAACTAACAATGATCATGGGTTCTTATTTACAATGTGTCAACCATTTTTTACAGGTGATTTCGGTGTTTGCACTGATTGGAACTATTTTCATCCCCATAGGCATTGCTGCGCTGCTTGCTTCCCAACAAGTATACCAATATTTAAACACTTAATGCTTTCCAAATATCTGTATATGTTTGTAACTTTGTATTACATGTAGAATTTTACATGGTGTGTTTACTTATAAATGCATGTCTCTTTTTTGATTTAGGTTGTTGAAATTGTTGATCGATACGAGGAAGTATGCCTACCAAACAACGCCACTAGTAAGGACCTTAAATTGGCCTACATACAGGATGACACAGTTAGCAAAGACTGCAGAAGAATACTCAAAGTAAGGACGTTCCAATACATATTTTGTTTAATCCTTAGTTTTGTAAACTAGAATAACAGTTATTGAGCAGATTGGAACAAGATGCACCAACTTTTTTTTGTAGACTTGTAGGTGGTACATGGCATTGTGCAAAGTGCTTATGTTTCTTTTAGTGCAAGAGCTTCATTGAAGTGAGGCTTGTGTGGGCGGGTGGGTGGATGTCTTAGATGATCCGTATTATTATTATTGTACATAATCATCATCATCATCATTTTGTGTGTGTAGGGGCTGGACATTTAATGCAATAGATATACTAGTGATGCATTAAACAGTTGTACATGATAGATCATAAATGATGCGTATTGTTTTATATTTCCGTCGATACAACCAATTTTTTCTGTGATGTATTATTTTGGAGCCCAGATGAAACAATATGGTTGATACAGTATGATAGAAAAATTGGCTGTATGTTTTAAGCTCATACGTGGCTGATATGGTCCAAAATTTCATACTCAAATCTATTTATTTAAGTCTTTCATCCCAAGATAATTAAGCTTTTCCGTCTTAATTCATAAAATGATAAATTGAGGGGAAATAAATAGATAAAAAAGCTTGATGGTGATTACATAACAAATTAACAATGGTTATTAATGCAGAGGGAGTCGATGAGTAGCAATAAGGTTTTCACATTCTTCAAGAATTTTTTAAAACGAATTTTACGTTGTCTTAAATAGTTTAATAAGAAAGTTAATATCTTAAATGGTGATTTGATTCTTTCTGCAGGAATTACCTTACTACTTATGCCATTGTTGCTAGCAGCATCGTTGATGTCGTTTCTAGTTCCTCCTTGCCGACACGTCTTATTCTTCTTCTCATTGTTGTTGTTGATTCTTGCTTTTACTTACCATTATTATTTTGTACTACATTCTATTGCTTAAGCTGTTGCAACAAGAGCAGATGTTATCGCTATTACTTGCGATAGCTGTAGTGGTAACAGATATATGAACAGATTTTATTATTGGATAGAGGAGAAAACTCAAGATGTAGAAGAAGAACGGGACTGAAAAGGATGAAGTTTTATCACGGGTTACATAGTTCTGCATATTGTTGGATGGGATTTTGTTGGATGAGATTTTGTTGGATGAACAGATTTTGTTGGATAGAGGAGAAAACTCAAGATGTAGAAGAAGAACGGGACTGAAAAGGATGAAGTTTTATCACGGGTTACATAGTTCTGCATATTGTTGGATGAGATTTTGTTGGATGAGATTCAAAATCCGACATTGTTTTGTAGTGGTTTGTAATGCTTATAGTATGGCTTATATTATTTTGAAAGTTGCTGGAATTATGATTTTTTCTAATAGTTTATAATGCATGCCATGGCTCATGCAATTTTACATATTACATGGATGAGATTATAACCTTTGGATGATTTTTAGTGATTTATGATGCTTATGTCATGGCTTACGAAAATTTGCATATTTTTCTAATAGTTTATAATGCATGTCATGGCTCATGCAATTTTACATATTACATGGATGAGATTATAAGCTTTCGATGATTTTTAGTGATTTATGATGCTTATGTCATGGCTTACGAAAATTTGCTTATTTATAGATAAAATTCAAAATAATGTAATGTTGTGTAGTGATTTGTGATGCCTATATCATGTTTCATATTGTTTTGCAAGTTGTTGAATGAGACTTTAAACTTCTATAATTTTTTCCAACGATTTATGAACTTTTTATACATTTTATTCATGATATATCATTTTGTGTGAAATATGCTCATCTTAATTCTATTTGACCCTATTCATGGTATTTTGATGGCTTATTAACATCTAAAATATTATAACTGCACGTTCTAAAACCCCACAACCTTAAATACGGACTACCTTTGGGGGAATTTCGCACTCAATCCACCTGTTGTAAAAACTACTTTATAGTTTTGAAACCATTGAACTTGCAACGGTTAGATTGAGGGACAAATAACGTTGGATTCACTTGATTTTTGGTATGGCGATAATCCATCATGTGTATCACGAATTCCAAAATAAATTTTTTAAAATAACTGGGTATGTGTGTTACGCTACCAAGGAGGAAATTTTACTCCTTGGATAGATGATACCCATTATTATATATATATATGTTGACTAGGCTCCATTCGGATGGACTAAACATGCGAATCCATCCAAGTCAATTTTAAAATTAGACAATCTAAATGAAAAATTCATTCCATTGGATGTGACCTATCATGTTTAAATTTTAAACTACTTACAAATAAAATTTCAAATGATTTGGACATGTTTTATCCATACATCAAGTTGCAAAATCAATATTTTATCCATGCATCAAGTGGTTGCAAAATCAATGTTTTATAATAGTCACAAAATCGACTAATTTTGCAACCACTTGATGTATAGGCAAAATACGTCCAATATTTTTGAATTTTTATTTGAATGTAGTTTAGACATGATAGATCACATTCAATGGAATAGAGTTTTCATTCAGATTGCCTAATTTTAAAATTGATTTGGATGGATCAGCATGTTTGGTTATCCGAATGGAGCCTAGTCAACATATACATATATGTATGCATATCTATACACACATGTTGACTAGGATTCACTTGGATGGATCAAACATGCGGATCCATCTAAGTCAAATTTAAAATTGGGCAACCTAAATAGAAAATCCGTTTTGTTGGATGTGATCTAACATGTCTAAACTACCTACAAACAAAATTTCAGCTAATCTGGACATGTTTTGACTATGCATCAAGTGGTTGCAAAATCAATGGTTTAGAATAGTCATACAATCGACTAATTTTGCAACCACTTAATACATCTGCAAAACATGTCCAGATTAGCTGAAATTTTGTTTGTAGATAGTTTAGACATGGTAGATCACATCTAATGGAACGATATTTCTATTTAGGTTGATGGATCCGGATATTTGATCCATCAGAGTGGATTCTAGTCAACATATATATGGTAATCTTCTATTGCGAAAGCCTGTGAGAAAACAATTTTTTTGAAATTTTTTTCAATTTTTTTATGTTTAATCCATACAATTATATACCACATGGAAAATAATGGGTGAACTCTAGGGGGGTTAGAGCACCCATCCACCAATTACAAATTTAACGGTCTCAAAACGTGCGAATTTGTTGAAATGCCTTGATCGAAGGCCAAATGATATTATTTCTCAACGATTATTTTTTGAGGGCCGTATAACAACATATAATGAAGGTGGAAAAAAGAATTTTTGAATTTTTTTTAAAAACTAAACATTTTCGCACCGTGCGAAATGTTCTCATTTGAATATTTTCATATATATATATATATATAATTGAGGGAGGAATCTTATGACTAGGACAAATGAGTTGATAGAGTGGTGGCCATGATTTATCATGGCCACCTCATCGCGTGGGTCCCACCGCCCCCTTCTCATAAAAATCCCATGCACTGAAGGCCACACCCACACATATACACACCCTTTTCACAAAATCCAGTGCACCCAAGGCCGCACCTAAAAAAACCCACGTCTAGGGGGGCCCGCGTCATGGGAGGGGGAGGGGTGGTCCTTGGAGCCCGTGCCCTGTGTGGGTACGGGTATTTTCTAGTATGTATGTGTGTGTGTATATATACTAGAAATTGCCTATGCACAAAGTACAAGTTGTAAAAAACCCTCCCACGAACAGGATGTGGGGCACGCACACAACCGAAAAGGAGCGAGAAGTGTTGGTGTGTGTCGTGGTATCGTCGGGAGGTAAGAGGGCCTAAATGCAAAAAGAAAATCCCCAGTGCAAAAATGTAAATAAATGGAATGCAGGAGGGGGAGGGGGGAGGTTAGGGGCTTTTTTATTTTGATTGGGGGATCCTCATGGCTGATTTGACCGTGCCACATGGGACACAGTCGTGGGACCCCCATCATGTATAATGGATTACAAATGGGGGATGTTGGCTCCACCTTTGTCCTCATGGGACAAATGGGTTGTCCCATGTGGCACCCTTTGTCCCATGTGGCAAAGGGAGAATTTGCCAAATGCCGCCCCCACACAAATGACCCCAGCCGCATAATTACAGGGTTGCCATTGCCAAAACACATTCCCTCTTATCACTTTTTGCATGTTTGCCATTGCACTTTTTACATTAGGCCCCGGGGGTTTTCCAATTTAGCCCCCCTTCACCTTTTACCCCTGGGTTTCTTGCACTCTTTTCCCACTTATCCCCCAGTGTTTTTGCACTTTAACCCCGTGGTTTTCTTCCTTTTACCTCCCGACGATAACCCACACACACACTCTTCTCACTCTTTTGTCGGTTGCGCGCATGCACCGCATTCTTTGTGTGGTTTTTTTGCACTGTTCACTCTGTGCACGAGTTATTTCTTATATATATGCAAAAAATGTACCTAAGAACGTGCGCAGGTATTGTTACCTACGCACACCCCCTCTCCGGGGGGTTTAAAGTATTTTTTTGAAATTTCTTTTGCAGATGTTAGTTCTACATGTTAGGTACCCCCCACAAAATTTCAAGTCAAACAAACATCATTTGGGCATCGAAACATCCATCACAAAAAAGGTGCACAAACCAGTTCAGAATTTTGGAATTTTTTCAACTTTTTTGTGATGGATGTTTCGATGCCCAAATGGTGTTTTTTGACTTAAAATTTTGTGGGGGTCTACCTAACATGTAGAGCTACCTACTGCACAAAAAATTCAAAAAACAATACTTTAAAAACCACGGGAGAGGGGGTGTGCGCTGGTTTGTTACCTGCACACGTTCTCAGGCACATTTGCCTCTATATATATACACGAGGAATATGGGGGTGTGCTGACAGCACATGAATTTTTTCCTGTGCTGTCAGCAGTTCGGGGGCTAAAAACAATTTTTAAATTTTTTTAGTCTCTTCTACAATTTCTTAACTATATCCCCACCAATTTTCAAGCCAATCTGACACTTTTTGAGCCTCCGATCATGCGCCAATTTCAAAAAATGTTGCGCTGACAGTTCGGTTTTCGGGAGCGGTTTTTTTTGAAATGCATGATCGGAGGCTTAAACAGTGTTGGATTGACTTGAAAATTGGTGGAGATGTAGTTAACAAGTTGAGAAGACACTGCAAAAAAAATTTTAAAAAATGTTTTAAACCCCCGAACTGCTGATAGCACAAGAAAAAATTCCTGCACTGTCAGCACACCTCCATATTCCTTATATATACACACACAAAATGTCGGATATGTGCACGCAGATATCAACAAGTATCCCTGATATATCATTCAATATCTATATGAAAAAACCACCCACCCTATATGATTATGATATCTGATATATAAAACCTTGATGCTAAGCATAGTGCCCAAGAAACATGCCACAAATTGAATGTTTAATCAAGCAGTTTGAACGAGTAATGTTTATTGAGCACGGAAGTTTTGTTCTGGTTCGTATGGCACACAATGTCAATGTATGGTGCTGGCGGCAGCCTGTCTTATTCCTCTCACTTCTTCCTCTCCTGTTTCTATTCTATATCTTCTGTTCTCCAATCCACTTTTGACAACACCTCTAGTAATATTTCTAAGAGTAAAAGGGATTGATTCATTTTTATATAAAATATTGTGAATAAGATTAATTTATTTGTTGCAGGTGCCAAAGGACATGAACAGCCCTATTAATATTTACTATCAGCTGGATAACTTCTATCAAAACCATAGGAGGTATGCTTGTAACCAAATCATTTCATTGATTATGGCATTGCATGCAACTATGTTTTGATAATGCATTAGTATTGCTATTTGGCTTCCTGTTGATATAATCTTTGGCTGGAGATGAAGTCAAAGTTATTTATTCATCGGGCATTTGAAGTTATTTATTCATTTGAAGTACATTGAACAGTAAGTCGATTATGTGATTGTGTTTAAATAGTAAAAATTCCACTGCATAAAGCAGATACTAACATGTGAATTATAATATGTACATGAAAACAATCAACACAGGCTCCTTCAGTAATCATTCCTATTAAGAGCAATATATAGTGTCTCAACAAGACTTCATCACAATTCCGTCCATCTCACCTTTGATCTTTCCTCTTATCTGCCTCCTGACAGAAAGTTGGTTATCTTATTGACTAGGGTCTCCTTCTTTCACATGTGCACACATATGTGCTTGATTCCTCGTACCATTGACTTTTGACTCTCAGTGCTTTGTCAATGCATGCAACCCCTGCCCCCACCACCCCCAAAAAAATCCACCCAGTACATCATTTCTCAAGTTGTGCTTCTTTACTACATAGTGTCTTATTTCCCAAAGTAGAAAATTGTTACTTGTGTGGAAGAATTTTTCTTTAATTTTTTATTTACTTGATGTCCAACTCACCATGCAGGTATGTGAAGAGCCGAAATGATGAACAGCTCCGCAATGATAAAAAAGCCGATACCACGGCTGGATGTGATCCTGAAAAGACCACTGCAGATGGATCACCAATTGTACCATGTGGTCTGATTGCCTGGAGTTTGTTTAATGACACTTACAGCTTTGCACGTGGCAATGAAACATTAGAAGTGAACAAGAGGGACATTTCATGGAAGAGTGACAGAGATCACAAATTTGGCAAAAATGTCTTTCCTAAGAACTTCCAGAATGGGACTTTGATTGGCGGTGGAAAACTTGATCCCCACAAGCCAGTAAGTTTTTTGGTTATATTTCGCATTTCCTAATTTCCTAGTAATGCATGGCATGCAATTTAGCCTGGAATGGATAACATTATGATACGATTTGCTCCAAAAAGATAATAGTTTCAGATTTAAGAGGAGAAAAGAAATATAAAAGTGGAATTTTTAGTAGATTTTTGGAAATAAGAAGATAGATTGATCCTTTTCTGGAGTGGATCTCTCCCTAACTTGTGTTAATGGAACGGGTTTAATCCCATACGAACCCTAACAATATTTCTTAGTAAAAGATCGATCTTCGATAATCAAAACTAGGGCCGGCTCCTAGGCTTTAAACCCCCCTCCTAACAAGATAATGAAAGACTAATAAGCCCTCCTATTTACTAAACACACAACTAAACACACAACTTGATCCCCACAAGCCAGTAAGTTTTTTGGTTATATTTCGCATTTCCTAATTTCCTAGTAATGCATGGCATGCAATTTAGCTTGGAATGGATAACATTATGATACGATTTGCTCCAAAAAGATAATAATTTCAGATTTAAGAGGAGAAAAGAAATATAAAAGTGGAATTTTTAGTAGATTTTTGGAAATAAGAAGATAGATTGATCCTTTCCTGGAGTGGATCTCTCTCTCACTTATGTTAATGGAACGAGTTTAATCCCACACGAACCCTAACAATATTTCTTAGTAAAAGATCGATCTTCGATAATCAAAACTAGGGCCGGCTCCTAGGATTTAAACCTCCCTCCTAACAAGATAATGAAAGACTAATAAGCCCTCCTATTTACTAAACACACAACTAAAGAAATAAGCCTAAAGGGATAAGTCACCCATCGGGTTAAGTAAGGTCCGAGCACACGACTTGGCCCACGACTCGTGCTCCGCGCCGCCGCCTCCTGGTGTAGACCTGGACCTCATCATTACTCCCCCCCTAAAAAACGAACCTTGTCCTCAAGGTTGCGGTCTGAAAATTGTGTCAAACCTAAGTGTGGGCGCGGCTCTGCCTCGTCCCCACCTCCGTCAAGCTCTACCACAACATCCTCCTCCTCTGCTGCAACCTCCAGCTGCATGGCCCTCCATGCGCAACGTTGCCCTGGTGTGAATCTCTCCTCACACTTGAAGCAAATGCCATTGGCCCTTCGCTCCCTCATCTCTGTCTCTGTTATGTGTCGAGTCTGCCCTCCCGACCGTGTCTCCATAGCATCTCCCTTGCCGTTGCTGGTGCCCCCACAGTGGTCTTGGGCGCCTCAGTAGGTGCTGGACTGCGGTATGTCCGCCCCCAGCCCCCTAGACTGCATCTCTTCAGCCAACATGTCCTCCACTCTCCTCGACACTCACATCATGGCAGTTAACCCCTCAGCTCTAATCAGGGGCTTCAGCCCCTTTAAGAAGTTCCCCTTCATTGATTCGTCAGATACACCTTCCACTCGGCTTGAGAATCTCTCAAACTTCTCTATATATTCCCGCACCGACCCGTCCTGCCTCAAGGTATATAGCTGCTCGAATAGGCCTCCCCCTGGATCTCCTGAAATCTCTCCATGAGACACTCAGTTAACTCCCTCCAAGTCTGTATAGGCCTCTGCTTCTGGGTCCACATGTACCAAGATAATGCTTTGCCTTCAAAGCTCAGTGCTACTGCCCTCAGTCTCTCTACCTCGGTGAAGCCTGCGACGTCAAAGTATCTCTCAATCAGATACAACCACCCGTCAGGATCCTTCCCGTCAAAGAGGGGCGCATTCGACTTCCTCATCTTATTCTCTTGGTTGACGTCACCTCGTGGTGGCCCCTCTCTGTTCATCGCCTGGCGTCTCTGATAAGGAGGCTCCTCGACCCTCCACTGTGCCTCAGGACGATGCCTTCCGTATCCCCGATCACCTCCCCGAGCCCTCTCTTGGCGAGATCTCCTACATCATCCCACTCGTCAAGCTGCTCCCACCGGGGTTCCCATTGCAGCCACCCTCCTTCGCCACCCCACAAAAGAGGCGGACCTCCTCCCGCGGGCCCCCGATAAGGCCGCCAGCCTTCACTACCACCCCACGGGATGGAAAAACTCCCGCGGCCCCCTGGTGGGGCCGCCTGTCCTCGCCGCCTCCCACAGGGGCGGGCCTTCTCCTACGGGCCCCAGGTGGGCCCGCTAGCCCTTGCCACCCCCACAGGGGGCGGGCCTCCTGCATGCCCTAGGTGGGCCTGCCAACCTTCACCGCCACCCTCCGGCAGCGGGAACTTCCCTGCGCCCCCTGCTGGGCCCGCCACCCTCGTCGCCCCCAGAGGGGGTGGATCTGCCCCTGCGGCCCTCTGGTGGTGCCGCTTTCCTTCGCCGCCCCCGTCGGGGGCAGATCCCCTTGGCAGCCCCCAGGTCGGGCCGCCTGACCTCGTCCCCCGTCGGGGGTGGAATTTCTCATGCGGCCCCCTGCTGGGGCCGCCCGCTTGTGCTGCCTCCTCAGGGAGGGGAAAAGCCTCCCGCAAACCTTAGAGGGTTTTGTCCGCCTTCGCCGTTGCCTTGGGTCGTCCGAGAGACCAGATCTGAAGATCCAAATGTGTTCGGATCCAGATCCCGTTAAAAAAACTGCTGCTGGAACATCTTCGTCACCTCGGCGAACCCGTCTTTCATCTCCCTTGAGTTTTGCTCCGAGATCCGCTTCATGCTTGCCTCCAAGGACGTGTTCAGATCTGCTTTCAAGTCGTCATTCAAATCGGTCATCTCCTTCCTCAACCATGCGATCTCCGCATCGAGTCGTTCCACCAGAGTTTTTGCCGCAGTCGCTCGCGTGTTCGTCATGGAATCGAGTGCTCTGATACCAAAATGATACGATTTGCTCCAAAAAGATAATTTCAGATTTATGAGGAGAGAAGAAATATAAAAGTGGAATTTTTAGTAGATTTCTGGAAATAAGAAGATAGATTGATCCTTTTCTGGAGTTGATCTCTCCCTAACTTGTGTTAATGGAACAAGTTTAATCCCACACGAACTCTAACAATATTTCTTAGTAAAAGATCGATCTTCGATAATCAAAACTAGGGCCGGCTCCTAGGCTTTAAACCCCCCTCCTAATGCAAAAGATATTGAAAGGCTAATAAGCCACTCTAATTACTAAACACACAACTAAAGAAATAAGCCTAAAGAGATAAGTCACCCATCGGGTCAAGTAGGGTTCGAGCCCATGACTTGGCCCACGACTTGGCCCACGACTCGTGCCACGTGCCGCCGCCGCCTGGTGTAGACCCGGACCTCATCATTAAAAATGATATGATTTGCTCTAAAAAGATAATAATTTCAGATTTAAGAGGAGAAAAGAAATATAAAAGTGGAATTTTTAGTAGATTTAAGATAGATCGATTTTTTGTGGAGTGGATCTCTCTCTAACTTGTGTTAATGGAACAAGTTTAATCCCACACGAACCCTAACAATATTTCTTAAAGATGGACCTTCGATAATCAAAACTAGGGCAGGCTTGTAGGCTTTAAACCCGACTCCTAACACAAAAGATAATGAAAGACTAATAAGCCCCTCTAATTACTAAACACACAATTAAAGAAATAGGCCTAAAGAGATAAGTCACCCATCGGGTCAAGTAGGGTCCGAGCCCACGACTTGGCCCACGACTCATGCCGTGCGCCTCCTCCTCTTGGTGTAGACCCAGACCTCATCACATTACTGAGCATATACTGCTTATATGCAGGTGACAGTGAAAGATGAGTACCTTTTTTTGCTTGCTAGGCCAAATGTTTACTCTTATAGGATGGTGGGTGCTTTTGAAAAGAAACCGTTCTCACACGTTCTCTTTCAAACAGATTTTTACATTTCGATAATATTTTTACTTTTCTTGCTTCTGATTGTGAATGGAATAGAATTGAATTTCCGCATGTTATATTTATCATGAATACATATAACTTGAATTTGGACGGTTTCCTTGCTTTTCTCAAAACTACTCTATTTTTTTACTCCATGCATTTTCCCAATGCCTAAAATGATCCGAGCTTATGTCCTATCTAATGCTATTTATCTTTTCTTGACAGTTGAGTGAACAAGAGAACCTTATTGTTTGGATGCGAACTGCAGCTCTTCCAACTTTCAGAAAGTTATATGGGAGGATAGAGGTGGATCTTAAAGCAAATGATACCATAATTGTAAACCTTCAGAACAACTACAACACATACAGTTTTGGGGGCAAAAAGAAGTTGGTCCTGTCTACTACAAAATGGATAGGAGGAAAGAATGACTTTCTTGGCATTGCTTATCTTACTGTTGGTGGACTGTGTTTTTTCTTGGCAGGATCCTTTGCTCTGGTATATTTGGTGAAACCAAGGTGATGTCCCCCTACCTTTTCCTGATAATTTGAAAACAATACTATGATTTGAATTTACTCAACCAGCAACTGAAGCAACTTGTTTAGCTAGAATTCAACTATTTTGATTTTTTTTGTATAAATTCAAAAAGAATAATAACCATGATGTCAAAGTTTACTTTCATTTACTTTTTTCGTCAGACTCCTTCGTGCAAATCCAGGTGTCAGTTAAGTTTTACTGAAAGTTGTCCTTTGATTAACTAGTTTTCCATAATACATGGATCATTGTGATAAAAGAAGCAAGGAGAAAAGGCTGATAGTTGGATAGAAAGAATGAAAACAGGAATTAGTTTGTGAACTGACCTAATTAGAACTTAACTGTAGATCATTATCTTTGGAGAAGTAGCTTGATCTTATGGTATATTAGCAGCTTGTGATATTGGAACATGACAAATGAGCAAATGCATCAATTACGAGGAAAAAGAAAAGACAAGACAAAAAGTCAAAGTGCAGTGTGATTGTTGAGAAAAGTGGGGAGGGGAAGGAGTAAGGTATACTTGAGTCTTCTTCAAATTAATGGAGTGCTTCAGTGAAACCTTGAATCTCTCAAGTATATTGCTTTACTAATTTAGTTTGCTGGCCTTTAGTAGATCAAATTAGACAACCATAATTTTTACTCCTTGTTTAAGAATATTTGTTTTCATAATTTCTTTCACCCGCTGACTTCTCTGCTACCAAGAGAACCTTATGGTGCAATTTTCTTTCCAGTTTCATAATTTTCTGAAGCAATATCAATATGAAAGGCTAAGCTGAGCAAATGGTTGGAGAAGGTTCCTTATCTTTTAGGTACATATGAACTATAAGTAGTAGTGGACAGTGCTACCAGTTGGTGTAGCCTTCTGAGTCCAAGAGCTAAGCAACTTTAGGAGGCTGGCTTGCATTGTTTTGCAGTTGGTGGGCATGGTAGCGTTCCCATATAGGTGAAGGGAGGATTTCATAAAATAGCTATACAACCAGGTTGCTTTAGGTTTAGGGTTTAATATTGTAAATATGGAACTCTAGGTATAGGGATTGATCTTGTAAATTTGGAAGTTGATGTCATTTTAGACAAACAGAAAAATTGTTAATTAATTGTGAAATTTCTTGAATTTCAATTGTTTTCTATTACGGGAATTGAAAATTTGGAATCTAATAAGAAGATCCAAGAGTAATATTACTGTCCGGCAATTCTAACCCAGAATAAGGTAGAAATTCGATAGTGGATATTTCAATCTTTGAATGCATAATACCTGCAGCTCATGTTTTATGGAAACAATGATTCAGAAAAGAATCTTGTTATTTTATGGTAAACATAGAAGAACAAAATTAGTGGAAGAAACAAGAAGGAAGGAAGTGGGAGATAATATGCATGAAGTGAAAAAGGCGTCCATGGTTCTCTGACTGAATCGATTATCGCTTACTGAAAGAACCATAATAGTAACTGGATTAAACTTGTGGGATTCCATGGCTGTTGTAATTATAGAGCCAATAGAGGAAACAATCATATCATAAGGTAATAAAATTCATACAGTAAAACCCATGTAATGTTTACACACTTCACAAGAAAAATGAGTGTTTCTGAAATGAGAATGCTGATATGGATGAGTTGGCAAATGCTAAAAGATATGGCAAGAAATTAGTGTAAACGTAGATCTAGTAGAGGATACAATGAATGGCATGATCTAAAGGTTTGAGAATGCTAAAATATGCAACAAAGAGCATGAATGTGACATGAATGAGGTTCATATGATCGTTGTCGATGTAGCAAGGAGAACTAGTGGTTGACCCAGAGGAAAATGGATTGAGGCGGTTAACAGGATATAACAACCATTAACATGGGAGATGGATAGCTGAGTGAAGAAGCGGTATTTGTGTGGCCGATGCCAAATATAAGATAATTGCTTTTCTGTTGGCGTTGGTTTATGTATGGTAGCCTTAGACCATTGAGGATGGTCTAAGAAGGCGGTGCTATTTAGTTTAGAACTGTTACGGTTATTTTTATTTTTTGTAAAATGGTGCATACAATTAGGGGTGGTAGGTTGGACCCGATCTGGACACGACCTAACTTCCCTGGTTTTTCGGGGGTGGGTGGGGGTGCGGTTGGGCTACCTCTCGGTCAAATCATCGTGAAGGCGAGGCTAAAAAGGGAAAGCGGAAAGGAAAACTGGAGATTTAAGCATGGCTTCAAACAATGATTAGAAAACTTGGCAACTCTTCCGTTTACCAAAGTTCACACAAATCGATGAAAGGTCAAGAGACATACATATAAAAACATACAAATAAAAAACCTTTTAGCAATAATTAGTTCATGTATATAATTATGTTAGAGTATTGCATTATGCAACAAGCCAGCAAACCCGGATCTGTTTGAAATCCTTCGCTAGGCCCAACAAAGGCGATGGAATCCCTCTCTCCATGGTATAGCAGATGAGAAGATGAGAAAAAGCCAGGAAGACTATGATCCACTTGTAACATGGTTCCGTACGCGGTAAGCTCATAAACTAGAGCAAGGAATCTACACAACATAGGTCCTTTTCTATACCGTCTAGGAACTTCTGCTAATCATTGTGTTAAGAACAGTAAAGTTGAGCTTATAATTACAAGTTAACAATGGTTGTTATGCTACCCAAATATACCAGAACTGGTCACGTCAAGACATTTGAGATTGGAGCTTCCGAGGGAAACAAAAATACTTGAAGTCTATTGTCAGCTCAAGTAACCAATGTTCCATCCCTACGAGTTCTTATTAGTATTGCCAAATCTGTTGGTCTTCTAGTTATCAATTGAGAATGGTGGAGCAATTACTCCATTGGTTTGTCAAAAAAAAAAAAAATTCAGCCAATACGGCGATTTATGGTTGTAGTAAATTATCCCTTCAATTGTACAGAGATAACCTACAATTACGTGGAAGCTGATCATTTTTAACAGCTAACGTTTACCATATGCTGCGCCTTTTTTTTGACGTTTTCGTTTTCCCATTTCATCACATAACTTTGAAAGAGATCGATTGTTGTATCATTACTAATGCACTTTTCCTCGGCTCCGTGGGAATTTGGAATTTTGCAGGAAGCTCGGCGATCCATCATATTTGTCATGGAACAGAAACCCCGGAGGCCACTAGATGTTCTATTTACGCCTGTAATAGCATCGTGGTCCTGCAGTTATGATGTGTGTATTCAAGGTCTATCTGACGTTGTATATGGAAAGTAGAGCCCTGCTTTTCTGCACCTAAGAGATGTGTAAACAAATTTACAAGATCAAATGCCCGTGTAATTAAAATTTAAATGATTTTATGTCTCATCGTTCCATCAACCCTTACTGTCTCTGGTCGTTTATGTGATTTGTAGTCGAATACTTCAACCTATCATTTTGGTGTGCATGTTCGAAAGTTCAAGATCTGATTGAATGTTTTTGAAGCGATTTGTTGTGTATAAACTTACATTGTGTTATTTCATGGATGATCGGATCTTTTTCTACTGCCATCGATCGTTCTATTGTCTGATGCCAGCTAACTGCCCCTGGCTGCCTATCACTGGCGAAGAATCAGAAGCTACACATTGTAATTTACTGGTGGCTCATGAGACACGGGAAGAAAATGTCAAGCTTCAGGCCTGGGGGTAGCTTGTATTGCAAGAGGGGGAGGGGAGCTCTATTTACAGTTCATTGTGGTCGTCAATATGTTTACATGTTTGCTTGCATCTCTCAAATTGCACGCTCTTGTTAAGCAGAGCTGAAATCCCATGCTCGGATGCTCCCACACAGTTGGCACGAAACAACATCCAGTGTAGCCTGTCGGAGTCGCCATGACGCTTGCTTTTCTCATTATAGCTAGCTACAAATGCATCCGGAATCTCGAATTGGAGCATATTGGTGTACGGCGAGGCGTTTCAACGACCACCCCGCTTCTTCCCTGAGCCAATTTGCATGTGGGGTGGTGGGAGCGATACGTCACGTATCGCGTCGACGTAAAGGGTATCTTTTTTAAGGGGGTAGTATTCTAGCAAAGTTTTTAAACTTGGTGGTAAAAATTAAAACCACTCGTTGACCGGTGCTATTTAGCCAATTTTCTCCGGAATCTCGATGGGTCAATCTGAGGATAATTTAGGTTTGGTTTTGTAAATTAAGCCTCATCTCTGCGAAGTGATAAAATGAGGAATATGTGCATGCAGGAAAAATTTCCTGACAGCGATTTTTCGGGTGTTTAAAAAAATATTTTTTAATATATTTTTTCAACATGTTTTACAACTTGTTGGCTATCATCACACTAAATTTCAAGTAAATCCAACACTTTTTGATCATACATCCATTTCAAAAGAACCGATCCGAAAACTGGATCCATCAACCCTATCCTCTTGAAGTGGACTCTATCTTTTTGAAGTGGATGGATGAATGGTCAAAAGTGTTGGATTCACTTGAAATTTGGTGTGATGATAACCAAGTTGTAGAAGACACTGCAAATAAATAAATAAAAATTTAGCCCCCCAAATCGTTGACGACACAGAAAATCCGAACCTGTGCTCTTAGCACACCTTCATATTATACAAATTGAAAATCAATTTATATATATATTCTTTTCATTAAAAATCCATTAACCATAGCATATTTACATATGCCGATTGGCATAAACTCTCCAAGTGATGACAATAAGAGAAGAACATATATTAATCCAATGTCCAGTGCTGACTACTAGACATTTTCTACTCATGATCAAGATTCGATGGAAAAATTCAATAAAAACGAGGAAATAAAATCTATCAAATGTTCAATTTATGCGGCAATGGTCTATATAAATACTGATTCAGAACACCAGTTTGAACGTCAGAGATCAGTTAGCAACAGAGTGAAGAAAAATGGTTACAGGGTCTTTTGCTGAGGAACTTGACAATTCCGATTCCTGCATCAAAAATGGGTCTATATCAATAACTTCTCCTTGAGATTGCGCCAGAATTTATAGCCAATGTTGGGCCCTGTCAAATTGACAACATTCACCACATGTTAATCTAAGCATCAATGGCAATAACAATTAGACAACAAATTTGATCTGTTTTGGTCTTTGCAGCTACCAAGCATGCACCAGTGAGCAATGAGTAATCGTTCTCAAACTAAGCTTTATCACAACTCCACAATGGGTCGTCCAATGAAGGATTGGAACAGTTCATCATGATCTACACACTTAAATTAGCCTATCGATGAAAAATTAAGTGATTCTAAGCTCGTTTTTCCATTAATCAAATGGTTTCGCCATGAAAAAAATATAACTCTTGATGCATAAGTAAACAACCTCCGAACCACTGGTTTTTCATCGAGAGGCTAAATTAAGCATGTATGTCAAGATGAACTATTCGTATCCTTCATCGGAGCTTAGGGCCTATTGTAAATTCTCATGAAACTTAATTTGAAAACAGTTTTCAAAAGGAGAATAATGGGTATCATCTGAAAATGGAGGCTTAGTCTCATATACCAAGACACAAAAAATGGGTGGTACTACAAGTACAAGCCCATGTGGGTCTTATACTTCCACACTTTTGTGTCTTGGTATATGAGTCTAAGCCTCCATTGGCATATGATACCCATTATTCTCTTTCAAAAAATTGCTTTTACCTAAAGAGGAATCTTCACATTCTAAAACCCATCTAACCAAAGATTTTGCTTGTTGATCTAGTCATTCTAAATTTAACTATTTTGTAATAATAGAACTTTTTGGAACGATTAGATTACTTAGCAAAACACCTTGAACTGTCTTTTGATCTTAGTAGCTACTAAAAGTTATATTACCGTGAAACTTGTAAATTTGCAACGACTAAATTATCGAGCAAGACCCTTTGAATTCACTAGATCTTTGGTGTTTTACGATTTAGATTTAGAACATAAAATTAAAATGAACGGTTATCATCATCGAAAAAATAATCAGCGAAAAATAATAGAGTGAACTTTTTGACCAAAACATAGGAGCAGACTTACATTGGACATGTGCTGACAAGTCTGTTGAATGGACACTAGAATCCCCCCACGGTCCCAACTTTTCAGTCCATGTAGCAATGCTCATTTAATAAGTTGCAAATAGACTCGAATTCTCTCAGTACATGTAAAGATGATTCACCAATACCTTGGCACCGAATACAAAAAGGGTTGTTTGAAAAAACTGGGACCTCTTGTTGTTAGTCATTAAACCGTTCTACACAAGTTTTTAAAGAAATATTCAAATTTTCTTGGGGCTAGCCTGACCATGACGAGAAAGTTTCCCGATTAAATTTCCTGGAGCTAGCCAACTCTCAATCAGCTTCTTGTAAGTATCTTTTGCTGATAGTTTTTTGTCTTCATGAGCCCAAACCAACTTATCCTTTCCAGAATCCGGTGAAGGAGGTGGCAGACGAGCAATCCAGCCAATAACAACAGGCGGTAGTAGTCTAGGGGTGTGCACGGGTATAGGGTACCCAGATACCGGATCGGAACTTACCCGAACGAGTAGGTTCCTAGTAGATACCCATTAGTTTCGGGTAGGTTTCGGATAGGAAAATTAGGAACAAGTGTTAATCGGGTCCGGTTCCGGTTCCAATCTATAGGGACGGATATCCGGACCTGGAACCGATATCTCCAATTTTAGGTCGTGTTTGTTGGTCCGGTTTGGTCCCCTATGGCTCTGATTTGTTTCAATTCGTTGCACTGTCCACGTTCTCATAATTCAGAGGCCCATGTTGCTGGAACGCTCAGAGCTTCTGTGTTGATCCCTCCAGTTGGCATTTTAAAGGGATGGAAGCTTCCAATGCCTTTGTATATGGCATACATATGCTTACTTGGTTCCTACGTTGTTTACATGTCCCCATGTTTGTTTCTTCATATGGTGTACTCTACTCATTATTTTGCTGCTGAAATATATGATAAAAAGATATACAAAAAATTCTCCTTATTGTAAATAGAATACATGGCCGTCCTATAACACACAATATGGTGCTCAGATGGAGATCTAGCAGAGTCATGAAGAGTCAACCTGTAATTTTCCTTCGAATTGCGCTTATTATGCCCTGATGAATGTCTCCAACTGTACTAGCAACTCATGCAAGTAATGTCTTAACCGTCTTACCTTTCCTGACTGTATATTTTATGATTATAAAATTAGAAACAGCCAATACCAACTTCTCCATGTGCTATATTAATGCTTAGTTTGGCGACAAGGTTTAGTTTTTCAATCTGTGATTTAGAACTGAAGTTTCGAAAACGTTGTGTTTAAAAACAAATTTTGGAGGCCTCAAACATTAATAGAATGAAGTTTCTGTAACTCATGTAATTCTCTCGGTTTTATTTTTACAAGGTACCCCAAGAACCATAGGGTCCGGGTAGGTTTCGAGTATATGGTCCAACTAGGTAGGTTTCGGGTCCAAATTTTAGGAACCGGTCCCTTACAAGGTAGGGTCTGAGTAACATAAAAAAACATGGTACCTGGACTCGCACACCCCTAGGCAGTACTACTGCAGAATGCAATAGCGCACAGTTCCAACTACCATTGTTAAAAGCAAAAGAGTCCACTTTCTGACATGGGATAATAGCTGAGGCAGGCCTAAGACATTTATCATTCGATACCACCTCATGATCAACCCAGCAATGAGTCCACATATTCACTTTACTCACATCCCTAATTGACCATGCCATGTGATTAAGGAGTTGAGTCCATGCTTGGCCAATGGTCTTTCACACTCTTGAGTCACCTGCTTTGACAACAACATTTCTTTTCCAGTCACCCCTTCTGCCATATTTTGCTTTAAGTACTCTCATACATATGGAATCAGAATGCTGTAAGCCCTCCAAGCTAATTTCATCAAACAAGCCTAGTTAAAAGTTTCACTGTGATGGATTCCTAAGCCCCCATTATGCTTGGGCATACAAATCATTTGCCACCCCACCGTGTGAATCTTCTTTTCAGAAGCATCGTGACCCCAGATAAAGTTACATTCCTTCTGCTCTAATTTCTCACAAACATTTGTAGGGAGCTTGTATGTTTGCATGGTAAAAGTTACAAGATTAGAGAGAGAATTTGACGAGGGTACTAATCGTACCCGTCATTGAGAGGCACTTGGCTTGCCACCCCCCAATTTAAACTCAAACTTTGCAAGGGGATCATTCATAGAAAAAGAGTTCGTGCCAAACACTATATTAATACCAAGGTTCTGTCCAGTGGCGTCTCTTAGCAAACCTACACCGTTGAACAATTTGCTCAGCCGTTTGATAAGGGACATTCCTGGGGAACATAATAATTGTTTTATCTGCATTAATGCTACAAAAAGAGTCGATGCACTTCTTAATACAAATGATTTGCTCAACTGAGGCATCCCAAAATAGAAGAAGATCATCGGTGAACATCATAAGTGAAATCCAAACCGGCTTCTACCAACCCTCATCGGTTTATATTACTTCGATTCAACCAAATCCAAGAGCATGTGTGAAAGTTTCTCCATACATAACACAAAGTTGTAGGGAGAGATTGGATCAACTTGCCTGATACCCCTTGTTAGATTGAAGGGAGCACATTTGCTGCCATTCCAAATGACTGATATAGTGGTCGAAGTAATATACTTTATCATAGATCTTTTCCACATGTCTGGAAGACCTACTTCCTCGACAACCTTTTGAATGAAACTCCAATCCAATCTTCATATGATTTGTCTAGGTCCACCTTAATCGTTTACTAGACATTTTATGCATAGAATGCATAACTTCTGAAGCCATAATGATGTTATCCTAAATAAGCCTCCCAGGTATAAAACTCGATTGGCAGGGAGATACGAGCTTAGGCAAAAGGGACTGTAGCCTATTAACAATAACTTTGGAGATACCTTTGTAGGAGACATTACATAGCGAAATTGGCCTAAACTGTGTTAATCTCTCCGGGTGGTGTACTTTCGGAATAAGAACCAGAAGGGTCTGGTTACTAAGATCAATGTGTTTGTTCATGAGGACCGCTTCTTTAACCAGCCTACAAAACTGAACTCCCACTACAATCCAATTTTTTTTGGTAGAAAACGGCATTAATTTAAAACACATCCTCCCCAGGGGATTTTAAAGGCCCCATACTTTTAACAGCTTCATAAATCTCGCTGTTTGTAGTATGACTTGAAAAAGCATCCTCTATATCGACCTCCAAACGTGAGAAACCATGATCAGTTGTAGAAGGACGTTGGTTATGGACTTCTGATGTAAATAGATTGCAAAATAATTCAAAGCCATCTATTTCAAGTTCTCTTCGTCTAAAATCTACTCACCATGGTCGTTGCAAAGACCTCTAATCTTATTCTTCTGTCGTCTCAGCAAAGTTTTCGTCATAAAGTAAGAAGTATTGTGGTCCCCTCTTTTAACCAGGTAACCCTAGACTTTTGTAGCCATATAGTTTCTTCTTGATGGAGCACCCAATCAAGTTCTAGTTGGAGCTCCTTTCCTAAATTTTCCAAAAAAGGATTTCATTGATGTGACATTGCTTTTTGGGCCCCTTCATTCCGAGCCATCAGTTCTTTCTTCTTCTTATAAACACTACCAAATATCTTTTTATTCCAAATCTTCCAAGGCTCAATAAGATTATGTGAAGCTTCATAAATATTAGTTGAGGTATCCCAATTATCACGCAAGAATAATGGAAGAGGTGGTGGTTAAGCCAACGTGCTTCAAAGCGAAAATGTCGATTAACATACCTTGGTGAGTGACCGTTAAGTTTGATTAGAAGAGGACGATGATCCGAGTAGACTCTAGGGAGGACATGGACAACTGCTTCTTGGAATCTGACCCTCCAATTTGCATTGCATAAACTCTGGTCTAGCCTCTTGAAGACACTTGGAAGATTATCGAAGTTTGACCCACTATTAGTTGTGACTAGGGAGGTGTTTAGCAAATTAGGGAGTGTGCCTTGAACAGCCTCCTTCCAACCGTTTGAGCCTTTGTCACTCGCTGAATGAAGCTCATGGAGGGACTATGGATACTGGTGTTTCCAGTTATTGCACACACCTGTTGGTTAACCTTATATTTGTTTTTCGCTACTTCGGGATTTTCTGCTGAGATTGTACCTTTTTGGGCTGGGCTGGGCTCTTTGCCCCTTTGAGCATTAGCATTTTTATCACCTTGAAAGTCCGACCGAGGTCTCGGTCTTTCAGCTTCACGCTTATAACCTAATGTGTTTGCATTAAAGACAATCAGCACATTTCCTTCGGCTAACAGAGACTCAACTGCTGATTTTCCTTTTTCCCCCTCCGTTGACGTCTTTTGGAATTTCAAAAGGATTCGCGCTAATTGAAGACAAAATATTAATTTGTTGATTTTTCGGTTTATGTTTCTGATACGACTAGGGCTTTTTGTGGGGATCAAAGGTAGGATTTTTATGGCTTTTGGACTACCTAATCTAGAGTTTAATGCCGAAGGACTGATCTGAAATTGCTAATTAATCGCTAGAATAATAGATCTAATGACTAAAATAACTAATTATCAAATAGGAATTAAACTAGGGCAACTAGGAAATAAAAATACCTTGATCAATTCTTCGATGAAGCGCATCCTAGGGCCGGCCGGCCACTTTAGTGGGGGGAGGGGTTAATAAATGTCTAATTACCCTCTTACCCTCCCCACTTATGACTAATCACAAGTTTGGGACCGGGTCCGTGGTGGACCCAAGTCGCCACCTCCGATGGTAGACCCGAATAGCCGGCCCCTCCTCTTACCGCACAGCCGCACCCGCATCATTACTCCCCCCCAAAAGTGTCACCTTGTCCTCAAGGTGAAAGTCAGGAAACTGGTTGCGGATCACTGAAGCGGCCTCCCAAGTAGCATCGTGGTCGGGCAGGCCCCGCCAACGAATCCTCACCTCCTGAGTCCCGCCGGCGGTCTGCCGAATCCCCGTTAACTCCTGAGGCTCCAGAAGCACCTCCATGTCATCTGTCAGAGTGGGTGGGAGAGTGGGTGACAGAGTGTGATTCCCGATGGCCCGTCGTAACTGCGAAATGTGGAACACCGGATGAATGGTCGAAGTGGCGGGCAACTGCAGTCTATAGGCCACCTTCCCGATCTGAGCGGTCACCTCGAAAGGTCCATAGTAGCGGGCTGCTAGCTTCTCATTGCTCCGATGGGCCAAGGTCCTCTGCCTGTAAGGTCGAAGCTTCAGATACACACGGTCCCCGACCTCAAAGTGCTCATCTCGTCGGTGTGCATCAGCCTTGGTCTTCATGATCTGCTGGGCCCTCAACAGGTGTTTCTTCAACTCCTCCAGGTATCTATCCCTCTCAGTCAAATGCTCATCCACCTGGGACACCGGCGTGGCTCCTCTGCTGTAATGTATCAACTGTGGCGGGTCTCGGCCATATAGGATCCGAAAAGGGGTGCTCTGTGCTGCCGAGTGGTACGAGGTGTTGTACCAATATTCTGCCCATGCCAACCACCTGGCCCACTGCTTCGGTGCCTCTGAAGCGAAGCACCGCAGATATGTCTCCACACTCCTATTCACCACCTCCGTCTGTCCATCTGTCTGGGGGTGATAGGCAGCGCTCCTCCGTAACTTGGTCCCCTGCACCTTAAATAACTCCTTCCAGAAGCTGCTAATGAATACTTTATCCCGATCTGACACTATGGAGCCTGAAAACCCGTGCAGGCGAACCACTTCCCTCATGAAAGCTGTTGCCACCGTAACTGCAGTGTATAGGTGTTTGAGGGGTATGAAATGGGCGTACTTGCTGAGCCGATCGACCACCACTAGTATAGAACTGTAACCCTCTGATCGCGGCAACCCCTCAATGAAATCCATACTGATATCCTCCCAGACTCTCTCTGGCAAGGCTAATGGCTGTAAAAGACCCGCTGGTGCCATTGCCATATATTTGTGACGCTGGCACACGTCACACTCTGCTATCCGCTGGGCAATGTCTTTCTTCATCCCGGCCCAGTATAGCTCCCTCGCTATCCTCCTATAAGTCTGCTGTACCCCGGAGTGTCCCCCGATGGCGCTGCCGTGGAACTCCTGAAATATCATGGGAATGTGGGCGGACCCCCGGGAATAACCAGCCTGCCGTGGTATAGCAGCCTCTGTCCCTCCACGTTGTATCCTGGAAAGTCTGCGGACCCCTGCTGCAGTGCCTCACGGATCCTCGTCAGTTCTGCATCAGCCTCAATCTCTCTACTCAAGGGCTCCCAATCCAAGAGGACTGGTGCTGAGATGGCTGCTACCTCTGCAATCTCCTTGCGGTGTGACAAGACGTCAGCCGCCTTGTTCTCCAGGCCTGGGCGGTACTGTATCTCGAATGTAAAATGCACCAGCTTGGAGAGCCACCTCTAGTGCTCCTCGGTGACCATGCGCTGCTCTAATAAATATCTCAGACTCCGCTGGTCGGTCCGCACTATGAACTTCCTACCCAACAAGTAGGGCCGCCACTTCTGAATGGCTAGTACAATCGCCATCAACTCCCTCTCATAAACTGACTTCAGCCTCGTCCGTGCTGACAGAGTCTGGGTAAAGTAAGCAATCGGTCTCTGGTCCTGCATCAACACTGCCCCCAAGCCATGCCCTCATGCGTCGGTATCGATCACAAATAGTCTGCTGAAATCTGGGAGTGCTAGAACTGGAACCGACGTCATCGCCTGCTTCAGGGCCTCGAATGCCCTGGTAGCATCCTCGCTCCAGTGGAAATTGTCCTTCTTTAGTTGCTCGGTGAGAGGCCAAGCAATCGTGCTATACCCTTGGACAAATTTCCTGTAATATCCTGTCAAACCCAAGAAGCCTCGCAGTCCCCGTAAAGTGGAAGGCACCGGCCAGTCTAGCATGGCTGCAATCTTGGTCCTGTCGGCAGCAACTCCCTCTGCTGACACCACGTGTCCTAAGTACTCCACCTGTGGCTGGCCAAACAGACACTTCTTCTTGTTCGCACAGAGCTGCTGCTCCTGTAGCTCATGCAACACCGCCCGCAGATGCCCCACATGCTCCTCCATACTGCGGCTGTACACCAGAATGTCATCAAAGAAGACCAGCACAAATCTCCTCAGAAAAGGTCGGAAGACCTTGTTCATCAAGGCCTGGAATGTCGCCGGTGCATTAGTCAGGGCGAAGGGCATGCCTAGGAACTCATAATGCCCCTCGTGAGTCCTGAAGGCAGTCTTTGGCACGTCGGCCGCCCTCATCCGTATCTGATGGTAACCAGATTTAAGATCAATCTTGGAGAAATATGCTGCCCCGTGGAGTTCATCCAATAGCTCATCAATCACAGGGATAGGAAATTTATCTGCCACCGTCTCCTTATTCAGGGCCCTGTAATCCACGCAAAATCTCCAGCTACCGTCCTTCTTCTTCACCAAAAACACCGGGCTAGAGAAAGGGCTAGTGCTCGGCTGAATAACCCCTGCCTGCAACATCTCCTCCACTAGCCTCTCTATCTCATCCTTCTGTACCTGGGGGTACCTGTAGGGTCGCACACTGATGGGGGACACGCCCTCCCTCAAAACGATGGCGTGCTCATGATCTCTGTGTGGTGGTAGCCCCTGCGGTGTCTGGAAGACCTCCTCAAACTGGGCCAACAGCTGCTCTACCTCCGGTGCCACCACCGGTGTGGGGTCCTCACTCTGTACTGTCGCTGTCACAGCCTGTAGCTCCACCAAGAAGCCTCCCCCTGCGGTGTGGATCGCCCTGGACATGGCCTTATAAGACACCAAGGAACGGCAGAGACTGGGGTCCCCCTGCAATACCACTGTCCTCCCCCCATGTTGATACTCCATCCTCAGCATCTTCCAATTCGTTCTGGTCTCCCCGAGAGTCTGCAGCCATTTCATCCCTAGGATGACATATGTACTCCCCAGCTCCAATGGAAGGAAATCGGCGACGATCTGCTCTCCCTGAATCGCCACAACCACCCCGCGACAAACACCAGTGTTATGTGTCACCTGTCCCGTGCCTAGCATCACTCCATACCGCCCAGTACCACTCATCTGTAAGTCCTGTGCCTCCGCCAGTCTGCTGGAAATGAAGTTGTGGGTGGCCACTGTCGATCAAAACTATCACCTCCTGGCTACCCACCTGTCCCACCAATTTCATGGTGTGGTTCGGCGTGAACCCCACCACGGAATTGAGGGACACCTCTGCAAGGTCCAAGTGCTGGTGCTCCATCTCCTCCTCATCCTCCCCTGCCTCTAGGGTGATAACCTCGTCCTCTCCCTCCTCCTCGCCAGCTATCCGTATCTGGAGAGTCCGAGCAGCGCATCGGTGTCCGGGGGTGAACTTCTCATCACATCTGAAGCACAGCCCCTTCAACCGCTTCTCCCGTATCTCCGTATCGGTCATCCTCCGCACATGTCCCCCACCGGGGGCTCCTGTCTCCTATTGGTGCCGCTCCCAGCTGCGGCTGTCACCCCCTGGCCCGGTGTGGTCCCTATAGTAGGTGCCGTCCTCTGCCCAGCAGTAGCCGCCTGACTCCTGAAGCTGGCACCTCCCCACGCCCCGCGGGCTCTCCGCTCTGTCTCCTGGTGATCCTCCACCTTCCTGGCCAGCGTCATCATCCCGCGCAAACCAACGGGCTCGAACTGCCTCAGCCCCGACCTCACCGTGGGCTTCAGCCCCTTCATGAAACATCCCTCCAGAGACTCCTCAGAAACTCCCCGAACTCGGTGGCAGAGCGACTCGAATTTCTTGATATAATCACCCACGCTCCCCTCCTGCTTCAGCGAGTACAGTCTCTCGAACACGCCACCCGCCTGTCCTCCTCCAAACCGCTCCGTCAAGAGCGTCGTAAACTCAGCCCAGGTCTGGAAAGGCTGCTGCTGATCTGTCCAGCGGAACCAGCCCAAAGCCTCTCCCTCCAAGCACACCCATATCGCCCGAAGCCAATCCTCTCCTGGGACAGGGGACACCTCCAAATACCTCTCCACCCGGTACAGCCAGTCATCTGGGTCTCCCCCCTCAAAAACAGGCACCTCCAGCTTCCTCAGACGCCTCTCGCCAGCGAATCCACCTCTCTCCTGCGGCTGGAAACCTCCCCTGTGCTGGTATCCCTATCGCCTGTCTGGGACATAAGCCTCAGCTCGATCACGGTAGCCTCCCCCTGCTCCATGCCCCTGCCAGTCTCCCTGAGGGTGTCCAAACTCCGCCTGGTGGCCTCCCGGGGGTCCTGGTACGCTCTCCAATCTCCCGTAACTCCCCCAAAAGGTGGGGGCTGAGTCGACGGGCCTCCTGTGATCTGGTGGTGCCCTCCACCCTGCTGAAAATTCTCCGCCCGGTCCCCCAAAAGGCTGAAAACCCCCAAACTGCGCTCCTCGGACCTCGGGCGGGGCCCCCGGGGGCCTGAAAATCATCGAACTAGGCTGTCGGGCCTCCTGGGGGTCGGTGGGCCCCCCAGGGGTCCGGCGGGCCTCGGGTCCCCCCTCTGGGGTCGGCCGAGGCCCCCCAGGCCGCCGCCGGGGGCGGCCGGCCCTGAAAATGGGCCGACGGGCCCCAGGCGGCGGCGCCTGGGCCCGTCGAGGCCACAGGGGGGGCGGCGGGTGCGGCCGCCCCTCCCAGGGGCCTGGCGGCCCCCCGCCGCCCCTCTGGGGGTTCGCCGGGCCCCCCCAGAGGCTCCTGGGGGGTCGGCGGCCACCCGGGGGTTGCCGGCTTGCCGGAATTCCTCCTCCGGCCCCCTTGTCGTCGTGGCGTGGCGGTGCGTGACCTTGGTGAGTCCCCCACGCTTGGTCTCCTTGATCGAAGCCCCCGTCTTCGTCTAGATCCGGATCATCTTCAAAAAAAATTGCCTTTTTCCCTTTGTCCTTCGCCAAAGGTGGCTCCTTTTTGCTTGGATCCGCCTTTGGCACAAGGTGAGCGGTCAACGCCGCTATAGCCTCCGTCAATTCCGCAAGTTTGGCCTCCGTTTTCCCTTGATTTTCTTTCATTTTGGCCTTCGTTTTCTCTTGATTCTCTTTTATCTCCTTCCGGATCTCCGCGGCCATCTCCGCATCTTCTTTCCTTAGATCGATGAAACCCTTGCTGATTTGGGCTTCAATCCTCTCAACTTTTCCTTCCAAGACTTCAATCCGCTCCGTGGCTCGCGTGTTCGCCATGGATCAACCGCTCTGATACCAATTTGATACGACTAGGGCTTTTTGTGGGGATCAAAGGTAGGATTTTTATGGCTTTTGGACTACCTAATCTAGGGTTTAATGCCGAAGGACTGATCTGAAATTGCTAATTAATCGCTAGAATAATAGATCTAATGACTAAAATAACTAATTATCAAATAGGAATTAAACTAGAAAAACTAGGAAATAAAAATACCTTGATCAATTCTTCGATGAAGCGCATCCTAGGGCCGGCCGGCCCCTTTAGTGGGGGAGGGGTTAATAAATGTCTAATTACCCTCTTACCCTCCCCACTTATGACTAATCACAAGTTTGGGACCGGGTCCGTGGTGGACCCAAGTCGCCGCCTCCGATGGTAGACCCGAATAGCCGGCCCCTCCTCTTGCCGCACAGCCGCACCCACATCAGTTTCCTCCTTGACTTGGATACGTTAATCCAATATCCATAAAGTCTCCCCTAAAAATCCAATGTCTGCAAGGAGTCATTGTCCCCATTTTCTCTCATCACATTAACACCTCTAATTTGCTCTGCAACCGTTGCCCCTGCCCCAGTATGCAGCGGCTGCTCACCGAAAAGTTCATCTGAGGCAGATTGTTTTAGGCCACAATCCCTAGCCAGGTGACCATATAGATACTGCAACACGATGTAAGCTCTCATATTCAACTTTGAGCCAACGATTTTGGGCCCAAACCCAGCCAACAACAGGAGTATTCAAATCAATTTCAGCGCAGATTCTTGCAAATTGCCCCATGTTAACATCAAGAGTATTACGGTCAATCTTCACCGGACGTCCTATAGTTGACGCCAACCCCATCAAATAACCATCGTGGTAAAACGCCAGGCTTAGACCAATTATCCTAATCCACACCATGGTGGATTTAATTGTGTCGTTCAGTGGATTAAAGGACATTGCCCATGGTTTGATTGATAGATAATGGTCAAAAATTAACCATGGCCCTCCCTGATCTATGACTTTCTTGTTATCCTACGGGTAAATCGAAGAGGACGACATAGTAATCGTTCCCCATGTCCAACAAGCCTCCATACTACTTTTGGGCGATTCCTACATATCCCAACTATGTTCCTCCAAGAAGCATATCTCTAAAGGATGGCACCTGTGCACTTGGATCTCTTCCCACATCCGGTGGATCACCGGTCGGTGGATTCGCCGTAGGTTGTGCTCCACTTCCCATGTCAATCTCCATTCACCCCAGTCCCTTGTAGATTTAATATACAAAAGATTGAGAAAGTAGATGATTAGCAAGGGCTGACCTGAACGAAGGACGAAGAGATCGCACCCAAATCATCTGGCGCCGAAGAAAGCCATAGGTTGCCGGAGTTGGGGCTCGTCGTCTCCACCAAGAAACCGCACCCAAATCCTCTGGCGCCGAAGAAAGCCCTAGGTCGCCGGAGTTGGGGCACGTCGTCTCCACCAAGAAACCGCACCCAAATCCTCTGGCGCCGAAGAAAGCCCTAGGTCGCCGGAGTTGGGGCACGTCGTCTCCACCAAGAAACCGCACCCAAATCCTCTGGCGCCGAAGAAAGCCCTAGGTTGCCGGAGTTGGGGCTCGTCGTCTCCACCAAAAAACCACACCCAAATCCTCTGGCGCCGAAGAAAGCCCTAGGTCGCCGGAGTTAGGGCTCGTCTCCACCAAGAAACTGCACCGAAGAAAGCCCTAGAGATAGTTATGTTCACACGCGAAGTTCCATTGTTGGTTGCCAATATGCTAGGAATGCTTGGAGTCGAGTTTTGCCCAGCTTGAAATTACCCAATTTCTTCCAAGCTGATATGGAAGATTGGGTGCGGTCAAACTTACGAGATTCATTGGATAATTGAAATGTTCTATGGGAAATAATGGTCTGGAATATCTGGTTACTTAGAAATTCATTGGATTCTAACCCTACTCGCCCTACTGTAAATAAATTAGTCGGTAATAAAAATAAGGTTTTAATGTAGAAAAGCTGCTATCTGATCCAATGAATCAGGTGGCAAGACACAAAAAAAGTGAAAAGTACAAGTCCTCACATGAGCTTGTACTCATTGAGACACATCTTTTGTGTCTTGCAACTGATCCTTTAGATCAGGTGCCATTCATGATTATCATAAAACGAATGCATGCGCTGACTGGCTTTTGCCATTGAAACTAATGCATGTGCTGATTGGCTTTTGCCTTAAAAAAAGGCTTAGCTTTGCTCCAAGGTCCTAATTATTTTGGCAATCCCCTATTGAATTGGGTGTCTACATTTTGGCTAATAGTTATAAAATGGGAGCTTGCCTCCACTCTTTCCACCAAAAAAACAGACTCAAATTCATCATCACAACTACTTTTCAGGTACCGTTGATACTTGAGCCTGGAAAATAAGACCACAACACAAGAAAATAAAAATAAACACAAAAATACTCATTGTATTATCTATTGAAAAATAGGTGTAGCTTACAATGCCTGATCCAGGGTCCTCTGAAATGAAAACAGTATGTATTATGTACGATAGAGGACCATTTCTATAAACAAATGATCGGAAACATCCTTTTGATATACATTACATGCAACCTCTTTCTTCCTTCAAGCATTTTTCAGACGGCTGGAGATGACCGATTTCAAGAGGATCGTGAATCACTGCATTAACGGCAGCAAGCATCTCTCTTGGCGATGTGAATCCATCAGTCCTCAGATAGAAGAGGTGCAGCACCCTGCTCATCTTCCAAAAGAGCTCCTTGCAAGCTCCCGGAACCACGCTCCCATCTCTCCGCAACACCAGCCTCAGGAGCTCCCGCCTCGTGGAGCTGATAAGGCTCTCGGTCTCCCTCTTCGCATCATCTTCGGATATGGAACCGTGTCCATGGAGAATTCGCAGGGACACGCTATTCAGCTTTCCTTCCTTGCTTTCTCTCTGCCATTAAAACTTGAATTAGTCCCGAAATGAAAAAACCTACCAAGCTTATAAAATTGGAGGAATTCACTCTCTGAAGAGAAATTGATCTAGATAGCTAATGCTATGTCCTCAAGTAAAAATATAAGAAAGAAATGAATCTAGTGCAAATCAAAGTCAAATATTTCCATGAAAAGTAGCACATTTCCGGGGCAGTATAATACTAGCTCAAATTACACTCTCGGGACAATGTGTGAGAATCTCTATCCAAAATGTTCATCTTGGCTGTAATTTATTATCTGCTTTTTATGATGTATAAACTTTCTTGGTGCGGACGGATAATGCATATGCTGGAGAATTTATATTTAATACAAGATGCGAACCAGTTCTAGTTGTTTTGTGTATACTCAGATATAGCCTAAATGTAAGATGAAAGATTGTTTATGCATCAGATACACACTTAAGCTGTATAAATAAATGGTCAGGTTCCTGAAGTAATTTGCAGACACCTGCACCTGGATCCTCCTCCTGAAGCAACAGTAATCAATGGCTAGAAAACTGAACCCCCGGCATAAATTAATGGCAGGATATTGTGTAGACCTAGTAAAAACAATAATCAACGCCATTGGTCAATCTGCACAGCTTCAACCACGTGTATGACTATTTCGATGATTTTATGTTGCCAAATAAACTAAGTCAAGTTGTTATTTCAAATCTGTTAATCTTGCCACTGGCAATTAGTGCTCACAACTTCTCTTTGACCTCCTTAAAGTACATTAACAATTCCATATTCAATTATAAATTTAGAAAAGAGTGGTAATATTTGAGGTTACATTGAACGGAGCATCTTACCTCAAAACCTTGCATGTCGTTCAGGAGTCGGCCACACGTGCTCACAAGTTTGTACAAGTTGTGATAGTCTGGATCTCTGATTATATCCTCCGAAAGCTTTGTCCCAACAAAATAGAGTGCAGGCAAAATAATTGGCCCTAAAGCAAACGAAACATATCCATTTTTCATGTATTCGTCCAGTGCAGGCACTGTTTTGTTCCTCATCCACTCAGCCTCTTTCATCATTGACTTCATCAAACTAAGCCACTGCAGATTACAATGTCAGAAGTTGCAGTTCTACAAAAGCTGTAGCCAAAACGAGAAAAATGGTATGCATCGTACAATCTCAATTATGTGGGCGGTGACATTCCTCTTTTGCAAAGCCGATGCCTTGGCTCCAAGCTCATTAATAGTACTGTAGAGAGCAGAGAATACAATTTCCACTTGTTTTGAACAAAACTCTTTCTCGTGATTTCCATCCCACCTGTTAAAGAATCAAGGAAGAAGATATACATAAATCATACTTCCTAACCAACATGGTACAAGGAAGACAGCACCAGAGAAAAAACCATACTTCCCAACTAGCTCTATAATATTTAATAGTTCTTCACTTGAACCTCCGACATCAAAGAAATCATCAACCACAGTAGTCAGCACACTGTTTTTTGCCCAAGACATGCGAACATCTGACATTTCGGGAGGGAAAAGTGTAGCCGCTGTAGAGAGGTAGCAATATGCTAGTTTCTGCCTAGCAAATTCAAGTTGATCCAACTTGTTTTCTTTGACCCAACTGCACAAAAGAGGCATACAATGCATTTTAGGAAATGAAAGTAAAGATTTATCCCATTATGAAGAATATGGAAGTACGCACCTCTCAAGGCACGCAAGTTCTTCACGGTATATGGACTGCGAGAAATTGAAGTCTTCTACTGCCGCATTTAGGAGATCTTTGTTTTTTATACTGCAATTACTGATTTGAAAGGAATATATTATTCAATTGATTATGTGTAATAAAAAATATCAAAAACATTTTTTCTCTCATTTCTAAAATATTAACAGACTCTTACCAATATGATGTTTTCAGAACTTGAAATTTTTTGGCCTTGCAGTGCTCAATGTGTCTCTTGTGCTCCAATCGATCCAAATTAGCATAAAATGGAAACTTTAAAACATAATCAACCTGAAAGTTTGATTACAACATTATCTGTCAATAGTTGAGGGTTTACACCCTCAATATCGGGTGATGAATGGGTGAAATACATAGCAGCAATCAAAACCAGCATGTGCTTGACACCAAAGTAGGAATATTACATGCTTCTTAATCTCAAGAATACATCTCTTTCTGTTTGATCTGGTAAATATTTAACCATCAATCCATATAACAAATTATGAAAATGTCAATTAAACAGTATTCAGAGTGCTTAGGATATATATGTCAAAAATAATTAGTGTAATTTCATAATAGTCCCCACATATGTGATATTTGATATAAAACCACATTTACATACATGGGACCAACTGTCATGAATCTTTTTGGAAGACGTTACCTTGCAAATTATTCCCTCAAAACGACTAATAATAGAAAAGGCTGGCCCATATTTATGATAATTGTATAAAATATCAACTTTTTTTTGGAACAACTATCAATCAAATTAACCAAATTGTTGGGGGCTTGTTGCCTAAACCTCTTTTTTTGTGGAAACATACAGCAATCTTGACAAGATACAGCAATCTTGCCTAAGAAGGAGCAATTACCTCTTCTAAAACTGCATCAAGTTGTTGAGTTGCACCAGTGGGAAATTTCTCCTTAAGATAACAACTTGACCACGATTCTATTTTATCTAGAACCTTTTCATTTGATAAAATCTTTAATTGTGAAGCCTTGTACAGCTCTAGAGCAGTACTCGCGTCCCTCAAATGTCCTTTAACAGAATTGTTGAACTGATCAACTTTGTGAGCAAATGCATCTGGACAACATTTTTAAACTTCAGCGCTAAGCATTAACCAAGGGGAAACGATTAGAAAAAGGGCATCATAACAAAATCACCTGAAGAAATATCATATCCATTCATACGTAAAATCCGAAATGCCAGTGCACAGGTAGCAGTATCTGAAGTAATTTCTTCATCATTCTCTATCCAGCATCTGTTATATTGGCTGATGTCAAGTTCCTAACGAAGACAGTACTAGAATTGATATCCAAGAATCATTGTTTGATGATTTGATCACCACCTGTATATCTTGTCCAAAATGCTCTTTTTCTCATGACCAAAATGCCTGGAAATTCCAAACCTCTCGAGATCATCAATAATGCGAAGCTGGGTATATACATCTAGAGGATATATAGTAGGAACTGAAAAGCAGCAGAAGCAGAGATGCTAGGTCAGAAGTTGCACGAAAAAATACAGCATATATTTTAAAAATTAGATTAAGAATTGAGATGCACCTGAATTACCAAATCTCTGCAATAGAGAACGCAAGTAATTGAGGGCTTTCACATCCTGAGTATGGATTATTGCGGCAGCTGTAGTGGAAGGTGAATTAAAGAGTGAGCCATCTTTCTTCTGATATTTCATGACTTCCTGCCAATCCTGTAATTCGCTTAATCCCTCTGCAACATAAGCATGATAAGCTTTTCTTCCCTCTGAAGAGTCTCCAGATAATCTAAGGAAAAGGAGATGAGTCAGTGCAGGCTAGAATCTTCTTTCTTTTCATTGACAATAATTGTTAAGAATGTGAACAAAGGCAGAGATCAAATTTACAGTACAGTATGAGAATTGAAGGTATGGTAAATCGAGGCGCATATGCTACTGAGAGTGGGAACTATGCCATGATTTATTGATCTTCCTTTAATGATTAGAAACATAAAATTTATTTATTCTGTACTAGAAATCTTTAAAATGGAAAATGAGAACTATTTGGAAAGCATTTCAAAATAGAAGTACTACTGCGCAGGTTTAAGCCCACAGAAAGGTCGCTTGGGCAGAGGGCACTTGTTAGAGTATAAAAATTTAAGCCTCCGCCCTCAACACAACTTCGGACTTTTGGTGCAAGGTCAAGAACTTCAAGATAAATTACAACATATACCAAGGGGTTGAGACACCAAATGAGGACAGACTAACCATGAAATTCATTTAACTAACAACACAAGATCAAAATCAGCAACACTTATTACAATAAATATAAAACAGACCAAAAGTGTGCCATACCTTTCCAGTTCCAAGTCTCTTACATATAGCATAGCATCAATGTCTGATTGGCAGAAAGGAAGATCCAAACCCATACCTACGGCATAACCGATCATACCAGGAAATATGATATTGAAGCCTATAGGAGACTGTGACTTTTTATCCATAATAGATGAGGAATTAGATCCGATGTAGTGGAGTCCTACAATGAAGACCAAATTATCCCTTAATGCGCAAAAAATACAAACAAAAAACATGAGTAGGTGTCTTTTATATTACCCCTTTTGACATGTTCTGTACCAACATTCCATCGACGTAGTGCTAGTATACAAGCCAACGTGGAAGAAAGAGCATCTTTTATCAAAGAGCTATCATCATGAGGAAGCCCCCATGACCCATCACTGCGTTGATTGTCTAATATCCATTCGATACACTGTGGAAAGCATGGAAACTTTGGGAATCTTGGAGAAGGGACCATAGCTACCCATGCAGTATCATAAGAAGAAACTGAAAGCTGGACCTTCAGTAAGGCCTCCCTGATTCTATCCTTCTCGCCTCTAGTTTCCTGCAATATAATGTGAGGTTCTAGTTCAAAGATGTCTGGACCATCTTCAGAGCTCAGACAAGAACATAAGAAGATCATCATACCTGAACTGGAACACTAACACTTCTATAGATCTTCAGCCCATATCCCGCCAGTGCTATTTAAGCCACACAGGCACGCAAATGAATATTAAGAGATGGATGATCACAAAGACTAGAAAGGGAAGTTTGAGAAACCTCGTAAAGCTTTCTCATAAATTTCTCAGGTGGATAGCATTGATAATGTGGAACAGAGTTACACTTGTTGCATGTACTAACAAAACGGGAATGATGAAATAACATGGCAAACATATGTTACATATTGAAGCAGGATTTAACAATTTATTGTTCCAAGAGTAATTTTCGTCTACAGCTTTGGAATGTGATCTGGAATAAAAATAACTTTCCAAAAGATTATCTTAGCTTTCTTGGCATATAAGGTGTAGATTATAGCGAGTATCTTGAATTGCCCAGTGGAAGAATTAAAATAAAATATCCAGTAATTCCAATTAGACCGGATGCCATAATTACAAAATGATAGTGACATGGGAAGCTATGACACAGCCTAAAGATTGACAGGTAAAACTACTTTTTCATGGTGGTAAAATTACCTTGGCAGAGTGTATCCCTTACAGCCGGTAATAGTTTGTGTCCTTTAAGCTTCCAAAGACGAACGAATTGAGAATGGACAAACGCTGACATAGTTTCCTTTGACGAGAAACCATGTAGTACTCTAAAGGCCGTAATCCAGTAAAAGAGCGGGTTTGCAAGCATACGGCTTATTATTTTCGTTTCTTCTTTTTCGGGAGGAGAGTGGTAGGACTGGACACTCATGTTATGAACTTGGCCTCGTCTGCTAGATAGCAATGGTGGGTAATAGTTCTACACAAAAATGGCAACACTCACCACTTCCAACTTCCAACTATGTTAGAAGATAAGACATTTGGGAACCTTGTAAGTAAGATCATCTTTATCTTTTTGGAAAGACATCCAAAATGTCAAAAACAACTTCAGACTGCCATCATCTCGTCCCCAAGAAACATGCCTTGTATGAAAAGGGACCACGTTCGTACATATGCATGTATGCATATGTAGAGCATATGTATGCATATGTAGAGTGCTAGCTCTTGAGGTGATTCATCCATATATTCACCAACTAGTCATCAAAAACTAGGGTACGCTTGATTAGTAACAGAAGAGAGAGTGACCGAGATTCCCTACAAGGCAACCTACAAGGCATATTTTGTCAGGTGGGGAACATTAGGCCAATTTCATCCCCACAACTTCTTGAATTTTTGATCATTGTGTAGCCTGGTTTGGAAGATTGAAGCAATAAGAAATCCACAATGTGGATTCTCTGTCAGCTTCTCCAGGAGTCAACTTTGCAAGACATACCCAAAGTGACCATGTCAACATCCGGTTAATTCACAAATTCATGTAACACAACCATAACAATGCAGCGCTTCTCTAATAATTGGAGAGATCTGCCTTCACTCTTTTAGTCAAAACTTTCACCAAACTTGTGGTGGCACAGAAGTTTAAAAGACAACTCATAGAGTGGACTTCGCAATGCAGCTAGCAATCTGACAAAAGTCTTATAGTTTATATAGGCTATCAGGTCATATATATGTCAAATAAGTCCATATGCTCTCGGACCGCATCAGCTAGTTCTGGTAGTCAATACTCAGCATGCCACATTGCTGAATTTTGCACACAAGCATCATTCACCATTTGCAGAGGCCAATGATCAGTCATTTTATTTGACTGAATCCATACAAGCACTAGTTATTTAGGAGAGAACAAGGCCTATCAAAAGGGAATGATGTCATCGGAATATAGTTGAATTATTCGCTTGCATATAAAGCACAGATTGTTTGAAAAGTTGGAAAAAAAATGATTTATTGAAATTCTACTGGTTGGTCTTTCTTTTTTCTTTCTTTCTTCTTCTTCTTCTTCTTTTTGAAGCCGGGGTGATCGGCATGGAAACACACAATTTGATATAATACAAACTACCATTATATATAATTCATGCCTTCATAAATTTTCTCGAACATAGGGTAACTTTCCTTGGCAACACAAAATTCAGACGATTTCAAATTTTCAAATAAGTTAAAAGTTAAAACTATTGGGCAGTAGTGAGTGTTAAGCTTTTTAAACAGTAAAATCTAGCTTTATTAATGAGTCAATCTATGCCATGACTGGGCATACTGGGATGCTTCTTTACCCAAGTAAAATGTGAGTTGCAGCATGTGATAGCTAGAAGCATGTTGTTGTCTAGCATTGTGTACCTAGCATGCATGTGAGATGCTGATAATAATATTGGAAAGATAAACTTTAATATTCAACTGTGATTAAACACATTCGAGAAAAATATGAAAGGGAAGATGGATGCTAATAATTAAGATTAACATGCAGTTACATCTAATGCAAGGTTGCAAGCATTTCTTGAATAAGATCAAACCTTCAGGGCTGGAAGGGTTCATAGATGGTGCCGTCTGAGAACAACAAACTCGAAAATTGAGATCCGGGTTACCACCAAAGGGGCTGCAGCGGGAGAGTGAAAAAAGCTGCATAGCCCTTGTGCTAGGATTCCCAACTGTCAACTAGAAGGGACCAAAGAACATAAAATTGCAGAAATAACAAGAAATTGTGAAAACTTCAATGCAATGGTGTAATGTTAGCAAAACGAATCAAGATGGGTTCAAATATATAGACTTTCTTGAGGGGAAACATTGGACAAATTCGCAGTAACAGGTTCATACATCAGTTTCATACAAAACTGCTAGTCTGATTGGTTGACAACGTACGAATGAATTTAAAATTGAACACGGTTCAATCTCGAACGAAGCTTTGAATTTTTCCCCTTTTAAAGTAATTTTTTTTTAGCAGACCAAGAATGTACCCAATGTAGATTCTTCAGGAACATAATGGACCCGACTCTCGTCGTTTGCATTGAATTCTATAGTTCTCGATTTCGTGGATTGTGCTTTAAAAAACTATCGAGGGAATGAATAAACAACAATAAAAATGTAGGGTGTTGGTGAGACTCCCGGTGGCAATTTTCGTAAATAAATGCGATCAGATAAATGAAGCTCGTGAAAGCATCAGCATGAGTATAACGAAGAGCAAAGTGATGGAAGAGGGATGGACATTACCGGAATCTGATAAGAACCGATCGCCGGCAGCGGGCTTCGTTCTCTTGAGCTTAGAGAGACTGAGAGCGAGAATCTAGAGAGAGAGAAAGAGATAAGGGAAAGGCGCATTATGTACGTGTCTTTTTGAGTTGTGTGCAAAAAAGGAAGGGATTGATGCATTCCACAATTTTTTGGACAAATGCATTCTCTCGTCTCTTTGTGCCCGACCCCATGGGCCTCGTTCGGCAACAAGCTTTTTTTTCTATTTTTGATCATATTAGCAACCAGCTTTTCGTATTTGAAATTAAGATAAGCTGTGAAATGACTGTGATCCAGCGTCATTTATCTCCGCTTTTTAATCGGGTCATCAAAAATTGATCCTTGATGAACGAGGAACACGCGTGCGTCTTTAACCAGTTTTTCCAATGTATCAAAAAAAAAATTTAAGTTAGGCTTATATAGTATAATTTTGGTTAGGGTTCTGAACATGCGATCGATCTGGGTCGACCCAAACTCAAAATCTGGGTCAGGTTTGGGTCGAGATCCATCAAGACAAAGTTTTATGAAACTTTGGCATGTTTGATTATCAAACTAGAATTTTTAAAACTAATACTTGAAGTCTTCCAAAATCGTTGTGCAACTGAGCTGTGAACCCAAGGTTTATATGAATGCAAACCTTGGTTTCACTTTAATATCACACGGGTCTCAGGAACTATGTTGCCAAGCTACACCGTAACTTACAGCCGCGCATTTGGTGCTCTTTGAGTAAACATCCGGCTTTTGTAAAGAGATTGTTAAAATATTAATTACTAGATTTAGAAAATAGTGTTGACTCTTTGTATCTTGTGCATGGTGTCTCTTTGGGTCTTGCATCTTTTTGGGTCTAGTGTCATGTCCTTTAGGTTCTTGTGGTAGTGACTTTTGGGCTCTTGTGCCTAATGATGTTGTATGCACTATATATATATGAGAGAAATCCATTGTACCATTGATCATCAAGCTAATACAACTCTTCCTCTTCTTAATATGGTATCAGAGCCATTCTGATCTAGGCTCCAAGTCTTCCGCTGAAACTCTCCCTCCTCCCTCCTGGGGGGAGGGGGACAATCACTCCAGCCTTCTGCAGTACATCTAATCGGCTCAATTGCTCATCGGATTGGATGGGCATCCTCTTCGCGGCACATCATTGGAGCACATTCTCCTCCGCCCCCCAGCGGCATCTCTTCGGCCCCCAGTGGCCTCGGTCCCCTGCGACCTCGCCCCCAGCGGCTTTGCCCATAGCGGCATCTTCGGCCCATAGCGGTCTCGGTCTCGGTCTCATGCGGCCTCACCCCCGGCGGCCTCTCATCGGCCCCCGTAGCGGCCTCGGTCCACAACGACCTCTGCCCCTTTGCGGCACTTCCACGGCCCCAAGCGGCCTCTCCAACTTTGCAGTCATCGCGGCGTGCACTCTCCAATCCATACATCTTCTCACTGAAATTCCTCTCCAAACTCAAAGTTACACATTGAGTTTGAGGGGGAGTGTTAAAATATTAATTACTAGATTTAGGAAATAGTGTTGACTCTTTGTATCTTGTGCATGGTGTCTCTTTGGGTCTTGTATCTTTTTGGGTCTAGTGTCATGTCCCTTATGTTCTTGTGGTAGTGACTCTTGGGCTCTTGTGCCCAATGATGTTGTATGCACTATATATATAAGGGAAATCCATTGTACCATTGATCATCAAGCTAATACAACTCTTCCTCTTCTTAATAGAGATTTTGGCGGAATTGCCACATATGAAATTGAGCACAATTTTGCAAAGAAATGGCCTCCTCCTTTCTGGAAAAGAGACTGAAAACATGCTCAATGCCAGTTGATTGAATGTTGTCTCAGCTAATTGTTGTTTGACGAAACCATCCCCCTCAATTGGTCTTTTTTCACGAAAAGGAGACATTCTGTAACATCGAGTCTTTCCATAAGATTTCGAATAGATGTCCCTATTCAAGTTGATTATGTTTCGTTTCTTTCTCGAAGAAAGATGATCAAACAATTCACAATCATGGTCCTTGCGGATCGGATCATCTGTATAGGTTAAACAAAGAAACTCTAGGTATTGTTATCTCTCTTTGAACGAGATCTCAATTCCAGCCACGGTTTCATTAACTATCTTATAAGTAGAACCCCTCATTTTTTCGATCTGGTTCCTTCACCACTGCGAACCCCGGTTTGATGCAGTTGTGATATGATTTTTATTTACTGGGAGAACACAAGTACTCTCTTGCAGATCCATGACCTTCCCCACATCAAGTACTAATTTTTTAAATGTCTAATTAGATCCGGTAATTATTCAAATTATGAGAAGAATAGAAGCTCGTTGCTTTTTTTAACCAACAGTGAAGCCATTGGTCTCTATCCTTTAATTCACTTGACCCAACTGTAATTGTGAACTTCTCTTGTCTTCATCCAAAAAATAAAAACACAATTTTCGAATTATCCGATAGGGATCAACTCATAATTCTACTAAAAATAATAAGAATATAATAAAAAATCTTCTTATTATTACATCCATTGCCTTTCAGTATTAGTCACGTTCTTACAGTGCCTACCAATAGTCTGGATGAATTCCTTAGTTGAATAACTGTATAAAAGATCATAGTCGCACTTAAATGCCGAATAATCTACCATTGAGTTAGCAACCCAACTAAAGAAATTGGAGACAATCCATTATTAAGAAAATACATGTTGTATAACAGGAAACCCAGCAAACTGCTCAATGGAGAAAATGGAACACCTAACAACACATCTTCACAAACCAAGAACTACGACATCACCCCTTTCATTTTGAGATGTCGGAGGGATTATACCATTCCAGCCTTTTTTTCATTCTTTTTACGGTGCCCAAAAGGAAGAATGTGAAATATCATCCGACATGTCATGTGAATGTATGTACAAAAGTTTCCTTTAATGTAGGTGTATTGTCTCCTTTGGTAGTTCAACAGGCTTGGAATATAAATCTTGCACACAATTTATTGGAGATGGCAACAATCTGTTTCATTCAGGCTACTGGATTAAAGAACGATTTTCCAGAGTCAATCCAACTAACGGGTATGGATCCAGATGCGAACAATACCCGTTTCCAACAAGATTATGGAGTGCATAGACTGAAAAACCGAGCGTCCATATAGCACGCCACCGTATCTGTTGCATCTCTTCAAACTGATTCTTCGCAATGCCTTGCGTTGTCTTCACAATGTAAAACAAAAAAAATCATACTGTTGCTATCAAGCACATTTTGTTCTCTATTCCAAGTCCACAGGAAACTACAACAAAGACTTCAAGATGATGTCAGAATTGGGTCCAAAGCCATGAATATGCTGCAATTGCATCATCATTTTAACATTCATTTTCCCACATCAAATAAGAAAATGCGATGTAATAACACAATCTGCAATCCAAAGTAAACCAGTACAGGGTAAAATCAAGCTATCTGTAAGTCCTGTACATGCACCATTCTAAATTGTTTCTGCAGTACGTTCCGAGCCTTACGACTCATCGAATTAACTGAATACCTTGGCAGCTTCCCGCTCCCGCGGAAATCCCTGAATTTACACAAAATACAATAGATGATATGGACATATTTTATTTTAATTGTCTCTTATTAATGTAGGATATAGTCTCGCTCAAAAAGCAAACCAAGTAGAGGGTTTTAGGCAAATTACTACTGTGTACTTGATAAAGTTTTTAAAGGCACTGACTAACATAGATATCTTACTCGTGCACATCTAGGGTCAGACCATGTCAAGCATAAACACAAGAATTCAGAGTTATGTGATATTCCAACAGAAAAAAGGGATCGCAACTAACATGTGTATGTATATCAAGAAGATCCATTTTTGGTTGTGCATGGTTCTTGATTCCAATTGTATGTTTAATAGACATGACGGGCTACCCCCCTCCCCCAATAGAAGGCTCCCCGACAGATGTCAGCAGCCTTGAAACCCCTTGGACCTCGCACATTACAAGCAAGGATATTGTATAAAGATGCCAAGTTCCTCTTCTAGACAAGTTCAGAGAGGATGGGGGGTCGCCGTCATGTATTCTACCTTGAATAGGACAGAAGCTTCAATTGTTGCCATTGTTGAGCACAATTTTACTTTCCAATATGTCTATAAAAATAAGAGAATAATGGATATGCGCTGATAGCGCTAGAAATTTTCTTGCACTGCTGTGCATATCCACTATTTTCGGTGGTTTTTTAATATCATAGTTGTACACAATGATCTACAAATAGTAAAATCTCGAAATATACCGATAATATACTATCAACGAGCACATAGCATGAGGTTCTCTATTTTTTTTAGATTATAGGATTTTTAGTATATGTAGATCATAATGTAGAACTCCGATCTTCACAATAACCATTGAAAGGTAGTGGATATGCAATGCAGGAAAAATTTTGCGCTATCAGATCATGTCCGTTATTCTCTTAAAAAGGGGGGAAGTAAATTCGGTATATCTATTAACAAGAAATGTCAACATCCAACGGTGTAAATCAATAGCTTTACTTTTTCAATGGCATTATACTTCCGACATTTCAAACTTCTTAATATGTGGCCAACAAAGATCAAGTACACTGAATGCAAACATAAATTGATGAGAACATACTCAAACATGCATTCCGAGGAGTTCAATCCAGATCTCCTTATTTGGCAAACCCCTGTGTTTTTCTATGTAATTATACAGTCCACCAGTAATTCGCATGGTATTGGCCTCTTTCACAGTGCATATTAGAATAGTTGATAATCGATCAACGAACAACTATGATGCAAGATTTACTAGTGATGCGAACAAAACCATGTGATTTTGCTCTCCGCAAAGGAGCAGTAACTGGAACATGAAGTGCTTCTAGGATGCACAGATGATCGAGGATAGCCACAGTCCCGTGCCGGACACAAATACAATACACATTCACCTCAAACATGAGCAGATTCGTTTCCTATTGTATCCACTGGCAATTCAGAGAGGCAGTGGCACCGACACGACAAAGAAGTGTGGCCAACACACCTGAAACATTGGGGACAACAATTTGGGTTTTATTTCCTTAACATAGAACTCTAATTCGGAGGTGAGAAGAGAGGAAAAAATCTTATGTGTGGTCTGAGTTTGTTTTCGACCCAACCCAAAACTTTGCTTATTTTGTTTATGGTTAATGAGTTTGGGCTCAATTCCGAACCAAAACCAAACACAAAATTTAATTTAATTTGGTTAGATTTGCTGCGTTCAGATTTGATTCCAACCCAAATCTGAAGGCAACCTCAAAACACATCTACCGATATTACTATAAAAAGAGCTAGTTTCAAGCTACATGAGGTCAATTTTTCGGTTTGCCAAGAAGTACCTAAGATACCCTTGTCTAGAGAATCTCTACCGTTGATTCTCCTTGATAAATCTCAACCACTTATATTCATTATTGTTGATGAGTCAAATTCACAACAGAGAGCCGGTCAAGATTTTGCCAGGTCAACCTCCTTTTTCGGTGCCAAAAAGAGAGAAACGAGTGGGCATAGGATTGGAGGGTGGACCTTAGATTTGAATCTGATATTTAAGTCAGTTCAAACATGAGGAAAGAGGTGTGTAGTAGGTTTGAGCGTGAGTATTCATATACCTGAGATGAGATCGATCTGCTATTTTTAGAGCCGGTGTCTGTTACACCACATCACGGGGAGTTATGGGAATCTCCGATTTCCCAACGTAGTTGGTTCCCCCAAAGCAGGCATGCGGTTATGCATATGGTGGGTGGGCGTTGAATGACATCAGTCTGTAATAGCTTGGAGAGAGGTTAGCACATTCGTCCGAAATCATGCCGCCTTGGCCGGGTGGGGCGGTTAAAGCAGGCTGACCTCACCAAATGGGTACCTGCTGGGTGCGTTACGCATGTGATAGTTTGGAGAGAGTGATGGTCATCCATTGAGGATCAATCAACTTTGGTCATGTGGGCCGACCTCACCAGACGGGTAGGTCCTCGGGTGGTGAGGTTGAAGGACCGACCTCGGGTGTTTACCACTAAGGTCGTCCTGCGGAGCCATGCTTGTCGACCTGAGTCAGCGAGTGCGGGTCTGCCTTGTACAGCTGTGCTCATAGCTTGGTCGGGCCAACCTCCCAAGCTGCTCTCGGGCTACCCCCTGAGGACACATGTAGCCTTAAAGTTCATGCGCAGTGGCCCTTACCATCTGGTTTGGCTAGGCCTCAGCCCAAAATAGCAGTTACATGGGCACCTCGTCTTATGTCTTGACACTGCCGATATAAGCTGCACCTCTGAGGTCAGACGTTGCGAAGCGAAAAGACAAAATCGAAGAGAAACTGAAGAGTCAGATAACGTCAGTCGACCTCGTCTAATTGGACTAACTCACTTCAGAGTGTGGCATTTGGGACAGCGCCTAAGGAAGGAAAACCTCATCATGCCATGCTGACGTGGCCTCCTCCTCTCGAAGTCTGAAAAGGCAGAGCCGGCGTGACTTGTACTTTTCATGGGTCCGAGAAGGCATGCTCGATCCTTGAATGGACATCGATGCTGATATGGCGCACTGAGAGCAGGTTGGGTGACGTGCGAGCTAAACGGTTAGAACTTGCTCAGAGAGATCGTAGATCTGAACGATCACAATCTGTTTCTGCTTAGGGAAGTTAGGACGCGATCGTGGAGATAGTAAGCCTGGCTGGACAAACCACTTTAATCAGTTCAGTCACATCTGCCATTCTAACATATTCTATGCTCACCAACCGTTTCTCCAAAGCATATTATACAGGAGATTTGGGAGGTTGAATAGATCATTTCTCTGTGGCGGGATCAAAGGTAAGAAAAACTGCATCTAGTCAATTGGAAAGAGCTTTGTAAACCAAATAAGTTAGGCAGTCTTGGAATTTGGTATATGAAGTGGCATAACGATGTGCTTTTGTAGAGATTAGCATGGAGGTTTTTAATGGAGCCTAATCCCCTTTGGGTTCAGCTTTTGAAATCTAAGTATAAAGTTCCAAAAGACATGATCTCCTATATTTCTAATATGGATACTCACTCATCTTCTTGGTTGTATTCATGGAAAAGTTTAGTCCATGGTATGCAAGTTTTAACGGAAGGACTTGTGAAACGGATCGGTAATGGGACCACAACTAGATTTTGAAGTGATAAAGGGCTAGAGCAACTACTTTCGATTATTGTTTCTCTTCCATGCGGGGTGGATACTTTCCGGATACTGGTTTAGGAATTTGTCCAAAATGGTACATGGGATGTGTCGAAATTATTACTTTCTGTTTCAGAGAATATTGCTTAACAACTTATGTCTTATCCATTTTCCAAGGTCACGACACAGGATAATAGATACATATGACATCTCACGTTCAATGGAAAATTTAATTCTCAGTCTTTGTATCAAAGCGACAGTTGTTGGAGAAACATATCCTAATCTTGGATGATAATCATGCATGGATATGAAAATTGCCTCTTCCTGCTTAATGGTTGTACTTCTTATGGCTAGTCTTAAAAGAAAGGATTGCACCAATGCTGTGTGATTTCAGCATGGTATCTAAGAGTTAGATTCATGCTCAATCTGTAAAGTAGAGGCTGAAACTACTATTCATGTCTTAAGATATTTCTGCGAGGCCAGAAAGATTTGGAATGTTTTCTTCCCTATTTCTGGCTTTGCTTGATTCTATCATTTATCTCTAGCAGAGTGGGCGAAGGAATTCTTGAATGCTAAGACCTACCCCTCTACTCAAACTATTACCTTTGCTACCTGTTTATGGAAGATATGGGGTGCCCGTTATAGAAGGGTTTTCGGCTACTGACAAATGTAATGAAGATATATTTATTGTGAGGTATATTGCTCTTGTTGCAGCAGAGGTGTCAAGGGTCTATGATAAGCTTAAAGTCGTCAATTCTGCTCCTTCTGTGATTAGGTGGTGTTAAAGCCAAAATTGGTGATAACGGTATCAGGGCTAACGTGGACTTCTTTGTCGATGTGGAGCCTCGTCAGTAGGTGGAGTATGGACCTTGGTTAGTAGAATCAGGTTCGATGGTAATCTGAATGCTAGGCTGCAGCGCGGAAACTCGCTTGCCTCAGCGGCTGAATGCGACGGTCGTTCGACCCTCCGGTGGAGCCGATCCTTGAACGACTATCGTCGAGAGCTATCGTTCTCGTTCGACCCTCCTGTTGGGTCGTATCTTGATTTTCCTGTACCACAAAGGACCGTCGGGGGGTCAGATCTGGGTTCCGACCCAAATACCATCCGATGCTTAAGTTAGAACGAGAACTTAAGAATAAGCTAATGGCTGTTGAGATCGACCCACGGAGGTTCGTCTCGAGTCAGTCGCCGCAAGCTATTGAGATGAAGAATTATAAAGTGAAATGTAAAATGTCTGAGTATTAGGTTTCTCGTATCTTGGAAGATCCCTCCTTCTGATTGTTATCTTTGTATTTATAGACTTCAGAGTCTTTTCAGTGACGTTGGGAGAGCTAACGGTCAACCATTATGGTGGCACGATCCCTCCAATCAATAGGGGTAACCGTCGCCTACGCCTCCCGACAATTATGAGCTATAATTGTTTGCTTCCTTGAGCTACGGAAGCTCAAAGGGCAAATGACACGTGGGTGTTGACTGGGTCGATGCTTGGCTACAATAATGGGCTCTAAAGGCTTAATGGGCCCAGCGAATATCTTGGTGGGCTCGTTGGCAATAATATGAATCATCCCTCAAATGCCGGTCCAAGGCTTCAACAGGTGGTGTCCGCGTAAATGTGGAGTTGTCAAACTCAATGTCGATGGGGCAAGTAAACGAAATCAAGGTGTCTCAGGGGCATGTGGCATATTTCAAAATGACATGCGTAAATGGTTACCGGGTTTCTTTGCATATGTTGGATGTAGTACTAATCTAAATGTTGAACTTCAAGCTATTCAACTGGGGTTAGAGATTGCTTGGGATCAGGGTTTCGAAGTGTTTCGAAGCGATTATTGCTTGGAATCAGGGTTTCCAGGAGGTTATCTATGAATCAAAATTAAAAGTATCAGACTTAAAAGTTGTTCTTCTGCTTCTTGATTCGCTTGATGTCTCCTCTCGTCTACTTTTGAATCTGATACTAGATATTCGGAAGTTTGTTTCACGATTTTGACATTGCTTAATTTGGCATGTTTTTTCGTGAGGCTAACTTTTGTGTCGATGCTCTAGCAAACTTGGTCTGTCAACTGAATGATGAATTGCGGATTTGGAATAGAGCACCACCGTCATTATCGCAGCTACTTATGCATGATGCAAGAGGAACCATATGCACTAGAGTATCTACCTTATGATTTGTTGTAAATTTTTCTTTCGATGTATCAAAAAATAGGGTTTTGGTATACGCATCCCTTAAAATGTGTATTTTGATATTCATCCCTTAAACATGCGTATTTGCTCTCATGTCCCTCAAATATTAAACTTTAACCTTAATAATTCATCCACCCTATATTTTGTTAAAGAGGTAACCGAACTTAGATTAATTAACACTTAAATACTGATGATAACGAATTAATTAAGAATTAAACACTAATTAACAATTAACCAACTCAAAAACACCCACACATTAATTTTGGGCGGAGGCGCCGCCGCCTCCCCGTCTTTTTTTTCTTGAGATGGAGGAGCACCGCCTCCTCCCCCTCCTCAAACAGAGCACCGCCTCCTCCCCCTCCTCGTTTGAGGAGGGGGCGGCAGCGCTCCTCCACGCCCAAAAAAGACGGAGAGGAGGCGGCTCCGCCTCCCGAAAAAATCGACGAGGAGGATGACAGAGGAGACGGCAGCACATTCGCCTCCCCATCCTCGTTGGTTTTTTGCCCGGGGGGAGGGGAGGTGCCGCCTCCCCCTCCTTTGTTTAGGAGGGGAGGAAGCGGTTGTGCCGCCGAAGCCGCCCCAAAAATGATGGGGAGGAGGCGCGTCGCCACCTGCAAAAAATCGACAAGGAGGAGGGCAGAGGCGCCGCCCCCTCCGCCCTCCTCCTTGTCGGTTTTTTGCAGGCGGCAGCGGGGCCTCCCCCTCCTCTCTGTGAGCCACCCAGACCCCTCCCCCTAAACCAACAGTCCCGCAGTCATCTAACGAAATATTCCCTCTCCTGTTAGGTTAAACCTAACAGAAAATTAGAAAATTAGAGAATGTGATTATTAAAGTTAGAAGTTTAAGATTTGAGAGGTTTGAGAGCAAATACCGTATTTAAGGGATTAAAAACCCAATAATAATAATAATAGTCTAGCATTCAAACTTTCTATTAAAAAGATTTTATTATTATTATTATTTCAATAACACAGTCCTCGATAAATGTAAATCATAGTGAGAGCACACTTTTATTAATGACCGCACCTTTAAGTTCTATCTCCTTCCAGTTTAAGATGCGGTGAATTCACAGTTTATAGATGCGGTGCACAAAAATGTGCGGTCGTTAATCGGTATTAGATGAATTTCTGGGCTGATCGATCAACTAATAACTACTCGTTAACAATGAATTCCTAGCACCGTTCCGACTTGGCTATCAAACACGATCTCCATCAGTCTTTTGCATGTTTGGCCAACCCTAGTGATCAGAGCATCATCTATTGGCTTTTTTTTACGAAATATTGGCTTTACTCATGTGATTCCTTGCATATCACGGATGGCCTTTGATAGAGAATTTGCATTAGAAATTAATCACAATTGTATTTGAGAAGTGTTATCATCAGACGAAGAAATCGCATGTGATCCGCCTGAGAAATCGGAAATATTCATCTCTTCACTCCAGTTCCTCTAGTCCATGCTCGACACTATAGATTGCCGATCGAGATCACCGCCGATCTGGCCGTCGGAATCCCACGAGGCTGAGATCATTCAGCTCCGCCGCCCCCCTTACCGAGGCATACGCCTCAGAGCGGAAGGGATGTAGCAGTAGAATCAGGTGAGGGCGGGAAGCGCGGTTAAAAGTGGGGTGAAAGATAACCGATGGGTAAATCTAACATCACTCTCACAGTGATAGTAATACTTGAACAATTCCATGGAAGCCGTGATAAACCCTGACCTGAGTGACTGGATGCGAGAGAATCGTTCAGGCGACCGCGATTGGCTGGTTGTTCGATGGCTGGTTCTTCTTATTGCTATCCGCGGCGAAATCCTCCTGGCTGTAGATTACGGTGATGTAGAGGGAACAACTAGGGCACCGGGCGATCTCCTCCCCCAATCGGAGCTCCTCTTTCGTGATCTGGAACAGATCGCCGCAAGGGCACGGGTACGTGAACGCCTGAAGCTCCTCGCTCCACTCCATGTCCTCGATCTCCACGTCGTCGTACGACATCGAGATTTAGAGATCGAAGACGACGAAAATGATCAATGGAGCCGCCGGGAGCGAGGAAAAGAGGGGAGTTTTATCGAGTCGCCGCCTTTTCGTACGCGTGATTCAAAACTTTAGTATTTGAGACGGTAATCATTTTAAAGGTAAATTAAACTAAACACCCTGGTATTTTCTTCCATCTTAATGTAACATCCGTTTTACACCTAGAATATTATTATAGAATAATGTAGAAAAGATGGCATTTGATCTAATAAATTATCTGATCTAATCAGGTAACAAGACACATAAAGTAGGAAAATACAAGTTCTATATAGGCTTGTACTTTCAATAGAGCCCTCCTTTTTTGTGTCTTGCACATAATCTATTAGATCAAGTGCCACCCAATCTATATGATTCCATATTATTATTATCTGACAATTTTATTAATGTAAGCTACATTAAATTATTTGAGATTTAACCATGCAAAAAACTTACATTACACCCAAATGACCACAAAAGGGACCCAAATATATAAATAATAATAATCATAAATCATCAAAAGAAAGGCATTATTCTAACAAGGTGGTGATGAGGGAAGGAGAGAGCAGAGATGGAAAGAGTTGGAGTTAAAAATATAAATAAGAGTGATTGTTAATAAATATAAAAATATTAATATGGTTGCGGTGAAATTAACAATACTCTTATTAAAAATAGGCAGCACAGATTAGTTTATTTTTTTAACATTCCCAAAAACCGTGGCCCAGGATCAGAACAAGCCGGGGACACTCTCACTGAAGCACCGAGTCATTAGAATTAAATTATGAAGTACTTTTCAATCAAACGATTAAACAATCTGTAACAGACAAAGAACTATAAATCATGAAACATAACAAAAACTATTTAAAGAAAAGTTTTAAAAAATTTGCAATAAGACAATAACAGGCAGTCCTTCAAGGTTAAATCATCAATTTTGACATATCAAAAGGTTTACATTTCCATAACAAGTTGTATCAAAAAACTTCAGCTGAATGCAGAAACAGAGGCTTTAGCTTTAGCTGAGAAAATCTCTTACAAACCCTACACAAGGAAACCACTCAACAGAGAGCATGCATGAACCGAAAATGCAAGTTTAACCTTATAAAAGAAGCGAGGATTCATGCTCCGGTTGGGAATGGAGTAAAGAGGTAAAACTCGAGATCCTCAGGCGACGGACTGGAGAGCCCTGTTGAAGTTATCTTCAGCAGCAGCGGCTTGTTTGATGAGCAAGTGATCAGGATGTGACAGCTTCAACTGGCTGCAAAGACGTGCACGCACGCACATTAAAAAAACGTTGATGTAGTAGAAGCTTACCAAGTAAAAAGCATATTACATACATAATGCTTCAAGAGATGTGCTATATACACCCCAAATCACGGGGTGTATATAATTTTCCTTGCCAAAAATGGAAAATCCATCACCTCATTTGTCTCCTCTCTCTCTCTCCCCAAATTTTGGTTATATTTGGCACGGAAAACTATATACACCACCTACTTTGGAGGTATATATATCATATCTCACGCTTCAAAAGCCAGGGGTGAAAACCAAAGCATCGAGAAGGACATGTGACAGTAGAAATCATGGGTTGCCAAGTTCAATGGCCAAAAAGAAGTTAGAAGCAAATGACTAAATGCTATGACTCGACAGGGAGACAAAGAAAAAGGTACAAGTTATGGAAAAATAAAATAAAATAAAATAAAATGCACGTTACAGCTACACTCCACCTATAAAACGGCTATCCCTTCAGCATGGAATAACTTACTTGACATGGCGATGTTTTAAGACTTTGCATTAGTGTGTCTAGATATTTGAGGAATGCTACTGATTGGATCTAATCGCAGACAACCATGTGAATCTTTAAGAAACAGTGGGTTTTTGCAGGAGTGCTGCTAGCCAAATTGCACATTTTGCTAAATATATATTACATTTATTTACAAGTTTGCCATTCCATTTGGTAAGGTTCTAAAAGGCAACGGCAAACTTGTAAATAAATGTAATATGTTTAGCAAAATGTGTAATGTGGCTAGCAGCACTCTTCTTGCAGACTTGCAGTTCAGCTGCACAATAATTTTGGTTTTCATTCCTGTGTTTCTGTTTAAGGTTCGGCATCTGTCCATGGTCTACTCACCTCGTACATTTGAGACTCTTATAGTGATCGTGCCCATGCTATCTATTATGACTGCACATAAATTTGTGCTTTTTGGTATAGACAATAAACATATAGTTTGTTTTAGCTTTCTAATGAAGTGCAATCATTGGGTCGCATGCAAAAGTATTTTTATATTCATAGGTAATAATGGGAAAGGTAGATGTGGTGTGTGTATTCGAGTGGATCAAACATGCGGATCCAACCTACTTAAGTTTAAATTGAGACAAACTAAATGAAAAATTTGTTCTGTTAAGTGATCTACCTCCACGACAATGTGAGCCAAAATCAACATTTTAGTATTGTCATGAAAATGGACGAATTTGTCGCTACTTGATGCATAATAAAACATGACCAAATTATTTGAAGTTTATTTGTAGTTGGTATAAACATGTTAAATCATATACAACACACCATATTTTTCATTTAGGTTGCTCAAATTTATATTTGAGTGGGTTGACTTCGTATGTTTGGTACACTCAAATGGATCATAGTTAACCATAGATGTGTGAATGTGTATGTATATATGTAAGTGAATAATGGGAGACATAATATATATTGTTAAGCCACATATGCGACTTCAAAAAGTTCACTTTTATTTTCCGGACGATAAGAACAGCTTATTTTGATCTTCATATTCTAAAAAGTCAACACCAAATATTGGATGAACCAAAGAGATTTTGTTCGTTTATCCATTAACTAGTATTACTGCAAAAATGTTAAATTTGTGACTCTTAGATAATCAAGCAAAACATATTGGTTTCACATAAAACTTGGTGTTTTGAAGGTTTAGAATATGAAGATGAAAGTGAACAATTCTAAAAAATAGTGAAGGGTTGAGATACATTCGTTTACTGTTATTTTTACATGCAATACTCTGTCTCTTCACTGCTCATCTTCTAATGTCCCAAGTACGCAATAGAAGAAAAATGTGATCTAAGATGTGGCTAGAATTTGAAAGATAAAAATATGATTTTTATTGGAAATAAGAAGAAAATAAAGATAGTGGCCACGTTCGAGAGGTTGACTGCTCTACAAACTCACCAATTCGAGAGAATGACCGCACTACAAAAGAGAAAATCTCTCAGCCTCTCACAAGTTCTCTCAAGATTCAACCTGAAAACCACTAAACTCCCTGTCCCATATAAATACTAATCAGAATTCCAGCAAATTACAAATAAACACTCAAACCCTAAAAATAGTGAAGGGTTGATTTTTTTGAGATCACACATACATTCGTTTATTGTTATTTTTACATGCAATACTGTTTGCAATACTCTGTCTCTTCACTGCTCATCTTCTACTGTCCCAAGTACGCAATACAAGAAAAATGTGATCTAAGATGTCATAGGATATGCTAGAGTTTGAAAGATAAAAATATAATTTTTATTGGAAATAAGAAGAAAATAAAGATAGTGGCCACGTTCGAGAGGTGGACCGCTCTACAAACTCACCAATTCGAGAGAATGACCGCATTCTCTACAAAAGAGAAAATCTCTCAACCTCTCACAAGTTCTCTCAAGATTCAACTGAAAATCCCTAAACTCCCTGCCCCATATAAATACTAATCAGAATTCCAGCAAATTACAAATAAACCATCAAGCCCTAAAAATTATAGAAGCCCCTAAACTTCTCAGAAATTACAGATATATCCATTTATAGGATGTTGCATCATCATTACTTCGCTCTCGAAGAACCACTGTGTCCTCAAGTTGGTGTCATGAAAACCATATGCATGCTACTATAAGTGGAGATGCTCGTTTCCTTCTGGCTCATCTTCCTCCACCACATCATCTTCACATGCTATGAACAGCTAGAGGGTGTGATCGCGACAACTATGCCATGTGTTGAACTTCTCATCACAGCTGAAATACAATCCCTTTGATCGATTATCCCTCATTTTAGCATCTGCAATGCATCTGAATTGTCCTTCCGGTCGTGACTCACTGTTCTTTTCTTTGATGGGCCGATCTCCTCCGATAATGCCTTATGTCCCTGGCCGGTTCCTAGCTGCGGAACGTGGATCTACTCCTAGTCCATCCGAAGCTCCTCTCTACGATGAGGCGGTCCTCAATCAGCTGAGCCATGTCCATTGTCTCCATCAATCCCCTAGGCCGATGTATGGGTAGGTTTGTGCATATGTTCGCCTTGAGCCCCTTCATGAAGCTCCACTCCAAGATCTCCTCTGTTATGTCCCTCGCTCGTCCTGAGAGTGTCTTGAACTTCTCCGTATACTCCCTGACATAACCATCCAACCAGAGTGCTAGCAGCTGCTCATATATGTTCTCTCCCTGGATATCTCGAAACATGTCCACCAAGCAGTCATTGAGCTCCTTCCCTGAACGGAAATGATGTTGATATTTCATCCACGTGAACTAAAAGAGCGAATTTCCCTCGAAGCAAATGCCAGTCACCTCCCATTTGTTGTCTCTCCGTTAGGCGTGTCACCGAAATAAACCTCTCAGCTCGATAAGTCCAATCGTAAAGATCATCATCCTCAAACAGTGGTATCTTCAGCTTCTTCGCACTGTCATCAACCCAAGACTCCCCTGGCCTACTCACCCTCCGGCCTGCCCACAGTATGTTGGATGATAAGTGTCCCATCGAATCTCCTGAGATCGCATATAACCCCTCAATGGGTTGTCGCCTACGTCATCTTCTCTGTCCCAGTCAACATCGCTACAATCTAGGTCATTACATTCCTCCTCCTCATAGTCCAGATCCTCATAATAGTGATCTCGAAATTGCTCATAAGCCGAAATTGGTCGTCGTCGCCTCTCTGCAGCAAACCGAGGTCCACGAAGTCCCTGTAGATTTTCCACGTCATACTCAGGTCCCGTGAGAAGCCCAAAGTCGTCATCGGTGTCTCGATTGGCCACCAAATGGGCCGTGATGCCCCCTGCGGCCCTGCAGGGGCGCCTGGGGGCCTCACACCCCCCGCGGCCCTACAGGGGCTCGAGGAGCCCCTGCAGGGCCGCAAGGCCCCCAGACCCTGTCGGGGCTCGACAGCCCAAGAAGGGCTGCTCAATGGTCGACAAGCCCCCATGGTGGGTGAAAAAGCTCATTGCCCTCCTTTTCGTCCACCGCTTTCTCGTAGTGGTCCGTGTTAGTCCTTCAACGTATTCATCAACTTTTCTCTTTCATTTTTTCAAAGTTTTTGCCTTTTGCACTTGATCCGGTATCCAATCCCAATTTGAGTTCTTCGCCCATTTTGAATCTGATTTCGTTGAGATAGTTATTGCGTTAGAGTTTGCATGAAAGCTTCCACCTTTGCATCCAACTTCGTCTCCATCCTCACCAACGTCATGAATCTCGTCTTGAGACCGGATTCAAGAGAGATCATTAATGATTCTAGCTTCGCCACCGATTTCTTCAACTCTACCACATCGGCGTCGAATTTCTCCTCCAAATCTTCGATCTTTTTCGTTGTCGCCGCTGCATTGATGCTTGGATCGATGCTCGGAAACCAAATTGATAGGGTTCGCTAGGGTTTGAAAGATAAAAATATGATTTTTATTGGAAATAAAAAGAAAATAAAGATAGTAGACACGTTCGAGAGGTGAACCGCTCTCCCAAGCCACCAATTCGATAGGATGGCCACTCTCCACAAAAGAGGAAATATCTCAACCTCTCGTAAGTTCTCTCAAGATTCTACTAGAAAAACCCTAAACTCCCTAGACTCATATAAATACTAATCAAAATTTCAGCAAATTACAGAAATACCCCCAAACCGTAACAATTACGAAAAATGCCCCTGAACTGCCTCGAAATTACAGATCTGCCCTTTTATATGGTGCAGCCTCATCAATATGCCAATGATAACAATGACATGAAATTACATTTCAAATCAAAAGTTAGGTATTTGTTCCCTCCCAATACATGGCGAAAATTTCATACAATCTTCAGAACAATTGATAATGTGATGTGCTAGAAAGCATCCACTTAAACACTTATTTTGTTCCATAAACTATGTTTGACTAGATTGCTGGTATTTATTGCTAATAGTTTGCTGGCGGTTTGTGCTGGTGCACTACTCTCATAGAAAAAAAAGCTTCATTTAAGCTGGATATGTTGCTCATTAGTTTCACCATGCCCTTGGTATGTATTACATGCATTTACTATGAGACTAAAACCTTTACACTGGGCGTACTTAAATTTGAGCACATTATACAGTAATTGTGGTCAACTGGCAATGGCTACCTGTGCATGTTCCGCAGAAATTTTTGAAAAAACTGTTACTACAGAACATGTGTGCTTACCTAAGGTACCGTGACGAAGGTTTGCCCATGTGAAGACTGCACACAACTAAATTGGCAAGAGTTGCTGCATCCTTTGCATCCTATAAACCATAAGAAAAATATTATCAGTAGAAAAACAATGCAAAGTTACTTTTCAGATGCCTTTACAAAAAGTCAAATTTCTAAATATAAGGTGCAATCTATATTAAATCAAAAAAATTCATGTCCAATATACCTTGTTTAGTGCTTCAATCAATAGAGTTTCAGCTTCATCGAAGCGGCCCATGTGCATAGAGCAGACGGCCTTTCCATTAAGAATCACACCCGTCGTCTGATATTTCTCGGAAATATCTGAGAAAATAAGATTTGCGTCCTGAATCTTGGAACCGCCCTGAAATTGACAATGTATGATCCGTACATTTCAATAAAGTAAATAGAACTGTCCTTGGCAAAGAAATCGTAACCAAACTTACTACTGCCAGATTTATCCATGCATTTGCAAGTTGTGTCAGTGTGTGGTCTTCATCAATTTGCTGCATGATCTTAAGTTGTTTCTCTGCATAATCTGACCTGTGCATCTTTATGAATATCTGAACATTCAATGCAAGCCTGCATAGAAAACACATAAGTTGTAGAACTGTAGCGACAATCAAGTGAAAAGAAGCATGGATATCTTTAAAGATAACCCGTAGATGCCTCGTGTCTTACATGCTTGGCCTCCTCTAAACTCAATAGATCATTAAATCATTAACAAACACATGTGACTAGTCCACAAGAATTTTCCCATAAAGATTCTCATTCATAAATCGGTTTTTATTAACAATGTTCTAGAATTTTTTTCTACCAGATATCAAGTGTTTGCCTGTCAGCAATAAAATTTCGAACAAACTTCTCACGGGAAAAGGGCTAATAATAATAGATGCTACTACATTTTCATGACAACATTCTAAAACTTGTGTAAACTCATAAACTTAAAAGAAGTAATCACACAAATGAGTTGATACATATACAAAGCAAACACTACAAAAAATGAAATGCTGGGTGTGGGTGTTCACCTACTCTATCTCAGCCCCTGGGCAGATTGCCAGACAACATAAAATCTGCTACCTAAGAAAGCTAAATCTAAGCCAATAACCTTCTTGGATATAATTGCATTTCGTCACAGTGCACCAGCTATGGCTAGGGATTCTCAATGTGAGGGAATGGTAAAGAATGAAGCTTATGAAGAAAGATGCACTGACAGCGAAAGGGGGTTATGCAGGAATAATAGAGGGAAAGATACAACTTTCAAAAAGGACACAACCAAAAGGAAGTATATGACAAACTGTTCTTTCAAATTTTACCGAAAGAGGGCGATGGCTCACACTGAGTTATTTAGGAAAATAAAATCAATTACGTGTCAGGAATCGGAAGAAACGGAAAAGTAAATATTTTTTTTTCAATAAGATAGAAAAAAGGAGGCATGCTACTTACAGTTCCATTGTTCCTCCAGTATTGGTGTGCTTAAGTGCTTCATTGTAGTTTTGTTCGTGCACGTATATTATGCCTGCGATCAGCCGGAGGACAGGATTATTAGATATTGCTGCATCACTCAACCACTCCTGGAGGCTTGATTTTGCACCTTCCTTTATAATTAAAAAAGTATTAAAACAAATTAATTTAATCTGACAAATCATAACCTTTAAACAAACGAAAAATCGTCTTATTAGTTATCTAATCTAGGTGATGTGGCCCAAATTCTTTGTTGGCTCTAACAAAGCAAAATAGTGTAAATTAAACTGCAGTTCTTGTCAGTATGTAATTATATAGAAAGTTCTAAAGGGATAAAGATTCAATTATTCTTTCAGCTGATGAGCTCTCTACCTCTCTAGCACTTCTTATTTAGTCGCTGGTCGGCGAAAAAATGTTTTATTGAGGTCTAAAGCAAAGGACTATGAGAGAACATCGAACACTCAGCTTGAGAAATGAATTCAAACTAACTTGATTGAGACCGTGAACCACAACTTTAAGGGATTCCAAAGACAAATAAAGGCAAGGTAATTTCATAAAACGTATTCCATGTCTAAATAAATATATCAAGCTGCACAAAAAACACATTGGTTGAATTTTATAAATGTTACATTCCGCTAACACCCTTACATTATGGCAATCTGTCACTAAACAAATTTGAAATATGATATTAGCGGAAACTACACATGAAAGTTGCAGACACTGAGAGAAAGAGAGACAGAAAAGATATTTTGTTGTTTGAGGATTCCAGATATGGCTGAGAGTATTTTGATACTGAATAAGAGAAACTCAACCCTCTTATATAGGGGCCACCGCCATATCTTCCATCCCTCAACCGCCCCGGATTTTGCTCAACCGCCCACGATTTCCTCAACGGTCATGTGAGACTTTGTCTCTCGGTTGAGGAAAATCCTCAACCGAGTATCGGGTCGGTTACAAGCAGATTTGGCCATATCAGGCCATAACCAACTTACATCTCCCACTTGGCCTGAAATGGCCAAGTGCATTCCGGTCATATCCTCACTATCCGTGAGATATAACACATGATGTAATTTCACATACTCCCACTATCCGTGAGATATGCACATTTTATTTACCGAGTACAATCACTATATATGATTGTCTCCTTTCATTATTCATGAAAGTTTTCTTGACTTAGATATTTCTAAGTCCCATCAAACCAACATGTTTGATAAATGTACCTGCTGGAATACCATTCGTCAAGGGATCAGCAATCATATCACTTGTTGGAATATAAGTCACATTGACTTCTTTCTTTTCCACCATATCATGTACGTAATGATATTGTATTTCAATATGTCTTCCTTTGGAACTGTTTGCACCACTGTGGATCAAGCTGATGGCTGCTTGATTATCACAGTACATCTCAATTGGTCGATCAACCAAATTGAGATCCAAGTCCAATAGGAACCGTCTGATCCAGACCGCATGAGTAGCTGCCATACTACAGGCTATATACTCAGCTTCTTGTGTGTATCTCGCTACACACCCCTGTTTCTTGCTACCCCAAGAAACAGCTGCACCACCAAAGATGAACACATGTCCTGCAGTTGACTTCCTGTCATCTTTGTCCACTCCGAAATCTGCATCGGAGTAACCAAGAACCTCAAGCGAATCTGCTTGATAAACTAACTTGTGATGCACCGTACCCTTTATATATTTCATAATCCTCTTAACCGCTTCCCAATGAGCTGGACCAGGATTACTTTGATATCTACTAACCAGACTAACTGGGTACGCCAAGTCTGGTCTAGTACAAAGCATTGCATACATCAAACTTCCAATAGCCTGAGCATATGGAACATTCAGCCGACTTTGTCCCTCTCCAGGACATTGTTCTTTACTTAACGGCTTCCCCATAACCAATGGTGTAGGGGCCGGATTGGAATTGTACATTCCAAATCTCTTCAATATTGTATGCAAATACTTTTCTTGGTTTAAACTTAACATTCTAGACTTTCGATCTCTAAGGATCTGTATTCCAAGAACGTAGGATGCATCACCCATGTCATTCATCTCAAATTCACTACAAAGTGCTGATTTAATTCCTTTCAACACTTCAACGTCATTTCCAGCGAGCAAAATATCATCCACATACAGGGATAATATCGTAAAACTGCTCCCACTTTTCAAGACATACACACAGTTATCCAATTTGTTTGCAACGAAACCAAGTTGGATAATAGTGTTGTGAAATTTGAGATACCACTGTCTAGATGATTGTTTTAAACCATACAAAGATTTCTTCAATTTATAAACTTTGTCTTCCTGTCCCTCAACCTGAAATCCCTCAGGTTGATCCATATATATAACTTCCTTCAACTCTCCGTTGAGGAATGCAGTCTTGACATCCATTTGGTAGAGTTCCAAGTCAAGATGCGCAACAATCACTAAGATTATCCGAATGGATGCAAACTTAGCCACCGGAGAATAAGTCTCCTGATAATCAATCCCTGCTATCTGAGTAAATCCCTTTGCAACTAACCGGGCCTTGAATATATCAATAGACCCATCACCCCGATATTTCTTCTTTAACACCCACTTGCATCCTATGGACTTCCTCTCTTCTGGTAAATCACATAGCTCCCATACATTGTTTCTCTCAATTGAGTCAAGCTCCCTTTTCTTGGCCTCAAGCCATTGATCTGACTCAGATGATTTCATTGCATCTGTATAATTCAAGGGATCAGCTTGCTCATCTATATCAATATCCACAGAGAAACAAGATGGTTCACATGAATATAGATAATAATCGTCCATCCATGCGGGTGTTGTTCTGGGTCTTTTGTTGCCACTAAGGGTTGCAAGTTGGACAGGTTCAGCTGGTTGATTTGCCATATGTATATTCTCATTTACAGGTTCATCTTCTATAGCTGGATGATGTACATCATCCACTATATCCAAGTCATCATTCGGAACATCATCTAAGTCCAGCAAGGGTGGCACATTTTCTTGGACTTGTTCCTTTTCTTCTAGATTCTCTAGAAAAGTAGCATCTCTACTTTCAATGACTCTTTTATTTTCATGGAAGAACCTATATCCTTTAGACTTTTCAGAATATCCTATGAATACACATCTTACGGTTTTAAGGTCCAGCTTATCTCTAACCTGATATGGAATGAGAACATGTGCCACACAACCCCATTTTCTCAAATGACTTAAATTGGGTTTGCGTCCATTCCATATCTCATACGGTGTTGTCGCGACTGATTTTGTGGGAATTCTGTTCAGAACATAATTTGCAGTCAATATGGTTTCTCCCCAAAAATCCTTAGAGAGACCAGAATGCGATAGCATACATCTCACTGCATTCATTAATGTTCTATTCTTCCTTTCAGCCACACCATTCTGTTGTGGCGTATAAGGCATAGTAGTATGCTTCTTTATACCGTACAAAATACAGTATTCCTCAAATTCCTTTGAGTTGAATTTCACACCTCTATCAGTTCTTAACACCTTTATGTTCCTTCCAAGTTTTCTTTCAACTTCTGCCTTGTATCTTTTAAAGCTTTCAAAAGCTTCCGACTTTCTGCTTAAAAGATACACAAAAGTATACTTGGAATAATCATCTATAAATGTTATGAAATATTCCTTATTCCCACGTGTCTTTATGCTCAAGGGCCCACAAATGTCAGAATGAACTAATTCCAACAATTCATTAGCCCTTTGACCTTTCGAGAATGATTTCCTGGTCATCTTCCCAGTTAAACAATGTTCACATGGTAATGTCCTTACAACTGTCAGTTCCGATAATAAATCCATTTTGATTAACTGGTCCATCTTATTGTTACCAAGATGACCTAATCTCATATGCCAAAGATCATAATCAGACAAAAGACACGAGGAATAATTCAAATCACCATCTTTATTACCAATATCAGATTTTACAACGGAAAGACAGAATAAATCATGACCGGGCACAAACTTGCCCATAGCAAACACTTTCTTGTCTTTCCCAATAGATACCCTATTGTTGTAAAATCTCACTTCAAGACCCTTCTTCAGCAAAGCCGGAACAGAGACCAGATTACGTCTTATGCCAGGTGCATAAAACACATCTTTGAGGACCATGATGTTGTCCCCAAGATCCAATCTGTATGAACCAATACCTTCTACATCCAGATAGGTATTGTTTCCCATGTATATCATTTGGTCTCCCTTCTTCAGTTCTTGGAAGTCGACAACTCCTTCCTTCGTCTTTGCTATGTGTCGGGTAGCACCCGAGTCGATCCACCAGCCTTCAGCGTCTGTCGTAGCAGCGTTACATTCAGTGACGCCAATGAACTCCCGCTTTCCGGATCCTCCTTGTTCTGGGCATTTTGAGTTGCCCTTATTCCTTGCCTGGGGACAGTTGGCCTTAAAGTGACCATACTTCCTGCAGATGTAGCAAGATCCAGGAGGTCCTTTCTTCCCGCGAGCTGATGGCTGGCCGGATCCCTTGAAGGAGGGCTTCACAGGTCCAAGACGCTGGTTCCCTTGTGCCTTCCGGTATTGAGCAACATTCGCCTCTTCCTCCTGCACAAGGTTGACATCCGAGCCCTTCCTCCTAGCCAGAAGGTCTTGTTCCATTGCTAGCTGAGCTGACAAGTCAGTTACACGCTTAACGGTTCCATTTAGCCTAAGCGTAGTGGCAGCCATATCAAGCGACGGTGGCAGACTATTCAGAATAGTTGCCACCTGAAGCTTCTCAGGAATTTCAGTTCCTGCTGTAGCTAGGTCCTTAGCCATGACAATCATTTTATTCACGTGTTCGGTGACATTGTCACCTTCCTGCATACGGCATGAATTATACCTATGCAGCAGGAGTTGTATGTTCACGTCAGATGTGATATCATACTTCTCCTTAATCGACTGCCACATATCCTTGGCAGTACTACAGTTTTCGAACACCTTTATTAGGCTATCGTCCATGAACATAAGCATGAGACTCATAGCCTTCTTGTCATTAATTTTCCACTGTTCTAGCTCTCTCTTCTGGGCATCTGTAGGATTTTCAGGGAGAGCAGGAGCAGTGGTCTCAATGACACTATCTAAATTGTCATGTATAAGTCCATACCTAATTTTCCGGTGCCACATGTCATAGTTGGAACCGTTTAGGCGTTCTATCTTAGCCAGTTCAGATGCAATCAATTTGCTTGCCATTGTTCGTTACTGATATGGATAAAGTAAGGTTCAGGTACAAAGTTCAAGAATATGACTATATAGATCAATAAAAAAAATTATATCTAATAATCTACCCTAAAATCAAATTTTAATTTAATGAGAGTGACAAATTTTAATTAGGGTATAAGGGGTCCAACTATGCACAAAATAAAATATAATCTGATGTGACAATAGTCTCTACAGTTTTTTAATTAATGTGTGAATCAAGATTTTTTATATTAGGTTCAAGTTGTATGGGTCAAACTTTGCAAATAATAAATTGCAGAATTAACAATAAATATAAAAGAACCTGATTGATGCGTGAAAAACAGTCGCATGCACGTGGATGATGCGGTTGCAACAACTTACCCACTGACTCGGAAGTTGTTAGGCGGTTGAGCAGCTTTCTTTAGCAATGCAAGGTCAGTGGTCACGTACAGAAAGAAGAGAGGCCCGATTTGTTTCTGGTTCGCCTCAAATAATGGAACCTGCTGCCACACTTAATTGGTCACGAAAAAATGGGAATTTGTAAAAAAATGAATAAGACTTTATGGATGACAGAAGCTTATAGGGACAGGAAGCTTGTTTTGCAATGGTAGATGCGTAGAACTTTATGGAAGAAATGAATTAGGGGGAGGCAGCAGTGCCTAGCACTATGAATCACTCTGATTTTGATTTGTCCAAACAAAACAAGAGAGAGAGAGAGAGAGCAGATCCCTTTAAGACTTGGTGGGAGGAATGCGGCAAAACGAGAGTGGATCTCGATTTGGTGGAATAAATGGATGTGGGCTCAGATTTTTTAAAAAAAAAACTAAATTAGAATAATTGAATTGTCTGGAGAAGCTCATTCGGAAATTAAATGATGGCTCGATGCTCCTCAGGAAAAAGGGACGGTTCGGGCTTGGTGTAGCTGCCACAATTGGTCTGCTCCTGCGTATGGATGCAGGAGAAGAACGCCTCGGGAACCGAACGTGGACGCGTGTTGTAGCTCGGTTGATCTAGTAGAAGACGGGTGGAACCGTGGAAGGCTGATCTCCGAAGGGCGCCTCAAGAAAAGAGGCCGCTTTGTGGAGGAACGCTGACGCACGACGTTGGAGAAAATTGGGCCCTCCGGAAGAGCAACGTCGCTGGAATGGCTTGGATCGGTAAGAAGAAGGCTCTGATACCAATGAGAGAAAGAGAGAAAGAAAAGATATTTTGTTGTTTGGGGATTCCAGATATGGCTGAGAGTATTTTGATACTGAATAAGAGAAACTCAACCCTCTTATATAGGGGCCACCGCCATATCTTCCATCCCTCAACCGCCCCGGATTTTGCTCAACCGCCCACGATTTCCTCAACGGTCATGTGAGACTTGGTCTCTCGGTTGAGGAAAATCCTCAACCGAGTATCGGGTCGGTTACAAGCAGATTTGGCCATATCAGGCCATAACCAACTTACAGACACTGCGTGTCTTATAGGCATATGGGCACTGACACCATCTCTTCTAGTGTTCTTCTAGTGTAATTTCTGTTAATACCATAATTTATATGTATTTAGTTATTCAGTGGCCACAGTACAAATAGCCAAAGTACAAGGAGTTTTAATGGAATTTACCCTTTTATAAATCATAATTGAGATCAAATAATGTGGAAAGCATGCAGCAATTGTAAACCATAAGCACAGCAAATCAGTGGCTATTACTTCACGCTTCCAAGAGGTGGTCGTATGATTCAACTACTTGTTCCAAAAGAAGTATGATGTTTAGCAAAAGTGATGGGCCTGAGAGCTTGTGGTCTTTCGGCTTTTGCACGTAATTCTTACAATGATGATAGATCCAATGACACAACCATAGGAACTAGGCATGTGGCTTATGGAACGCCAGAAGTATGAATATTCTTCTCCCCTTCTCTCTCTCCCCTCCCTTTCCAGCAACCACAGAGGAGCGAACACCCCCTGTCCACGACCTGCAGCATGGGGGCCAAACCGCCCTGCTCCCCTTCCGGCCACCAAGGAGGACGTGCATCCTCCCCCTTCCGGTGAGCGACGCAAAGTCAAGCCGTCTTCGTCCTCCTCTCGCATCTTCGAGCGACGACGAGCACGAGCACGAGCCAAGTTCTTCTTTCTACTCTCACGGCTACGAACAATGGCGAGACCCGCGTAGAGGCCGAGTTATCTTCCTCCATCTCTCACGGCTACGAAAGACAACGTCGTGCACATGTGATGTTAGGTTCCCTACATCCCTCATCTAAAAAAATATAATTCGATGTAATAAGAATGTTGGTAGTGTATTATTAGTAGATTATGATGATGTTATTAAGCTTAATAGAGTTAATGTTATTATAATGATATCTCAATCTTAATGAACCTAACGTTAATATTGATAACATCAAGTTAGCTTCATGTAATATTAGTTTAATATTATAAAAATGTTAGCAATGGTGTTAACTTGCACCACACATCGCAATATTTGTTAGCTTACTCCAAATTAATATTTGTTAATTAATATTTGTTAGCTTAATAACTCCTCTAAAAATGTTAGCTTAACGATGTTTTTAAAAATGTTAGCTTGATAACGATGACGATGTTTATGGTGCTAGTCCAAATTAATATTTGTTGTTAGCTTAACTATGGTGATGGGTTAGCCCGTAGTTTATGTTGTGATTAGCAGGAATGATGGCAATGATGTTGGCCTAAAGTTAGCAATGTTGTTAGTCAAATTATTGATGTTGTTAGCATAATATGCATGATCATGTTAGCTTGAAAATTAATAACCATGTTAATTGTTAATGATAATTTTAGCTTGCTAATGCCAATGTTGATGTTAGCTTATTTTTAGTAATTATCGCATGAAATGATAGCTCAAAATTAATTGTTAATGCTAGTTTGGTGTTAGCAATTAATTAATGACGTGAAACGTTAACTTATTGGTAGTAGATAATCACATGACGTGTGTCTAATGTTCATGCAAATGCTAAATTTATAAATTTGTTAAAGAATAAATGCAACTGAATATGTGGAAGAGTAGAATTAGTGACATCGTCGCATCCTTGTACATCTTAAGAAAGGAAGAGTGTATTGGATGACACCGTCACCATACCGAATGACTGTAACCACTATAATGATTAACCCTTGATGTTAACATGATAATTAGACTAATACATATGATGTGGGATAACTCATTGTCTCGAGAACGATAAAGTAATTGGTTCATCCCACGTGTTTAGTGTCACCACCTTCCAACACCGGAAAGTGGGGTTAATGATTAGTGTAACCGCCTTCAGACGTGTAGGCGGGTTTGTGGTTACCCGGGTGAGCGCCACTGAGGTAAGGATGACACCAAAAAATGAAAGAAAGTGTGCTCTCGGTCATGAGTCACACAATAGTTTAGGTTTCTAGCGTTTCGTTGACTTTACATCGACAGAAATGTGTAAATAAATATATATTACTCTCTTGACTACCATGGCAGTAAGTGATCATGATTAGCTTACTCCATATACGTCTGCTTGAGCATGTTAGATTTTATATGTTATCATGTTATTAAGTTCCTTAACTTAGTTATGAATCCACATGATCGGATATCTTATTAGCATTGTCATTTCCGCGATATTATGTTGTCAATTTCATTTCCGATTATATCACTCCTGCTAAAACATAGTTAAATGAAATGGGTGCTCAGTAACCTACATTAGATTTCTCATTGACAAACATTGTATTTATTTTTCTTAATGTAATGTCTGTCAGACCCCTGCTCATGAGTCAGACGAGTTCATGGAAGGACATGATTTTCCCGTAAATTAAGAGGATGTTACTTGTGTGTTTTCTATGTATTGCTATTGATGTGTGGTTTTGGTTTGTAGGGGCCATAAGGCCCCATTTATCTTCTTGCTATTTTGAGATACTCAATTTGGTTGTATAAGACTAAAAACTATTTCTGTGGCTTGTGATTGTAATAATGTAATAATTATCTGTGTTGATTAATTGAGATTCTGCATCTTGTGATCTCACCAGATGCTTATCGTAGCTGCATCAAAGGAGGAAAAAAATAAGTGGACAAAAAAAGAACACCCTCTTTTGCCGTGTAGCGCTTGAACCGTCTCGCTTCCTAATATACTTGGAAAGTGAAAAAAATTGGCTGTCCAAAATGATTGAACCATGACCACCACTAGAAACAATGTACCAATATGCATCTGTTTGTAATGCTCAATACGTTCAACTCATGCTTCCTATTTCACATGCTATCAGTTGCAATTGTGACCTATTATTTGAACTAACTTGTTATTTGTTCGGTGAATATTAATTGGAATTAAACTAGATTGCGGCTCACATCCTTAGACTAAGCCAGCAGTGGTGGCTAGGTAAGAGATCAATTTTCCGAAGTGCAATAAACATGAAAATACTTATGTATATCTATTATATGTGGTTCCACATCCTTTCAGAAGTAGCAAAGCCTAACTCAGCAGAAAAGGGAAGACCTTTAAAAGAGATGCCAACAGAAGATTCATCGTATAATTCTGTAAATATTGTTGGAAATAATAGGCTCTCAAAAGCCTTTGTTTCATTCCCACTATTCTTTTTAGTCTCACATTGCTTGGGCAATTTGCCTTGGAGGAGTTTATTAGGGAAGTTAATGGCTATTTAATTTCTGCATTCATACGTCATAATTATGGTTTTGATTGCAGCTGTTAATTACAGCATTCATACGCCATAATTATGGTTTTGATTGCAGCTGTTAATTACAGCATTTATTGTCCCCAATTAATTTTGACTGTTTGTATTCTGAAACATCTTTTGATGCTTCTTATAAATAGTGATGTCTCTTTCCATATGTGTCACACGGAAATATCTGCTTCCTCCGAAAACTTTCTTTCCCTCGGCTTGTTATCCTGGGTATCTGTACTGTGCAAACTCCAAAGTCTCTGGCCACGAGTGGACGCGTCCAGGGGCTGCTGTGTTAACCTTGGGGAGCAACCGGCAACAGCGATTACCACTGAGGTCGCGCCGTAATTGCTTTCAAGGCAGTGGTCATCCCACGCCACAGCGCTTTCAATTACATCTGCTAAGTATTCTGTTTCTCTGGTCTTTCTCGTATAGCCAAGGTATTCTATCAACTTTTCCTACAATTTGAAAGCAATTAAATCTGGTATTATACTATGGCGATAAGAGATTTCTAAAAGAAATGAAAAGAAGAAAAACAGCATACTAAGTCCCCCTCAAAATTCGAGATTCAAAACTCATGCTTCTTTTCTTCGCTTTTCTCTCTTTTATGCAAAGATACTATATTTTTTCCATGTATAGTACTTGTTCCGGAATTACCTTTTGTTTTGGTTCCTACCATATTTACATAAACTCTATGGGAAGATATTTTCACAGAGCAATCAATTTTTTTAAGAAGCATAAGAAAGCATAAACATGATATTAAGAGGTTTTATAATGTCATTTATCTTGTGTATCCTTTTCTGAGATTTTTCTCCCATTAAGCGAAATCTTAAATTCTCATATGGTGATTTGTGAATGTCCTTGTTTAAATTTCTTTATGCAATTGTTCAAATCTACTTCCATTTCCTATATGTATTCTATCATCATTACAGATACCCCTCGAGGTTCACTCGTTCCCCAATTATTAAAACCCCTACACGCCCCCTTAAGTGTGTAGACAGTAAATGAACAGTGATACCACATCTTCACTTTTTCTTAGTAGACTACTTTATAATGAGATTTATGCATGTGGGAATGCATACATTTTTGCATGTGTCCAAATAGGAGTTTGGTTTGGTATGAGGATGAGAACGTTAGGACAGAGGAGAGAGATGTTCCCAGCGGAGGTGTGGTTGTTTGGAAAAGATGTTTTCCAGCATGCACAAGCATGTAGATATGTTGGAGGGAGGGTGGTTGATCCGAATCTTTTGCTGTATTCATGAGCACTACATTTTTTAAATACAACATTAGGACAATATAAATGTTTAATTTCCATGTATGAATTATCTATTTATGGAAGTCGGTGTCAAACTAATTCTTTGGGATTTAATGGATTTGTTGTGTGTTTTTTTAATAAAATATTTTGTCAAATCAACAATTTAAAACACGGCTCGTTAATATGCTGTTGATTGATTTTTCCGTTATTTTGGATGATGGTTGTTGTTCTCGTGTACATTTTTGTTATATTCATTGATCGATGAAAGGTTGGATTGTTTTGGCTTGTAACAAATTTTATTGGGATCGATAAATTCTTTGATAGTTTACGGAAGGATTGAGCTTTCTAAATGGGTGTGTTGACATTCAAGAGTATCCACTTCAAAACAATATTTCTATAATATCCACCATTTGGAGTTCACATGTGAGAGGCATCAATTTAGAGATGGCCTCTATCCGTAACAATATCACACAACATGCACGATTTAGTGCCAGCTATAATTAAATACTCTTACTAATATCAACCGTTAGTGGCCAAGCAGCCAACTTTACCTTACTGGATTTTCAAGCCCTAACGCAGATAAACGGTACTCTTCGTTAGGGGCTGTATGGAAGTTGGATTAAAAATTGAATTGGAAAGTGGTTGTTCTTCATGTAATTCCAGGTCTACGAGACGTTTTAGGAGTTTTATAAGCAATATCATGGTTTTCCAAAAGTGGGTCATTGAAAAATAGGAATGAAATGATGTCATTCAAAAGGCTGTTAAATTCATGAGCACATTCCTTTTCCCACTTCCAGTTTTTGGTTGTTGGGTTTTAAAATGATATTGAAAATTTGAAAGGAGAGTGAATATAATATGGCTAAATAGCAGAAAAAAAAGGAAGAAGAAACAGAGGAATATCAAGATAGTTAGGTCCAACATCCTTAAAAAAACTATTATGAGAAGAATGTGATTAGTTTGGTGCCCCTTTCTTACTGCAACAAAATGGTATAGTTGTACGTAAGGACAGAACTTTGAAGGAAATAATGAATGATATGCTTTGAGTTCAGGGATGTCTGATGACATGTGGGTATGAAGATATTCTTTCAGCTTGTCATGTTTTTAACTGTGTACCCCATAAGAAACTAAGACAAGACACCTTATGTGATGTGAAAATGATATATTCCCAACCTAAATTTTCTTAGAGTGTGGGGGTGTTTGGCCAAGGTAGATCTACCTGCCTTTATTACGGCTTTTCTATCAGAAAATGCATGTATAGATCTGCTTAGTAATGAGCTTGTGTCTGCCTTTATGATAGAAGCGACCTAAAAACTTATGATGAGGCACTAGACCTGATATAGCCTATGCGGTTAATAAGCTAAGTCGTTATACACATAACCCTAGTAATGAACATTGGAACGCTCTTCATCATTTGCTAAAATACCTGAAAGGAACAATTAATTAGTGTTTGCATTTTAGCAGATTTTCTGCTGTTTTAAAATGATTTCGTGATGCAAACTGGGTTTCAGGTAATGATGAAATTAGTCCAACTAGTGGTTTTTTTTAATTTGGGTGTAGGCGCTATATCATGGAAGTCGTTCAAACCGACATGTACATCATGATCCACCTGGAATCTGAATTCATTGCTCTTGAATTGGCAGGGCAAGAAGCTGAATGGCTACGAAACTTGTTAGCAGACGTGCCATTGTGGGGGGAATCTGCGGCAGTTTCCCTTCATTGTGATTCTCAAGCAGCCATTGGAGCTGCTAAAAAATCAGTGTCTGTAACGAAAAAGACACATACGCATCAGACATGGTGTGGTCAAACAACTCCTGGAAAATGGAGTAATTTCTTTGAAATATGTGAGGTCCGAAAGAAATTTTGCAGATCCACTAACCAAGGGGTTGCCAAGGAATGTTGTTCTTGATTCGTCGAGGGTGATGGGGCTAAAGCCAATGAGTCAAGATTATATGGTTGATACCCAGTGTGGTCTAACGAAGCCATATGATTCTTAACATACACTACATTTCCATCCCTATGATATGTGGTAGTGTTTTTAAATCCATAGCCAAGTTTTGGTGGTGCTATTGAGACGCACTTGATGGATTCACTTTGAGATAAGTCTATACCCAGTTTTGGTGGTGCTATAGAGAAGCACTTGATGGACTCATTATCTGTTGAGAGGTTGAGCAATATGCTCTTAATGGTTCCATATCCTTTGTGATGGTGCTATAGATAAGCACTTGATGGACCACCTACGTGAGTGTGAAGGTTTGACCGCCTCCTATGAAAGACAAGGGCAGTCTTTCTAGAGCACTCATGAGATCTAAGGTGTGCGCATGGCCTTAGAGCGCTTAATTTGTATCGCGGAGTTCGCACATACTCAAGGTTCAATACGTGTTGTGGAGGTCTCAACCGAACTCTAATGAGTTCAAGAGAAATTCACTCATTAGGAAGTAATTTGTTGCCTCACTTCACTACGTATCAATTCAATCGAAAGACATTGATACTTAAGTATATATCCGTTCATTACCCAGGATTCTTTGTTTCTTTTTTCGAGCCATTAGTGGGGGATTGTTGGAAATAATAGGCTCTCAAAAGCCTTTGTTTCATTCCCACTATTCTTTTTAGTCTCACATTGCTTGGGCAATTTGCCTTGGAGGAGTTTATTAGGGAAGTTAATGGCTATTTAATTTCTGCATTCATACGTCATAATTATGGTTTTGATTGCAGCTGTTAATTACAGCATTCATACGCCATAATTATGGTTTTGATTGCAGCTATTAATTACAGCATTTATTGTCCCCAATTAATTTTGACCGTTTGTATTCTGAAACATCTTTTGATGCTTCTTATAAATAGTGATGTCTCTTTCCATATGTGTCACACGGAAATATCTGCTTCCTCCGAAAACTTTCTTTCCCTCGGCTTGTTATCTTGGGTATCTGTATTGTGCAAACTCCAAAGTCTATGGCCACGAGTGGACGCGTCCAGGAGCTGCTGTGTTAACCTTGGGGAGCAACCGGCAACAACGATTACCACCGAGGTCGTGCCGTAATTGCTTTCAAGATAGTGGTCATCCCACGCCACAGCGCTTTCAATTACATCTGTCTTTCTCGTATAGCCAAGATATTCTACCAACTTTTCCTACAAATAACACTTCCAACTTCCAATCATCACATTATAAGTAGATTCCATAACTCCCAGATCCAACGATACAAACAATCAGATGTCAAAAAAGACAATTGGGATTTTCAAACATCCAAATTCACGGATCTCAATAAAATCTAATGGAGATCCAAATCAGAAAGATGGGAAAGCTAACCTTATCGCCAGAGAGATAGATCGCGAGCAGCTTCACCGCCTGCAGCGCCGTCGGTCTCGATGAGTCGATCTCGTTGATCACTAACTAATTCACGGACACAAAAAGTTTAAAATCGAATGCAAAAAAAGGACAGAAGAACGGAAATTAAACGAGAAGAGATCATATCCATGATTATAGATGATAGATACCTCATAGGAACCGAGGGCGATGTAGGATCTGAGAACGAGGGAGTCGCGCTCGACGATCTCGTCCGGCGAGAGGTTGGGGACGTCGACGTGGCTGATGGCGGCCTTATACGCCCCGATGTAGAAGTCGTTGCGGAGGCTGAAAAGGTGATCGGGGGTCGCCATTAGAGAGACTTTGAGGAGCTTCTTGGGAGCAAGAAGAAGCTGAAGAAGAACTTTAGATTCCGTCTGCGCCAAAGATGAAGGATGGCACGTGCGGCACGCGCACCGTAGTGTTAATCGGGTTACAAGACCCTAACGAATCCGACCCGCTCTATTTTGTAACCTGGACACATCTGCAAAACAAAGGCCCATTGGACAAGCTTATTGGGCTGAGGCCTCATCCTCACTTTATCCACTAAATTATAAAGGAAGAATAAAAATTGGCACCGAGTGATATATAAGAAATCTTTCTCTCATATGATGCCCTAAAGTATTTTTCTATACGAGTTCATAGAAGCATATCAATCTTGTAATTCATAAAAGAGAATATGTCACGTGGCCATATATAAAAGATATATGTGATACATATTATTTTTTTAAGAGAATAATGGGTATCATACGACATATGAGAGAGGGCCCCATATGCCCTCTCACATAAAGCTACAACCAAGTACTAGCCCACATGGACTTGTACTTGGTTGCTTTATGTGAGAGTGCATATGAGGCCCTCTCTCATATGGTTGCTTTATGATACCCATTATTCTATTTTTCTAATTGGTGTCTATTAATTAGATAGATATGCTGAGACATTGATTTTGCAATATTACATAGAGATTAATATAAAACATGGGGTGCCCGATCAAATTGTTATTCGTGTTCTTATTAATTGATGAAAATATAAAAACAAATACAGTTTTTTTGCGTGTTTTATGAACACATTAATATCCGATATATGGCCGGTTCCACAAGTTGGAAATTGGCTAGACTGTGTGGATTTTACACTGGTGAGGCCATATTCATTTACCATAAGGTACTTTTTTGGGGTAATTTACGGGCTTTCTTTCTGTTCCTTTGCTCCAAAATTTTCCGTCTCCCTTTTGTATTGATGGCACCGACGTGTAACCGACGTGGAGTTAAATTTCTCTCTTACGAAATCTTCAGAAAATCCGCAGATTACAATGCGGAAAGTTGAATGAGGGCCCTCTCTTTCTCTCCTTTCTCTCGGCCAATCGCAACGCATCAGTTGAATTTTTTTTTTATTTTTGCCGCTCAATACACTGTTCTTCCGAGAAAATTTTGTCTTATTTATGGGTTAATTAAAGAGGGTAGTTTAATTATTAAATAGTTTAGTAAATAGTTAAGTTTAATAGTTATAATTAAATAGGTTAGTTTAATAATTAGTTTAATTAACTATGTGTTATGAATAGGCCCATTGGGCCAATTGGGTATCCAACCCACTATTGAAAGATATAAATACACGGGTAGGGGGCTCTTAACCCCTTACACCTATTTCTCCCTAAATTCCCTTCACAACACGTTATCAGCACGATCACGCTCATTGGAGGAGACGGCGGCTCGCGGGAAAGGAGATCCACAAATCGCTCAGAAAAAGAAGATCGTAATCTTCTCAACGGGGAGCGAAAAGGGCATCCTTCACCAACCGTCGCCTAGATTCCTCGTCGAATCTAGTAGGTAAAAATCCAAACTTTTAGATCTAAACGTGCTTCTATCACTAGATCTGCATGTTTTAGGATCAAAAAGTTGACAAACTCGGTTAAATTCAACATTTTTAATAAGATCTGCATGTTTAAAACAATAAAAACTTGTTTTTTAGCGATCAAAACTGTTGAAAACCCCGATTTTTACCCCCCGCCCTCGATCCAAAATTTCCGTACGCCCGTAGGGCGAAACGGCGGCGCGCCCTTCGCGCCGCCGGAGGAAACAAACGCCGCGGCCCCAGGCCGCGGCGGCCACGGCCGGAAGCCGCGGCACTGTGCCGCGGCCTGTAGGCCGCGGCCAAGCGCCGCGGCCAGTTGCCGCGGCCAAGCGCCGCGGTCAGTTGCCGCGGCCTGCAGGCCGCGGCCCGCCGCCTGCAGGCCGCGGCCCGCCGCCGCGGCCTGTCGCCGCCACGACGGCCGCGCCCTACGCGGCCAGCCGTCGCGGCGACACGCCGCGGGCCCCCCCCTAGGGTTTCCAGAAACCCTAACCCTAAACGGGCTATTTTTCGGGGGAGGCCCAATATTAACCCTAATGGGCTGTTTTCATGGCCCAAAAAGCCAGAAAATTAGCCCATCCACAGAAATTATTTTATTTATTTTTTGGCCCTAAACCCTAAAAAACCCAAAATAGATAAAAGAAATATCTAAAAGGGTTGAAAGCGGTAAAATAAAACAATAAAATATGGATCAAAAAGGCAAAAGTTTTCAAAAAAAAAATGTTCTTGCACGTCGCACACAATTTTAAATTATTTTAAATGCATGTGTTTCGATTATCTGCGTGGTTGTATGTTGCAAAAATATTATCTGCGTGGATGTGCAAATATTAGGCTATGTTTTTAGGGATCAGCCAAGTTTCCGACACCGTTTTAAATTCCCGCAAATTTTCTTTTCTTTTAAGAGAAACTTTGTATGTGAGGATGAAAATGTAAAAAGAAGACCGAAGACACCAAAAAGAAGCTGAAGGCGGTTCGCTCAATAAAGATATGGGCTTCTCTCTGAAGTTCCCGAGTTGTAATTTATTTTCATGCTTTTTATTTTTGATGTAACCTCGGACTGGACTTTTTATTTATTTTTCGGTGTCGGCTGGCTGATCCCCATAGCCTAAGGTCATTATTTTTGTTTTCATTGTTTTTGCATTAAACTGCGTGGTTGATTAATTAGTTTTTTAAATACCATGTTTTTAATGTCACAATGAAAACCCTTAAATAGCATGCATGATTGTTAATTCTTAGTAATTAATTATTCACATTACCTGAAAAAAGAGAGCATGTATGTTAAAACCACAGTAATTAAAATTCATGTCATGAAAATGACTACATGCGTGGATGTCTGTCTCTTTTCAGTCTTATTGATACATGCTATTTTTTTGTACATGCTAGATCATAAAAAATGGCCAGACTCGCAAATGTAGACTTCTCAGTCCTGAAAGCTGATGGGTCAAACTACCTGAGTTGGCAGTTGGACCTGAAGTTCCATCTGCGCTCTCATGGTTTCAGTCTCACACAGACTGAAAAGGCAACAACTAGTACTGCCCCAGCTAACAAGGAGGTTTCAGTGGAAGCACCTCATACAGAGGAAGTTTCCGATATATTAAAGGCGAAAGCCATTATATATATCAGGAAACACTTAGACTCGACCTTAAAGGACGAGTACCTCACTGTAGAGGACCCTTACGAGCTGTGGGATGCACTCGAGGAGAGGTACCGACATCAGAGGGATGTCATACTCCCCCGTGCACAGTACGAGTGGACTCACCTCTGCATACAGGATTTCAAATCCGTAGCGGAGTACAACTCAGCTCTCTTCCGCATCACCTCACGCCTGAAGTTGTGTGGTGAACCAGTGACGGAGAAAATGTTGCTGGAAAAGACGTTTACGTCTTTCCATGAAAAGGACATGATCCTTATGCAACAATATAGAGAGAGGAAGTTCACAAAGTACTCTGACCTTCTTTCATGCCTGCTCATGGCTGAACAGAACAGAGACCTGTTGGTTGCCACCCACAACCTGCGCCCTCCTGGCTCCGCTCCATTGCCACCTCCTGCAGAGGCCCACTTCCAGTCTTCCCAGAAGAAGAAGACGGACAAAAAGGCAAAATTCCAGAAATGGAAAGAACAGAAGCAGCGGAAGAAAGCCACTCCCCCAGCTCCTCCCCAGAACCAGAAGTTCGTGGACAAGAAGCAGAAGAGGATTCCCAACAAAGGAGGCACTCCCAAGAAAGACTGGGAGGACAAATGCTCCAAATGCGGGATGACGGGCCACTGGTCCAGAATCTGCCGCACAGCAAAACACCTCCAGGACCTCTACCAGGCAAGCCTCAAGCCTCGAGCTGAGACAAACCTGATGGAGAGCGCAGCGTTGGGAGAGACCTCATGGACTCCTGAAGATTTCATGGGAGACGACACTCTCTAGATCTGGACTACTTTTTATGCAAATTAGCAATGTATCTTCTTTTTAATGCATCGTATCTAGTTTCATTTCCATGTCAAAAACAATATTTCTTTTTTGAGCATTTATCTTTATGAAAGTAGATTTTTTTTCTCTTCATTTATTGCTTGAATGTCTTTCATTTTTAGATATGGAACTTATCTGCCTAGTGGACAGTGCATCGACGCACTCGATCCTTCAAAACTCAAACTACTTTACGAGCATAAGTAGTTATTCAGGCCCACTGAGAACAATCTCAGGGCCAGCAAATATAATCGAAGGATCAGGGGAAGCAATTATATTGCTCCCCGGCAACACACAAATAACACTTAAAAATGCGTTATACTCCCCTAAATCCATCCGAAACCTCCTAAGCTTCAAAGACATCCGTTTAAACGGATATCACTTAGAGACGGTCGAGGAAGATAAAAGGGAATACTTGCTTGTAACGGCTCTTACAAATGGTTCAAAAACCATTGTGGAACGTTTCAAGGGACTCCCCTCGGGACTCTACCAAACAAGTATACAAACTCCAGAAACATCCATGGTGGAGCACCTGCAGTGCCCCCAAACTCCAGAATTCCAACTCTGGCACAGTCGACTGGGACACCCTGGTTCGGTTATGATGTACCGCATCATTAAGAACTCCAGGGGCATTGACCTGAAGAACCTGAAGATTCTTCAAAAAGGCAAATTCCCATGTCCACCCTGTTACAAGGGTAAACTGATCACGAGACCCTCTCCACTGAAAGTGGATGTGGAGTCTCCCAGCTTTCTGGAAAGAATCCACGGAGACATTTGTGGGCCGATTCACCCATCAAGTGGTCCGTTCAGGTACTTTATGGTCCTGATAGACGCATCTACTAAGTGGTCACATGTGTGCCTACTGTCCACCCGTAACCTAGCACTATCTAAGCTTTTAGCTCAGATAATAAAGTTACGAGCCCACTTCCCCGACCGCCAGATAAAGAAACTTCGTCTGGATAATGCGGGGGAGTTTACGTCACAAGTCTTTCTAGACTATTGCCAAGCTCAGGGAATTGAAGTCGAACATCCTGTAGCGCATGTTCACACCCAAAATGGGTTAGCAGAATCTCTAATTAAGAGACTACAATGGATCGCTCGTCCATTATTACTTCAATCCCAGATGCCAGTGAATGCGTGGGGTCATGCAATCTTGCATGCTGCATCTTTAATAAAATTAAGACCCTCTGGAGGTCAGTCATCTTCTCCAATGCAACTAGCACTTGGAGCTCCACCAATTGTCTCACATTTGAGAATATTTGGTTGTGCAGTATACGTCCCCATAGCACCACCACAAAGGACAAAGATGGGTCCACAACGTCGCCTAGGCATTTATGTTGGGTTTGACACCCCCTCCATAATTAGATTCCTAGAACCCCTTACGGGGGACGTCTTTAAGGCACGTCTAGAAGACTGTGAATTCGATGAAACATCGTTCCCAAGACTAGGCTCACAGACAAAGAAGCCCGAAGCTTCAGAAAGTATCACTTGGAATACAAAAACTTTATGTCACTTTGATCCGCCAACAAGCCAGTGTGAGGAGGAGGTCCTGAAGATTCTCCACATCCAAAACACTGTCCATCTCTTGCCGGACAAATTTACTGACAACCAGAAGATTGTCAAATCACACGTCCCTGCTGCTAACACTCCAGCTAGGATTGACATACCGCAAAATGGATGCAATCCGCCTGCAGCAGAAATGGTTGGACCTCTCAAAAAGAGAGGACGACCACCGGGATCCAAGGACCAAGTCCCTCGAAAGAGCAGGACACTTGGCAATGGTAAACAAATACCACCACAGGATGCTAATTTAAGCCCTGCTACCCCATCTCTCCCAAACTCTCATGAAGAGGAAAAACCGGGAGAAAATGAAGTATCGATACACTATGTACGAACTGGGGAGTATTGGGACAGAAAAAGCACAACAATAGATGACACATTTGCGTGTAATATTGCCATCAACGTCGCGTACTACGACGATGATATTGAACCACGCTCTCTGACAGAATGTCAAAGCAGAGATGATTGGCCAAAGTGGAAAGCGGCAATAGGAGTGGAGTTGGATTCACTCACCAAGCGCAAGGTCTTCGGACCAATAGTACAGACACCAAAAGGTGTAAAACCTGTGGGTTATAAATGTGTATTTGTTAGAAAACGAAATGAACAGAATGAGATCGTATGCTACAAAGCAAGGCTTGTAGCGCAGGGTTTTACCCAACGTCCTGGGGTGGATTTTGAAGCCACATACTCCCCGGTCATGGACGCGATCACCTTCCGATTCCTCATTGGCATAACAGCACAAGAGGGTTTAGATATGCAACTCATGGACATGGTTACTACATACCTATATGGCAACCTAGACCGAGACATCTATATGAGATTGCCTGACGGTTATTCTTTGCCTGCAGCACTAAAAAAGAGAGACCGTGACATCTACTCAGTGAAACTGCAAAGATCATTATATGGTCTAAAACAATCTGGAAGGATGTGGTATAACAGACTGAGCGACTTCCTTGCACAGCAAGGATTTAAAAACGACCCAGTCTGTCCTTGCATCTTTATAAGAGCAAAGGCAACAAGATTTGTAATAATAACCGTCTATGTAGACGACTTAAACCTCATCGGGTCTCCTGAAGAGATCGCAAAGATTTCTAGAAGCCTGACAGAAACTTTCGAGATGAAAGACCTCGGAAAATCAAAATTCTGTTTAGGCCTTCAAATAGAGCATCTTAAAGATGGGATCCTGTTACACCAGTCAACTTACACATCGAACTTACTGAAAAAGTTTCAGATGGATAAGTGCCACCCCCTCAGCACTCCGATGGTCGTCAGATCATTGGATGTTCACAAAGACCCCTTCCGGCCGCTGGAAGAGGGGGAGGAAGTACTAGGCCCCGAAGTGCATTATTTAAGTGCTATTGGTGCACTCCTTTACCTGGCTAACTGCACTCGCCCTGACATAGCGTTTGCAGTAAACTTACTAGCCAGATATAGTGCTGCACCTACACAGGGGCACTGGGCCGGAGTTAAGCATCTTCTGCGCTACCTCCAAGGGTCCATAGACTTAGGTCTATTCTACAGGAAAGGGGCATCAACTGGTTTAGTTGGTTATGCTGATGCAGGTTACAGGTCCGATCCTCATACAGAGAAGTCTCAGACCGGATACATGTTCACATATGGTGGTACTGCCATATCCTGGAGATCTGTGAAGCAGACCATGACGACCGTCTCATCCACCCACTCAGAGCTACTTGCGATCTTCGAAGCAAGCAAGGAATGCTTCTGGCTACGCTCGGTGATCCAGCACATACTCACCTCCACCGGCCTTACGACCGGCGTACTTGCACCCACTCCACTCCATGAAGACAATGCAGCATGTATAGCCCAGCTACAGGACGGCTACATCAAAGGTGACAAGACGAAGCATATCTCCCCCAAGTTCTTCTGGACGCACGACCTTCAGAAGCAAAAGCAGATTGAGGTACAGAAGATCCAATCATGTAATAACTTGGCGGATTTGCTTACCAAATCCCTGCCTAATCTTTGAGAAACTTGTATATGGGATTGGGATGAGGAGAGTGAGTAAATGTAAACTGGGTCAGGATGAGAGAACTATGAACTCATAGATACATAGGAGACTGATGTATAGATTCATAGGAAATCTGCAAGCCTGAAGCTTGGTCAGATAAGGGGGAGTCAACTGCAGGGTTGTACTCTTTTCCCTTGGCTACAGGTTTTTTCCCACTGGGTTTTCCGTAGTCAAGGTTTTGACGAGGCAACCTCGTTGACTCTGGATCCTGAAGTATCCACCCCTTGACACATCCCCAAAACAGGGGAAGTTATGGGTTAACTGTTCTTTCTTTAACAAGACAGTTACCCTAACTCGGATCCTGAAGAATTCACCTCTTATTTCAATGTTGATTGGATAAGGGGAAGTGTTATGAATAGGCCCATTGGGCCAATTGGGTATCCAACCCACTATTGAAAGATATAAATACACGGGTAGGGGGCTCTTAACCCCTTACACCTATTTCTCCCTAAATTCCCTTCACAACACTATGAAAGTTTATGACTAAATTAAATTTAATTATTTCTACCAATATTTAGAATTTACATTTACTAAAATAATAATTAAAATTACAATTTATTAATAACTTAAAAATAATTTAAATTAATTAAATTAGGATAATTACATGTACTTATTTATTATTTCTAAACCGTAGACCACACGTCAAACATTCCCATAACACTTTCAATCCCAGATAATCACCAATAAGTTTTGTAGGACCCTCAACAAACACTCATACACTATTCACACCACAGTCAAGTCTAAATAAACACAAAAATTTACTTTTCTCAATCCAATATTCCACACAGAGTCAACTTCCTAGAAACAAGTTTCAACTTGCTAAATCGTCCATAAGCTGCTTAGCACAATATATGATTTTTGGAATAATGATATTAGCATCAACTTTTGGCTGCTAAAAAAAGTATGGACTCTACTGTCTGCATCTTCACCATGCGGTGCAAACTTTTTTCTTTCTTAATATATCACATCGATTAGACCTTTTGATCTCTTGTTAGTAAAAACACAGTATGCACCGCAAACTGTTGCACTCAGGTAGGAATTGCCAAAAATATTAAATATTTCTATCAACCGCCGCCAACTACCCACCCATTTCCAACAACTTTTGACACACAGCTTTAACTGCCCAATCCATACACAAAGTTAATATGATTTTAAAAGCATCATGTGATGGGACACATCTCGATTTTAATCAACTGGGCGATGATTGTTGGATGTTAAATGAGACTTGCCATTTATCGATTGATTAAAAAAAGGAGGACACGTGATCTCTTTATCAAATGTAATCCCAATCTCAATAATTAGGAACCCAAAAAGTTTTATAAAAATGACGGCTGTTACATCGAAAAAAAAATGTAATTAAAAACACAGATTCTACGGAGGTGTTTTTTATTGTGTAGCAATTGAGTACGAATTTGCTTGTTGGTGTGGCTGAAGGGTTGGACATGTATTTTGAGATGAGAATTGCTACGCGCACGGAGCACCTACCGTTTTTACCTTGTGCATTATCGCTTGTTTACAAGTTTGTTACTGGATTTACTTACCGTGCATAACCAGGGTGAACTTCCAAAAATGCCACTGGATGTACACGATAAGTAAAACTGACGAACAACGGTCATCCCCTCCTTCCACCTCCCCAGCACCACATCCCCATCATTCGACCTCCCCCAGCCCCGCTCTCCATCGTCCCCACCCCTCCGCAGCCCCTCTCCTCCGACCACCTCAGTTCCGTCTCCAAACACTAGTAAATCGTTGCCATAGTTCTCTTTGTTTCGGGGGGAGCGGGACAGACGATTGTCAAAGAGGAATCAATTCCAATTTCGCATAACGTAAGTGAACGACAAATTTGTAAATAAGTGGTATGTGCCCCATAGTAGAGCCGTGGGTTCACAAATCAATTCCCGTCAAGTAATTATGTGACACGATTGTTTTTTTGTTTTTATATTCTAATTCATGGTTATTGTTTGGAGAAAAAACAACCATGGCAATAGCCCATAGTATCCTTTTATTCGTTCATAGTATATATGAGGTTACACCTAGTAGCCCAAGGATTCACCCACTACATAGTAGTAGAGTGTTATGGTGGATAATGAGGGAGGGAAGACCCTCCCTCTCACTCAACAGTTATATTTTTTTTCCTGTGACAGCATACTGAGAATTTGTATTGTAATAAGAGAATATTGAACAGTCCTGTTTTATGGGTCCACTCACAAGTCACAAAAGAAGGCAAAAAAAACAACTAAAAAAACTTGGGAATAAGCCGACTCCGGCATTGCACGTGGCCGGAGCAATTAGATGGGGCCGGCCACATCGAAAACAGACGGAGAAAAATTAAAAAAAACTTGGGAAACTCCTCCCCTTAAATATAGTAGACGGAGAAATAAAGACGGCAGGAGTCTGTCTGATGATCGATTCCACTCTGTTTTCTTTGCCATCTAGGATTTTATTTATTCACACACTTCCAACTGGTTAGTTTAACAGAGAAAAATGAAACAATTATTTATACCTCATCTACATTTGCCCATTTTGTTTCTAGTACTCGTATAAAAAATAGCAATATACTTCCTTTTCGCACCGACGCCGACAAGCAGTTGCACGGCCGAATTTACTGCGCATTTAAAATCCCACCACCCTCTCGCTTCTCTCATAACTTTCTCCGCCCCTCCTCTATAAACCCATGATCCCAAACGAACCTTTTCACTTAAAAAGGGGTTTTAAAAGAAGGAGATATTATATCCCCATTTTGCAAATAAAATGGCGGCAACGGAGAACGGCAGCGGGAAGAAGGCGTCGCCGGAGGAGGAGCACCCCCAGAAGGCGTTCGGATGGGCTGCCAGGGACTCGTCGGGGATCCTCTCCCCCTTCCCCTTTTCAAGAAGGTGCCCGTCTTCTCATATTTTTTTGCAGGGAAAAAAATGGAGTTTTGTGGTGGTTTTGTTTATTTTTGACCGTAAATATGCAATAAGCACTGTGATTAGTTTTGCAAATTGCGTCTCTTTTGTGGCAAAATTGCTGTCGTGTATAATGTTAATATAAAAAAAGTGTGGTAGCGTGAAATTTATAGCGGGATGCATCATTAACTCTAAATATGCAGTGATTTTTACTAATTTTATGTTGATTTTAGCTGATCTTTGTAGAGAGATGCTTATCTATCAACTGTTAAAATTTATAGCTGGATCCATTTGTGAAAACTGTGACTTTTGGGTATAAAGAAATTGCAATTTCTGGTAGAATGTTCAAATATAACACCCTAGTTCTCGTTATTTTTGGAGTTTTGGCGTAGCGACATAGAATTAGAGTTCAGATCCCATCGAACACCCAATTAAAAAGCGATGCATTTTTAAATCCGTATTCAGACATGCAACTTACTAATTATTCAGCATTTAACGCAGAAAAATCAACACTAAAATGTGTCTTTAAATTGAAACTTACTGCTTGAAGAACATGGTAAGCTTGATCGTAGGAAGCATCCGTGACAAATGTTGGTTCAAATAGTTCTGACATTTTGATTTTGATGTCTGGGAGCGCAGAATCAACGGAGACGATGATGTGACGGTGAAGATACTGTACTGCGGTGTCTGCCACTCGGACCTCCACATCATAAAAAATGAGTGGGGAATTGCCAAGTACCCTGTTGTTCCTGGGTAAGCGTTGGCCATTCTTGACGAACAAATCTTGTTATCATGCAAGATCCACCTTAAAGATTGTATATGCAGGCATGAGATCGTGGGAATTGTCACCGAAGTTGGGAACAACGTAGACAAGTTCAAGATCGGAGACAAGGTGGGGGTTGGATGCTTGGTTGGCTCTTGCCGCTCCTGCCACAGCTGCAAGCAGGACCTCGAGAATGACTGCCCCCAGCTGATCCTCACCTACAATTCCATCGACGACAACGGCGCGATGACCTACGGAGGGTATTCTGATATGATCGTCGTCGATCAGCACTTCACGGTTAAATTCCCGGATAACTTGCCTCTCGACAAGGGCGCGCCCCTGCTCTGTGCCGGAATCACGGTGTACAGTCCGATGAGGAATTTTGGGCTCGACGGACCTGGGAAGCATCTTGGGGTCGTCGGGCTCGGAGGGCTTGGGCATGTGGCAGTGAAGTTTGCGAAGGCGTTTGGGATGAAAGTCACGGTGATCAGCAGCTCGTCTAGCAAGGAGGAGGAGGCCATCGAGAAGTTGGGCGCCGATTCCTTCTTAGTCAGCAGTAACCCCAAGCAAATGCAGGTAAAAAGCTGGAACCAATTCAGAGCTCAACAACTTACGTTTGACTATAAACTCAAAAATGTTGAGGATTCTAGGAGGCGATGGGCACCATGGACGGCATCATCGACACCGTGTCAGCGGTCCATCCAATCATGCCGTTAATCTTTCTGCTGAAGCCCCATGGGAAGATGATACTCGTCGGTCTACCAGTCAAGCCCTTGGAGTTGCCTGCCTACTCCCTGATCATGGGTAATATTGAGCACCACAGGTTTCAAATACCGAACGGCATGCAATTCAGTTAGGATTCGATGATGAAAAATATTACGTTGCGTTTTGTCAGGTGGCAAGATTTTGGCGGGGAGCTCGATTGGGGGGATGAAGGCTACTCAGGAGATGATAGATTTCGCAGGCAAGCACAACATAACGGCAGATATCGAGCTCATCAGCATGGATGAGGTGAACAAGGCCATGGAGAGGCTCGCCAAGGGGGATGTCAGGTACCGATTCGTGATTGATGTTGCCAACTCCTTTGTCGCTGCTTAGAGGAGCGTTGGAGGGTCGAGGAGGTGCATCATCGGTTTAGCCACTGCTTGGTTCGGTTGGTTCAGTTTCTTCGGTTGCCTTGTTGTTGTTGATGTTCTACTTCCGCTACCTGTGAGGCTAATGCATCGAGTGTTGTGGGAATTTAGGTTTATGTATCAGATGTTTGAGCATTATATATGTGGATGCATTAGATTTGCAGAGTTCGTGTATCGTTTCTTATTATCATAAAAATGTGAGATGAGCTCATGCATCATAGATTAGATATTTGCTTTCTAGTCCATATTCATAATTTACTTGTTACTTGTTACTTGTTAACATAAAATATAGTAAGTGGTCTATAATGTTATTTTATGTTATAGACCACTTACTATATTTTATGTAGTAAAATATAGTAAGTGGTCTATAACATAAAATATAGTAATTTACTTGTTAGTAAGTGCTCCTCCTCACATAAAATATAGTAATTTAATAACATTATAGACCACTTACTATATTTTATGTTAACAAGTAACAAGCAAGTAAATTACTATATTTTTTCTCTCCTTCTTTTATTATAGAATCTATAGGAAACAAGTAAACATTAAAAGTGGTCAAAGATTGGAAATTATAGAATCAGACAAGGGATTTAGAATAATTTAAATAATTTAAATTGCTTGATGTTTCCTCATCGACCTACATCCAAAGCCCTACATTATTTTATTACGAACTTTTAATGTTATATGTTAACATTAAAATAATTTAAATCCCTTGTCTGATTCAAACACGAAGTATATATCTCCCTCCCCATTGGGTTCAAAAGGAGGAGATCAAGCTTCCCGGCCGTCTGTTTCTCAGTTCTACCCAAAAGGAGGAGCAACTTTCAATGGCGGTATGTGAAATCCTTCATCGCATTGCGTCGGCTGTTGAAAGAATGAAAGCGCTCGTACTAGTTCTGTGGAGCTGGGCCAATCGGACCGTACGAAGTCCACAGCAGGTACAAAATCATCATTAAGTAAATATTATCCAATTAACGCTTCTTAACGGGACAGGTGCGTCGGCGATCGGCTACGTTGACGACGGAGGATTGAAGGATGGGAGAGTGCGGGAGGAGAGCCTGAAGGCTGTTGAGGCAGGGGCAGCTCGTTTACGGCGTGGGATGAGATCAGATCTCATCGAGATCCATCGGTCCATATATAACGCGGCCCAGCCGCCGAAGGCGCCAACACGAACCCCCATTTTTTGTTTTGTTGCCCTAATTCAAGCTTATCATGTAATTAACAGATAGGGAGAGGCGATGCTGGAACCAATACTAGCAGAGTCGACGAAGAGGCGGCCACGGGGACGCCCTTGCCTGACTGGCCCAAAGCCATTTCCAAGATCGCCGTCTTCATCCTGGGGCTGTCGACTTCCTGTCTGGTTGCCCTTCTCTCCGTAAGTCTCGGACGAACGACCCCGGAATCGCGATTGCTGTTCACGTTGCTCGTTATCTCGTTGGAGACGGTGCACCTGTGTGGCTGGGCGATGATGGGCTTGTTAATGGTCTGTTCCCGCCGGACCCATCGCCTCCTCACCGTGCTCAAGATATTTGTTGCCGTTGCTCTAGGTTTGCTCTTCTTCTCGTCGGGCGTGCTTGTTTTCCTTTTACTTGTGCGCACTCTCGAGTGAGTCAATTTCTCCCGGCGGGGGGGTTTCCGTAGGCGGGTGTGGCTAAGGGGAGCAGTGCCGGGCGATTCTGCCTCCAAGTTGTTTGCCGGAGGCCCGACTGGAGGGAGGGAGTATGCCAACCGAGCACATGCTTGTTTGCAAGTATAATGTATTTAATAATAAAGAAGAGAAGGACTTTTGTGATTCACATATTTACAAAAAGGGAGTTGCTCCCGACTCTGCACAAGAGTTAGAGAGAGAGAGAGACGGTGATTTTACATAATAATTTTTTTCCTTTTTTTCTTTCCCTGCGTAATTGAGTTGCTTAGTGCAAGTTTATACAGTTCTGTCCATGCGTGATGTATTATCATAGAAATCAAAATAAAAGAAGGAGAGAAAAAAGAAACATTCTTAGAAGAAGAAATACAAAGCAATTTAAAATAATAATTATATATCTAATGTACAAAAGGTTTAATTTGATAAATACATAATTATTGTATGCAATTTACATAAAATGTAAAATATTATTAGAATTGAGCGAAGGATTCTCCACAGTTCTCAGTTAAATATCTTTATATCCTCTTAAAATCCAAGGATATGTAAAAAGGTTGGATTTTGGGAGAACTGAGAGGATTTTGTTTGTATTGAGTGGCTGATCTCTAAATCCTCTTGTTAAAATTCTGAAAATCCAAGTATCTCTAAGTACTCTATGCACGTGAAATGCATCCATTAAAAAGAACTGTGAAGGATATGTAAACACTCAGAATTGGGAGGGAATATAAGTCTCAAAATCTAAGGAAAAACGAGAGCATTTCATCCAAAATTAACCAAGGAAGAAAGAGAACGATAGGATAAAAATCCAATCTATTTTTCCTTTTTTCCCCCCCTCATCCTTTCTCAACGAGACTCTCTCTCTCTCTCAATCTGATAAGCTTTCTCTGCCTAAGAATATTAGGGTATTTTGGGGGGTTTAAAAAGGGTCTATTGTGTTATTAACAATCAGTATGAACGTTAGCAGCAACAAGACAATCAGTTTCACTTCACCCCTTTTTTCATTTGGAAGGAGATAAAACGATTTTATCATCTCGCAGTGGGAATGTAGTGGTCCGCTGGAACAGCATAAAGGATTCGGACTTGGGGCCAGGACTGAGGGACAGTTTACACGAGAACAACATGGAGAAAAATTTTGAAAAGCCATTTTTATTAGGCCTCATATTGTGTGTAATGCTTAAAACTCTGGGCAATGTCAAGGCCCATACAAGTCCAACAAAAGAAATATTAAGAAAATGTTATCAATGAGGGAGGCCTTTGGCCTCCCCTCCTTCATTACCCATTCATTAGGCCCCTATTACTTAGAGTAATGGGGACCCTTGGTCTCCTAGAGGCTTTTGGCCTCCCCACTATGAGATATATAAATAGAGCACCATGGCTTTTAGCTATGGTGACTTATTCTTAGCAATGAAATTCTCTCTCTCTCTCTCTCTTGAGTTCATTATCATATAACACGTTATCAGCACCTGCGCTCTATTTTTGAGCTTTTTCTTCCCGTCCGTCCCCTCAAAAATCCATCCCCTACGCGCGAAGGAATCTCTGGTTGCGGCGACGTTGCGGCGATACGTTGCGGCGTTCCTCTTGGCCGTATTCGGAGCGTGGAATTTTCTATCTACGGATCTTCTATTTTTGGTCGATCTTCCCTAGATTTTTAATCTAGAGGTACTATAAATCAATCTCATTCACTATTTTTATCTTCCAGAAGAAGGGATAATGAAATCACAAGGTGAAATTGTTTTTTTTGTTATAATTGTTTCATGTCCTTACATCAATTAAAATGTTCCTGCAATGTAAAATTCCTGGTTTCATATGAGAGCTTGCAAATTGTATTAACATGTTGGTGGGAAAACAATCTATTGACCAAATATTGGAATCATACATATGTTTTCTGTACAATTTCTTAGGATCAGGAATCAATTGTACATTGACAGAGGATTGAGGATTGGAAACAGTTCAATGCGGTCTGCCCCTAGGAAATTGGATATTTTGTCACCCAGCTTCTTTTGGATAATGAACAAATTCTTAAATTTAGTAGGGCCACCAAAGGTTAGGGATGTTAATGTATTAGGTAACATATCTATTTATGACTGCATTTGTCAAGATTTCCTCATACCATTCTGTTGCAAAGTGTATGGGACTGTCACCTGTTAAGTGATCCTCCACTGTATACAGTTTCTTGAACCATCATATAGATGCTTGCGCCAATGATCTGTTTTCAGTGTTCCTTTGTAGAACCAATTTAGGACCCACTATGTTATTTGACTTACAATACATTCAGAGTTTTCAATTCTCCAATTCTTGGTGACAAAATTCCATTAAATCCCATGTAAGGCAACGTTTTGCAGACAAATAAAGATAGCAAAATTAATTTAATGATGACTGGAAAGAAAAATGCATATATGAAAAACAGAATGGACAAAGTAAAATATCAACTTACACTTGAAGGACATTCTAGTGGTTATCACAAATAATTGAGTTCCAAGTACATGGGTTAACTTGGTTTTTGGTTCTAATCAGAAAGCTGATTCCCAGTAATTAAAGCCCAGTTTGTTCCTATCAATTACTAAATAATTCTTTTGGGCCTGCATCCCCTATTACTTAACGGTTAATATTTTTGCCCACTAATTAATGGCCTGATGTCAATTACTTAAATGGACTCTCCTCTATGTAATATCACAAATATTTTGTCGTGATGCATGAGTATAGGTAGAGTATGTAGACCTGTATGAGAGTGTCATCTGTAGGATCCTGATAATTGCCTTTTTGTGTCTTGAATGTGAACTCAGTGATAACCATGATATGATTGAAGTTATCTGAATGACGGTATTCATACGTATATGAATAGGGTCATAGCGGCAATTTCCTTAGACGTAGTTTTTTTTCGCGATTATAGAATAGCTTATCTTTGACTGCATGTGAATGTATCAACACCTTGTTTTCTTTTAAACCAAACCTTTAAAGTTTTTTTTAAATTAGCTCACAAGATCACAAGTCAATTATCCTTCCTCGTCCATTACCGCAACTCCGCACGTTTTTTCAAATGTTTTAAATGTGTCACTAGTTTTAAGTTTCCCTTTTCTTTTCTTTCTCTCTCTCTCTCTCTCTCTCTCTCTCTCTCTCCATTTAGAAATATTATGTTATGGTTGTTATAGTTTTGGGACTAGCTATTATTGTGGTAGGATTTTTGTTTGCGGGTAGGTTAAGGGAGATGTGAGAATTGTTATAGCAATGATTAACCGATTTTGGAACAATAGGATATTGGAATAGATTTTTCTGGATGAGAAGATGAGCTGTCCAAGACTTACTTATGATACCGATGTGAGACGGACTAAATGGGAAATTCTGGCCGGATGAAATTATATGCTAGTAGATGATAACTTATCAGACTTGAGGCTTAGACGGGTGGTAGGTAGGAGTAACTGCGGAGTATAGTATGAGTTGGGATGATCATGAGAATGAGTAGAACATTGTAAGCGTCAAGATTTGATTGTTAATGTTGACGTGAGAAGACATTGGGAATAACACGACGTGTTGAGATAAATGGATGATTAGATAGTCGGACTTGATATTGGTTGGGATTAGCTATAGTGAGTAGGATAAGATGTGATTTTGATAGTTCAATTATTTGGCGGATAGACTTATGGGAAGATATGACAAGGAATATATTGAGCACACTGCGATTGTTGATTTGCGAAAGGTATGATGAGATAGACAAATGTTCGTCTTGGATTGGTGATCGACTAGAACATAAGTTTAGCAATCGATTAATATTGGGAAGAGATTTAGAAATTTAAAGATGTTATTGAGCGATGATGTTTAGTAGAGAGGTATGGTATGAGAAGATGATTATTATTCTTTTATGAGAACTTGGAGTTGGAAATTTCAACAGCAGTGATGGGTCTATAGCTAAGTATTAGGAGGTGAGTTTAGTCGTGGCATTATCCAGTGAAAAGAAGGATTATGACGGATTATTTGAGGAATGCTGTTAAAAGTATAGGACTAGAGACCATTGTGTGGAGGATGTGAGTTATAGGCTTAAGTATTTATAGATTTTATAATTAGTCTTAGTATGAGTGATTTCGAGGACGGAATCATTTCTAAGGTGGGTAGAATGTAACGGCCGCTTTCCGACCGTTCGTATTTTCCGCGTGCACGTATTTTATTTGGTTATTTTTGAACTCCGACATTTGCGATGCGATATGCCATTGCGATCGTTTCGGGGTGTTGGATTTTATTGTAATTTTTGGGAACGTCGTTTCACGGCTCGTTTTCTCGCAAAACGACTTTGAACGATAGGGGCGTCTTAGTCATTTGACTCAAAACGCCGTGCCCAATTTTACGTAAATTTTTGGTAGGCGTTACGCACGATCGGACACCGTAGTCCCGTACTTCTCGTCTCCACGATCGTCCCGGTATTTTCGGATTATTTTTCCGATGCCCGTAGTGGAAGATATCCCCTAATCAATTTCAACCGTTGATTAGCCACTAATCATTTGAAATTCAAATCTAATCAAATTCTAATCAAATCTCATACGTATCATGGAAAATATTTCTGTCACTACCCTCACCCAACCTTTCACCACTTTGTACACCCCTCACACACACACTCTCTCTCTCCTAGTCATCATCTCATTTAAAACCTCTTTAAAAGGCAAATAGCAAAAACTCATCTTCTTAAACACAAACTAGCCAAAATACAACTCCCTTACGCATGAAGCCAACCCTAGCCGACTCTGCTTCTCCTCCAGCCACCACGGCAGCCTCCCAAGCTCCCCAACTCCGGCCACCAGCATCTCCACCCTCTCCTCCTCCTCCTCCTCCTCCTCCATCTCCTCCATTCCAAGACCTCCAAAACCCATCAAAAACACCAAGTATTCACAGCCCAGGCCAGAACTGCGCCCCGCCGGAAAACACCACCGGCCGGCCACCTCCGGCCACCCCCTCCGGCGACCACCACCCCCGATCAACTCCTCTCTGACTCCCCAAGCATCTCCACCTCCCCTTACCCTCTTCCCTCATCTCTATCTCCCTCAAAACGCTTTCAAACACAACCCAAACGACAGATTTACAGATCTGCGCCACAGCCGGAAAAACTTGCGCCCACCGGCCATCCGGCCACCTACGACGACCATCCTACCGCCGTTGGATTCCTATCGAACCCCCCTACCAACTGAAATTTCCCTCACGCTCATAGCCCACCTGTAACTCCCGGAATCCTCGTCAGAAAACGCCGTATCGGCTGTTTTTCACAGATCTAGAAGCTGAATTCGCTGCCCGCGCACGGCCACCTCCGATCACCCCCGGCGACAACTCCACTGCAGTTGGCTTCTTCTTGAAGTCCTTTACCCACTGCAGCTTCCCGTTTCCGCTGTTCTTCTCCGAAATTTCACTCATACGTGCGACAATGGACGTGGCGCGAATCTGTCCTCTCCGGCTTCTCACGGCCGCCCACCGCCGTGCGCTCACGCCATCGACCATCCACCGGACCGAGCATCTTCCTTTGGTCCCACTTCATCTACCAACAGCCTCCTTGGACTCTCGGAGTTCACGTGCGTTGCCGCACACACGTACTTTTAGCCGACGTCGCCGTTATCGTGAAGAACCGTTGCGCTACTCGCAACAGGAAGGAGATCGGTGATTAGCTCGCTGATTTCACATCATCACCCCGCTGTCCAGAGGTACCTCGCTGTGCTACCCCCGGCCGAGGAGTTCCAGACGACGCCGACGTTTCGTCGTTCAGACCCGACTTCCGCTTGTTGGACGACATTATGAGGTTTGTTTTCCTAACGAGTAGTAAAACCCACACCGTAGCAAAACTGAACCCTAAACTAAAACTGGACAACTACAATTAAATTTACTTTTTCGCATCAGTAAAATGTTGTCACTGTAGAAAATCGACCATCGGACAATTTTCTGTGCATATAGGGTAGTGGTCGATTTAGGCTGAACAAGAACACCAAATTGTGACTTTGACGAATAGGATGGTCCCGATAACCTAGAAACGAACCTAAATAGGATTTGATGGAAATCGCGACCTGACACCGTCGCCGTGACACTATTTCAGACGGACTACCGCGGACGAGACGCCCCGGACGGACGACACACTCGCCAACGCAGGCAAGTGTATCCACTCGCACTTTTGGCCGTGCTTAGGCCTTAGTCGGTTAGAATTGACAACTGTGAACAAATAGAACCGGATTGTAACGACTCGAAAATTTTCAAAACATTTAATTACAAATTTAATATACTTTATAATGGTTTGTCAGGAGTTTTAAATGATTTCAAAAAAAATTCTATAAAAATATTTTAAAGCACTAGACTTGTTATATTATGTTTCAGTATTTTTAGATTTCCTCAAATACCCAAAACATTCCTGTTAAAATTCACTTTCAAAAATTACCGTTTTGATTCGATGAATTTATTTTCTATCCAAACGTCTTCAAAACATTTTCAAACTTCCGCAGTAACCTCCTATGACCATTTAGGGCTCCCCACATTAATTTCGTAATTTTCTGATAACATTTCAATAGAGAACCCGCAAACCCGCTTTCTAAACGTTTTGGCCAAAAACTAGTATTTCCGTAGCCCAAACCCTGAAACGGACTTCGTATTCGCCATCCTCGCGACGATACGATCCCGTGGGTATGTTTTCGTAATTTTTCGGACACATTTGCTAGTAGGGGCAAATTCGTAATTTCGTTACAAATTTTTACCACCATTTAATTACCCTAGCTATTTACCATAACCTAATTACTAACTACTTTAACCCCACATGATAAACACGTTTAGACACTTTCCAAAAATTTCTTAGGTTAGTCAAAAACAAATACCAACCGTATTAAAAATGTTGGGGTTAGTCAACAACCCCTAACCCCCCATTAATTACCCACTAACCCTATAAATACCCCCTAATTCTACATTAACATCCTAAGTAAATTTTTTAACACAAAACTTTCACAGGCCGTCACTCTCTCTCTCTCTCGTACTCTCTCTCTCTCACTCACGCTCTCCCTCCCTTCACCTCCGACCTCCGCCGCCGGCTCCGACCGCCTCCCACCGCTGCCCCGTCGCCATCTCCGTCGCCAGCGCCCCCCGCCGCCTCCGCCGCCGTCTCCCGAAGCCTCCGCCGCCGCAAGAACCCCCCACAGCGCCTGCCTCGCCTGCAACGTCGTCCTCCTCCGCCGCCGCCGCCGTCCCCGCCGTCGCCGTCGCCGCCCCGCCTCTGCCCCCCGCCGTCGCCGCCACCGTCAGCCCCCGCCTCCGCTCGCCGTAAGCCCCCCCCGCCGGCGTCGTTATTTGCTGCGTAAGTTTGCAATGGCAAACTTGTAAATATTGAATAATTCGTAAATTTCGTATTATTAATTAATTATTAAATGGGTATAATGGGTATAAATCCATAACTAATTATACAGGGGCCAGAAAAATGTGTGGATAGTCCCAGAAAATCAGAAACGACATTTCGGAGCCATTGGCGCTGGTCTTACCTCGACCAGACGCCTACTTTTGTCGGAATGATTTTTCGAACCTAAAGATTAAATAGGTTTAATTCATTCTAAAAATCATAACTCGCTGTTTTCACTCACAATAATATGTGATAAAATTATATGTGATAATAGACTTCGAGACGGTCATTTTGACTATTCACTCAAGTCATTCCGACTTGTATTGCTCCCGTAAGAAATTACGGAAGATACGCGTAACTTAAATAATCTGGGTTTTTAAGATATTTCTAAGTTTCTAAAAATTATAAGAAATTACAGAAGCTTCTGAAAATTCTCCCCTATTGCAGTAAAATCTAAATAATTGTGTTAGGTTTATATAAAAATTTTAAATATTTTTCGACACTGTTTTAGCGAGTTTAAAAATCAAACTAACCTAGTTATTAAATAGGAAAAAGTCGTGTTTTTATAAAATAAGTATTTTGTGTTGCAGGTACAGACTCTGGTGTACCAACTTCTGAGGAAGCCCTAGATCCTCTTCCGGCTTACTACAACGGTATTAATTTTGGTAAGTCACGATAGGTTCTAACCTTAGAAATCTAGCCACTGTGCTCGTACGAACTTGTAGCACCGCACTACTACGTGCTCGAAGCACGGAAACATTCGCCACTTTCTTGTGTTGGACTTGACTTGAAACATCCCGTGGAACGTGCATGTAAAGAACTTGTACTTGACACAACACCGGGTTTTGGGGTAACTCATAGTTTGCGAGAGTACGGGAGTGACTAGAGTTTGGTCTACCTGTCCTGTCGCCTGTGTTTCGGCGCCCTGTCCTGCTGCCTGCGTTTCGGCAAACCATACTGCTGCCTGGGTACCGGCATTCGTCTGGGTAGCACCCAGGCAAGAGACGAACTGAACGGTCACATATTGTACTCTCCGACTTGAGTCACGTAGTTCTAGTGGAGCTTGCACAGTTACTTCTTTACAGTCATGCACTTTACTTTCTGCACTTGTACAGACACTACACCGTACTTTACTTCTGCTTGTCATACTTGTACAGTACACCTTTTCTTTGTTTAGAATCTTTGTGACTTACCTTCGGTTCCACTTGTGGCACCGACAGACGACGACCTGATCGAGGAGATCGCTCCAGAGTACGAGGAGCCTGCGTACGACCCAGAAGCCGCGGAGTTTTAGTTATCTGTATTGGTGTGTGTTGTGAGATGTATTTCCATTCTGTATTTCCTTTCCGTACTTTTCCTTTCATGTATCGGTGTGAGAGAGTGCTGGTTATTGTACTTTAATTTGGACTGTAATAATGTCTGTAAGCTGGTTTGAGTGTTGTTGGTACATCTCTGCGTTGTGACTATGCTGATTTCACTGGTAAACTGCGGAACCTGCAAATAAACCAAATAAGTAACGGGCCCCCGAGAGCGGGTCGTTACAGGTTTGGTGGCCCACGCAGGTCCGTGCAAAATACCTCGTGAACAGTATAGTAAAACCAGGATGTATCATATACGATACTCAACTAAGCTGACATTTCTATGGATGCAGGTTTGACACTCGAAAGATGGACGGGAACATCTCGGAGAGCCCCAGTGGAGATGACCAATATAGCCTTAATAAAAAGCTATTATCAAAATCTAAATAGGATTAATTAGTTGTTTTAAAAAAAATCCTTCTGTGTCGGTGGCACTCATATGAATGATGATCTTCCTTCAATGGACCATGATACCGGTCAATGTGCTTGGCTAAAGTCTGTTGGATCAACCTAGCTAGACTGGGTACAAGTAATCCTAGCTTAGTCACTTCCCTGGCCGTGTCCGCTGGACCGCAAGGACGTGAAACATGATTATGTGACGTCATCGATCTTATTCACTGTCAACCCTCTTCAAGCTTGATGACCTTTTCATTTGACATTCTTGGAATCTTTCTATATTAAATAGATTTCCTTAAACATATACACGTTCTTACTAAACATTATGAACAGGTCTTTCGCGCTCGAGAAATGGACGGAAACACCTCGAAGACCCCCAATGGAGCCTATCAGTCTGAAGCCAACAACCCAACCGACAACGGGCCAACTCCCACAGTGCATCAGATCTCAGATCTGGCATTGCGAGAAATGGTCGAAGCTATCAAAGGCGAACATCACCCTACGGGAGGCATCCGACAATTTCGCTCCCTCTACCCGAAGACCTGGAACGGAGAAGATGGCCCGATGAAGGCCGATGAATGGCTAGAAAGTACTGAAGAAAACTTGAGAGCCGCCCAGATCGGGAGGCATGCCTGGGTGGATACTGCCAGGTCCCAACTAACGGATGGGGCCAGAGTTTGGTGGGGCTCTGCAGAAAAGCGTCTCCAGCGACCAATCGAATGAGAGACATTCACGGAACTTTTCCGCACCCAATATTTCTCTCCGGAGGCCCAGATGGAGCTTGAGGCGCAATTTGTTGGGTTGAAGCAAGGTTTCATGACGGTGGAACAATACGACGCCCGGTTCACCATGTTGAGCCGATTTGCTCCTGAGTTGGTTGCCACTCCAATAGCTCAGGCTCGACGCTTTAAGCAGGGTCTCAACATAGAGATCCGTCGGAATTTAGTTGGACGTACATTATCTACCCACACCGAAGTTCTAGCTGCTGCTCGTGAACATGAGTTTGTGGAGAGGGAAGAAAGGCGTGGGTTGGCTGCCCCTCACAGAAGACAACCACCTCCAACCCCTGTTGCTGGACCTAGCCGACGATCCCCGCCTAATCAGATGTATCGGCCCATTCAACAGACGCAGTTCAAGAGGCAGGGCCCACCACCACCACCGCGCCTAATATGTCATCATTGCGGGAAACCAGGGCACCTCCGCTCAGAATGCCGATCTTTTCTAAACCTCTGTCTGGTCTGTGGATCAAAGGACCATGTTGCAAGGGACTGTCCTGAGAGGAAGTCTCAGCTACCTAACCCTGCTCCGGCCCACGTCCCTGCCAGGAATGTGCCACCACGTCCACCACCACCTGCTCAACAACGTCAGCCACTCCCTCCCCAGCAACAGGTATACCAGCAAGCTCGCCCACAGGCGCCACCTCCAAGGCGTCAAGCTTATACCATGACTGTGGAAGAGGCCGAAGCTACGGACCAGGTGATCACAGGTATGAGATTTCCGTTCACTAAGCTACCTACTATTCTATTTAAGGATCGTGAGCTTAGATGTGACTCTCATTACCATAGGTATCGTCTTAGTAGCCGGTAAGCCTGCCCTCACACTGTTCGACTCAGGAGCTACACATTGCTTCATGGCAAGGTGGAACCTCTGACTTCCCGTTGGAAGGTCGAGACCGGTGGTGGATCTCTACCAGTAACCAGCAGATGCCTCCAATGCTTTGTTGTGATTTGTGGACGAGATCTTTACGCCGACTTCATGGTGATAGAGTTGCCAACTTTCGATGCTGTTCTTGGGATGGACTGGTTAGGAACATTTCACGCCACCATTGACTGTCGTCAAAGGAGGGTAGAATTCGAGATACCTAACCATCCAAAGTTCGAGTTCCTCAGCGGAAGTCGATCAGAAGGACCTGTGAAGTACCGAGCCAGACTTTCGGAAGCAATGGCGACTACAGCAGAAGATGAGCAAGAGAAGCCTGAGATAGTGCGAGAATTCTTGGACGTATTTCCGGACGACCTCTCAGGTTTGCCTCCGGATCGCGGTCTTGAATTTACAATTGATCTTATCCTAGGTGCACAACCAATGTCCAAAGGACCCTACCGCATGGCACCACCCGAGCTTGAAGAGATTCGAGCTCAACTAGATGATCTTATACAAAAGGGATGGATACGACCTAGTGTATCCGCATGGGGTGCCCCAGTGCTGCTCGTGAAGAAGAAGGACGGATCCCAGCGCATGTGCGTTGACTACCGCGAGCTAAACAAGATGACGGTGAAGAACAAGTACCCACTGCCCCGCATCGACGACCTGTTCGATCAGCTTGGAGGATCGAGCGTGTATTCAAAGCTGGACCTGAAGACCGGATATCACCAAGTAAAGGTGAAGAAGGAGGATGTCCACAAGACCGCATTTCGGACAAGATATGGACACTACGAATTCCTGGTGATGCCATTTGGTGTGACTAATGCACCTGCTGTATTCATGAGTCTCATGAACCAGGTTCTTTACAACCATCTGGACAAGTTCGTAGTCGTCTACATCGACGACATCCTCATCTACTCGAAGGACGCCGAGGAGCATAGAGTTCACCTGAGGAAGGTCTTGGAGACGCTAAGACAACATAAACTGTATGCCAAGTACAGTAAGTGTGAGTTTTGGCTCGACAAGGTGGCTTTCCTGGGCCACATCATATCTGGAGAAGGGATATCTGTCGACCCCGAGAAAGTAGCTGCTGTTCAGAACTGGCCAGCCCCGAAGACTGTAACTGAGATTCGAAGTTTCCTAGGACTGGCTGGTTACTACCGACGATTCATCCAGGACTTCTCGAAGATCGCAGGAGCCATGACGCAATTGACGAGGAAAGACGTGATGTTCGTTTGGTCGAAAGCTTGCGAGGATGCATTCCAGGAGCTGAAGAAGAGGCTGACTTCTGCCCCGATTCTGGTCATCCCAGACAGAACCGGAGGATTCGAAGTATTTTGTGATGCATCTGGCAAAGGACTTGGATGCGTGCTGCATCAGCACGGCCGAGTCGTCGCTTATGCGTCCAGGCAATTGAAGATCCATGAGAAGAACTACCCCACTCATGACCTTGAGTTGGCGGCAGTTATCTTTGCCCTAAAGATACGGAGGCACTTTTTACTGGGCGAACACGTAAAGATCTTCTCTGATCACAAGAGTCTCAAATACCTGTTCACCCAGAAAGAGCTCAACATGCGCCAACGCCGATGGATAGAGCTAATGGCGGACTATGATATTGACCTTCAGTACCATCCTGGGAAGGTCAATGTCGTACCGGATGCTTTGAGTCGCCTCCCTACAGTGATGACTCTCACATCACAATGGAGGCTTCGACACGAGATCCGAGCCATGGAGATGGATGTCATACTACCTGGAGTAACGTCTTCGTTGCTCAGCCTTCAGGTCAAGTCCGACCTGGTGGACAAGATCAAAGCTGCCCAAGCTGGAGACGATAAGCTACAGAAGATCAGAGATATGGTATTAGCAGGTCAGCGGCCTGAATTCAAGATCCATGAAGATGGATCTTTGAGATTCGGCAACCGCATCTGCGTACCATCTGGAGATGTCAGAGAAGCTTTATTGGAGGAAGCCCACAGCTCTCCATATTCTATTCATCCAGGTGGGACCAAGATGTATCAGGACTTGCGACAACACTACTGGTGGCATGGGATGAAGAGAAGCGTCGCACGCAGTGTGGCGAAGTGTATAGTGTGCCAACAGGTGAAGGCTGAACATCACCGGTCTGCCGGATTGTTGCAACCTTTGCCCATCCCAGAGTGGAAATGGCAACACATCACAATGGACTTCGTGACGGGACTGCCCAAAAGCACGAAGCACAATGATGCTGTCTGGGTGATCGTTGATCGATTGACCAAGTCAGCACACTTCATTCCTTTCAGAGTGGGCCAGTCGACCGAGACGCTTGCCAAGAAATACATGGAAGAGATCGTGAAGCTGCATGGTGTCCCTGTCAGCATTGTTTCGGACAGAGACACTCGATTCACGTCTCATTTTTGGAAGAGCTTGCAGGAGTGTCTGGGGACCCGATTAAGTTTCAGTACAGCTTATCACCCTCAGACTGATGGCCAGTCAGAACGCACCATTCAGATCCTGGAGGACATGTTACGTGCGTGTATGTTGGACTTCAAGGGATCTTGGGAGGATCATCTACATCTCGTGGAGTTTGCATACAACAACAGTTATCAGGCCAGCATCGGTATGGCGCCTTTTGCAGCGCTATATGGTCGGAAGTGTCGTTCCCCCTTGAGTTGGGACGACGTTGGTGATCGAGAGCTCATTGGTCCAGACTTGATTGTTGAAGCAGTGGAAGTAGTCCGGACCATCAGAGAGAAGCTACAGTTGGCTCAAGATCGATACAAGCATTGGGCAGATGCAAAGCGCCGACATTTAGAGTTCCAGCCTAGCGATCATGTATTTTTGAAGATCTCGCCGAATCGTGGGATGATTCGTTTTGGACGAAGAGGGAAGCTCAGTCCTCGATATATTGGTCCATTTGATGTCTTGGAACGAGTAGGCGAGGTGGCCTATCGCCTTGCCTTGCCACCTGCATTGGAAGGAGTACATGAAGTTTTTCATGTCTCACAGCTTCGACGCTACGTGAGTGATCCTAGTCATGTTGTGGATTACTCCGAGATTGCTGTTCGTCCGGATCTATCTTACGAACAACAACCAGTCAAAATCCTGGACCGACGGCAAAAGATCCTCAAGAATCGAGTAATCAACCTTGTCAGGATAATGTGGCGTCACGACTCACCTGGAGAATCTACTTGGGAACGAGAAGACGAGATGCGAGAACGCTACCCGTACCTATTTACCGAATCAGGTAATCCTACTAGTTACGAGATTAGTTACGAAAGCGGTCGTAATATTAATAGTAAGTATTCATAAATATCATCTCTTGCTTTCTTAATGCTACGATATCACATTATATTATTTACAACCTGATTTATTAGACCATTATTATCATTTATTTGCTTGAGCTTCTTCATAACAAAAGTTATTCGTTTTAGAAAGTTCGAGAAATTCCGAGGACGGAATTATTTTAAGGAAGGTAGGATGTAACGACTCGAAAATTTTCAAAACATTTAATTACAAATTTAATATACTTTATAATGGTTTGTCAGGAGTTTTAAATGATTTCAAAAAAATTCTATAAAAATATTTTAAAGCACTAGACTTGTTATATTATGTTTCAGTATTTTTAGATTTCCTCAAATACCCAAAACATTCCTGTTAAAATTCACTTTCAAAATTACCGTTTTGATTCGATGAATTTATTTTCTATCCAAACGTCTTCAAAACATTTTCAAACTTCCGCAGTAACCTCCTATGACCATTTAGGGCTCCCCACATTAATTTCGTAATTTTCTGATAACATTTCAATAGAGAACCCGCAAACCCGCTTTCTAAACGTTTTGGCCAAAAACTAGTATTTCCGTAGCCCAAACCCTGAAACGGACTTCGTATTCGCCATCCTCGCGACGATACGATCCCGTGGGTATGTTTTCGTAATTTTTCGGACACATTTGCTAGTAGGGGCAAATTCGTAATTTCGTTACAAATTTTTACCACCATTTAATTACCCTAGCTATTTACCATAACCTAATTACTAACTACTTTAACCCCACATGATAAACACGTTTAGACACTTTCCAAAAATTTCTTAGGTTAGTCAAAAACAAATACCAACCGTATTAAAAATGTTGGGGTTAGTCAACAACCCCTAACCCCCCATTAATTACCCACTAACCCTATAAATACCCCCTAATTCTACATTAACATCCTAAGTAAATTTTTTAACACAAAACTTTCACAGGCCGTCACTCTCTCTCTCTCGTACTCTCTCTCTCTCACTCACGCTCTCCCTCCCTTCACCTCCGACCTCCGCCGCCGGCTCCGACCGCCTCCCACCGCTGCCCCGTCGCCATCTCCGTCGCCAGCGCCCCCCGCCGCCTCCGCCGCCGTCTCCCGAAGCCTCCGCCGCCGCAAGAACCCCCCACAGCGCCCGCCTCGCCTGCAACGTCGTCCTTCTCCGCCGCCGCCGCCGTCCCCGCCGTCGCCGTCGCCGCCCCGCCTCTGCCCCAGCCGTCGCCGCCACCGTCAGCCCCCGCCTCCGCTCGCCGTAAGCCCCCCCGCCGGCGTCGTTATTTGCTGCGTAAGTTTGCAATGGCAAACTTGTAAATATTGAATAATTCGTAAATTTCGTATTATTAATTAATTATTAAATGGGTATAATGGTTATAAATCCATAACTAATTATACAGGGGCCAGAAAAATGTGTGGATAGTCCCAGAAAATCAGAAACGACATTTCGGAGCCATTGGCGCTGGTCTTACCTCGACCAGACGCCTACTTTTGTCGGAATGATTTTTCGAACCTAAAGATTAAATAGGTTTAATTTATTCTAAAAATCATAACTCGCTGTTTTCACTCACAATAATATGTGATAAAATTATATGTGATAATAGACTTCGAGACGGTCATTTTGACTATTCACTCAAGTCATTCCGACTTGTATTGCTCCCGTAAGAAATTACGGAAGATACGCGTAACTTAAATAATCTGGGTTTTTAAGCTATTTCTAAGTTTCTAAAAATTATAAGAAATTACAGAAGCTTCTGAAAATTCTCCCCTATTGCAGTAAAATCTAAATAATTGTGTTAGGTTTATATAAAAATTTTAAATATTTTTCGACACTGTTTTAGCGAGTTTAAAAATCAAACTAACCTAGTTATTAAATAGGAAAAAGTCGTGTTTTTCTAAAATAAGTATTTTGTGTTGCAGGTACAGACTCTGGTGTACCAACTTCTGAGGAAGCCCTAGATCCTCTTCCGGCTTACTACAACGGTATTAATTTTGGTAAGTCACGATAGGTTCTAACCTTAGAAATCTAGCCACTGTGCTCGTACGAACTTGTAGCACCGCACTACTACGTGCTCGAAGCACGGAAACATTCGCCACTTTCTTGTGTTGGACTTGACTTGAAACATCCCGTGGAACGTGCATGTAAAGAACTTGTACTTGACACAACACCGGGTTTTGGGGTAACTCATAGTTTGCGAGAGTACGGGAGTGACTAGAGTTTGGTCTACCTGTCCTGTCGCCTGTGTTTCGGCGCCCTGTCCTGCTGCCTGCGTTTCGGCAAACCATACTGCTGCCTGGGTACCGACATTCGTCTGGGTAGCACCCAGGCAAGAGACGAACTGAACGGTCACATATTGTACTCTCCGACTTGAGTCACGTAGTTCTAGTGGAGCTTGCACAGTTACTTCTTTACAGTCATGCACTTTACTTTCTGCACTTGTACAGACACTACACCGTACTTTACTTCTGCTTGTCATACTTGTACAGTACACCTTTTCTTTGTTTAGAATCTTTGTGACTTACCTTCGGTTCCACTTGTGGCACCGACAGACGACGACCTGATCGAGGAGATCGCTCCAGAGTACGAGGAGCCTGCGTACGACCCAGAAGCCGCGGAGTTTTAGTTATCTGTATTGGTGTGTGTTGTGAGATGTATTTCCATTCTGTATTTCCTTTCCGTACTTTTCCTTTCATGTATCGGTGTGAGAGAGTGCTGGTTATTGTACTTTAATTTGGACTGTAATAATGTCTGTAAGCTGGTTTGAGTGTTGTTGGTACATCTCTGCGTTGTGACTATGCTGATTTCACTGGTAAACTGCGGAACCTGCAAATAAACCAAATAAGTAACGGGCCCCCGAGAGCGGGTCGTTACACGGATGTGAAATGATAGCGTCCGGGACGACTCCTGACGGCTCAGACTTGACGACGAAGTCTGAGCCTGACAATAACAACTTTTGATAGTGTAGGGCTATCATGTGTGTGCGTGCGTGTGGACACCCTAGAATAACAACTCCCTACACTTGTCATGTCGTGTCCTGTTACACAAAAAGCCTTCGGGTGTTTCGGATGCTTTCCCCCGCGAAAGTGATCCCTGTTACACAAAAAGCCTTCGGGCGTTTCGGATGCTTTCCCCGCGGAAGTGATCCCTGTTACCCAAAAAGCCTTCGGGCGTTTCGGATGCTTTCCCCGCAGATGTGATCCATGTTACCCAAAAAGCCTTCCGGGCGTTTCGGATGCTTTCCCCGCAGAAGTGATCCCTGTTACCCAAAAAGCCTTCGGGCGTTTCGGATGCTTTCCCCGCAGAAGTGATCCCTGTTACCCAAAAAGCCTTCGGGCGTTTCGGATGCTTTCCCCGCAGAAGTGATCCCTGTTACCCAAAAAGCCTTCGGGCGTTTCGGATGCTTTCCCCGCAGAAGTGATCCCTATTACCCAAAAAGCCTTCGGGCGTTTCAGATGTTTCCCTAGCGGAAGTAATCCCTGTAATTCTTGTCCTGAGTTCCTGGGTTTGGGGTTGGGTTGAGTGTGCGCATGACAAGAGGGTCTGATCCCCCTCGAACCGTAAGGCGTGAACCCTTTCGTGTCTCACTTGTCTTGTCTTGCCTTGTTTCCGTCACGTTCCGACTTGTCATGACACCTGAAGGCTAGTCCCGTAGTTGGTAGGCTATTTGACAGGTGATTAGTGTAGTGAAGAGGCTGAACACACTACGAAGGCCGACCACGGAGACAATTCCCCGATGGACTCTGCCTTACTACCGCACTGCCGGAGGTAGGGGCGGAGCACAGTTCATGATGGCGGGCTGACCTGCACAAGGAGCAGCTCGTCAGAAAGGCCGGGTTGGGGGTCCAACCCTTAGCCTCTCCGATGCCTAAGTTAGTAATAGGACTTAAAGCGGGGGCCAGTCACGCAGGTCGGACTAAGAGTGAGTCGACCGTACGTGGAGAGCTATCGGATGTGGAAGAACAAAGATAATTTGCCAGCCCCCCACCCCGTTGGAGGCAGGGGGTATTTATACCTGATGGAGGCGGTTAGGTGAGGTTGACCTGGTGTGCTGACTCGACATGCTGAGCTGGCTCTACTGTCAGCGGAAGCTTCGGACGAGGATGTCAGGATCAGAGGTGTCAGTCATGCTTTTGTCAGACGACGCAACGACCAGGAGCGCTTTTGTCAGGATGTCAAGGCCGAAAGCATTAACTGTCAGGGGGCGCAGCGGCCAGGGGGTGCTTTGTCAGATGGTCGGGCCGCGGAAGTGTCAGTAGCGTCCTTGTACTAGGTCGTTTGTCGTGTCCGATGTGCCAAAGAATCGTCGGAGCGCCTCCAAAGGGGCGGGGCTAGCGATGGATCGATGGGTCGCCCCAGACTGAGGACGAGCGATCCGGACGTACACCTTGTGCGATGTTCCTGTCAAACTGGGGGAGAACGGGCGCGCGACCCGCTGGGACCGCGGTGGAGTGCGCCCTTATCACTGGCCGAAGCGGAGTGCGCCCTTCCCCCAGTCGTGTCGGACTTTAGGGTCGACAGGCGCCTTGCTTGCCCGGGAAAACAGGCAAGCGGCCTCTGAAGTTTGGGCGAGGAGCGCTCTATCTGTAACGACCACTTTTCGTCGTACGTTGTTCGTGCACGTGCTTTTGGCCGTGCACGTGTTTGCTTTAGACTTTATTTGTTTGTGAACACTTTTGTGTGATATGCCGTTGCGAACGTCACTGAGAGTATTAAACAGTGGCACTATATTGGAACGACGTTCTCGAGTCGTTTTTCCACAATTTAAACTTACTCGATGAGACGTGACGATTCTCGCTCTTGACGGGAGACGTTTCTATTTTTAGTTTCGTCGTCCGACGTCGAATTTGAGATCCGTCTTCTTAGTTAGCTCACATTCGTCGCCACGATCACCACGATATTTATTTTATAATTTTTGGAGTTTATTTGACCACTTTTATAATTTTTACAAGTTTTATATTATTTTTAATAATTTATTTTTAAATTAATTTCGGCCAAATAAAATTTATTTGAGTTTAAAACGTTTTAAAGAATTTTTGAGCCAATTTCCAGCTCATTTGGACCAGGTCAAATCCTAGATTGGGTTGGAGAAGTTTGAATTCAAATTTCAAATCTTTTTGAATTCTAATCCTATTAGATTTAGCCCTAGACCAAGTCAACCCACCTATACTATATAAGCAACCCCTAGCAAGTCCTATTTTCCAAAGAAATTAGCCCTAGCCTCTTCCAAACTCATTTTGGACGTTGCGACGAATCGTCGCAACGTTGCGACGTTCAGCCCCCGTACGACCGAGGGAAATCGCCCCGTTCGCCCGCACTGACCGGCCATCCCGCCCGCTTTCTCGTCGCTCCGCACCGCAGCACCAACCCCGCCGCTTCGTTCCCCCGCTTGACCGATAGGGTCTCTCGGTCAGACCGAGAGAACCGCCCGGTCGCCCCGCTCCGCACCGACCCGCTTGTCGCCCGCTCTGTCGCCCCGCTCCGCTCCGTGCCCGACCGAAGGAAGACGCCGCTGTGACCGAGCGCCCGAGCGCTGCATCGCTGCAACGCTGCAACCCCGCACCCAAGCGCCTGACCGAGGCCTCCACCGTGTCTGACCGAGGGAAACGGTCGCCCCCGCTGCCGTGACCGACCCCCAAACGTTGCACAGCCGTTCCCTAGTGTCTGACCGAAGGAGATCCCCGCACCGAAGCTGTACGACCGACGGCCACTTGTCGCAACCCCGCATCCGTCGCACCGCTTGCCTCCGTGGGCCCCCCAAGTTCTCCAGAGTTATTGTGGGTTCCCCAAAGGTCCCTAGGACTACTGTGGGCCCCACTTTGGTACGTTCTCTTCGACGACTTGCCGCGTACGACATCGTCGCACGTCGTAGCCCGTCGTCGCACGTGCGAGCTTTGGAATCTGGAATCGTCACCCGGGTTATTTTCTCTGAAATTCCAGCGAGGAATCTAATTGGAATCTGGACTTGGAGCGCGATCTTATTATTCCAACCCCCGGCGTCGCTACCCGACGCCGGTGTAGCTTTCGCGTCGTGTTGAGGTAACGTTTTGCACCCCTAGGACCCCAAACCCAATTGCATGCTAATAAAGACTAAAAATCAGTATTTTAAAGTATTTTAAATGTTTTAGAATCCACTAATCAAGATTAATAAAACGGATGTAGGCCGGTGGACTTGTGCACGTAGGAATCGTGACTTTGGACTCGTTGGACGGTGTTTTCTTGACGTGATAGTTGCAGGCAAGTGAAACTTGCCAACTCTTGTGTAGGGCCATGTTTTTAGGCCACTTACTTGCTTTTAGCGTAAAAGAGACTAGTCGGTGAAATGATAGCTGACTAGACGCCTACTTGATCTAGTTTGACAACGAAACTAGATCCGTCACCTAAATGATCTAGCTTGACAACGAAGCTAGAATCAACCATTAAACTTGTCATTCATGCATGCTAAACTGTCACGTTTACTTTTCTTACTTGTACGCTGTACTACTTGCCATGCCATGTCATCCATGCATTGATTGTTGCATCGTAGCACACGCTACAATACTTGTCCTTGTACTACTTGTCCGGCTAGGTGCACCCCTACGCCATACTTGTTTACACACTTCCTGGCTCGTGGTCCAGAAGCGAGCATTCCAAGTTCGGGGGTAAGGCCCTGGCTCGATACACGTGGAGGGGTAGGGATAAACGGTTACTTGAGCTTAGGAGTTGGCCCGCGCAGCCACTCTAGCCAAAAGACGGAATCTCTGTGCACGAGGTGCTTTCTTTACTTGTCTTGTGCTTGCCTTGTGAATGCCATGCCATGCTCGTACTTTACTTTACTTTACTTTTCCTTACCTGTTGCACTCATTACTTAAAACTGCCATGTCATCGCATCATGCTAGAACTGCTAGGTTGCTTTACTTTTCCCACTTCCAGTTTCCTTGCACAAGTCTTCCAGACTTGCTGACATGTGCCCTTTCTCTTTGGGTGTCACATGTTAGACCCTGAGCCAGATATAGTTGTAGCGGACGAGGTAGTTGCTGACGCTGAGTCCATGACTGCCCAGGAGGACCTTGGTGGACACCGGTGACCATGCTTTGAGTTTTGTTGAGCTTTATGTTGTTTTAGGCCTTTTGTTAGTTGTTGGTGCGTAGCACCGTTGTTTTGTACTTTGTACTTTTGTTGGCCATGTTTGGGCCTTTAGTCTCTTACTTTTAGCCTGGTGGCTTTTCTGCGATGTTGGAAACTTATTTTATGGATATTCTGAGATATTTCTTTTGTCTCTTTCGTTATTATTATCTTTGTTTCGTTCCGCGTTGCAAGGACCTGCAGTTTAAAGTGATTGACGCTTATCGGACTTGCGGCTTTGCAGCTTCAAGTCTGAGCGGACCTTCTCACGCTTCGCCTCCATATTTTTGGGAAGCGGGGCGTGACAGGTTTTGTTGGTGGCCCATGCAGGTCCAATCTTGCAATTGCGAATTAACGGAACAACGATAATAACAGAATGTCCATTAAATAAATTGCAACATCCGAATCAGAAGCCCTGAGTCTAGTCGTTTTTAGGACACTAGGTGATAAGAAGACTTAGTTAGACGTCTGTGTTCGCTAGATAGAGGCCTGACTGTTAGTTAGACCCCCTTCTAGCAATCGATTTAAACGTCTTAGGAGTTACCTTAGTGGTTCATGTCCCCCTGACCATATTAGACTTCTGGAATTTCTTTTGGTCGTCCGTTTGGGTTCATCGATTTCGGACCAAGCTGAACGCATTTCTTTACCGTCTAACCTTTAGAAGTCTTGGCGATTAGTTTTAATCTTTAGTTGGTCGACCGTAGGAGTTCCCCGTAAACTCTTCTGATTCATGTCCTAGGCTTATGAATGTTTGATCTCCGACCAAATTCCTTGCCTCGATTCACGAGATCGCCTCATGACGATCATCACCTATTTTCGAATCTCTCCGTTACAAGTTTTGAAATCTTTTGAAGGTACTTCTCAACTTCCTTTTTCCCTAAGTTTAAATCTACTCAATTATTTTCTCGCATTCCTTCGTTGATTTAAATTCTTAAAACTTTTGGCGGAAATTTCTGAACTCTAGCTTATAATATTTTTTTTCAGCCTATGTTTTTCGTACCTATGCAAATGTGTCGTCCCTTCATATATTAATTTTATTCTGAACCGTTTGTCCAATTTGATTTATAATTTTCCTTTCTTATTTATGCTATTTGAATAATACATCGTGTTTACTTTTAATATACTTTTCAAGTCACATAGAATTTCAGATTTCAGAAAGTTGGTTTTTCTCGTCGTTCTCACTATTTCAGATTTTTGCAAAATTACTATTTTCATAACCTCTTCCTGCTTTAGACCCTCCCTGATTTGATTTTTAAGACTTGCTATTCGATTTCGATAATTCTTATACTAAGCCAATATTATTATTTTCCGTGCACCATACCTACTTTCAATTATTTTTATATCCGTACTAGACTTGTTGTGCTCACATATTAAGAACCTTGTGTAAATAAGTTTTACATTTTTTTGGCAAACCTTGGTTTTCTAAAAGTAGTTTCAAATTGATTATCTTCAATTTTCCATAGCCCAAAGTTTTGAAAGCATTAACATGAGTTTAAATTCTTCCGCTACTCGATTTCATACTTCGACTTTCCAAAACTTTTGACAACATTTTATTAAATTACTGACTGATAGAATTTTCCAAACCATGCCCTTAATATTCGCGTAAATGATTTTACTCCCTTTTAAAAATCTTTAAAACCAATAGGCCATTTTCTATTATTTTAAACATTCGACTCAGATTTATTTTGAACAACTCGTTTTATCGATTCCCAAACATTTCTTCTCAGATGAGGATTTTAAAGTACAACCGTTTCCAATTTTGCGTATTTTAGCTTATGCTATTTACCCTACTTGCTTTTCTGTATCCTATTTAAGCATCTCCACATCCCCTTTTCCCTCAACCTAAACATCACCATTGAGCCAATGTTCGTCTTACCAAGCCGTCTCCCTGTATTCGTCCTATCTGAACTCGTGCTTATCGATCCTTCCCTCGTCACGCTCTCGACCTCTCTTTATTGCTTAGGCCTTAGGGTCATTCAATGTCTGTGCCAACCCTTAAGTGTTAGTAGACCCTTGGACCCTTGTGAGGTGTCGTTGTGCACGTACCTAAGTTGTGTACGTGGGCTTGAATGAGCGTGCCCCATAATATATCGATGCTTGCCTATTGTGTGATATATATATATGTACTCGGAGTTATTCGTAATATTAGGAAGTTGTTGTGTGATAGTAGTTATAGATTTTTGTGGATAGCTATACTATACTAGGGATGCTTGTGTATATTTGAATTAGCGTTGGGTTATCTAATAGAGTGTATGTAGTTGGTGATACTTATAATGGTTGAAATAAAATGATTGGTAAAGCTATGTATATGCTAGGTGTGATGATGATGTGTGAACTTATAGATAAGTAAGTAGGCCTATTGAGTGATCTATATATTATTACGTGTGAGTATGTGCTTGTAGGTAGGTATATATAGTGTTTAGACGTAAGTAGCCATGTTTTGTTGCATGAGTATATATGTGATATACATATAGTATTAGGGTTATAATTTTGATTGGTATTGTTGCTTTTACGGGATGTTGCATGCGTGCATACCGTGAGGTATACACGACTATTGCACATCTTAATTATGTATGTGTGGATGTGTTAGAATACTAATTATAGGTAGTAGGCTATGGTGTGAATATATAAATATATATGTTACATGTGGGAGACTATACGATGAATACGTATGCATGTATTAGGGAGCGTATTATAATTATACGTATGTTGATGTCTGTATTATTATTATGGTATATAGAATGATTGAACTATGTAAGTATTACCGGACTAAATATTAAGTGTGATTGATCTATGGAATGTATATGGTTATATTGGTAGACATATATATAAATATTAGAGTGGTAGTGGTGTATGTATGAATGTCATGCTACGTATATGGGATATTCTGATATGTGTATTGAGTCTCACTCAAGCTTGAGTGAGTATACTCTAAGTATATTGAATGTATGTTGTAGTTTGAATATAACGATGTTTGATGTATGTATAGTGATAAGAGTGTTTGTGCCTGGCTGTGCTACGCACATGATTGTGGGTCGCTACGCCAGTATATAGTTATAGGTGCCGGTCTTGTGGTATAGTTATTTACTAAGGACTTGTTGTGTGAATGCATGTGTACTAGCTAAAACTAGGTGTGTATGTGTGCTAGTTATACAATGGTATGATTGGTGTATGTAAATGAAATGTTAGCGTGTATGGGTGTGCACCATGCACGGGTAAGTATGTGCTTAGTTATAGGTATTGATGACTATGGTATATGTGGTGTGCCGTAAATATAGTTATAGGACCGTACGTGATGTGAATATATGGTGAACTATTTGCATGTATTGAATGACTATATATTGTGACATTATAGTAGTGGTGAATGTATATTAGATATAGTGAACTTGATTCAATAATGGTATGGTGTGACTATATGTGCTGAGATGTTTGGTATTGGATGAATATTAGAGGGTAGGGTACCCTTGATGGTTGTGCATAGGTAGCTACATATAGGAAGAGCGATGATTGTAATGGCTAAGCGTGAAACTATCATTATATAAGTATCTGAAATATTGTTTTGTGATTAGGTAGGTAGTAGCTATATAAGGGATGCATGCTTATATATATGATTGAAATACGTGTATGAGTCTGACTGACTATAATAGGTATAAGTGTATACGTACGTGGATGTATATATATATATATACGTATTGGTAGTAATAATGTTTGACTACCTAGTGCATATATGAGCATTTGTAATGACTATACTTGGTTTGAAATATAATGTGACTTGATTTGGGGTAGTTACTAGAGCGACTGGCTATATTAGAAAGTCCGAGGACGGACTTTATTCTAAGGTGGGGAGGATGTAACGACCACTTTTCGTCGTACGTTGTTCGTGCACGTGCTTTTGGCCGTGCACGTGTTTGCTTTAGACTTTATTTGTTTGTGAACACTTTTGTGTGATATGCCGTTGCGAACGTCACTGAGAGTATTAAATAGTGGCACTATATTGGAACGACGTTCTCGAGTCGTTTTTCCACAATTTAAACTTACTCGATGAGACGTGACGATTCTCGCTCTTGACGGGAGACGTTTCTATTTTTAGTTTCGTCGTCCGACGTCGAATTTGAGATCCGTCTTCTTAGTTAGCTCACATTCGTCGCCACGATCACCACGATATTTATTTTATAATTTTTGGAGTTTATTTGACCACTTTTATAATTTTTACAAGTTTTATATTATTTTTAATAATTTATTTTTAAATTAATTTCGGCCAAATAAAATTTATTTGAGTTTAAAACGTTTTAAAGAATTTTTGAGCCAATTTCCAGCTCATTTGGACCAGGTCAAATCCTAGATTGGGTTGGAGAAGTTTGAATTCAAATTTCAAATCTTTTTGAATTCTAATCCTATTAGATTTAGCCCTAGACCAAGTCAACCCACCTATACTATATAAGCAACCCCTAGCAAGTCCTATTTTCCAAAGAAATTAGCCCTAGCCTCTTCCAAACTCATTTTGGACGTTGCGACGAATCGTCGCAACGTTGCGACGTTCAGCCCCCGTACGACCGAGGGAAATCGCCCCGTTCGCCCGCACTGACCGGCCGTCCCGCCCGCTTTCTCGTCGCTCCGCACCGCAGCACCAACCCCGCCGCTTCGTTCCCCCGCTTGACCGATAGGGTCTCTCGGTCAGACCGAGAGAACCGCCCGGTCGCCCCGCTCCGCACCGACCCGCTTGTCGCCCGCTCTGTCGCCCCGCTTCGCTCCGTGCCCGACCGAAGGAAGCCGCCGCTGTGACCGAGCACCCGAGCGCTGCAACGCTGCAACGCTGCAACCCCGCACCCAAGCGCCTGACCGAGGCCTCCACCGTGTCTGACCGAGGGAAACGGCCGCCCCCGCTGCCGTGACCGACCCCCAAACGTTGCACAGCCGTTCCCTAGTGTCTGACCGAAGGAGATCCCCGCACCGAAGCTGTACGACCGACGGCCACTTGTCGCAACCCCGCATCCGTCGCACCGCTTGCCTCCGTGGGCCCCCCAAGTTCTCCAGAGTTATTGTGGGTTCCCCAAAGGTCCCTAGGACTACTGTGGGCCCCACTTTGGTACGTTCTCTTCGACGACTTGCCGCGTACGACATCGTCGCACGTCGTAGCCCGTCGTCGCACGTGCGAGCTTTGGAATCTGGAATCGTCACCCGGGTTATTTTCTCTGAAATTCCAGCGAGGAATCTAATTGGAATCTGGACTTGGAGCGCGATCTTATTATTCCAACCCCCGGCGTCGCTACCCGACGCCGGTGTAGCTTTCGCGTCGTGTTGAGGTAACGTTTTGCACCCCTAGGACCCCAAACCCAATTGCATGCTAATAAAGACTAAAAATCAGTATTTTAAAGTATTTTAAATGTTTTAGAATCCACTAATCAAGATTAATAAAACGGATGTAGGCCGGTGGACTTGTGCACGTAGGAATCGTGACTTTGGACTCGTTGGACGGTGTTTTCTTGACGTGATAGTTGCAGGCAAGTGAAACTTGCCAACTCTTGTGTAGGGCCATGTTTTTAGGCCACTTACTTGCTTTTAGCGTAAAAGAGACTAGTCGGTGAAATGATAGCTGACTAGACGCCTACTTGATCTAGTTTGACAACGAAACTAGATCCGTCACCTAAATGATCTAGCTTGACAACGAAGCTAGAATCAACCATTAAACTTGTCATTCATGCATGCTAAACTGTCACGTTTACTTTTCTTACTTGTACGCTGTACTACTTGCCATGCCATGTCATCCATGCATTGATTGTTGCATCGTAGCACACGCTACAATACTTGTCCTTGTACTACTTGTCCGGCTAGGTGCACCCCTACGCCATACTTGTTTACACACTTCCTGGCTCGTGGTCCAGAAGCGAGCATTCCAAGTTCGGGGGTAAGGCCCTGGCTCGATACACGTGGAGGGGTAGGGATAAACGGTTACTTGAGCTTAGGAGTTGGCCCGCGCAGCCACTCTAGCCAAAAGACGGAATCTCTGTGCACGAGGTGCTTTCTTTACTTGTCTTGTGCTTGCCTTGTGAATGCCATGCCATGCTCGTACTTTACTTTACTTTACTTTTCCTTACCTGTTGCACTCATTACTTAAAACTGCCATGTCATCGCATCATGCTAGAACTGCTAGGTTGCTTTACTTTTCCCACTTCCAGTTTCCTTGCACAAGTCTTCCAGACTTGCTGACATGTGCCCTTTCTCTTTGGGTGTCACATGTTAGACCCTGAGCCAGATATAGTTGTAGCGGACGAGGTAGTTGCTGACGCTGAGTCCATGACTGCCCAGGAGGACCTTGGTGGACACCGGTGACCATGCTTTGAGTTTTGTTGAGCTTTATGTTGTTTTAGGCCTTTTGTTAGTTGTTGGTGCGTAGCACCGTTGTTTTGTACTTTGTACTTTTGTTGGCCATGTTTGGGCCTTTAGTCTCTTACTTTTAGCCTGGTGGTTTTTCTGCGATGTTGGAAACTTATTTTATGGATATTCTGAGATATTTCTTTTGTCTCTTTCGTTATTATTATCTTTGTTTCGTTCCGCGTTGCAAGGACCTGCAGTTTAAAGTGATTGACGCTTATCGGACTTGCGGCTTTGCAGCTTCAAGTCTGAGCGGACCTTCTCACGCTTCGCCTCCATATTTTTGGGAAGCGTGGCGTGACACTATCGCTGGGCCGGCTGGCCTTCGGGATGGAGGGGTGAGCCGGCGGGGTATTTGACGGACTGGGACGGAATGTCGGACGATCACGATCTTTAGATCGTAACACCTTGTATTATAATTAATCGTTTAGTTATTTTTTTTTTCAATTTTTTTAACTTTTGCCTTGACGCAGGATGGGAGGCTATAAAAAAAATAGACGGCAGAGGAAGCAAAAAACTATTTGAGGGGGTGTGACGAGGCTAAGCAAACAATTCTTCGCTTACTAGGATCACATGTATGTGGTCAAAGATTGGGTTGGTCACTGAGGGGAACGAAAATTTAGCGGCGTCAAGGATTGGGTTGATCACTGAGGGCAACGAAAATATAGCGGGGCCAAATGGTCACAATGTGTGAACACGCAACTTCACACAAGAAGTTTCCCCGAACCAGCAATAACCATCCTCTAGGATCACAGGGTTGGTTTCAAAGATTGGGTTGATCACTGAGGGGAAGGAAAATATACTGTAGCCTGTAATGCGTGTATTGTGCCCAAGGAAGCTTCCTCATTTCAACACAAACAAACTGAGATATCGGCTTGCATTGTGGTTAATTAAGAAGTCGGATTGCCATAAATCAAGTTTAGGAGTTATCCTGCAATTGGGTTTCGGCCCGAGCCTTCTCATTGGGGCCCGATTCAATGAGAAGATCCGCGCGTCCTCTCACCGAGCGACCCCGCCTTCTACCGATTACGGAAGTTGTCATCCCGCCGAGGCTACCCCTCGGCCCGCCGGAGATCGGAACGACGCATTCCCGATCAAGCGAACGCGCCATCGCCCGACCACCCGGGTCATCTCCGTCTCACGTGGCTACCACGACAACACGGGGATCCCGCGTGTCCCCTTTGACCGCGTTGACCCCGCACCCTCCATACTATCGATTTGCGGGTGGAAAAAACACCCGTAAACGGATCGTTTAGTTATTTTTGCAATTTTTTTACTTTTGCGTTGACGCATGATGGGAGTCTATAAAAAAATAGACGGCAGAGGAAGCAAACAACTCTTTGAGGGGGTGTGACGAGGCTAAGGACATGTTCTTTTGTAGGAAAGTATAATTGTAGAAAGTTGAAAGTGTGGAATCTGATGAGAGAGAAATTTGGTGTAGTGTGTTCTTTTGTTGGAAAGTGGGGTTGGATTGTGTAGTTGGAAAGTTGAAGTGTGGCCTACTCCATGTAGTGTGTTCTTTTGGAGTAAGAAAGTTGGATAGGGATGGCAATAATGGCCTGACCCGCCCGGCCCGACCTGGCCCGACCCGGTTTTGACCCGGCCCGACCTGGCCCGCAGCCGGGTCGGGGCAAGCTTGGGCTTTGTATACGCCCCTGTCCGACCCAACCCGCCCCGGTAAACTACAGAGGTTTACTATTTTGATGCGGACCATGCAGTCAGCGAATAACTCATAACGCATACTCTATTCCACGGTTCTCCTAATTGGGCCAATTCTCAATTCTAAATTACCAAATAAATCAAAATTCTCCCAATTCATAAATAAAATTTTTATTTGGGATTCATATGGATGGCACTAATGACTTGACCCGACCGGCCCGACCCGGCCCGACCCGGTTTTGGTAAGAAAGAACCCGCCCCGCCCCGGCCCGCGACCCGCCCCGCCCCGGCCTGTAGATGGGTCGGGGCAAGCTTGGGTAGTTAAATACCCGCCCCGCCCCGCAATATTGCCATTCCTAAAGTTGGATGAAGAAAGTGGTGTGGGACCCACTCATATTTAATTTATTCTATTTATATCTAAAAGCTAAATTACTCACTTAATTTAACTATTTATATAATACTAATTAATATTAAAAAATAAACCTCCGTTCGCATTCTCATTCTATTTAACTATTTATATAATACTAATTAATATTAAAAAAATAAACCTACGTTCGCATTCTCATTCTATTTAACTATTTATATAATACTAATTAATATTAAAAAAATAAACCTCCGTTCGCATTCTCATTCTTTGAGGTGGGCCCATCAATTCTAATTTTGATTGGGCGCGCCACCCGTCCATTTGCATTGATGCTGGCGAAAAAAGAAGAAATCTAAACGCTGATTAGGCGCGAGAGAGAGACAGACGGCCCACACAATTTGGAAGTGTGCAAATAGTGCCAAATGCAAGAACAGCAAACAATTCTTCGCTTACTAGGATCACATGTTTCTGGTCAAAGATTGGGTTGGTCACTGAGGGAACGAAAATATAGCGGTTTTAAGTACTGGGCTGATCAATGTCTCACCGAGGGGAACGAAAATATAGTGTCACAATGTGTGAACACGCAACTTCACACAAGAAGTTTCCCCGAACCAGCAATAACCATCATAAACAGACTGAGATATCGGCTTGCCTTGTAATTAATTAAGAAATTGGCTTACCATAAATTAAGTTTAGGAGTTAAACTTGCTATTGGGTTTCGGCCCGATTCAATTTTAATTTCAACGGGGGGATATAACATCTATCGGAAAGTTTCGCGGCAGGTTCTTCTTGCCGTCCACGCCTGTAATAACCGGGTGTATACATGGGATTTCACAGGGTTTACAACGAGGGAAAACAACAAGGCTGCTTAGTTGGACAGCCATCCCGTCGGATTTCGCACTTTAAGCCCCACTTTTCACCGCCTGTGCCCGGAGGGCACGGAGGAAGTGGTCGGCCGGGACGCAAATGCAGAGATAAGCGGTCGTCAAAGTGAAAAAAGCGTGGGTGTGTGTAAGAGGAGGGTCGGGGAAAAAAGAGGAAAAGTAGGGACTAAAACGCAAAAAAAAGTCACAAAAAATCCATCCCAAAGCCAAGTCCAGAACCCCACCCAACCCCCACGTGGCGGCCCAGTCAGCAACCAAAAATATGACTGGGACAAAACTGACACGTTGGACAAAACTGCCACGTAGGACAAACTTCATGAATTGTATAATAGATGTCCCGCTTTTGAAGGGGGACATCTGTATTTTGTCCTTGGACCTTGGTGGGCCCCATTTGAGGAGGGGAGTGCAAGGCCCCCGTTTGAGGAGGGGAGTGCAAGGCCCCATTTACGATATGCGGTGGGGGGGGGGGGGGGGGGGGGGGGGAGGGGGAGTGCAAGGCCCCATTTACGAATATGAGGGGGGAGGGGAGTGCAAGGCCCCATTTGAGGAGGGGAGTGCTATATATGTCCATTACTTAGGTTCTCTATCAAAAAGAGAAGAAAATCGAAATGGCGGGTGTTCTTAGAATTGGATCTGAAGCACCGCTTAGATTTGGATCTGAAGCATCCGGTTGATATTTCTGGATGTTGCAATGATGGCAACAATGAGTGATCGATGAGTGCTGAGAAAAGAAAAGGGCAATTTTTAGTTTTAGGAAATTTTTTAAAAATAATCTCAATTTTCGACCAAGAAAAAAAATAATTTCAAAAACCGACCAACTTTGGCCACCTCAGCGGGCTTTGACGCTGGAGGTTGTTATTTGATCTGACCGCACTTGGCAAGTGCGGTTTTTTTTGGCCGCACTTGTCAAGTGCGGCCAGTAAGAGGCACGACTGTACGAGCCCATGACTTAAACTTAAGTCATGGGCATCTGAAAGTGGCCGCACTTGCCAAGTGCGGCCACTTTGTCCTATTTCTCCTGCAGCCGACCACCCATCTTGGCCGCACTTGGCAAGTGCGGCCAAAAAAACCGCACTTGCCAAGTGCGGCCAGATCGATTAACAACCGCCAGCCGCGTTCCGCCGCTGACGTGGTCAAAGTTGGTCGATTTTTGAAATTATTTTTTTTCTTGGTCGAAAATTGAGATTATTTTTAAAAATTTTCCTAAATCTAAAAATTGCCCAAAAGAAAATGAAGCGGATTCAGTTCCTCTTCTTACCACAACTAAACCGGAAAGGTCTCCAACAGACATCTACACTTGGCATTCTTTTGAAGTAGATGCTTCAGTGTGACCAGTGCTGCAATTGCGTTTGACAAAAGATAATATTACTGTATAAAAGTCAATAACACCAGTATGAATACATAAGAGCAATAAGATCTAGAAGCGGTCCTGACATAAAAATGCATGCCAACTCAACTCTCCCGCATGACTGCTGACACACACACCCCCCACCCCCCCCACCCCCCCACCCACACACACACCCACACACACCTCCCACCCCCCCCCCCCCCAAAAAAAAAAACCAAAACAAAAAAAAAACAAAACAAAAAAACAAAAAAAACAACACACAACACAGAAAAATAAACAACAGACAAAGCAAGAAGCAAGATTTGTCATTAATCTAGCGCCACCATATAAACAACAATTGAAAAATAATAGAGCAAGAAGCAAGATTTGTCATTAAGGGCGCCACCATATAAACAACAATTGAAAAACAATAGAGCAATTAAAAAACAATAGAGCAAGAAGCAAGATTTGTCATTAAGAGCTTGGTATATGAATGCTTTGGGATCCATAGAGCTTATCAGGTCATGAGGGTATGGATACTTCTGGATCCTAAGTTAGGAGGTCTTGCCTCGTTAAAACCTTTGGCTATGGAAAACCCAGTGGAAAAAACCAATAGTTAAGGAAAAAGAGTGCAAGTCTCCTTAACTTTTCCTGATCGGTTGGATATTACTAGGGGTGGATGCTACTGGATCCAGAGTTGATGTGGTTGCTTCGTTAAAATATTTGGCTATGGAAAATCCAGTAGGAAAAACCAATAGCTAAGAGAAAAGAGTACAACACAACATTAACTCCCCCTGCTGTGTACAAGCTTCAGGCTTGTAAGTCTTTCAACTGTCTCATCCCAATTCCTATTACAAGTTTTCTAAAGGTACATCGAGGTAGTGCTTTAGTAAATAGATCTGCTAGGTTGTTGCAAGACTGGATCTGCTGGATGTCGATCTGTCTGTCTTCTTATAGTTCATGTGTCCAGAAAAGCTTGGGGGAAATGTGCTTCGTCCTGTCACCTTTGATGTAGCCACCTCGTAGTTGAGCTATGCAGGCTGCATGGTCTTCGTACATGGTGGTTGGTTCAAGGTCGCTCGTATTCAGGCCGGTCGTCACCAGGATGTGGTGAATGACTGAACGTAGCCAAAAGCACTCTCTGCTAGCTTCATGGATCACAATAAGTTCGGAGTGGTTGGATGAGGTTGTTGTCGAGGTCTGCTTCACAGATGTCCATGATATGGATGTTCCACCGTAGGTGAAGACGAAACCAGTCTGGGACTTTGAGGTGTAAGGATCAGATCTGTATCCTACATCTGCAAAACCAAGTTGGAGGATACACCTTTCTGGTAGTATAGTCCCAGGTCTACTTACCCTTGGAGGTAGCGTACATGGTGTTTCACTCCGTTCCAGTGGCGCTTTGTTGGTGCTGAACTGTATCTGGCTAGTAGGTTAACTGTGAACGCTATATCAAGAGGTGAGCAGTTTACCAGGTAAAGGAGTGCTCCAATGGCACTTAGGTAAGGTACTTTAGGACCAAGTGTTTCCTTCCCCTCTTCCAGCGGACGGAAGGTGTGTTTATTAACATCTAATAATCTGACGACCATTGGTGTACTCAGCGGGTGGCATTTGTCCATTTGGAAATTTTTCAGCAATTTTCTTGTGTAAGTGGATTGATGTAAAAGGATTTCTCCGCTGATGTGTTCAATTTGTAAGCCGAGGCAGTATTTTGTTTTGCCAAGATCTTTCATCTCAAAAGTCTGTGTAAGGCTTTTGGATATCTCAGCTATCTCTTCAGGAGATCCAACGAGATTTAAATCGTCTACGCAGACGGCAATTATTACGAATCATGTTCCCTTTGCTCTTATAAAGATGCAAGTGCAGACTTCATTATTTGTGAATCCTTGTTGCACCAGAAATTCACTGAATCTGTTATACCACATCTTTCCCGATTGTTTTAGACCATACAATGATCTTTGAAGTTTGACAGAATAGACATCCCGAGGTCTATCTGTCATTTTTGTTGGCAGTTTATACCCATCTGGAAGTCTCATATAGATGTCCTTATCTATATTACCATATAGATATGCAGTCACAACGTCTATGAGCTGCATGTCCAGGCCTTCCGTAGCTGTTAAGCTGATTATAAATCAGAAAGTGATCGCATTTGTCACGCCCCGCTTCCCTAAAATGGAAGACAAGACGTGAGTAGGTCCGCTCAGACATGGAGCCGTGAAGCTTCCGTCTGATAAGCTCTATAAAAATTTCAAATGATTGCAGGTCCTTTGCATTGCGAGAAACAACAACAATAATAACATAGCAGATAAAGAAACATCCACCAGCTCAAAAACATCCAACACATTATTCAACATCGCAGAAAAGTCACAAAAGTATAAGTCTGAACAAATAGGCCTAAAACATGGCCGAAATAAGAGTAAAAAAGTCAGATGCTACGCACCAGAAACTAACTGCAACTACTAAAAGAAGTGACAATTAAAAGCCTCCAGGTGAGCCTAAGGCTGGTCATCAGTGTCCTCGAAGTCGGTCTCAGCAGTCAACTCGAACTCAGTGTGTTGGATATGGACGACTTAAATACACCCATGAGGGGATGTATGAGGGTATACGGACCTCAGATGTCGCGTGCACGTAGGCGTGCGCGAAGGGAACCTTTTCTCGTGTGAAAAGGACCACTCGATAAGTGAAAAAAGCCACTCGATAAGTGGAAAAAGCCACTTTATAAGTGCAAAATGGCACTTGATAAGTGGATAAAGAAGAAGATAAATGAATGTGCTAATATAGGCTAATAAGCTTATAATTGGTTATTTCCTACAATAACCACCCCTAAAGCCTATAAATAGGACCCAAGGGTAAGGCATTCATTCACACTTTCCATGCCATAAGTTTGCATAAGGCATCTTATGTTCTTCTTCTCCCTTCCATTAAAATCCTCTTCTAGTTAGAGATTTAGGCGGTGAAACTCTGCTTCGATCCTCCGTGACGAAGTATCGACCGTTGTGGCGAATCCGAGGGCGAAGTTCCAAGATTACCGTGCTGTGTACGCAAGCGTAAGTCTCAACTTCATTTATCGATCCTAACGTTGTTTTGACAGGATCCTATATTGGTATCAGAGCCATACAGGTTCGCCCCGGACAAACCGCCGCCCCGTCGAACCGATGAACGAGGCGTTGTATTTTTCACGAATGGGTATCCTACCATTACGGATATGGTAGGAACGCTTCGTGACGGAGAGAACGCAGCGGTTGTTCTTTTTACGTTAGGGTCTCCTACCATTACGGATATGGTAGGAACTCTTCGTGACGGGAAGAACCGACCGTTCACGTCGTCAAGCTCGCACTCTTCATGGATGCCGAGTCTCCATTCATAGGGAATGTGAACTCTCTCATGTGGAGCGTGTAGTTTACGAACTTTAAAGTATGTTATTTTTCATTTTTGGCACACGGCCATTAGAAGATAACTACTTTCTCGACGAACGGGTGCTTCATCGACGAACGGGTGCTTCATCGAGGAAGATGATGGTAGTTATCTCCATCGGAGAAGATGATTTTTGGTGCATGATCACCATGGCCAAATGAGCTATGAAGGCAATGCACCCCCCTCCGAGGGGGTTGGCTACGGCCAATAACCACCACGGCCACCCCTCCGGCAGGGTGTGCGGCAACCCCATACAAGGGGGTGGCCGGCCATGGCCATATGGGCCATGGCCGGCCATGGCCATATGGGCCATGGCCGGCCATGGCCAAAGGGCCAAGGCCGGCCATGGCCAGGCCGGTACTGTCCGGCCACGGCCAGGGCCAGGGGGCCCTGGCCGCGGCCAGGCCAGGGCCTGGCCAGGCCAGGGCCGGCCTCGGCGAGGGCCAGAGAGCCTTGGCCGCGGCCAGGCCAGAGCCCTGGTTGGCCCTGGCAAGAGGCCAGGGCCCTGCCGGCCCTGGCAGAGGCCAGGGCAGAGCCTGGCCGGCCCTGGCCTCTGCCAGGGCCATGGCCGGCCCTGGCAGAGGCCAGGGCCAGGCCCTGGCCGGCCTCGACCTGGGCAGAGGCCCTGGCCGAGGGGCCAGGGCCCCTGGTCGGCAAGGGCAGAGGCCCTTGGCCAGCCTCGATCAGGGCAGAGGCCCTGGCCGGGAGGAGTGCAGATCATTGGTTGGTCGACCAATCTAGGAGTTTTGGTCGACCAATCCGGCAAATGGCCTTGGTCGATCACGAACATGCCGACTAGCCCATACGGGGTGGCAAAAGGCTTTGGTCGAATACGAATGTGCCGACTAGCCCATACGCAGCTCCAACGAAATCACAGGTTGGCTTTATTCAGTTTTCTAGCAGTGCATGACAAGTTACAGCAGCAAAAGGTATTAATTTGGCAATCAATCAAATGCGTTGTATTATAATTGATCGTTTAGTTATTTTCTCAATTTTTTTACTTGTGCCTTGACGCAGGATGGGAGTCTATTTAAAAAAAAATAGACGGCAGAGGAAGCAGACTCTTTGAGAGGGTATGACGAGGCTAAGGACCTAAGGTCAATAAGGTGCACGTTCTTGATTTTTTTTTTTAAAAAAAAAAAACAGGCAGGGATTAATAATCCCAGCATAATAGTGCTCTTAAGTCTTAACCAAACAATTAATAGCTAATCTCCGTTGGTTTCAACCCGACTCAAATTAAGATGAGGCTGTTGGACTCGTCCGGGTAGGAGATGTCGTCCGTCCATTCGCTGCTCGGGTTTGGATTGGATGATGAAGCGCAGATGGATCGACGAGAGAAGAAGAGCAAAGGAGGAGAGGGGGCGGTGCTGGGAAAATGTCGACGTGATGTTCAACGAGATTCTTCGCCAACTAGGATCACTGGTTTGGGCTCAAAGTTTGGGTTGATCACTGAGAGTGATAGATTGGAAAATGTAGACTCCGTGTATTCCACCATCAGGGAGCATCATGCATGAAAACTACAGACAAAGCACCACATCCAAACCAAATCCAAAGAAATTCCAATAATCTCGCACAAACACACACAGCCACCCTCGAGAGCCACTAAGGGCGCCACCAAGGTCCCAAGCGAGGGATTGGGCAAAAGCTGTAGCCTGTAAAGCTCGTATTGTGCCCCCAAGGAAGCTTCCTCGTTGCACCATAAACAAACACATATAAACACACACAGCCATCCTCGTTTGAATTTAAACATCCTCATTCTCAAAAAGAGGAGGAGAAAATCGCAATGGCGGGAGTTCTTCCCCGCATCCGAGACACGGCCACAAGACTGACGGAGCTCTTTTTGCGGATGTGGGCCGACCCGCTTACAACCGTAAAAAGATCATCCTCGTTAAATTTTGTCCAATTAAAGCCTCTTCATGTCGTCTTCTATTTTCGTATCGTTTTTTGTTCGCCTAAATTTTCCAGCTTATCAATGTTAAACAGCTCGGGAGAGCAGCTGCTGATACCAACTCTAGCAGGGTCGATATTGAGGCTGCCACGGAGATGCCGGTGCAGGAGACGAAGGCCATTTCCAAGATTGCCCACTTGGTTCTGGGGATATCGTCTTCATCTCTTTGCGCCCTGCTTTCCGCAGATACCGGGAGGACGAACACCGGATGGCGCTGGCTGATCAAGCTGCTTGGCATCTTCTTGCTGGCAGTGATAGTGTGCGGCATGGCGATGCTCTCCCTTCCCTTCATTTTCCGTCAACCCAGCCCCTACATCCCCACCCTTCTCAGGCTTCTATGTGTCGTGGCGTTGCTCCTCCTCCTTGTGTGCTCAATTCTGGCTTTCGTCCTAGTTTTCATCTCTGCTTGAATCCCACAACTCCTGCTGTTCTAGTTACCCGGGTGCTCTTCTCATGTTCGTTCCCTTCCCTCCGAATCCTCCTCCTCACTGTGTGTGCCTCCCCTGTGAGTTTGTTGTTTTATTTTTGCTCCCTGATACATCCATATTCATCTTTCTGTGCTTTTTTTTAGGTTTTATACATATTCACATAAATAAAACAGGGGATATAGTTCATCTTTCTGTGCTTTTTTTAGGTTTTATATGTTTTCACATAAATAAAACAGGGGATATAGTTCATCTTTCTGTGCTTTTTTTAGGTTTTATATGTTTTCACTTCCTTTTCTTGTTTGGCATTTACCCCTGTTGGCTCCTCGTGTTTGGCATTTACCCCTGTTAGCTCCCCGTGTGTGTGTGTGTGTGTGTGTGGGGGTGTGTGGGGGGGGGGGGGGGGGGGGGGGGGGGGGGTCACCTTCAACGCCTCCAAATCTCCAAGGCCTCCAAGTCCTCCTGGAGGGGCCCACCTCCAACCATTGACCAAGTCCTCCCACCTCCAAGGCCTTCATGTGGTATTTTTTTAATCGGTTTTAATATGGAACAACAACACCCTTACAACAAAGGGTGAACACAAAGAGAAAAATGATATCCAATTCACCACAATTGTTTGGTGGAGATTGGATTTATACCCAAATTCTATAGCCAATAGTAATAGACAACTATGTGTATTAGTGGCTTGATAGAATAAGTTTCTAGATCACACAAAGATACGAATGAAATCTTTGTGATCTAAATCAAATGTTTTTCAAAAATCCTTTTAAATAAAATCAGAGAATAAGTAATATGGATTTTGAAAAACAAATAGCCAAATAAAAAATTCGATCTTCAGAAAATAATATCTCAAAGGAATTACAAGATTAAGAATAAAAACAGATTTGGCTAAGAGAGAATGAGAGCTGAGAATTTTAGAACATTTAGAACTTTTGCGCAAGAGAATTTTGATTTCAAGTGTTGTTTTTTTTCTCAAAGAAATAGTCCTCTATTTATATGTGAAAATGATGAATTCGAAATTCAAATTCATTTGACTTTTGCCCCGAAAATCATGGGAATAATAAATTAGAGATATGTCAAAAGTCAAGTCAAAACGTCGAATTTCGACAGCTGGTAGTCGACTCCCTAGGATTGGTAGTCGACTCCCAGAGTGTTTCAGGAGAAAATAATTCTCACCTGGTAGTCGACTCCCACTCCTTGGTAGTCGACTCCCAGAGGAGTTTCTTCTGAGACACGGCTAGTAAAACATGTAGTTAGCTCCAGGGTGTAATGGAGTTTCACTACGAAAAAGTAAATCGACTAACAAAAGCTCTCAATAACTTTGAAAGTGATTTAAAAGGTATTTTAAAATGTTTATCTTCGAAATCATTTGTGTGTGTGTGTCTTGTCTATACGTTTGGCTTTAACATAACCCTAAGAAGGACACAACTCACACACTGTAGACTAGGAAACGTCTTCGGAAGCTTGATCAATTGATGATGATGTAGATGTGAGCTTCTCTTGAGCTTCTGTTCCATTTGAGCTTTGAGCTTCATCATTGATCTAGTAACGTTCGTCCTTGTCTTTGAGCGTAGATTGCGCTTCTATGGAGTATGCATAAAGCTTTTCATTTGTTGCACAACTTGCACACTTAGTCGTAGTGTAGTTAGTATACTAAGCTTCATTTGGTGTGCTCATCATCAAAATCACTTGGGGGTGGAATTTAATTTCCATCAGTATTCTCATTTCGTCCACACAGTTCGACGCAACACGTCGTCGGACCACAGCCATTTTGTCTTCCTTATGTTCTCTGGCAGACTTATTAGAATGTCGATGGCTTCTTTTTTAGAGGCTTATCCTCGGCGGGGCCTAAGTCAGGGGCACCCTAGCCGGTTCAGAAGCTTGCCTCCCCTGGAAGACCACGAACACGAACTCCTCCTTCCACTTGAGGTTGGAGGTCGGGAGGTCATCAAATAGTCTCCTGCCTCGATGAGCCGTTATCAAGTACCAGCCCGGAGTCTTGAGGGGAGGAACCGAGAAGAAGTGACTGAACAGTCTCAACGATGGTTCAATCCCTTTAATCACACACAGAGATGTGAAGCCCATTAACACGCCAATGGCGTTCGGCATCAATTGGCAGAGAGAGATGTTCAGGGTACACAAGAAGTACTGCATGAAGGGGTGCATGGGGAATCGAAGCCCTCGTTGGAAGGCTTTGACGTATACCCCAACTTCCCGGTCACCGGGACGATGGATCCTCTCATCCCTCCCTGGCGACCGAATTTGATAATCGAGGCGGGCATACTACCTCTGAAACTCGGGGATCTGATCGACTCCGATTTTTGACCTCAAATTCACAATCAGGCCAGGCTCCATAGCCACATCCTTGTTCTTCTGCATAATGGCGACGAAGCTTCTCTCAGAGGAAGGGACAGAAGACGAAGCCATTTCTTTCGACAAAGGAAAAGCTAAACCAAGGAGAATGAAGAAGATACCTTCGCATTCTGTCGCTGGAACCATCTTATATCGACAAGGCGAAGACCGCATGATGGAACACGCGTCGAAGATCCAAAGGCTCTGAGCGTCTTGGATTTCAAACCGACAAATCATCCTAACCGACGAGGCGGGTGTTTTGGCACCTGGAACTTAAGTGCTATTTTCTCGACTGTCGTGTCCCATTAATGCGATGTAACATCACTTGACTTCAACAGGTAGACCCTTTGAGGTCGAACGATGGGGGCCATTGTTGAATCATCTGGCCGGCACCCGAGATGACTCGACGGACGAATGACTAAGGTCCACGGGGTTCACAAGAGAAGCCCGATATCTACTCAGTCAAAGCCCATTGACCAGCCGACCATAGCATTCCCCTCACTCGAACGTGGGATTAAAGACCAGCTCGTAATTAGCGAAAACGTGGGCATCATTCACTCCTATTAAAAAGGGGAGATCGTGGCACTATAATGGGTGACCGTTATCTCCCCAACATCACTGAAGAGACCCAAGAGGTCTATAAATACCGTAAGGTTTCCATATCAAGATACGAGATCTAGGACATAGAACTCTACTTTCTCAGCTGATGTTTATTACATTATAGAGCTTGTGACGTCAGACCTGAGGCGAACCTCCGTGGGTCGATCTCAGCTGCTCCAAGCTCCCTCTCATCCTTAAGTTCCTATACTAACTTAAGCATCGGAGGGGATTTGGGTCGGGACCCAGATCCAACCACCCTAACATGTCTCTGTGGTGTAGACCGACGAGTCGCCATCTCTTGTGAGGGTCGCTTCCGAGCTTCCCAGCCTCGAACGATCGACGTACCAGCTGCCCGAGGGTTGGTCGAGCACCACATCATCATCTACTTCTATCACTCGATCCAGGTTCTTTCAACCTAGGGTCCCACCTCACTCGCTGACGAGACTCCAACTCAGCCCGACCTACGTCAGCTTGACAACTGTCTCGGTCAATTTTGGCCTTAACAGTTGTGGAAGGCATAGAGGCATGGTAATGTGAATGGTTGTGAATTGATGTGACATATGGATTTGGAATGGGAATGCATGAGGAGATGCATGGCCCAACTATATTGTGAAATTTGGAAATGAAAGAGAAAGAAATTGTGAGCCATGCCTTCATGTGTACCTTTGGTCAAATCCCTTCATGCACATTATGATGTAGTTGTTTCCTTACTTATAATACAAGTTTACTAATAATTGACTCAATCCACTCAAAGGGGGGTGAGCTTTTACATAGGGCTGGAGGAAAACTGAGTACTAGAAGGATATAAGGATTGGAGTAGTTGTGACAGCGTTGATGTATATTGATCAGTTTCAGGTGCTTTGTAGTGATTACCGTACCTCGCTCAGTTTCAGATACGATGTGTTGGGATGTTGTGGAGTTTTTCTCACTCGCACTCCGATGCGGGGAAATGGGTGGAGTGAAAGGCACAGTTAAGGAAATAGTGCTCGTGTACCACTAGCGGGTGCTCCTTATAGCCCCACCTTGGGTGAAGTACAGTTCCTCATATTCAACTACGTACCCAGGTTTCCAAATAACTTAATGAATTTATAAATTGCATTGCTTCGGTAATTATTTTACTTCTTTCACTTGTTCCTATTAACATCTGTATTTGTTCCTTGTGCTCGTAGCTGTAGTTGCCACTTGTTTCCCCATGCTTGCAACTTTCCATGATGCATGTGATAGACGTACCATCTCTATTTAATTCATGTTATGGAAGATGTCATAACATCTTTCATAACATTCTTCACACCTCTGTGTACTTGTTATTTGTATGTCATAACATTCTTCATAACATGCCTTATAACATCCTCTATAACATGTTTTATAACATCCTTCATAACATGCATTATAACATGCTTTCTATAACATGTTTCATAACATGCTTTATAACATGCCTTATAACATCGATATGTCACTAACACCCTACCATGTCATGCATGCTTAGTAGTTTCCACTTGTAATATTATACTAGTTGGAGTTTGGCATTCCTAGCGTGTCACGCTGTGACGTGTCCCACCTGTTGTTTTCAGTTAGCAGGAAGGTGCAGGATTATGGAGCTGGAGTGGGGTTCTTGTGTAGTAGGGTGTTGAGATGTACTTAGATGTGGGGCATGGGCCTTGGGTGAGTAGAACATGGAGTGTGAGCTTCGTATGGTGAATATGGGTTGTATAAAGGAACATTAATGTATATAAATCTGGGTTTTGCTTTGTGTTGTACCTAAGCGCTCTCTTTTTGAGGTTATTGTTTATTGGTGAAAGTATTACAGGTAATACACTGACATGTACGCAGTGGCCTGCGAGAAATTTTATGATTCTCATTTTCACTCTTTTTCTTCACTCTTTCTTCTTCAACCCCCCTAAGGGATATCCTACGAGTAGGGCTGGGCAAAAAACCCGGTTCCGTTTCCGAACCCGGTTCCGGACCCGAATCCGATTCCGAATATTCGGACAATTCGGATTCGGAATCGGATCCGTGTCAAGAAATTAGTAACCGATTAAAATCGGATCGGAATCGGAATAAAAAATTAGTAACCGATTAAAATCGGATCGGAATCAGAATAAAAATCAAAGTTCGGAGTCGGACTCGAATACAACTTCAAAGCACGCATCAAGTTCCCGCACAATGTTTCACAGCGCCTGACACATGTTCCTTTATGGCGCTTGCAGGCAATTTAATTTGAGGGGTGTTCCAAAGAAAACCTATTTAAAGCACCCAAAGTTTCCATCCTGACCGATGTGGGATTATTCATGTGCTTATTGCTCCAAGACCCAACTTCCCTCCATTGCTAATTAATCCCACATCGGCCACATAGTCTATCAGGAAGCAGCTTATAATATTTGTTTGAGCAAAGCCTTCTGCAATCGCTGACGCGAAGCCACGTGCTGGGAGACAATCTTGATTTTCTGTCTTCTTCTGATTTAAAAATCGGAATTTATTAGTTCCGATCCGATTAGTCGGAATCCGAAAGCGGAAATGTTTTTCTCATCCGAATTATTCGGATTCGGTTTCGGTTTTGCCAAAAAAAATCGGGTTTTGCCCGATGCCCACCCCTACCTACGAGACGGGGCATGACAATGCAAAAGAAAATCATTAGTGAATGGTTTAAACATTACCAAGAATCTATCAAATTATTCCAACATCCAAATACCGACAGGTCTCCTCCAATATGGTGAGGCTGACGTCATGCGCAAAGCATCCGAAAACGCCAAAGAAAGAAACAACAATTTGGAGATGACCGAAAAAGGAACCACAGTTAAGGTCGACCCAAAAAAGAACCATTGGCGCATGACGTCAATTTGGAGAACAATTTGGAGAAAAGGACAGGAAAGAAAGGAAAAGGACAACAATTTGGAGAACCAGTCAAGGGATCGACCCAAAAAGAACCAGTTAAGGTCGACCCAAAAAAAACAAAGAAAAGAAAAGAAAAAAGAAAGGAAGGGAAAAGGACACCAATTTAGTTAAGATCATGGTGGAAGTGTTAAAGAGACCAGTGCATGTGCCAATTTGGGATGGAGAAAGGGACGTGCTTTCTTCCCCTCCTGCTCGTTTTCTTCTTCTTCTTTTATAATTAGCTGGGTAACAAATAATTTTAAGTTGGCAGTCAAACACAACTTATATTTAACAAAAGATGAAAATTTCTTCGAGGAAAAGAATAGACGCGGCTTTGCCCTCTACTTATTTTTGAAGAAGGATCAAAGGATTGAGACTGATAGTGTGGGTCCGCGCCTTGTCATGCACGACAGCGACTGTTTGTGCCTGCACAGATCTCTCAGAGAAAAATGACAGACCGACCTGTAAATGTAATCTTCCGATGGACCCGTTAGATGTAGTGAAAGAAGCAGTTTGACACATATGACGTTCTTGAATTTCGGCTCATCAAACGTCTCATGAGTTGGTTTCTCCACTTGGCCCGCAAGCTCAGATGTTTTCTTCTCATCTTCGGCCATTAGACTCTGAGCATCCTCAGTTGCTTTAGGGCCTGTTCTTTTGCGGGAATAGAAAAAATGGAATAGGGAAAAGTTTGTATTCCAAGGAGAGAGAAAATGGTGTTTTGTGTTCTTTTGGGTGGAATATGGTATGGAAAGTGGGGTTTGGAATAGAAAGTGGGGTCCACATTCTATTCTTGTGTTCTTTTGGTATTGTGGAGTTGGAATGAAAAAGTGGAAAGGGAATGAGTTGGAGCAGAGAGATAGAGAGAGATGAGAGAGTGGGGCCCACCATTCCTAAGGATTCCATTGTATTCCAAGCAAAAAGCTTGGAATAGAAAAGTGCTCATCATTACCAAATTAGAATAGCCACGTAGGATTCTATTCCACGCCCAAAAGAACAACCGCTTGGAATACAACCTTGGAATATGATGAATAGTACATGAACAGTGTCTCTATTCCCATTCCCACCCCTATTCCACGCAAAAGAACATGCCCTTAATGGCCTCCTCAACCTTCCTAATTAGGCTGGCCAAGCACAAACTATCGATGCATTTGATGAGCTTAGCAGACAGCTAGCACTAGAAAGAGGGTTAAGGTGAAGGGTAATCTAACACTAGGAATTTTAAAGACAAGAAGTGAAGTTAAACTATCACCATATGGTGGAATCATGTGATGGCATGCAAACGCTAGAGGGAGTTAAATAGTTTATATGAAATTATTAAAGCCCTCTAGAAAATTCTACCTAAGATTACAGTTTGTGTTACCCAATTTAATTTTAATCAACAATATATATTGCAAGTGTAGAGTTATACCCAATGGATTATAAATGGAAGTGTGCAAGAGAAATGGATAGAGAAATGCAAACTAGACATAGCAATCGCAAACACAGAGATTTATGCTAGATCACCAAAACCCTGTGCCACATCTAGTCCCAAGTCCCACTTGACTTTTCCACTATTCTCATGATAGTATAATTTGCAAGTTGGTGAACAAGCCTCGCCTCCGCTGCACAACCACAATACCTCAACCCTTGAGGATTTTACAATACCAACACCTCTCCTCTTGAGAGCACTTCCTTACACTTGAGGTTTACAACTTTGAGCAAAAATATTGCAACTACCTAAGCCTTGAAGATGAAACACAAAGAAGTGTAGCGTGGTTAGGGATTTGGGTTCTACTCTAAGAATTGATCTTTGGAAGAGTATAAGAAAGCTCAATAGAAATGGAGAAAGAAAACTATGAGCTATGAGGGTTTCTGGCTATTTTTATATTTATTTTTCATATGATTTTTTTCAAGAGCACAATATTTTCCTCTTTCAAAATTTAATTTTCTAATCTCAATTTCTTAATGATCAAATTAGCATCATTCAATTCTGAAAGAGAAATACTATGCTCATGGCACACAATATCATGATCATACAACAAGATTTATGCTTAACTTTTAAACAATCTGAACTAAATTTATTTTGTAATAACTTTATAATCCTTAAGTAAATCATTATAAGCATCTTTAGAGGCAGTGTTTCCCACATCACCTACCTCTTGTGCCATGAAGCATATAATACCCATTTCCATTGTTGGTCATCTTCTTCATTGATTGAGGTTGAGACATTGTTAGATTCCTAAAAAGCATCAAGCATGTGACACATTTGATTTGCACTAGTAGCTCCTGATACATAACTCAAAACTTTTTCAGATAAAGAGGAGGAAAGCATGATTTTCATTATCTCATCATTGAGAGTGGTCATTTGTTTCTCTTCACTTGACCACTTGGAGATGGATGTTGTAGGTCTGCGATATGGTTCCTCCACGAGACTCTACATATCATAATCAATGGATTTGATGTAATACTTATGGGATGTTGTCGAACATTGGGGTCTCAATGGATCTTCTCCATGAAAAAGACATGTCGCTTGTTAATGCCTTCCAAACACCAAGATCTGATACCACGTATTGGGATCCTTGTAAATGACATGTAGACACTAGAGAGGGGGTGAATAATGTATATGAAATAATCAAATTCCTCTAGAAAATTTAATCTTAATCAACAATATATCTTGCAAGTATAGAGATATGAACAACGAAATATAAACACAAGCATGCAAGATAATGGGATATAGAAATGTAAACCGAATAAGACTATCACAAACATCGAGATTTACCCGATTCACCTAAATCTCGAGCTCCATCTAGTCCCAAGTCCCATTTGACTTTACCACTATTCCTCAAATAGTACAGCTTGCAACTTGGAAAACAATCCTTGCCTCCGCCGCACACCATAACATCTCAACCCTTGAGAATTTTACAACACTAACACCTCTCATCTTGAGAGCACCTCCTCACATTTGAGGTTTACAACTTTGAGCACAAATATTACAACTCCCTAAGTCTTGAAGTTGAAACACATAATAGTGTATTGTGGCTAGGGATTTGGGTTTTGCTCTATATGATTTGATCTTTGGAAAAGTAGAAGAAAGCTCAATAGAAATAAAGAAAGAAAACTATGAGCTATGAGGTCATGGGTTTTGGGCTTTTCTCCTTTTGTCCTTCTATTTCATTTGATTTTACTTAGAATAGTTACCAAATGATCTGAGACCATTCACATATATAGTGTGTGAAAATTGGTCAAGAAAAACTAATAAAACCCCCCTCCTAGCATCTATCTAATGGCTAGAAAAGATTTGACCATTGGGGACAACCAGCAAGGTGGGAGTCGACTCATGTATATTAACAAGTTGACTCATGAGATTACAAGAGTCGACTCCACTCCCTGCAGGGGGTTTGACCATGAATCCTGGGGTTTGACCATGAAGCCTAGGTTTTGACCATCAATAAAATCTATAATAGATCCAATGATTTCATGTGTGTGTGTGTGTGTGTGTGTCACGACCCGCTACCCTAAAATGGAGGCGAGACGTGAGAAGGTCCGCACGAGAGTGGAGCTGTGAAGCCCCAAACCCGATAAGCGTCAATTTAGTATAAGCAGGTCCCTGTAATAGCAAAAGAGACAACAACAACAATAATAATAAGAGACGGATATGAAATACCGATCCCACAGTTTGTCCACAAAATATTCAACATCACAGAAAAGCCACCAGGCTAAAAGAAAGAGTCTAAAGGCCCAGAACAAGGCCAAACAAAAGACAAATGTAACAGAGTATCAAACTAGGTGCCACGCACCGACAACCCAAAAGATCTAACAAAACTAGACGTAGACACTAAGACTGATCTCCAGTGTCTACGAAGTCCTCGTCCAACACGGGCGCAAGCTCGGCGTCCGCAAACACCTCACCCTCATCAAGTACCTCGGGCTCAAGGTCTAACATGCGTCACCCAAAAGAGAAAGGGGCACATGTCAGCAAGTCTGAAAGACTTGAGCAAGGAAACTGAAAGTAACTAACAACCTAGCACTTGTAACATTAAGCAATGACATGGCAGTTAAGTATGATGCAATAGTTAAAAGAAGAGGCAAGCATGCACAATGTAGCAAAAGCTACCAAATCACTAATCACTTATCATTTAACACTTATCACTTAGTGCATAGAGAGTCCACCTGCTGGCCAGCTCGTGGCTCAGTCCGCTTATCTCTATCACTATTAATAACACTTATCACTTATCACTATTCACTTATCACTTAGTGCATAGAGAGTCCACCTGCTGGCCACTCGTGGCTCAGTCCGCTCATCTCTATCACTATTAAACACTAGAGATTTCGCCTGCTGGCCGGAGTGGCGGATCAGGCCAACTCGGGGCTCAGGTGGCCGCTTATCTCTTACCCCACCCATATGTGTAGAGCGTTGGGGTTTCCAACTACAGGGCTCGCTTCTGGAACACGAGCCAGGAAGTGTAATATCGTAGCGTGTGCTACGCAATCACGATGAATAATCACTATGCAATGACATGAACAGATAATTGCGTACCGTTAATAGAATTTAAACATGATAGGCAAAATGCAATGACATGAACATATTCGCGTACCGTTTATTTAAAGTAAATGTGACATACAAGCATGATGAGGGTGACGAACCAAGCTTCGTTGTCAAGCTAGGTCAATGGCGTCTAAACGGCTGTCCTTTCACCGTTTAGTCTCTTTTACGCTAAAGCAAGGTAAATGGCCTAAGACATGGCCCAAATCAAGAGATGCAAGTTTCACTTGCCTGATACCGGTGTTGACGAGCAATGAAGATCGTCACAAGCTAACTACGGAATAGATCGCTGTTATGGCAAAACAATCATTAGAATCATGATTCTAAATCGATTTCTTATTAGAATCCTAACTTTCTAATAATCCATTTTATTAGGGTTTCACACATGTCAATGGGGGTTAAGCTTAAACTAAAGGAATCGAGTATTACCGTGAAGAGACGGAGGAGCGATGCCGAACAACCACGGCGACGGAAGAACGATCCGGCTCAGATCTGGAAATGGGGGAAAAATATGGAGAAATGGGTTTGGAGGTGGATTTTGGGGTTTTGATGAAGGTTTGGGGAAGATGAGAGGTAGGATGTGTGAATGGATGGTTTGGATGATGGATTTAGGGCTTGGAATGAAGGAATGAAGCTTGGAGGAAGATGGGGGCTCAATGAGGGAGATTTTAGGGTTTTAGGTCGTGAGGGAGGAGAAGAAAACGTTTGGGGGGGTATTTATAGGGTTTGATGTCGGCTAGGGCAAAACTAGGGTTTACAGCACTAGTTAGTCGGTCAAAGAACAACCACTGACCGACTAGTTTGGGAACTAGTCGGTCGGTCGATCAACGCAGACCGACTAAGTGTAAACAGTAGCTCAGACGAAAATTAGGATTTAGATTTAGTCGGTCGGAGAACAAATACTGACCGACTAGTTTAACATCTAGTCGGTCGATGAACGTTCTTAGACCGACTAAGAGTAAACAGTAGCTATTGTCAAAAATAGTTGATGAGTTAGTCGGTTAAAGAAGCATTGCCGACCGACTAGTTTGTGATCGCGCCCCGGATACACGTCCCGAGGCGACGGTTGTAGTTTTACCGCAAGCGCACGGCAAAGTGGCGAGCGGGTTATCGAACACGAGGAGGTGGTGTTGGCTCCAATCTATCCTAGGTTGACTCGACTACGAATGTCTTGTTGGTGGAGATGGTTATGGTATGGTGTAATGGAAATGGTGGTGAATGTCGGTGTCGGTGATAAAGAATTTGGTCAAATATCGGTTCAAATACAAATAATAAAGAATTTGCCTTTGGCGATCCTGTCACAATCGTCAGACAAAGTACGAAGATATCAAATCAAATAAAAACGTCTAGGGCTAGGGAATCCCCACTACGGACCGTCATGCATCATTGTGAATAGTGAATCTCAATATTACTAGACTTGCGTTGAGGTGAACTAGTCGCAACTTAATGGAGAACCAAGCTCACGCTCTCGCGCTATTGCCGGTCTATAGCAAACCTAGGTTAGGGCCCAATCTCTTGCAAACCCTAACCTAAGCCACTAGCATGAGGATCGACATCATCGTTCAATCGCCCCTCGAGCCCACTCTCGTGCAAACTCGAGTTACGATCTAGGTTGTGATAGTTCGTATTCGTCCAATCTCTTGCAAACGAATATGTGTATAGATTTACAATTAAAAATCCTAGCTTTGGTCCAATCTCTTGCAAACCAAATCTAGAGAAACCCAATTGTAAACCTAAATCGAATATTTAGGCCTTCCCATCGATTAGAATCCAATCTCTTGCAAATCCCAAATCGATGGAAACCCCTAGCTATCCGTAGTAAATCAATCACAACCTAACCTCCTAGCAATTCTAGCAATTTAGAATTCATTCTTCACAAATATGAAATTAGATCCATAGGGTTCATCCCCAAACCCTAGAACAACAAATCTACTCTAGCATAGCAATAAGGATATGTGAATCAATAAAAACCATTGCTTGCATATAAAAAGATAGAAAATCAAAGATTCAAATAATAAGAATAGAAATACTTAGCTTAGATGAAGAATTCCAATCCAAATACAAGCTTTTTGATCCAAGAGGGGGCCTAGGGCATGGCCTAACCTCTAAAATAATCCTCCTAAAACATCTTGGGAGCCCCCCTCTAATGGTGGCTACAAACCCCTTAAATACTCCCCCAAAACCCTAGCAAGAAACCCTAGAAAACCCCTCAAATTCGTGCCCAAAAACAGCCCAAACCGCAACTTAAAATCTGGGCCCAGGCCGCACTCGGCCGAGTGGAAATGTCACTCGGCCGAGTGACACTGACATGCGAATTCCAGCACTGCAGCATCGACTTGCAGAAATTCCCCAGATTTCATCCGACCTCTGATTTGCGCGTTCTTGGCGGCGTTGGAACCGTCATGAAGTCTACTATCTATAAAAAATATGAGAAAAATAATTTGATTGCTGGAATGATAGCAGATTTCAAAAGAGTAGGAGGATGTCTGAAAATCTGGGCGCCGTGTGTCCTCGGCATCACTCGGTCGAGTGGCAAATGGCACTCGGCCGAGGGGCATTTGGTACTCGGGCGGACGGCTTTCGTCACTCGGCCGAGTAGGGCTTCTGGGGCAGACTGACGGATTACAGTAAGTTGGATGTTTTGGCTTGCCGTCATCTGGGTGCCACTCGGGCGGACGGAGTCTCCGCACTCGGCCGAGTCGGCGTGCGATGCTCGGCCGAGTGCACGCTGATACATCTCTGTTGCGTGTCCGATCTGGCCGGCCGAGCGGGGTCTCAATGCTCGGTCGAGTGACTCCTTCACTCGGCCGAGTGGCATGCTGAAAATGCCCAATCTTCATCTTTTCGCTCCCCCGTCGTCCCTACGACGTTCTTTCTTCTTCCACTCCTCTTCCATTGCAGAATAACCCTCAAAAGGGCCATGGTTGACACTCCGGAGTGGGTGCAAATCCTCTTGATCTCACAATCGATCCAAATCGCTCCATATTTCCTGAAATACGACAAAAACAAGAAATAGTGAAAAGTATCGTAATATTGTCGAATAATCGTGAAAATCGCAATATGAGCAACCGAAATGGCATGCAAATATGTAGAAAAAATGTGTAAAATATGGAGTGATCAAAATCCCCCAAGCTTACCTCTTACTCGTCCTCGAGGAAGATAAGTAAAGAGACGAACTCGGGAGATGAAAACAAAGAAAATGAAATGGAAAAGAAAGAACACGAGGTGGAAGGGGTCACTAGATTATTCTCTCAGATCTCAAGCCATAAGCTACACATCACGATGACTTGGAAAATACAAATCACATGCTATAAGGATTTCATATCTTACATAAACATGGTACTTGCAAGCTTTTAAGAACAACAAAAGGGATTCTCTAAATTCATACAATCAATTCATATCCACGTCACGCATTTCATAGGATTCAATATACAAATGTTGACGATGCACTTTTCAATCAAAAGTTATAAATGAAGCATATATGATACACACCAAGCATGCAATGGAGAATAGAATAAGAGTCATGGCATTCACATATTTGTTTCAAATCATGAAAAATCTCCATATCTAATATATTGCGCTAAGTTTCAGCATTATCAAACTTCCCCATTCGTGCACCTCTCCACTCTAATGTCGCACTCACTCATATGGTCAAATGAATTCACCCCCCCAAGCTTAGCTTGAGGCATCACATCTAAAGGAATATGATAGTGGAAAATGGGATTTTTGCCTTGGTTTTCCCAAGTATTTTGTGGCTCCAATAATGAGATAGAGAAATGTATTTTTCTTTTTTTTTCTTTTTGAACTTTTTGTTTCTCATTTTTTTCTTTTTGGATTTTTGTAGGAGCTATATGATTTGTATTTTTGGCTTTTGGCTCCTTTTTGGCTTTTTGGACTTTTTGGAGCTAACTTTTCTTTTGTGGGGATTTTTGGGAAATAGATGCGATATAAGTAGCTTTAGGAGGTGAACTCAAGTGACATGTAGAGAATAAAAAGATATATGTGGAGAAGGAAATAATGTAACACTCGGTTCACTCTAAGATGTGCACGAACGGTTCAATAAAATAATACTTCAACTAAAACTCATATGTAAGCATGGATATTCTCAATCATCTCAATAAAAAGCGAAGTCAAGCGGTAAAGAGTACTTTCATATCAAGCATGCAACAGAAGGTGAATAAGACAATAAAACTGATGCTTCAGATATACTAATGATGCGTGAATCTTGGTGCATTTCCAACAAAAGCATACTAAACACTAATCCATGCATTCAGTTTCAATTAATATCATGCGATCACTTAGAGGGGTCATCAAGAGAAATAGATTTGCAAGCACATGTGAATAGCAAGACTATGGAATACTCTAAGTAGCATGGCAAAGAATAATAAGCATCGTGATGGTTGCTAAAGCAATAAGAGATATCATCATAAGGAACGCATTTAGCAAAAGAAGAGAAAGGAAAATAAAGAAATAATAAAAAATAAAAGAGAGGAAAGAAATGAAAAACAAGCACACAACATGATGCATGAACACACATAAAAGGAAAATAAGATGGAAAATTCAAAAAGATGATGCAAAATTTTGAAAATTTTTAAAAAAAAACCCTAAAATAAAGTAAAAATGCAACTAATGCATCTAAATGGCATGGAAATGCACTCCCCCAAGCTTAAACTTCACATTGTCCTCAATGTGATCATAATGGAAGAATATAAGGAACAACGATAATAATAGGGGGGGTGAATGCAAAATGATGAAATGAATGACATGAGATCCTAATGCAACTACATGCACATACAATGATGCATGAGAGCGCTTTCCCCAAGCTTATACCAAACAATCTTATTCAAATGGCTCGATCAAAAATATCACGGCTTCGCTAAGCGATATCAAGTCAAGCAAATAAGAAAGTAAGGTTTCACTTGAAAGAAATGCTCGGTGGGTGGTGAGCAAAAAGGATGTGACACATCAAAATATAAAGTGGGCAATTGATATATAATGGGTTTGGGGTGTAAAAATTTTTGTTGCCGTCATATGAGATGATATTTATTCAAGCAAATCTATACGGTCCTCTCGCTGTCGAGAGGATTCGGGTTTATTGAAAGCATAAAATTTTTACGCTACTGGATTGATATCACCTATAGCAAAAGGCGGATCCAGTATCTTTGCCGGTGCAGGCAACTGCTCCAACTGCTCCTTCCGTGGCTCTGCCAGGCGCACATGTCCACGGACACCAACGAACTCTAGCAATGCATCCTCCAGCATTCCCACAAGAACTCCACCTGTACCCTGCAGAGAATAGGATGCATCAGTTCGCTGCAAAAATTTCACCCTCATAATAAAAGTATTCCAAAGAGGATCGTCAATAGAAATATATGAAATAAATAGTGGTGGACGATACTTCCCTGGAAATAATCCAATATCCTCACGTGCCGTGATAGCTGTCTCCACGGTGTCTTCTCTATGCTGCTCAGGTAAATCTAGATCATAGGTGTGGACCCCATCAAGATGCTCCTCATCATCGTCGGACTCATCCCAGTGCACCCCTTGATCATATTCATATGTGTCCATGGGTGCTAACTCCTCTCTCTCCTCCACATATACGTCCCATCGTACCTCTTGATCGTATGTACATGAATCCTGCAAAAGGCACGATGAATCATAAAAAACATCATACACTGGAGGGAAATCAAAGATAAAGGGCGAGGGAGTAAAGAGATCTCCCTGAAGGGGAGCCATAAGCTCTGTGGGGTAGTCCTCTGCGTCAGTGGGAGGATGAGGTGGCTGCGGAAGCTCTAATGGAGGAGGATAGTGCTCGGGATCCTCATGAATGGCTGTGTCCTCGTCCCGATGCATGACCTCCTCGGTGATAAGCTCTGGCTCTGTGTGTAAGGCCTCCTCAAAAGCATGCTCTGGCTCGATAGTGTGCTCATTTGCCTTCTCATCAACTATCAATGTAGGCTCTCCCTGGGATGGTGATGCTGGCTGCTCATGTGTGTCAGCTTGTGGGGATGTATCATGTGGAGGGGAATGCCCGCAAGAAATCCGAAAATATAGTCTATCCCCCTCAAGTCTGACATGGATGTCCTCCTCAATTGTTCCTGCAGCTGAAACACGGTTCATAACAAAATCTGCAAATCGTAGCTCAAATGCATCACCTGCCGTAATGCTCTCTGAACCGGTGAACCTCACTGACTCCAAGAGACCCTCCAATAATCTCTGAAATGCGTCCTCCTCTGGCTGCGCATATGACTCAGTTTCTGCTTCCTTCACTGCCTCTTCGTCCATCCACTCTTCATATGCAATAGATGTATCGTAGGAAGTGGGATCGACGACGGCACATTCTGGCTCTGGTAGTAAGTCTGGTGATGCTTCTTGTCCATAAAATGAAGAAGCAGAACTGATATCTTTGGAAATCCCTTCAACCTTAAGCATGAGCATATTCATTTCAAGTTGCCTCTTCACCCGTTCCAATAGAAGGTTACCCTTTTCAAGCCCGGCTTGCACTTCAACCTGGTGTGCATGCATCTCATCAAAAAAGATCCTTTGTCTCTCATCAAGCTCGGGCCAGTGCATCTCCTCAAAAAGGTATTCGCCCATCTGAGCACTCTGATCAAAATAGTATTCTCTCATCTGAGCACTCTGATCATAATAGTATTCTCCCATCTGAGCACTCTGATCAAAATAGTAATCTCCCGTCTGAGCATTCTGATCATAATAGTATTCTCCCATCTGAGCACTCTGATCAAAATAGTAATCTCCCGTCTGAGCATTCTGATCAAAATCTGTGGTCCACGTAGTATAATCCATTGCACCTGATCAACAAAGATAAATACCTGGAGAAAAGATATCAGTGGCACAAAAGAATATAGAAATGATAATAATGGTGGCAGGGGTGAAAATTTCCTTTTTATTTATTTATTTTTTTCGTAGTCTAATCAACCTAATTGTGACAAATTGGCACTAACGGAAACACCTCCCCGGCAACGGCGCCAAAAACTTGATCGCGCCCCGGATACACGTCCCGAGGCGACGGTTGTAGTTTTACCGCAAGCGCACGGCAAAGTGGCGAGCGGGTTATCGAACACGAGGAGGTGGTGTTGGCTCCAATCTATCCTAGGTTGACTCGACTACGAATGTCTTGTTGGTGGAGATGGTTATGGTATGGTGTAATGGAAATGGTGGTGAATGTCGGTGTCGGTGATAAAGAATTTGGTCAAATATCGGTTCAAATACAAATAATAAAGAATTTGCCTTTGGCGATCCTGTCACAATCGTCAGACAAAGTACGAAGATATCAAATCAAATAAAAACGTCTAGGGCTAGGGAATCCCCACTACGGACCGTCATGCATCATTGTGAATAGTGAATCTCAATATTACTAGACTTGCGTTGAGGTGAACTAGTCGCAACTTAATGGAGAACCAAGCTCACGCTCTCGCGCTATTGCCGGTCTATAGCAAACCTAGGTTAGGGCCCAATCTCTTGCAAACCCTAACCTAAGCCACTAGCATGAGGATCGACATCATCGTTCAATCGCCCCTCGAGCCCACTCTCGTGCAAACTCGAGTTACGATCTAGGTTGTGATAGTTCGTATTCGTCCAATCTCTTGCAAACGAATATGTGTATAGATTTACAATTAAAAATCCTAGCTTTGGTCCAATCTCTTGCAAACCAAATCTAGAGAAACCCAATTGTAAACCTAAATCGAATATTTAGGCCTTCCCATCGATTAGAATCCAATCTCTTGCAAATCCCAAATCGATGGAAACCCCTAGCTATCCGTAGTAAATCAATCACAACCTAACCTCCTAGCAATTCTAGCAATTTAGAATTCATTCTTCACAAATATGAAATTAGATCCATAGGGTTCATCCCCAAACCCTAGAACAACAAATCTACTCTAGCATAGCAATAAGGATATGTGAATCAATAAAAACCATTGCTTGCATATAAAAAGATAGAAAATCAAAGATTCAAATAATAAGAATAGAAATACTTAGCTTAGATGAAGAATTCCAATCCAAATACAAGCTTTTTGATCCAAGAGGGGGCCTAGGGCATGGCCTAACCTCTAAAATAATCCTCCTAAAACATCTTGGGAGCCCCCCTCTAATGGTGGCTACAAACCCCTTAAATACTCCCCCAAAACCCTAGCAAGAAACCCTAGAAAACCCCTCAAATTCGTGCCCAAAAACAGCCCAAACCGCAACTTAAAATCTGGGCCCAGGCCGCACTCGGCCGAGTGGAAATGTCACTCGGCCGAGTGACACTGACATGCGAATTCCAGCACTGCAGCATCGACTTGCAGAAATTCCCCAGATTTCATCCGACCTCTGATTTGCGCGTTCTTGGCGGCGTTGGAACCGTCATGAAGTCTACTATCTATAAAAAATATGAGAAAAATAATTTGATTGCTGGAATGATAGCAGATTTCAAAAGAGTAGGAGGATGTCTGAAAATCTGGGCGCCGTGTGTCCTCGGCATCACTCGGTCGAGTGGCAAATGGCACTCGGCCGAGGGGCATTTGGTACTCGGGCGGACGGCTTTCGTCACTCGGCCGAGTAGGGCTTCTGGGGCAGACTGACGGATTACAGTAAGTTGGATGTTTTGGCTTGCCGTCATCTGGGTGCCACTCGGGCGGACGGAGTCTCCGCACTCGGCCGAGTCGGCGTGCGATGCTCGGCCGAGTGCACGCTGATACATCTCTGTTGCGTGTCCGATCTGGCCGGCCGAGCGGGGTCTCAATGCTCGGTCGAGTGACTCCTTCACTCGGCCGAGTGGCATGCTGAAAATGCCCAATCTTCATCTTTTCGCTCCCCCGTCGTCCCTACGACGTTCTTTCTTCTTCCACTCCTCTTCCATTGCAGAATAACCCTCAAAAGGGCCATGGTTGACACTCCGGAGTGGGTGCAAATCCTCTTGATCTCACAATCGATCCAAATCGCTCCATATTTCCTGAAATACGACAAAAACAAGAAATAGTGAAAAGTATCATAATATTGTCGAATAATCGTGAAAATCGCAATATGAGCAACCGAAATGGCATGCAAATATGTAGAAAAAATGTGTAAAATATGGAGTGATCAGTTTGCAACCTAGTCGGTCAACAAATGTTCTTAGACCGACTAACGATAAACAGTAGCTCAGATTTAATTAGAAAGCCAACTAGTCGGTTCAAGAAGGATTTCCGACCGACTGGATCGTCATCTAGTCGGTCGGTGGCCCTTCTTACACCGGCTAATTAGCACCAAAAGTTCCGATACGGAGCGCGAAGCTCCGGGATCGATTCCTAAGACTCCTAGGCTTGATCTATTAGTAAGATATGACCGTTATGAAGTCCGTCACGAATGACATACTTCGAAATCGACGATCCTAAGGAAGAAACGAGAAAACACGACGAAACGATCGAAAATGAAAGTCGAGGAGACGAAAACCACGCATGAGGAGAAAATCCACCAAAACATATATTATAATATAATAAATCCAGATACAAGAAAACCAGTCGTTACATCCTCCCCAACTTAAGAAAAATTCCGTCCTCGGAATTTCCAAACACTCACGTGTCCGGAAACAAAAGCGGGAAACGCTCTCGCATCTCATCTTCTCTTTCCCAAGTAGATTCTCCCGGCGAACCATGCCGCCACATCACTCTAACAAGATCGACGACCTTGTTTCGAAGTGACTTCTGACGCCTGTCCAGAATCTGCACTGGATACTGGTCATACGTCAAATCTGGGCGAACGGTGATCTCCGAGAAATCCACGGCATGAGACGGATCGCCAATGTATCGACGAAGCTGCGACACATGGAAAACATTGTGAACTCCTTCCAAAGATGGCGGCAAGGCTAAGCGATAAGCTACCTCGCCGACACTCTCCAAAACATTAAACGGTCCAATGTATCGCGGGCTCAACTTCCCCCGCTTCCCAAAACGAATCACACCACGATTCGGGGAAATCCTCAGAAACACATGATCGCCCGGCTGAAACTCCAAAGGACGACGTTTAGCATCCGCCCAATGCTTAAAACGGTCCTGAGCAATCCTCAACCTCTCCCGAATATTCCTGACGATCTCCACAGCCTCCACAATCATCTCAGGTCCCAACAACTCTCGATCACCAACGTCATCCCAACTCAATGGCGATCGACATTTCCTCCCATAAAGAGCGGTGAAAGGCGCCATGCCAATACTCGCCTGGAAGCTGTTGTTGTAAGAAAACTCCACCAAGTGTAGATGGTCTTCCCACGAACCCTTGAAATCCAACATGCACGCTCTCAGCATGTCTTCCAAAATCTGAATCGTCCTCTCGGACTAGCCATCCGTCTGCGGATGGTACGCCGTTCTGAAACTCAGACGCGTACCCAAGCTCTTCTGCAAACTCTGCCAGAACTGAGATGTGAACCTCGTGTCTCGGTCCGACACGATACTCACGGGGACTCCGTGAAGTCGCACAACCTCCTGCACGATTCACGTTACATCACTATCCAAACTAGGAAAAGGAAATAAAACGGAGAGTAAAAGAATTTTACCTCCATATATTTCCTCGCTAGCGCCTCAGTGGACTGTCCCACTCGGAATGGAATAAAGTGCGTGGATTTGGTCAATCGATCTACGATCACCCAAATCGCGTCATTCTGCTTCGGACTCCGAGGTAGTCCAGTCACGAAGTCCATAGTGATGTGTTGCCACTTCCACTCCGGAATCGGAAGCGGTTGTAGCAACCCGGCCGTACGCTGATGCTCCGCCTTCACTTGCTGGCAAACCAAACACTTGGCCACACTCCGAGCCACACTCCTCTTCATGCCATGCCACCAATAATTCAGACGAAGATCCTGATACATCTTGGTGCCACCAGGATGCACAGAATACGGTGAACTGTGTGCCTCCACCATCAGCTCCTCTCTAATATCCCCAGTCGGCACACACAACCTGGCTTCAAACCTCAGCGAGCCATCCTCATGAATCAAAAAGTCAGTCCGCAGACCGGCTTCCACCTGCTCCTGAATCCTTACCAATTTCGGATCTCCGGCCTGACTTGCCTTAATCCGTTCCACGATCGTTGACTGCACCTGCATGTACATTAACGAAGAAGCCTCCCCAGGAAGAACAATCTCCACTCCGGACTCACAAAAATCCTGCTGCAATCTCCACTGCGAGGTCAAAATCATCACCGCGGGAAGCCTACTCAAAGCATCAGGAACCACATTCACCTTGCCAGGGTGAAACTGCAAATCAATATCATAATCTGCAATAAGCTCCAACCATCGACGCTGTCGCATGTTGAGCTCCTTCTGAGTAAAAATATACTTCAAGCTTTTGTGATCGGTGAAAATCTTCACTTTCTCACTCAGCAGGAAGTGCCTCCAAATCTTAAGAGCAAACACAACGGCAGCCAACTCCAAATCATGGGTCGGGTAATTCTTCTCATGAACCTTAAGCTGACGAGACGCATACGCCACAACATGTCTGTGCTGATGCAACACACAACCGAGACCCTTGCCAGAAGCATCGCAAAAGATCTCACATCCACCGCTGCGATCAGGCACAACAAGAACAGGGGCAGTCGTCAACCTCTCCTTCAGAACACCAAAAGCATTCCCACAATCACCCGACCAAACAAAAGCAATATCCTTCCGTGTCAACCTGGTCATCGGCTCAGCAATACGGGAAAAGTCCTTAATGAAACGCCGATAGTAACTAGCAAGCCCAAGGAAACTCCGAATCTCAGACGCTGACGACGGAACGGGCCACTCTCTGATGGCCCTAATCTTCTCGGGATCCACAGAAATACCATCTCCAGTCACCACATGCCCGAGAAAAGCAACTATATCCAGCCAAAACTCGCACTTCGAAAATTTAGCATACAACCGATGCTTCCTTAGAATCTCCAACACCGTCCTCAAGTGCGAGGCATGCTCTTCCTCCGACTTCGAATAGATCAGGATGTCGTCAATAAAGATAACGACAAACTTATCCAAAAAGTCGTAGAAAATCAGGTTCATCAGATTCATTAAGACCGCGGGCGCGTTAGTTACGCCGAAGGGCATAACCACGAACTCATAGTGTACATACTTCGTCCTGAACGCCGTCTTCGGAATATCATCCCTCTTCACCTTCAACTGATGGTAACCACTCCTCAAATCCAATTTAGAAAACACACTCGAACCTCCGAGCTGATCAAAAATATCATCGATGCGAGGTAACGGGTATTTATTCTTAATGGTCACCGCATTCAACTCCCGATAGTCCACGCACATGCGACGCGAACCATCCTTCTTCTTTACCAGCAACACCGGTGCTCCCCACGGAGACACACTAGGATTGATGTAACCCTTCTGCATAAGCTCATCCAATTGCTTTCGCAACTCTTCCAATTCTGCAGGTGCCATACGATACGGCGCCTTCGAAATCGGCTGCGCACCCAGAATAAGATCAATAGAAAACTCCAAAGCTCGATCAGGCGGCAAACCAGACATCTCCTCGGGGAAGACGTCGCCAAAATCACGCACCACAGCTGGCCACTCTAGCTCCATCTGCATAGCCACAACTTCCACCGGTCTGGCCCGAAATCTGACAGGACCAAACGAACTGCTACCACGGCTGAACTCAAATACTGGATGTCCGGGAATCTCGAACACCACCTTCTTTCTTCGACAATCAATCGTAGCATAGAAGCTCGCAAGCCAATCCATCCCAAAGACCGCATCGTAGTTGGTGATGTTGTGGACAATAAAATCAGCATAAAGCTCATGTCCACAAACCACCACAGAGCAAGGACTGCACCCACGATGCACCGTGACTACTCCATTCCCTGTAACGATGTTCCAACTCTTGGAGAGAGGGGACGTCGACAAGGAATGCTCCTCCACGAAGCTCTGGGCCAAAATGCACATCGATGCACCTGAGTCAAAGAGGACTCGGGCAGGGAACGTGCAAACCAAAACCACACCTAACAAACAGTCTAATCAATCAAATCTTACCCTAGCAACATTCGTACACAAGCAACCAACATAATTTTAACAATCAACTAATTTAGGAAAGAACGACTAGTTCGGAAGTTACCTGTTATGACCTCATCCATGGCCAAAACCTCCTCCTCGGTCATCAGAAACGCCTGCCTCCTCGGCGGAGCAGCCTGCCGAAAGGCATGCCCTTGCGGAACAAGGGGTACCCCACGACCAGCGGGCACCGGGGCTCTCTGCTGCAATGGCGGAGCAGCAATAGGTGTCCTCCAAGGCTGCTTCAGCCTCGGGCACTCCCTGAGAGCATGGGCGGGATCTCCACAGGCAATACATTGCCCCAAGAACTTCCTACACGATTCCTTGATATGGCCCTCCTTGCCACAGAAATGGCAAGTCCTCCGAACAGGCCCTACTGGCCTCTTAAACTAAACAGGCTGGTTCGGCCTGAATCCAGGTCTAACCACAGCTCTTGCCTGTTCCACAGGCCTCTTCCCAGCACCAACAATAGACCCCCTCCTCTGGTTCACGAGCAGCTCCTGCCTCTTGGTACTAGAACCTTCTGATAAGATTCCCGGTCAGAAGAAGTCACAAAACTCTGGAGCTCCGAAGCAAGCCCCTGCAGGAACCTTTGAGCTCTCTCCTCAGCGTCCTGCACCATCTTCGGTGCAAACCGACTCAGCCTCATGAAGTCTTGGTGATACCGGTCCACCGACGAGCTTCCTTGCTTCAGATCGATAAAACGCTGCAGCATCTCCTCCCTGGCAGCTTTTGGGAAGAACTCACTATCAAATCTGGCCTTGAAGGTAGCCCAGATGATCGGTTCCACCAACATCTTCTCTTCAGCATCCCACCAATTCCTGGCGTTTTCCCTCAGCTGGCGCTTCGCCAAGTCAACCCAACTAACTTCGTTGACCTTGGACATCTTCAGATTGTCCTCAATATTCCTCATCCACTCATCAGCAGCTAGTGGACCTTCGGTTCCATCAAAATATGCAGGACCCAGCTCTCTGAACTGCTTCGCCCCGGGCTCAGAGCGAGGGGCTTCCACTACCCGAGCAGCTCGAGTCGTCGGAGCATTCTGTACCTGCAGAAGCACACCCTGCTGAACCTGCATCATCTGCATCATCATCCGCATCATCTCTCCGTTAGTGGGCTCCCGCTCAGGCTCCTCGTCATGAGGGAGCGCACCACTACCACCACCACGGGTGATTCGCCTTCCTGCCATCTAATGACACAGGAAACGAAACAATTAGACTCATAGCTTAGGGCTCAGATGTCGAACTTATTTGTTGGACAATCTTATATTATTATCGTTATTCCGGTAATTGCAGTTACAGAAAGACCTGCATGGGCCACCACTAAAACCTGTCACGACCCGCTACCCTAAAATGGAGGCGAGACGTGAGAAGGTCCGCACGAGAGTGGAGCTGTGAAGCCCCAAACCCGATAAGCGTCAATTTAGTATAAGCAGGTCCCTGTAATTGCAAAAGAGACAACAACAATAATAATAATAAGAGACGGATATGAAATACCGACCCAACAGTTTGTCCACAAAATATTCAACATCACAGAAAAGCCACCAGACTAAAAGAAAGAGTCTAAAGGCCCAGAACAAGGCCAAACAAAAGACAAATGTAACAGAGTATCAAACTAGGTGCCACGCACCGACAACCCAAAAGATCTAACAAAACTAGACGTAGACACTAAGACTGATCTCCAGTGTCTACGAAGTCCTCGTCCAACACGGGCGCAAGCTCGGCGTCCGCAAACACCTCACCCTCATCAAGTACCTCGGGCTCAAGGTCTAACATGCGTCACCCAAAAGAGAAAGGGGCACATGTCAGCAAGTCTGAAAGACTTGAGCAAGGAAACTGAAAGTAACTAACAACCTAGCACTTGTAACATTAAGCAATGACATGGCAGTTAAGTATGATGCAATAGTTAAAAGAAGAGGCAAGCATGCACAATGTAGCAAAAGCTACCAAATCACTAATCACTTATCATTTAACACTTATCACTTAGTGCATAGAGAGTCCACCTGCTGGCCAGCTCGTGGCTCAGTCCGCTTATCTCTATCACTATTAATAACACTTATCACTTATCACTATTCACTTATCACTTAGTGCATAGAGAGTCCACCTGCTGGCCACTCGTGGCTCAGTCCGCTCATCTCTATCACTATTAAACACTAGAGATTTCGCCTGCTGGCCGGAGTGGCGGATCAGGCCAACTCGGGGCTCAGGCGGCCGCTTATCTCTTACCCCACCCATATGTGTAGAGCGTTGGGGTTTCCAACTACAGGGCTCGCTTCTGGAACACGAGCCAGGAAGTGTAATATCGTAGCGTGTGCTACGCAATCACGATGAATAATCACTATGCAATGACATGAACAGATAATTGCGTACCGTTAATAGAATTTAAACATGATAGGCAAAATGCAATGACATGAACATATTCGCGTACCGTTTATTTAAAGTAAATGTGACATACAAGCATGATGAGGGTGACGAACCAAGCTTCGTTGTCAAGCTAGGTCAATGGCGTCTAAACGGCTGTCCTTTCACCGTTTAGTCTCTTTTACGCTAAAGCAAGGTAAATGGCCTAAGACATGGCCCAAATCAAGAGATGCAAGTTTCACTTGCCTGATACCGGTGTTGACGAGCAATGAAGATCGTCACAAGCTAACTACGGAATAGATCGCTGTTATGGCAAAACAATCATTAGAACCATGATTCTAAATCGATTTCTTATTAGAATCCTAACTTTCTAATAATCCATTTTATTAGGGTTTCACACATGTCAATGGGGGTTAAGCTTAAACTAAAGGAATCGAGTATTACCGTGAAGAGACGGAGGATCGATGCCGAACAACCACGGCGACGGAAGAACGATCCGGCTCAGATCTGGAAATGGGGGAAAAATCTGGAGAAATGGGTTTGGAGGTGGATTTTGGGGTTTTGATGAAGGTTTGGGGAAGATGAGAGGTAGGATGTGTGAATGGATGGTTTGGATGATGGATTTAGGGCTTGGAATGAAGGAATGAAGCTTGGAGGAAGATGGGGGCTCAATGAGGGAGATTTTAGGGTTTTAGGTCGTGAGGGAGGAGAAGAAAACGTTTGGGGGGGTATTTATAGGGTTTGATGTCGGCTAGGGCAAAACTAGGGTTTACAGCACTAGTTAGTCGGTCAAAGAACAACCACTGACCGACTAGTTTGGGAACTAGTCGGTCGGTCGATCAACGCAGACCGACTAAGTGTAAACAGTAGCTCAGACGAAAATTAGGATTTAGATTTAGTCGGTCGGAGAACAAATACTGACCGACTAGTTTAACATCTAGTCGGTCGATGAACGTTCTTAGACCGACTAAGAGTAAACAGTAGCTAGTGTCAAAAATAGTTGATGAGTTAGTCGGTTAAAGAAGCATTGCCGACCGACTAGTTTGTAACCTAGTCGGTCAACAAATGTTCTTAGACCGACTAATGATAAACAGTAGCTCAGATTTAATTAGAAAGCCAACTAGTCGGTTCAAGAAGGATTTTCGACCGACTGGATCGTCATCTAGTCGGTCGGTGGCCCTTCTTACACCGGCTAATTAGCACCAAAAGTTCCGATACGGAGCGCGAAGCTCCGGGATCGATTCCTAAGACTCCTAGGCTTGATCTATTAGTAAGATATGACCGTTATGAAGTCCGTCACGAATGACATACTTCGAAATCGACGATTCTAAGGAAGAAACGAGAAAACACGACGAAACGATCGAAAATGAAAGTCGAGGAGACGAAAACCACGCATGAGGAGAAAATCCACCAAAACATATATTATAATATAATAAATCCAGATACAAGAAAACCAGTCGTTACAGTGTGTATGTGTGTGTGACATATTCAAGGCATTTGCATGAATCTAATGACAAGAATTAAAATACAACAAATAGAAATACTTCTACAATTTGTTGCAGTAAGTTCTTCACCTTCTTATCATCAAATTCTTCATCTTCAATCCATTATCTTAGAGTCATACCACCATCCTTTACCAAGCTTTGCTTTAAGATCAAGCTTGAGCAAATCTTGAGCAAATCACTTGGTCTAATTTATACCGTCACACTTAATGAAATTCATTAGATCACAAAATATTGTTTATACATCATCATCAAAGCATGTATTGAAGCATCCAATACTCAACAGAGATTAGGTTGGAGGCAGTGTTCTAAATATCGGACCGATATTCGATATATCGGCCGCAATATCGGTTTTATCACTAGGCCGATACAATATGTGCTTATATATTGTGGTTTCCGATATTTGGAAAAATATCGTCGCAATATCGGGTTGCGATCGATATTGCGGCTGATATATCACTTTGAAATATCGGCCGTAATTCACAGTTTTTTAAAAACAAAGTTAGAAGGTCGATCCACTTAAAAGTGGATCGACCCGATTCATCCGACCCAATCAATTACTTAAAATGATGCGGCATCGAATTTTTTAAGAGATAATCGCTGCTTTGTCCTAATTCTAATCACGCCGCTCCACTCAGCTCCGTAAGTGGACCGACCCGATTCACCCGATCCAATCATTTACTTAAAATGACGAGGCATCGGGTTTTAGAGAGATAATCGCTGCTTTGCCCTAATTCTAATCACGCCGCTCCACTCAGCTCCATACGACAAAAATTTCCTGCGATAATCGATTGAGCTTTGGCGTCCGGCATTCAATCTTTGTAATGAAGTGTTTTCCGATCAAGGTGAGTAGTCGAGCCCTATTTTTTCAATTTTTTCCTTCCAGTTTTGCGTTTTTTCTATCAATCGAGCTTTGACGTTCGATATTCGCAAGGGATTTTCCGATCAAGATTAGTACTTACTAAGTATTCTTTATCTTTTTCATTTTTTTCATTTTTTTCTTTTTCTGAATTTTTTTCAGTTTTTAGTTTTTTTCAGTCCATTGTTTGTTCTTCGCAAGAGAGGGTTTTTCGATCAAGGTGAGCATTCTTTACCTTTTTTACATTTTTTGTTTTTTTTTGTTTTTTTATTTTCATCTTCATACTGGTAATATTGATCCACATGAATAATATGGGAAGTTGTTTATTTAAGCTATTACTATGTGTCCATTAGAATAATATTGATCCTCGTGACCACTTAAAGAAATATTCCACCAAGCGGATGATCGGTATTCACGTTTAATGAGGTAAGTATACCCAAAACATACTTATATTTGAGTTTCTATAGTTTATATTTTCTTAGACACATCTATACTTTTATTTGACATCGTTTATTACCCTCTGATATTACACTCTGATATTTAATTAATATCCTCGATATTCAAGTTTAACGAGAGAAGTATAACCAAAACATACTTTTATATTTGAGTTAGTATAGTTTATATCTTTTTAGATACATCTATGCTTGCATATGTCATCATTTTAAGCCTCTGCTATGACATTCCGATATTTAGTCAATATCCTCGATATCTGCAATCCGATATCAAATTTCCCAGGCCGATACGCGACCGATATCCATTATTTAGAACACTGGGAGGTCAACAACTTAGTTTTAAACTGGGGCAGCCCCTTACTATTCGTCAGAAGAAAACAATTTCTAGTCACATTCCTAGCCATGCATGGGGGCAAATAGAGCAGATTCATCGACACCAACACCGGCCTGAGTTAACACTCCTTGAGGACTTTCGTGCTCTTCAAGTTTAAACCTCTTAATGATCAGCTTGAAATCCTTATCAATGGATTGATCTTCCTTCATCCGCTGCATGACATGTTTCCATGGTCTTTCACAGCTTGTCATCGAACCTAAACACATAAGTTTCGACACCCCTAAGGTCTGTAGCATCAGTGTGCAAGTTTAGGTCAACCACGTCTTTCTTCGTCTTTTCGTCTAAGGGGCAACCTTGAGTCCTGAGGAGGATGCCTTACTTTTGTTACCCATCCTATATTGCTTCAAGTCTGTCATTATCTTGGATAAAAGGGAGCAAATGCACTTCATCCAAGGTTGAGACATAGGAAGCATGGGGCTTTGAGCTTGTGGTATAAGGATACCATCCACTTCATTCAAGGTTGGTTGCTCCTCTTTTTTTGCATGCGGAACATTGGGTTCTTCGATTTGTTGCTGCCACACCATTACTCTTGCCTGCATGTTCCCTAGTTGTTGTTTATTGTCGCTTGCCATCACATTATGAGGATCACGGTAGGAATTGTGGTTGGGATTTCCTGCATAGTCTCCATTCTATAGATGCTGCTAAACTCTGAAGTGCTTGATCCATATTTTGTGACTCCATATTGAGTTGTAGAATCATAAGGGGTTGGAAATAGATTCATAGACTTCATATAATATAAATAATTAACATGCCCACATAAACACTTACAAAATATCCCTTCGGCATAAGATAAACCCCGTTTTCCATGTACTCTCTCTGTTAACCAATGTACTAGGCCTAGGAAGAGTCCCTCATACTCTCATTTGAGAGTATTCAGTTGCTTAACCTTTACACATGTATCTAAGCAGTTAGAGGCTTGATGCAAGTTCCTTAGGAATACCCTAAAAGTCATGCTGAATCGGTGACTAATGATCCGTGGATATCAAGTAATATCTTAAAAGTCATGCTGAAGCAAGTTCCTTAGGACATATGGTAGAATACCCTATTCTGGCTTGAATAAGTGGTTATGAATATATGATGGTCAAGAAATTTTTATCGAATGGCATGCCCATAATAGGCAACAAGAGTATTATTCGAGCTGAAAGAGGGACGTGACATGTTGTTTGGATTCATCCGACGCTCAAACTAGTTTAGTCAAAGGCATAAGTCAGGTAAATAGCAATTATGAGATAATATTAAAAGTTGGGAATCTTCTCTTTCTTTGTGCTTTAAGGTAGATAGAATAATGGGTATCATATGCCATACGAGGCAAAGCCTCATATGCCCTCTCATATAAAGCAACCAAGTACTCGTTTGCACTTGGTTGCTTTATGTGAGAGGGCATATACTTTGTATTAAATTCTCAAAATAAGAGAATAATAGGGGTTTTAACCCTATTCTAGCCCCGTCGGCGGCCTTGCCGCCGGTCGCTCCCTCACCCACCCCACCCAACACACACACACACACACACACACACACACACACACCCTTGTCTCCGAATGGAGGCAGTACACCGAGGCACGGCGACGGCTAACCCTAGCCGCCGCCCCCTCAACCCTATTTGCTTAATGGGCCCGAAGCCCAGACAAAAAAATGAACAATGCGGTAAAATGTAACATGTAACAGTTTCTAATGCCCGTATCTTCTTCCACAATAGCTCGCTACGTAAGGTCGACTCACTTTCAGTCCGACCTGCGTGCCTAGCCTCCGTTTATAAGTCCTAATTCTAACTTAGACATCTGAGAGGGTAAGAGTTGGACCCCAACCCGGCCTTTCTGACGCGCTGCTCTGTGTGCAGAAGAGCTCTCCCTCGCGGCGGGCAATCAACGCCCGTCCCTTACAGAACGGCGGGCAGGCGGAGTATTCGTAAAGTCGATCCAACGGTCGGCCATTGCCGTGCGTTTAGCATCGTCACCACACTCATCACCTGTTAAACATCCAAACCTAATCACATCCAAATCATAACCATCGTGCACTTTGTTCCCACAACAAACAAATTCATTGTACGCGGATCTTACCCTGCAGCAGTTTCTAATGAATAAAAAATACAGCATGGAGGCAGAATCATCCGGCACCCACCTACGGAAGCCCTTGCTTATCACCGCCCCCCAAAACGCTCCCTCGTAGAAAAAACAACATGGGGTAGTTTGTTCCATATTAAAACCGATAAACAAATACCACATGGAGGCCTTGGAGGTGGGAGGACTTGGTCAGTGGTTGGAGGTGGGCCCCTCCACGAGGATTTGGATGCCTTGGAGATTCCAGGAGGCCTTGGAGGTGGGAGTACTTGGTCAATGGTCATTTGATACAATCGTCAAAATTATTTATAAAAGATTCCAATACGAAAGGGTCCCGAAACCAAATTGCAGCTTCTAGATCCCTAAAACCTTGACATAGGATCGGATCTAAGCAACAACATGCTTTCTGAATCTTTTACATGGACAGCCTCCTGCAAGTTTGATGGATCATTGATATAAAGTTATACATAGTTCGGGATAATGCCCAGAAGCATATGCCTGGTCACTGGAACTTTTTTATAAATAAGCCTCATCGGCAGCCATCATCCCACAACTTTTTTGAAAGGCAAGGGCTGGTCTAAACCCCAATCAACCTTTCTTTCAAAGCCATTTCTTTGAAAGGGATGGGAAAACGTGGGGGATTCTCTCGAAACGTACAAAATTGAGACCAATCCAATCTCAAAAGGTAATATGGCACTTACAAGAAAAGAAAAGAGCTTGCTAAGATCGTAGGACCCAAACTCAGTTGTATTCAAGACCAATCCAAAGGAGGAAACCATAAAATATACCAACTGTTGAAAAAGTCGGCCGTGTAACCAAAGGGTTGGGATGAATCGTGACCAAATAAAAAAGTCGTCGTGTGCTCACCTACGGCTACGGGCAACCAGGGAAAGTAAAGGAATGTGATTTGGCTTTGGGATGTTGGCAACTGGCAAGGGGCGCCGGTCGGTCCCACCGATGGCAATTAGTGAATGACCTTTTCTAGCACCAATAAGCATGATATTTAATGGGCGAATCCAAGCTGAGTGTATGTGATCTTATCAAATCAGCTCAAATGAAAAATCCTCCTGGAGGGGCCCACCTCCAAGGCCTCCAAGGCCCACCTCCAAGGCCCATCTCCTGGAGGCCGACACAACCACTGCAAGTCCTCCACGGAGGACTTCTCCAGGGCGTTTACACGTGCTATATTTTTCGACATTTCTGTCAAACTCGATTTTTCATGTGGTATTTTTTAATCGGTTTTAATATGGAACAGATTACCCCATGTTGTATTTCTATCCAACATCCATGTGACTCGAGTAACCAGCTACAAAGCAAGTGTGCTGTGATCAATAATTGCATGTCAACCCTCACTGTCTTGACCTAATATGCTCAAGTGTGGGCAGTCTTATGTTGTGAGCTTATATTAGGAGGGGGTGAAATTGGGCCCGTCCCATATCGGACCAAGGTTAAGCCCCAATCTCCGGCTCCAAAACCTTGCCGGCCTTAACTTGACACCAAATACTGACCATATGCCTTATATATGGATATCCAAAACCCCCCACCCTTCTTTGTAACCATGTTTTTTGTAAAACACGCTTTGAAAGGTTAACAACATTATAAGACATAAATTAATTGATTCATCAGAATACTAGTTGAGGACAACTCTGCTGTGAGAGTCAATAAGAACGGCTTGAAATTATCTTCTTGCAAAATCAAAAGATTAGCTTTTTACAAATGTTAATAGAACCGTGTGTACCAGTTAGAATATACTAACGATATTTTTTTGGATTCTTCTTGCAAAAAATCCAACATTGTATAGCTTCTTGCAAAATAAAAAAAAATTGGCTTTTGACAAATAGTGTAGCTGTCCGTATTGTATTAGAAATTGCTACTTTTTAACGCAATCACAACTTCTGCACTTGAATCATCTTTTTTGTGTTTTTTTGCAATTAGTTTATGGTCCACTTCGTTAACCCTTTATAAATTCATAAATGATACAACCTCCTAAACAAAGCAGGTCAAGACCACGGCCTAGAGGGGATCATGTGAAGAGCGAACAAACAAAACGAATAGAGCAGAGTGGCACATCAACCAGGACCATCGTTGCAAAATTGCATATTAAGTTCGGTGCCATTCTTTCCCATGGTGTGTTGCATAGAATTAGAGTACTTCTTATCGGCCAAACACAGACAGAATTTACAAGTAACAAATAGTAATGGAAATTTGAAATAATATAATTACAGTCCGTACCTTTCGGGGTGGCAAAATGAGCCCGACCCGACCCGAATCCGGCATCCTTAACCTGGTATGGGAAGGGACCAATCCGGGTCAAGTAGGAAATAGGTTGACCCGACCCGACCCGGATAAAATCCGGGTCGGATATGGGGAGACGCTGATTCGTTTCCAGATAGAAACAATTGCGAAAATTTTACAGCAGCCAAATTTCTTTTCGTCCCCATATTTTCCAATACTATCTCTGATTCCGAGCAATCAAGTTTGGTTTTGTTCTTGGTGCTTCTTCCTGTGCAGAGAAGCTCCTTCCACAGAGGCGAATTCTGGGCTGTTTTATCCTGGGGTCGTCGTGGCCGTACGCTGCTGCACAAACTTGGGCAGAGCCGCGAAACGTCTTAAAGAGAGCGACCTAGTCCACGACTCAACCCAAGGCTTCGGTAACCTCGTTCCTATCATTTTCTTCTTCCTGCAGCAACAATTTTAAGACGATTTCTTCTGCCATGACTTCTGAAACCGAAACCGTTAGTGTTGCCTCTGACCTAAACAAACCCTTCCGTTTTTCTGGATCCCATTTCAAACGTTGGCAACAGAAAATGTTGTTTTTCCTTACCACAAAAAATGTTGCCTACGTCTGTAAGACTGATAAGCCTCTGCTGCTTCTACCCGAAAACCCTTCTGATGCTCAGCTCAAAGAATTCCAAACATGGGATGATCATGATTTTCTGTGCAAAAACTATATCCTTAATGGTCTTTCTGACGATCTCTATGATTACTATAGTTATCACAAAACAGGAAAGGAAGTCTGGGAAGCACTGCAGAAGAAGTACAACACAGAGGAGGCTGGCTCAAAGAAATACGTAGTCAGTCGCTACCTAAAGTTCCAGATGACAGATGACAAGTCTGTAGAGGTTCAGTCTCACGAGCTACAGAAGATAGCTCATGAAATTGTTTCTAAAGGTATGACTTTAGATGAACAATTTCACTAGGGAACCCCGGGCCCCGACGTAGAACCACCTATTCTAAGTGTCGCCATAGGGCCAAGCGAACGGAGCAGAGAAGGAAGAGGGAGAATTACCTTAGAGGGAATCCGAAGGAAGGTAGACGATGGAGGAGTCGAAGAAGCTTGCGAGAACAAAATCAAACGCGGAGGGGCATCATCCTTATATGAGAGGCAATCCTAGAATCAGGACCGTCCGAAGGGGAACGCGCGGCAGCATCTGGAGGCCGACGACGCTTCGAATTCCACACCCGGAGAAGTTCAAACGGGCTGCGTCATGATGGCCTCCATTTAATGGTCTGGTCTCGACCGACGCGCCTGTCAAAATCCATGAGTCACATCGCCCGAACCGAGTCGACAGAATCCGAACCGCCCAAGCAATTAATACGACCATTTTAGAGAGGCCCAAAAGCAAGCGGCCTGAACCCAAACCAGAGGCGGGATGCCCACAAAAGGGATTCGGCCCAACCGATGAGGCCCACGAAAGGACTTGGAGTCAGACCAGCCACGACCCGACGTACGTTTGGTTAGCCCATGCTCGCAGGAGATAACTGCTTCCCAAAGAGCGCGGCACCTTAATGATCATTAAGGAGCCCATTAATCGATCTCCACAATGCACGCAGGTGCCTTGAAGAAGGCGGATCGCGGGGGCATGAGTGTGGAGCGATCATCGGACGTGGATTGGGGGCAATCGTGGGCCGAACCCTATAAAAGGATTATAGAGACAACCGAGAGAGGGATCGAATTCTCGACGTCAACAACGGAGGTATTCTACTAAAAGACCTTGCTTTCCCCCATTATCTTCCCTCCCATAGCTCGGTCCGAGGATACGCGTGCCGGCCTCCTTGCGAGCTGTACCGATCCTACCGAGTATCATTCAGATCCGTTCTGACTTAGGCATTGGAAGGGACTTGGCCGGAACCAAGGTCCGGCCCCCCTGACGAGTTTCTTCGTCTGTCCAGGAAGAAGAGGTCCCGAGGCGTCGAGGCTACTCCTCAGCGCGAAACTCACCAAAGTAAGGCCCGCACCATAGCGAGTCCGTTCGCCACTAGCGCAGATCACCATCAGCTAAGTCTAAGCGATAATAAAGGCACCGAGACTTCCCTTCGACACTTGATCGACCGAGGCCGAGCGCTCGCCTAGGTGCCAAGGCAACCCCTCCGCACCCCGCTGATCGAGGTCCAACACTCCGGATGAAGAGCCCGTCCGTGCTCGATCCACCTCGCGAGCCATTTCCCACGCTGAAGTGGGGGCTCGCACAACCCTTGTTGAGAATACGCACGCTCGGTGTGACCTAGGGATTCCAACCGATCCCTTGACTACATTGACCATCCAACCGCTGGTCAACGATCCAGTGGTGAGAACACACGTAAGCAAGAACATCGCAGTCTGCAATTTTGGCATGTTAGTTAGTGGGGAATGTGCATGCGAGGTTGGTTTTTTTGGAATAATTGAACGACGATTTCATTTATATCTTGCTTCGTAGGCTAACAAGCTGAATGCTACAGTAGCATTAGGACCTTGTTACTCATAAAAAATTAATCTCTCCACTTGGAAAAACTGGATGATGATGCTCACGACTGCCTGTTTGACATTGCTCAAACGATAGGGGGTGGTCCAAGTCGTGCCTCCGTTTCATCTTAGCTTCTGGGTTAAAGAGTCTGAAGTTGATAAAGTTACAGTTAAAATGGAGGAAATTGGGGACTAATTTCGTGCATATCAATTTTCCTAGCAGTAAAAGGTGACAGTCGTGAGCATCAGCCTCCAGTTTTGACAAGGGGGAAATTTTTAATGAGTAACAAGGTCCTAATGCGACTGTAGCATTCAGCTTGTTAGCCTGCGAAGCAAGATATAAATGAGATCGGTGGTCAATTATTGCACAAAAACAACCTCACATGCACCTGCTTTTGGAGAGAGGAAACGAAACATTTTTTTATCACCAACTTCTGTTCCTTTTCAATTGCAAACAGAGGGCATCAATTTCTAAGAGCACAGGAGAGCCGAAGTGGACTTTTGTTTCCAGAGCACTCACAAACATTACAAGAGCCGAAGTATTGATTAAAAAGGGCCGGCCTTCAATTGTTGACAGACGCATAAATTCTAAGGCAAGAGCCGCACTTTGCTGGGTGCCGGAAGCTTTGATTTTTGGTGAGGTCTTGCAAGTTTCAACCTTTGGCGCAAGGCGCAAGTTTCATTGGGATGGGAGCAGAACTATTGAGGGGACATCAGAGACTACATCTACGTCAGACGAGATCTGACCCGTGCTGATTGACGAGGACATCGCCGCTACACAAACTGAGATTCCTAAACTCTATTTATCATTATTTTGTGTAGTTGTTGTGTTAGATCTTCGTAGGGGAAACATTACCAGTTTATTGTTACTTTTTGGGGACCTGACGACTTGGGAGTCGTCACGGAGGGAGAGCATCTGACTAGATTGATAGTGTAGAGCACGTGGTGTGCGTACGAGCTAGGTGAGAGTAGATTTGGGATCTTGACTCATTGTAGCTGTACTTGATTACATATCTATCTAGTAGTTGCTTTCGGGGGCTGGAGTAGGTCGTGGGGACGACCGAACCAGGGTATATCTGTGCGTATTCTGAGATTGCTATTTTATTGCCCTGTCTGTGCCTATAACTGCGTGGGATTGTTCGTGGGTTGCACGAATATTTTTATTAGCCTATTCACCCCCCCTCTAGGCTACGATCCAGATCCAACAAGTGGTATCAGAGCCAGTTTAGAGGATCTAGTCTAGATTTTTAGATGACCATGAATATATCTGATTGTGCTTTTGCTGAAGGTCAGTCTATAGCCCGTCCCCCTAAGTTCAACGGTGTAGACTTTGCATATTGGAAGGCTCGTATGAAAATCTATTTAGTGTCTGTTGATTATGATGTGTGGGATATTGTTGAAAATGGTTATAGTCTACCAACTATTAAAATTGAAGACACTGTTATGATTAAGCCTAAAGACAAGTGGGATTTAGCTGATAAGAAACTTTATACTCTTAATGGTAAAGCTATGAATGCGCTTATATGTTCTCTTGATAAATCTGAGTTTAATCGTATCTCACATTGTCTAACTGCGCAGGAAATCTGGCATACTCTGGAGGTGACACACGAGGGGACATCGCAAGTGAAGGAATCCAGACTTGCGTTGCTTTGCACAGAATACGAGAGCTTCCGCATGCTACCAACAGAATCAGTTAAAGACATGTTTGCGAGGTTCACGGACATCGTCTACAAATCCAGTTCCCTCGGTAAGCCATACTCTAGCCATGAACAGGTACGAAAGATCTTAAGGGCGCTACCAAGCTCGTTCAGGCCTAAAGTCACCGCTATTCAAGAAGCTAAGGACCTATCAACAATGAAAGTGGAGGACTTGATAGGCAACCTAATGTCACACGAGCTTGAGTTGCAGAGTATAGAAGCCAGAGAGAAACCTGAAGAGAAGACCAAAGCTTCCACACCATTAGCTCTTCAAGCTAACGACGACGATCTTGACGAAGAGCAAGCCCTAATGGTCAGAAACTTCAGGAGATACATTCAGACTGATCAAGGAAGAGCTGAGATGGGAAAAAGGTTCATTCGTTCTAATAATTCTAATTTTGGTAGAAATTCCTATGATCAGAAAGCTATTAATAGAAGTGAATGTTTTAAATGCAGGAAGAAAGGGCACCACATAAAAGACTGCCCACAACAACACACAGCTCAAGTTGCAAAAGGAAAAACGAAAGTGCTGACGTGGGACATGGATAGCGAAGCTGAGGAGGAGGATGAGGAACATGAAGCCCACTCCTGCATGGCATTGATGGCCAAACACAATGAGGTAGAATCTCCCACTAAAGCTGAATTCTTAGAAATCTGTAAAGGAATGCAACATAGAATTGATGAGCTAGAAGCTGATGTGGAATGTTATAGGAATGATAATTTTGATATGCAACAAACTGAATATGACATGTCTATAGAAATGAAAAATCTTAAACAAGAGCTTGTTGCATGCAAATCAACCATTACTAAGTTAGAAAAAGAGAAAGCTAGCTTGTCTGAAAAAACTGATTGTCTTTCATGTCCCTCTTTATTAAAGGATATTAGCATGTATAAGCTAGATAAGACAAAGCTTGAAGTTGAAAATGAATTACTTTCTGAAAAGATTAACATGCTAAATCTTGAACTTAAAGAAAAAATGAGGGATTTTGAAAAGAAAGAAGAGGAAAACAAGCGAGCTTTCGTTAGTAAATGCACTTTGCTTGTGAATGAAAACGATATCTTGAAATCCAAAGTCACCACCCTAGAATTGTCATTAAAGAGATTTTCCATTGGAAAACAAAATTTGGACATTATTCTTGGAAATCAAATTTATGGCAATAATAGGCGAGGACTTGGATATGGTCTTAAAAATGTTGAAAAATCAAAATATAGAAAAGCTCACATTGAATCAACAAAGGTTGGAAATTTTCATGCTAAGTGCTTTACATGTGGATGCGTTGGTCATACTTCATATCATTGCAAATATAGGAACAAAAATATTAAGTTCAAACAAATATGGGTTCCTAAATCTTTGATGACTAACGTGAGTGGACCTTGTTGGATTCCAAGGTCACACACGACACCTCTTTTGTAGGTGGATGGAAATTTGACGAGGAGCGATAAATTGAATGTTTCATTACTTTTTAGCTCCTTAGTCAAATGGCGACGCGAAGGTATATCTCATTCTTTGAACTTAATGAATATCTTCATAGTCTTTTTGTGTGCGTGACTTTCTCTTTGTTTGTGTGCTAGTAGTTGCATTGTTGTGTGCATGATTTTTTTTGTTTGTGTGATTGCATCTCATGTTTACTTTAGTACTTCATGCATTTTATATTTAAAAAAAACTGAAAAACTGAAAAAAATGGTGCTTAAATGTGTATCTTTTCTCTTTGATTCATTATTGAAGTATGCACGGATGATTTTCATATCTATGTAGAAATTGGTGTATTATTACTTTTGCTACATGCGTATGTTTATCTTTCTAAATATTCATGGCATGTCCAATGACTGAGAATAGCTTGATTTCTACACCACCTACTTCACTTCCACATGTATTATTATTGTTGCACATTTGGAGATATTGTTTGTGAAGTATGGAATGTGAATGTAGGAGGAAAAGTTAACTGAATATCTAAGGGATATGATATACCTTGCCATGGATAAAAATTGAGCAAAAGAATTTTTTGGTATAAGTATTTTAAAAAATTTGAAAACAAAACATAATTGCTCTGTATGGAAAATGGATACAATCCTTGGCAACGGTATTACCCACGAGTAGCCAACATAAAAGTGAAATGTAAATTAAAAAGAAAGAAAAGTGAAAATGAGTGGAAAGAGAGAGAGATATAAAAGAATCTGATCAAGAATCGAGATTCGAAACAGCCACGAAATCGAAACAGCCACAAAATCGAAACAGCCACAAAAACATATTTAGTTAAATTTTTGTGTGGTAAGTTGTTTAGTTCACAGAAACCTATGCCCATGCGATTCGAAACAGCCACAAAATCGTCAAGTTGAATGAAAGAAAAAGAATGGGATGGGTGGGCCAGCTTCGCTTGCTTTGACTGATGCCCGATACAAAGCCGATAAAATTAGAATGGGAGGGGCGGCTTAAGTTGACTAATGCCGATACAAAATTCAGTTGGCCCCTTGCTCTCAAAATTCGTGTCTATAGTATAAATAAAGCCGTCATGAGCAGCCATCATATCCAATAACTTCATCCCCTTATTCTCAAAATTCAGTCGGCCCATTCATTCAAGCGTATCAACAGCCCGAGCATCGTCATAAGCCCCAAGCTCTCCGACTCCATGGCGGGATATGAAATTCATCTTCGCATTGTATCGGCTGTGGGAAGAATGAGAGCGCTCCTAGTCTCGTGGGTCTGGGCCTGCCTGCCTACAACCGTACGAAGTGCACTTCTTTCCTAATTAAGATTTTTTATTTTTTATTTTCTGCATCGCTCTCTCTCATTCCAGTTTAATCATCTTGTTAAATTAGCTATGGAGATCATCAGAATCTGCTGGTATTACTACTAGCGTAGTCGATGAAGAAGCGGCCACGGAGACGCCCTTGCCTGACTGGCCCAAAGCCATTTCCAAGTTTGCCAGCTTCATTCTGGGGCTGTCGACTTCCTGTCTGGTTGCCCTTCTCTCCGTAAGTCTCGGACGAACGACCTCGGAATCGCGCTTGCTGTTCACGTTGCTCGTTGTCTCGTTGGAGACGGTGCATCTGTGTGGCTGGGCGATGATGGGCTTGTTAATGGTCTGTTCCCGCCGGACCCATCGCCTCCTCACCGTGCTCAAGATATTTGTTGCCGTTGCTTTAGGTTTGCTCTTCTTCTCGTCGGGCGTGCTTGTTTTCCTTTTACTTGTGCGCACTCTCGAGTGAGTGAATTTCTCCCGGCGGGGGGGGGGGGGGGGGGGGGGTTTCCGTAGGCGGCCGGGTGTGTTTTGGATGGAAAGAAAATGTACGAGAGAAAAGTGAAATGTAAATGAAAAGGAAAGAAAAGTGAACCGTGTGTACCAGTTAGAATATACTAATGATATTTTTTTGGATTCTTCTTGCAAAAAATCCAACTTTGTATAGCTTCTTGTTGGCCGACAGGCGGATATCGGCCGAGAGGCGAGCTACCCTGCAACACGACCAACTCGTCAGAAAGGCCGGGTTGGGGTCCAACCCTTAGCCTCTCCGTCATCATAGATAAATAAGCCGCAGCAGCAGCCATCGTCCCACAACTTCATCCCATTTCTTTCAAAATTAAGTCGGCCAATTCATTCAAGCGTGTCAACAACCCGAGCTCCGGAATCGAGCTTCCCGGCCGGCCGTCTGTTTCTCAGTTCTACCCAAAAAGAGGAGCAACTTTCAATGGCGGTATGTGAAATCCTTCATCGCACTGCATCGGCCGTTGAAAGAATGAAAGCGCTCGTACGAGTTCCGTGGAGCTGGGCCAATCGGACCGTACGAAGTCCACAGCAGGTACAAAATCATCATCAAGTAAATATTTTCCAATTAACGCTTCTTAAAGGGACAGGTGCGTCGGCGATCGGCTACGTCGACGACGGAGGATTGAAGGATGGGAGAGTGCGGGAGGAGAGCTTGAAGGCTGTTGAGGCAGGGGCAGCTCGTTTACGGCGTGGGATGAGATCAGATCTCATCGAGATCCATCGGTCCATATATAACGCGGCCCCGCCGCCGAAGGCGCCAACACGAACCCCCATTTTTTGTTTTGTTGCCCTAATTCAAGCTTATCATGTAATTAACAGATAGGGAGAGGCGATGCTGGAACCAATACTAGCGTAGTGGACGAAGAGGCGGCCACTGGGACGGCCTTGCCTGACTGGCCCAAAGCCATTTCCAAGTTTGCCAGCTTCATTCTGGGGCTGTCGACTTCCTGTCTGGTTGCCCTTCTCTCCACAAGTCTCGGACGAACGACCTCGGAATCGCGCTTGCTGTTCACGTTGCTCGTTGTCTCGTTGGAGACGGTGCATCTGTGTGGCTGGGCGATGATGGGCTTGTTAATGGTCTGTTCCCGCCGGACCCATCGCCTCCTCACCGTGCTCAAGATATTTGTTGCCGTTGCTTTAGGTTTGCTCTTCTTCTCGTCGGGCGTGCTTGTTTTCCTTTTACTTGTGCGCACTCTCGAGTGAGTGAATTTCTCCCGGCGGGGGGGGGGGTTTCCGTAGGCGGCCGGGTGTGTTTTGGATGGAAAGAAAATGTACGAGAGAAAAGTGAAATGTAAATGAAAAGGAAAGAAAAGTGAAAAAGAGTGGAAAGACAGAAAGAAATAAAAGAATCTGATCAAGAATCGAAACAGCCACGAAATGTTTCGGATGTTCGTCTGAATTGAACTTTATTTAGTTTCGGATGACAGTAATCATTTTTTATAAGGGATACTCAATTGATGTTATTGACAATTATGTTATTTCTGTCAAACTCGATTTTTCGTGTGGTTTTTTTAATCGGTTTTAATATGGAACAAACTACCCCATGTTGTATTTTCTATCCAACATCCATGTGACTCGAGTAACCAGCTACAAAGCAAGTGTGCTATGATCAATAATTGCATGTCAACCCTCACTGTCTTGACCTAATAAGCTCAAGTGTGGGCAGTCTTATGTTGTGAACTTATATTAGGAGGAGGTGAAATTGGGCCCGTGCCAGATCGGACCAAGGTTAAGCCCCAATCTCCGGCTCCAAAACCTTGCATGCCTTAACTTGACACCAAATACCTGACCATATGCCTTATATGTGGATATCCAAACCTCCAACCCTTCTTTGTAACCATGTTTTTTGTAAAACACGCTTTGAAAGGTTAACAACATTATAAGACATAAATTAATTGATTCATCAGAATGCTAGTCGAGGACAACTCTGCTGTGAGAGTCAATAAGAACGCCTTGAAATTATCTTCTTGCAAAATCAAAAGATTAGCTTCTTGAAATTATCTTCTTGCAAAATTAAGTTCGGTGCCATACTTTCCCATGGTGTGTTGCATAGAATTAGAGTACACGGTACTTCTTATCGGCCGAACACAGACAGAATTTACAAGTAACAAACAGTAATGGAAATTTGAAATAATATAATTTACAAGTCCGTACCTCTGGGATATGAACTCGGCAGTTCTTGCACTGACGGCCGCAACGTCATGTGCTGTGGGCACCTTCAGCTCCAAATTCATCCGCACTCCTCAAAAACTTAAGGGATAGCAGCCGCACTTCAATCGTTTTTTTTCTCAGCCGCACATTCTATTATCCTTCATATGCACCGCAAACCGAATACCAATCAGAACGTATCTGGTGGCCTTTGGGCTATTTTTCGGTCCAGTTTTTATAGGCTTATTTGTGCAATTTTCTTGTTCTTTATCTCGGTTGTTTTGGTTGTTAGCTCTTCTCGGCCTTCTTCGGGTTTGCCGGCCCAATTCCCCATCACGTTCTTTCTTTCTTTCGTTTTGTGTATTGCCATATTGACAGTTTAATTTTTTTTTTTTGGTACATCGGAAAATCGATCAATTGCTCTAAGGCGAGGGGGAGGGCGGCATACCACTCGGCCAAAGGGCGAGCTTTGGTTTACATGCATGCATGCATGCATATATACACGAATGTGCATATATACATATGTTTATATGTATGTATATATGTATTTCTGAACGTACGTGTACGCGAGCGCACGGGCATCTTTCATCATGTAAACTTTAAATTTTTGGGCTAAAATAATTATGCCAAGCCAGATAATTATATCAAGCTTAACTATATAATTGTAATGGACCAAAAATAATTGTTAACTTAAGCTCCAAGATAAGTAGCCATGTCTCATACATACATAAAATATGTTAGTCACCAAATAACTTGTTTGTCATAATTAAAGAAACAACGAACCTATCTAGAGACCTATTTAGGCCAACAGGCATAACCTCACGCGACCCCTTATTTCTCTTCATGTCATTGTGATTCTTGCAACAATAGTGTTCCTCGTGATTATATTTAGATTTCAGCTTGCTAGAGTCGTCATCTTGCACTCTATGATTATTCCTGGGCCTAGGCCCCTGTTGAGGGGCTGTGTTCGTTTCCCGTCATCTTGTTTCGAAAGGTTTGTAAGGCTTCGCAGAGCCTCATTGTCCCAAAAGGGGCCACCAAAGTCATCTCATATTGGTAACATACAAGTCCGAGCCATACTCGAACTTGACTCCGATATCGACCTTCATAAGCTCGTCCGTCGAACAATCACTAGTGCAAAGTAGCTCCACCCGATCCTTGGCTTCATCAGTCGTCGTTGATTCCATCTTATCATACCAATCTTTTCTTTGTCCACATAGGTTGCCATTGTGCTCCACCTCACCGAATAAGGTCAGAGACTCATCACACCTGACAAACAAAGAAAACGAGACCCTTCTTACAGGTTGGCATCTCTCATACCTTGGTCTCCAAACTTTGATAGAATCCATCCGCTCTGCAAGTTGTGGGGACAATGTATCTCCACCATACTGACTTGAACCATCACCTCTATTAGCACCACATCTCTGGAGATCATCCAATGACGTCATCTTTGGTCCATGCGAGCTTAAGTCGGTAGCTCGCTCAACTGGAACTCTCGTCGTCTTCATCATCACCGTACCATCCAAGTAATAGAGGTTGTCTTCACGCTTCCCTTTCATCAAGATCATTGCTCCTCGTGTCACCTTCAAAGCGCCATCTTCCATAGTTACTTTGCAACCCTTTGCTTCAAGTGAACCAAGCGATATCAAATTGTACTTCATGTCGGGCACATAATGAACGTCACATATGTCTCGTGTGACACCATCACTCATCTTTATGCGGACCGAACCTGTTACGACTAATATGGACCAGCCCGAATTACAACGACACACGGCCCAACCTCAAAGGAGAAGCCCACTAGAGAAGACGGGCCCGCCCGGAAGGGCCCACGGACGGGGCTGAAGGCTCAGCCACTTCGCCCTCGGGGGCACCTGACTAGCCCCCATTCGGCCAGATTAACCGTCCCTCGGAATCTGCGATCCCATAATGGCCATTAACGGACCCGTTAATGGGCCACACCCCCCCACTACGCACGAGTGGGAGGAGGCGGAGGCGGATCGTGGGGACGTGAGAGGAGGCAGGACGTGGGGCAATCACGAGGGACCCTATAAGGGGAAGGCCAGGACGACGGAGAAAGGGATCGAGACTCAGGTAATCAACAGAGAGGTACTCCATCAACGACCTAGGCTTTCGCCACTCCATTTCTTCCCTCCCCCAAACTCGCGCCGCCCGAGTTGACGTTCCGGCTTCCTTACAAGCCGGATCTCCCCCGCCGAGTATCCCTACAGACCATGATCTGACTTAGGCATCGGAGGGGCTTTGGCCGGAACCTAGGTCCGGCCTCCTTGACGAGTTTCCTCATCTGTCCAGGAAGAAGACATCCGAGGCACCGAGGCTACCCCTCAGCGTCGGTCGGCTATCCCCATCGCAGTTGTCAGGTGGACGGCTGCTCAGGCATTATCCCACTCACAAGGCACCGAGGCTACCCCTCGACGCGGATCCGACCGAGGCCGAGCGCGACCCAGCCGAGGCCGAGCGCGACCCACCGAGCCGAGGCTTCTCCTCAGCTCTCCCACACCGAGAACAAGCGGGCTCGGCGATCCCAAGGGACCCCCAAGTCAGCCCCTTGACCACGTTGACCACACAGCCGACGGTCAACGAACTGTGGTGAGAAAACACCCGTAAACATCTGTCGCCGTCTGTGGGAACCGACTAACACCCACGTAAAACCACCAAGATGGAACCAATCAGCAATGGCCTAGGGCGCATGCCACCCATCCCGGAGGAGGGCGTGTACCACGCCCCCGTCGAGACCCCGAACGGCTGCGCTGCCGGGGAGGCCGACAACGCCCAGCTGGCCACGCAGGGGCAACTCTGAGCCTACGCGCAGGAGACCAACGCCAACATCCAAACTTTAGTCGCGACGGTTCAACAACTCGTTAGCAGCACTCCCACCCCTGAGGGTGGGGAGGGACGGGCCAACCGACAGGAAGAGGATCGCCGACCTCTCTGCTCCGTCATGGTTGCTGTAACGACAAGTTTTCATGTATTTGGATTATCTATATTATATATATATATATATATGTTTTGGTGGATTTTCTCCTCATGTGTGGTTTTCGTCTCCGTAGCTTTCATTTTCGACCGTTTCGTCGTGATTTTCTAGCTTCTTCCTTAGAATCGTTGATCTTGGAGTAAGTCACTCGTGACGAACTTCAAATCGCTCATATTTTAGAGTTAGAGTGATCCTAGAAGCCGTAGGAATCTTCCCGAAGCTTCGCGCTTCGATTCGGCACTCTCCGTGCACGTTAGTTGGTTCAAGAAGGGGGACCAACCGACTAGATTGAGATCTAGTCGGTTAGGAACTCTACTGGAACCGACTAGTTCATTGAATCAATTGTACAGGAGTTACTGTTTACTTTTAGTCGGTCTAAGAACAATCACCGACCGACTAAATGCGCAACTAGTCGGTCAGAACTTGCTCTCAGACCGACTAGTTTCTGTCAGTAAATTTCACCTAAGTTACTGTTTATCGTTAGTCGGTCCATGAACACTCACCGACCGACTAGGTTGCAAACTAGTCGGTCGACGGGCCTTCACAGACCGACTAATTCATTACCCAGATTTTTCCCTACTTTCGCTGTTTGGTTTTAGTCGGTCACAGTTGGTCGACCGACCGACTAGTTGTTAAACTAGTCGGTCAACAACCCTTCTTTGACCGACTAACTGCTGTCGTAAACCTAGGGTTTGCCCAGCCGCCGGCTGTGCATATTTAAACCCCCAAATGTTTTTCTTTCTTCTTTCATTTTCTCCCGAGCCTCCTTCTTCCCCAAATCATCATCCATCTAACCCTAGCCTTCCTCTTTCTTCAAGAGCCTCTCCCCCTCTCCATTTTGGCCGGCCACCACCTCTAAGTCGCCGGAAAACCCCCAAAAATCCCAAAACCCCCATTTCTCCAGATTTTCTCCCCATTTCCAGATCTGAATCCTAGTTTCCCGGATCGTTCTTCCGTCGCCGTGCTTGCTCGACATCGTTCTTCTGCTAACGATTCAGTAATAAATCGATCTCTTAATATTCTCATAACCTATTTGTGTTTTTGTGAAACCCTAATGAAAATGAATGTTGTTTGATGATTGTTTCTCCATAACAGCGACTTCCCCGTAGATTAGCGTCCGTGAGACGAACCTTCGTGATCGTCATCCTCGGTGCTAGGCAAGTGAAACTTGCCACTTAGGGTTTTAGGCCATGTCTTAGGCCATTTGCTTGTTGTAGGCGTAAAAGAGACTAGGCGACGAAATGATACTCGCCTAGGCGTAATTTCTGGATCTAGCTTGACAACGAAGCTAGATCCGTCATTTATCATGTTGCATAACTACCATGTCATGTTTCTTGTCAATTAACGGAACACAAATTAATTGTCATGTCATTGCATTCTTTAAATGTTTCCGTGATTGCGTAGCTCCGCTACACCTAGCGAATTGATTGAGGCTAGGCACCTGCTTTTAGCGGGCACCACCCTACGCCAAAAGTACTTATGGATTGTGAACCTAAAAACAAGCTCTTGTGCGGGGCAACCCTGGCTCATTTACTGAGCATCGTGTACAGGGACCCTGGCTTGTTTACATGTGGGAGGGGTAAGGGTTAAGCGGCCAAACAACTGGGAGTCTGCCCGATCAGCAACTTCAGTTGTAAGGCGTAAACTCTGGGTTCTGGGGTAGTGTTAAGCGGCCAATCAGTGTGAATGTCCAACAGTTCAGCTGTAAGGCTTAAACATCTACAAACAACTTGAAACATGACTAGTGAAAAGATTGAGATTGCGAGTAGCTTGGCTGCACTTATTGTTTCACCATGTCTTACTTGTGCACTCACACCATAATTGCCATGTCATGCATACTAAAACTGCTAGGTTGTTAGTTTGCCTTCCTTTTTAGTTTCCTTGCCCAAGTCTTTTAGACTTGCTGACATGTGCCCCTTTACTCTTTTGGGTGACACATGTTAGATCCTGAGCCTGAGTTCGTTGTTGAGGACGAGGTGTTTGCGGACGCCGAGCCCGAGCCTGTGTTTGACGAGGACTTCGTGGACACGGGCGATCAGTCGTAGGGACTGTTTGTGTTGTTGTTTAGACTGTTTTGTTGTCGGTGCGTGGCACCAATACTCTGTTTATGTTTGTCCTTGTTGGCCTTGTTCTGGGCCTTTAGACTCTTTCTTTTAGCCTGGTGGCTTTTCTGGATGTGGAACTTGGTTTCATTGTGGACAGTTTCTGAGATTGGAATATTTTATATCAGTCTCCCTTTCCTTATTATTATTGTTGTTGTTCTGTTTGTGGTTACAGGGACCTGCTTATGATTTTAAATTGACGCTTATCAGGCGTGTGGCTTCGTAGCTCCACGTCTGTGTGGACCTTCTCACGTCTCGCCTCCATTTTAGGGAAGCGGGGCGTGACAGTTGCCGACCACGGAAAAGGAGTGCAGAACGCGGAAAGGAGGTTCACCATGCCCGGTTTTTCCCCGGCGCGGTCTCCCACTCCCACCTCATTCAGAGAGGGAAATGGGGAGGACTCGGAGCGGACGGGCGACGTCTCAAGGACGGCCTCGTCCGCACGTCCGGGATCGCACAAACGTAGGCGGGATGATCGCCGATCAGCGAGCGTCCGGTCTTACCAGAGTGGAGGCAGCCAACGAGCAAAGGCCCACCACCAGAAGAGCCGGAAAGAACGTTCGCGCCGATCGAGTCCGTCACCCAAGCTGGCAAGGACCCAAGAGGAGGTCAAGCTTCCGTCGGCCCCCTCGCTGCAGCCGAACGGCAAGGAGGCGGGCCAGGAAGGGGAGCGACCTGGGTGCATCAGCGGAGAACGATGCCCCCTGACTCGGAGGATAACCGAGGTGCGGATACCCTCGAACTTCAAGGTACCGACGCTGGAGAAATACAACGGCGTTAGCGACCCCACGGACCATGTGATGGATTACGAGGGGGTCATGGCGTTCCAGGGGGCCGATGACACCCTGCTCTGCAGGGGCTTCTACTCCACCCTACGGGGGGCCGCTTAGACCTGGTACCTCAGCCTGCCCGGTCGGTCGATAGACAGCTTCGAGGAGCTCAGCCAGTTGTTCTGCAAGCAATTTATGTCTGGGCGACAGGTAAGACCTGATTCAGAACACTTGTTCAATGTGGTACAGGGACCGGCCGAATCTTTGAGACACTTCATGCGTCGCTTCAACGTGGAACGATTGAGCGTGGATAGCTGCCCCGAGCTGGTTGTGAAGGCAGCCCTGAAAAAGGGCCTACGACATAGGGGCTTGAAGAAATCGCTACACATCGACCCACCGAAGGACCTCGCCGGAATTATGGCCCGAGCAGAACGCTTCATGCTGACAGAAGAGGCCCTGGCCGTGGATGAGGGTAAGCCCAGGCGTGAGACCAAGCGCGATGAGAACGAGCGTCACGGCACGGAGGAGCATCGACAAGAGAAGAGGACTAGAGGAAGACCACGGAGGGAAGAGCCCCGGCACTCCTCGGTGACCACCGCCCAGGACGTGATCCTAGCGCAAGCCCAGAAGGAGGGACACATGAGCCGACCTCCCTGAAGGACGAAGAGAGGCGGGAGGGATGAAGAGAAGTACTGCAAGTATCACAAAGACAACGGCCACAATACCGACGACTGTTGGCACCTAAAGAAAGACATCGAGAAGCTTGTGAGCCGGGGGCATCTGAAGAACTCCGCCAACGACCCCGCCTTGAGAGAAGGAACGTCCAAACAGCAGGATAGGGGAAAAAGGGTGAACGCGGTCTAGACAGTTGCGCGTATCATCGAGTGAGGGGATAGAGTAAACAGCCGCCGCTTCACCGGGGGAGGGCTACCCTGCCAGAACCTCCCCTGTGTCTTGTCGCCTTTTCCTTTTTTCATTACTCCAAATGTATTGTCTCATGGAAATGAAGGCATACACTGTCAGTACAAATTCTATCACCTGTTTTGAGCAGACGATTCGGGACACATAGGAGGACTCAATCAAGGCAACCACGGTTAACCGTTAAGTGGGAGGAATGCCGCTCCCAAGAGAGTTCGCCAGTCGAGCCCGAGGACCGAAGCGGACCGCCTGTCTGTAAGGCTGGGGGCAACTCCCCCAGCAGACGGGCACGACGACCGGTCATAAGCCGAGGGGTACTCACCCCAGCAGACCGAGCGAACCGCCCGCTTGTAAAGTTGGGGGCAACTCCCCCAGCCGACGAGCACGACGCTCGGTCATAAGCCGAGGGGTACTTACCCCCGTAGACCGAGCGGACCGTCCGCTCGTAAGGCTGGGGGCAACTCCCCCAGCAGACGGGCACGACGGCCGGTCATAAGCCGAGGGGTACTCACCCCCGCAGACCGAGCGAACCGCCCGCTCGTAAGGTTGGGGGCAACTCCCCCAGCCGACGAGCACGACGCTCGGTCATAAGCCGAGGGGTACTTACCCCCGCGGACCGAGCGAACCGCCCGCTCGTAAGGTTAGGGGCAACTCCCCCAGCCGACGAGCACGACGCCCGGTCATAAGCCGAGGGGTACTCACCCCCGCAGACCGAGCGAACCGCCCGCTCGTAAGGTTGGGGGCAACTCCCCCAGCCGACGAGCACGATGCCCGGTCATAAGCCGAGGGGTACTCACCCCCGCAGACCGAGCGAACCGCCCGCTCGTAAGGTTGGGGGCAACTCCCCCAGCCGACGAGCACGACGCCCGGTCATAAGCCGAGGGGTACTCACCCCCGCAGACCAAGCGAACCGCCCGCTCGTAAGGTTGGGGGCAACTCCCCCAGCCGACGAGCACGACACCCGGTCATAAGCCGAGGGGTACTTACCCCTGCGGACCGAGCGAAGCACCCGCTCGTAAGGTTGGGGGCAACTCCCCCAGCTGACGAGCACGACGCCCGGTCATAAGCCGAGGGGTACTCACCCCCGCAGACCGAGCGAAGCGCCCGCCCATAAGGTTGGGGGCAACTCCCCCAAGCCGACGAGCATGACAGCCGGCCGAAAGCCAAGGGATGACCTCCCTCGAGGACCGAGTGGCCCACCCGCTCGCCTGGCTAAGGACAATCACCCCGACGAACAGAATCGGTGGGAAGAACGACATCCCAAGCCAGACGAGTCCGGGACAACACCCCTAGACGAGGGCGACGACGCCCGACCGGTCTAGGAACATTGAAGGCTATTCCAAAGGGGAGAACCCCCGAAAAAGAGACCAGTGGCGCAAGAAGAACTGACTAGAAGAAATCGTTTTCATTAATGGTATGGGTTACATATCACTCAGCAACGTCCTCTCGAGCACTGTTGTTGACAACAAAATTTGTCACCCAAGAAAATAAAAAAGGGGACGGGATACAAGGGCTCTTCAGGGGTTCGGAGCGCGAGAGATAGCGTCATCCGGGGCCTCGCCTTGCTCCGAGCAGTGGGGATCGGCATGTCCCGGTGGAGGGAGGATCGACTCCCGAGCGAGCTCCGCGAACTGCCGGAATGACTCCCTGACGACCGTCCCAAAGACCTCCCTTAGGACCGACGCAATCTTCGGCCTTATGGCCGTGTCGACGCCCTTCTCAGCCTCCTCGGTGAAACGGAGCCTCCGACGCAGCTCGGCGAGTTGGCCCCAGAGATCCTCTCTCTCCCGCCGGAACTTTTCTTCCGCTTCTCGGCTCAAGTCATGGACATCCACAAGATTTCGCTTGAGATCATGTACTTGAGACTCGAGCTCATCGGCACGACGGCGTTGCTGCCGAGCTTCCATGCTGGCACCTTGAAGGGCTACGTCAGCCTCCCCGGCCCGAGCGCGCTCCCGATTTAGGGAATCCTCGAGGCTTCTCAATTGGGTCGCCCGGCGTTGCACCTCAACAGCCATCGCGGTGGCCTACAAACGAAAAAGAGGTAGATTATACCAAGGAAGATCGAAGGGCAAAGCAACTGTCCGAAAACGACAGGAATTCGAACCTGTCGAAGATGACCGACAAGAGAATCTGACAATACGTCCACGGGGGACAACTCCAAGAAGGAACGGTCCCCCGGAAGGACGGAGTCCACCGCCGGCCGACTCGCCAAGGCCATATTAAGGGGCACCGAGCCCCCGGGAGGATTTGCGGGGCCCGCAGAGGCGCTCGGCAGGACGCATACAGCCCCCAAGACTGAAGGGGTAACCGAGGGAGTGACGACGGTGTGGGCGGCAGGGTCAGCCGAGACGATCGACACGATTGCCCTGCCGGGAACCGTCAGCGCGACGGTGGGAGCCGGAGAAGCGGCACGCCCGCCGTTCTTCTGTGACTTCTTTCCGTTGGGGCCAGCGATAACTGGGGGAGAGCGCTTGCGACTACCTCCCACGGACGGCCGAGGAGCCGATCCAGAACCCTCAACAAGGAGGGGGTCGGCCACAGTGACTTCTCCTCCGGGGGCACCCGATGCGACCCGTGGGGGAGATCTGGCATCAATCCTTCCCGAAGGAGGCTCGGACCGGTGCAACTCTTCATCTACAGAGTGGCGAGGTGCTCGTCCGGAAGAGCTCCCACGGCTCCGGTGAGATCCCAGCCGAATAAGCTCGTCAACATCGTGGATGAATTCACGGCCAGCCATCCCTACGAGAGGAAGTGAAATCAGGGTGAGCCAGAGGTTAAACGGAAGGAAGGGAGACAACTAACCAGGGGACCACAGAGTGCACTTAAGAAGCAGGTCGTCCAGCAAATGCCAGACCGATCTCTCCTCAAGAGAAAGTGACGACAGGAGGCGGGCCGCGGCCCACTCGGCCTCGGATAAGGTTGACGCCCTGTCGGTTTGTTGCGAACTCCCCCAACCTGTCAAGATCACCGAGACCTGGAGAAAGCCAACAAAAACGAAGCTAGATTCCCAGTTCCCCGACCAAGGGGGGCAGACCGAGCAGGCACACTCGCCCCGCACGGGCTCGGAGGTGCAGCCAAGACCCGAGGCAGACCGTCTGGATCCGATAAAAGTGAAAGAGGAGGGGGAGAGACGGCTCCAGGCCGTGAATGATACAAAGCGTAATGAACCCAGTCAGCACCGCGACAAAGGATGGCGTTAGCTGGCACAGGGAGACTTTCAAGGAATCCGTGAATTGAATAATAAAAGGGTGGAGGGGGAAGCGGAGCCCCAGATGGAACATCTCGACGTAGACGCCGACCTCGTTACTCCTCAGGAAGCAGATCCGCTCGTCTCCAAAGGGAATCCGGACGTCATAGGGATGACATAAGTACCTTTCTTGTATTTCCCTAGTAACTAAGAAAGGGACCATAGATGACGACCAGAGGATCGATGGAGGGATGCCCAATCGCTTGGAAGACGAGGCCACGTTGTCCCCAACGGGATCCGGAAAAAGTTTTACTTTCCCTTTATCCGGGACCCCGGCGTCAGTGAAGGAGCTTTGAGCCCCGAGGGATGGGAACGATCGGGACCAGGTGTCGGTCCGCCAGGGCATGTATCCCCTATTCTAAGCATGGCCATAGCCCGAGTTAAAGAGTGGAAGAATTACCTTGACAAGAGCTAAGAAGAAGGCAGATGTCGGGAAGAAGAAGCTGGCAGGACGGAGATCAAGAAGGAATTAGCGCGAAAGAGTTGAAGCTCGAGGGATTGGAACGTATAAATAAAGGACGGTGGTTGGATCTGAACCGTCAAGGGAGAGCACGTGGCGACATCAAGACGACGGTGATGCTTCGAAAACTGCACCAACGGAAGTTCAAACGGAGCGGTAATAATGACATTCATTTAATAGCGAAACCTCGACTGACGCACCCGTCGGATCATGAAAGAGTCACATCCCCCGAACTAAACCGACGGAAGCCGAACGGTCCGGGCGATGGGGGCAATTGTTACGACTAATATGGACCGGTCCCCCAAACTCGCGCCGCTCGGGTTGACGTTCCGGCTTCCTTACAAGCCGAATCTCCCCCGCCGAGTATCCCTACAGACCTTGATCTGACTTAGGCATCGGAGGGTCTTTGGCCGGAACCTAGGTCCGGCCTCCCTGACGAGTTTCCTCATCTGTCCAGGAAGAAGACATCCGAGACGCCAAGGCTACCCCTCAGCGTCGGTCGGCTATCCCCATCGCAGTCATCAGGTGGACGGCTGCTCAGGCATTATCCCACTCACAAGGCGCTGAGGCTACCCCTCGACACGGATCTGACCGAGGCCGAGCGCGACCCACTGAGCCGAGGCTTCTCCTCAGCTCTCCCACGCCGAGAACAAGCAGGCTCGGCGATCCCAAGGGACCCCCAAGTCAGCCCCTTGACCACGTTGACCACACAGTCGACGGTCAACGAACTGTGGCGAGAAAACACCCGTAAACAGAACCAATGTCCACCGTCGTGCATACTCCATCATCTCCAAGAAGGACTTTACACTTACTACCTTCATGAAAAGTAGTAAAGTAGTCTCTGTGGGGTGTCATATGGAACGAGCAACTCGAGTCGAGCACCCACCCCCCACCCCCCCTATCACCCCCTTTCGTCGCACCAACTAGGACCTACTCATCTACCTCCTCGCTTTTGACGATGTTGGCGGTAGCATCCTTCTTCTTATTGGCCTTTGGGCACTCCCTCGCCCAATGTCCTCTTTCCTTGCAAAAGGCACATTGATCCCTCTCGATGTCTGTGCGCGGAGCTCTACTATTGTCCCTTGTCTCGGATCTATGGTTCCATTTGCGGCCTCCACCTCTTTCATTGCTCCGACCTCTAACTACGGTAAGCGCTTCGGACGCTTGTCCCCTCATCTTCTCATCATCCTTCTTTCTAAATTCATTGCTAGTAAGAGCGTTAGAAACTTCTTTGAAGGTGAAAGATTCTTTACCATTGGTTAAGATCGAAACGATGTGCTCATAGTCTTTATGCAGTGAGTTGAGGAGAATCATCGCCTTGTCCTCATCTTCCACCTTAACGTTGATGTTACTCAAATCTGTGAGGAGTTTGTTGTAGTAGCCGAGGTGTTCTTCAACTAAAACTCCTTCATCCATCTTGAGGCCAAAAAGCTTCTTCTTTATGTGTAGGCGATTCTGAATGTTCTTCTTCATGTACTTCTCACCAAGCACATCCCATAACGCTTTCACATTCGTCTCCTCCATGAAAGGGTACTTCTTATCCTCTGTCAAGTAGAGCCGGATCGTGCCGCAAGCGGTCTGCTTCATCATCTTCCACTCCGCATCCGACGTCGTAGTCGGCCTCTCATCTAGTACTTGATCTTGACCAAGTTGGTTCAAGATGTCAAGTACTTCGCATCTCCACATGCCGAAGTTGATATGCCCATCGAACTTCTCAATTTCGAACTTCGTACTGGATACGAAAGTTCGCGTTGTTGAAGATTGCGCCATTGGAGTAGAAGGATTGTCGTCACCATCTAAACTCTAAATCCTCCTCGGGCCCCACCTTTCCCTGTTGATTCGCTCAATTCATTCACCACCATCTCTATATTCCTTCACTGCGAAGGAATTCATTGGCCTAACTGCTGAGTCTATGAGGGGGTGATATCTATTATACAAATGAGGAGGTTGTCTTATGTGGCATATTTATCCTATGTGGCAATGTCACATCGCCATATTGGACATCCACCTCACCCCCAATGACCCAAAAGCCATAAAAAACCCTCACAAATACACCATCCGTTCAATTAACACCAAAAACAAATCAAACCCCCCCAAGCTCAAACAATACCAAAAACAAACCCAACTTCACACCCCCTTATCAAAAAAATCCCAAAAAGCCCAAAAACATCTCAGACGATACCCACACTCGCACCCACTCTTTTCATTTGATGGTTTGGGTCCCGCTTCTTGATTTTGATTTAGTGGGAGGCTTTTGGACAGTCCCCGTGCACTTTGTGCATGAGTAGTTTCTAGTGTAATTATAAACCATGAGAATTACTAGTATGTGAAGGTGAAAGTCTTAATTACTTTTATTCATCGTCAGCGATCCGTTGACTCCATCTTTTAGCCTAGAGTTGAGTTTTGGATTAGAGACCCCAAGGAAGTTGGCTGAGTGGGAAGTGTGTTCCTCTCCCCGGAGAGGAGAGTGATTGAGAAATGATGGTTACCTCGACTAACCTGGTAAGTGGCTGTGGGTCAGCCTTGCATACCCCGGTTTGATGCCGGGCCGCCCCACTAGTGAGTCGGTGCGGAAGTCCGGATCAACAAAAAAAGTTTTTAGCTAGGTCAGAATATTGGAATTGCACGATGAGAATCCATTTATATTTTTCCTATTTTTTGGTTCGAGAAATCGTGTATTGTTTTCGAGAAGATTAATTGATGTCGAGGTTGGAGATCATCATTCGCGGGGGCTCGAATTAGTAAGCGGATTTACGTCCATAGATGATTCCCTGCAATTTCCCTCCCTGAAACAAAATTCAGTGTGATTTTTTTTCCATTTTTTTGAATATTCATTAACTGCGAAATTACATTACTTTTGTTTGCCGTTTCAAATCTTATCTCATTTTTTTGAGTGAAAATAATTTTGTTGACTGTTTGGGGAAAAATGTGATGAAGACAAACCGTAATAACTTATTTATTCAGTTGTTCAGCATTTAACGCAGACAAATCAACATTGAAAATGTGCTTTTAAATTGAAATTTACTGCTTGAAGAACATGGTAGGCTTGATCTTAGGAAGCATTCGTGACAAGTGCAGTTTCAATTGTTTCTATTTTGTCATGCACGAACAATATTTGCAGTCTTATGCGGTATAAAATAACTGTGACGTTCTGAATTTGAGACAGTCTAAAACCTTGCACCGTCACCCTTACTTTACGCACGTTGTTGCTATCATATGCCATGCCACAGTTGTTGCTCTTGTACGTTACTTTTGCACTTGCACCGTCACCCTTACTTTACGCACTACATGCACTTTACTTACCACACCTGAACATCCACCAGTACTTCACTCATGGCTCTTACACACATGTCTGCTCTTACTTTACTTTTCGCACTTGCATGATCATCTTTTGTTTACTATAGCCTGTTCCAACTTGTGCACTACTCTTTTTCTATTGCTAGAATTTTTGTGACTTGCCTACGGTTTCCTCTTCGTGGCACCGCAGACGCCGCACAAGTTGACATAGACACTTCTGAGTTTGCAGAGCCATAGCTCGATCATGAGACTGCCGACTTATTAGCTGTAACGCCCCGATCTCCAGAATAGAAACTTTAAAAAAAAATTTCAAGTATCCTCCAGAGTGAGGGTGATACGAGAGAGAAATAAGGGAGTAAAGATAAACAGAACATGCAGGCCACTGCGCACATGCTGGGATAGTACAAGTAAAGCTCCATAAACATACCCAAAGACAACCTCATAGTAACATAGAACAACAACAAATCATATATATAACCACTTCCATTTATGTACATAGTCCAGGTGCATCACTACACAAACAGCATCACTCTCCATCTCCCGAGACAACCCAGTCACAATACAAACTACAACTCTCACCAAAAGCTACCCCTGAAACCCAACTTCAAGTCACCACCAACCATTGTAACGGCCTGTATTTTTCCAATACTTTTAAATTAAATATTTAAAGTAATTTCATTTTAAAAGGTAATTTGTAATGGTTGATCAGGAGTTTTAAACTGATTTCAAAAATTCTTATAAAAATATTTTAGAGCATTAGACTTATTATATTGTATTTCGACAATTTCAGATTTCCTCAAATGTCCAAAACATTTCTGTTAAAATTCATCTCCCAAAATTACCGTTTTGATTCGACGAATTTATTTTCTATCCAAACATTTTCAAAATGTCTTCAAACTTCTACAGTAGCATCCTATGATCATTTAGGGCCTCCCACATTAATTTCGTAATTTTCGGATATCATTTCAGCTTAGAACCCGTAAACCCGCTTTCTAAACGTTTTGGCCTAAAACTAGTATTTCCGTAGCTCAAATCCCAAAACAGATCCTGTATTCAAGATTCTCGTGTCGATACGATCCCGTGGGTATGTTTTCGTAAATTTTTGAAGTCATTTGTGAAAACGTGTCTGTATTTCACCGCTTTGCTAATTACATTCACTAACGACTATTCACCTTTACTAATCACTTTTTAACTGAGTTACTTTACCTCTCCTAATTAATTTTTAACCCAACCGACTTGTTGGTTGGATCTGAATTCATTCAGATCCAACACTTTCCCCCCACATCTATTATTTCCTTGTCACCCACCGTAAAAGTTAGTTGGATCTGAATTTATTCAGATCCAACAACCCTGATTAGTGTATGTTACTCATATCTCATTTTCTTAACCTATAAATATCGAAAGCCCCCCTCTCATTCTCATAACCCGGGTTCACTTCTCCCAATCTTTCGTTCACAAGCACACACAATTTTAACTCTCACAGTCTATCTCTCTCCCGTAACTCTCTCTCTCTCTCGAATCCCCCCTATCCTTAGACACACAGTGCCTCTCTCTCCTTCTCTTCGCTCCGTTCGTTCTAACCCAACACAGCCCGCAGCAAGGCAACCCCCTCTCTCTAATTCCCGTTCTCTCTCTCATTCCCCCTCTCACCCTCCGACCCTCTCTCTCGCTCTTCCACCCCCTCCGGCAGCATCGACTGCCGCCGCCGCTTCGTCAGCCCCTCCCACGCAGCCTCTCCCCACAGCGACGAGCGCCTCCGACCCTTCCGCCGTCGCCCGAAGCGCCCGAGGCGCCGTTGAGCCTCCGCCCGAGCTCCCCACTCCGGAGCAGCAACCCCCGCCGCTGCTCCGGACGAAGGCAGCAGCCGCTGAGCGCCCTCGCCTTCGACTTCCAGTGAGTCGACCGCCGCCTCGACTGTCCGATGGCCGCCCCCACGTCGCCCGCCTTCGCCCAGCGCCCGGCGCCTCACCCTCTCGTCGCAACCCTGTCGTTCCGCTGCTAGCATCGTCCCCTCCGCCTTCCTCCGCCTCCACATGGCCGCCGACGAGTCCACACCGCCGCCCGGAGCCGCTCCCCCGCTCCCCCGCCTCCTCCGTCGTCGTCGCCTCAGTTCGCCGACGTCTGAGTACGTCGCTGCACGCACAGGGGAACTCAGTGGCACACTCGAAAATACGGAAATATTTCGTATTTTCTAATTTTTAAATAATTATTAAATGGGTATAATGGTTATAAATCCATAACTTGAAATACAGGGGGCCAGAAAAATGTGGGAATAGCCCCAGAAAATCAGAAACAATATTTCAGACCCAATGGCGCTGGTCTTATCCCGATCAGACGCCTACTTTTTCCAGAATAAATTTTTAAACCTAAAAATTAAATACGTATAAATCTTTCTAAAAATCGTAACTCGCTGTTTTCACTCACAATAATATGTGATAAAATTATATGTGATAATAGACTTCTAGACGGTCATTTTGACTGTTCATTCAAGCAATTCCGACTAGGATTGCTCCCGGAACAATTTACGGAAAATACACGTCACTTAGGTATTTTAGGGGTTTTAAGCTATTTTTGAGTTTCTAAAAATTAGAAAAAATACAGAAGCTTCTGAAAATTCTCCCCTCTTGCAGTAAAATCAAAATAATTATTCTAGGTTTATATATAAATTTTTAATATTTTCCGACACCGTGTTAACAAGTTTAAAAATCAAACTGACCTAATTATTAAATAGGGAAAAATTGTGTTTTCTAACCAAGTAATTTGTGTTGCAGGAACGGACTCTGCTGTACCAACTTCAGAGGAAGCACTAGATCCTCTTCCAGCCTACTACGACGGTGTTGATTTTGGTAAGTCACGACAGGTTCTAAATTTAGGAATCTAGTCCGCTGTGCTTGTACGAATTTGTAGCACCGCACTACTACGTGCTCGAAGCACGGAAGCATACGACACCGTCTTGTGTTAGACTTGTCTTTTTCCTTGTACTTGGCACATTCCACTTGAAACGTCCAGTGGAAAAATCATGTAAAGAACTTGTACTCGACACGTCACCGGGGTTTCGGGGGTAACTCATGGTTTGCGAGAGTACGGGAGTGACTAGAGTTCGATCTTCCTGTCCTTTCACCTGTGTTTCGGCGTCCTGTCCTGCTGCCTGCGTTTCGGCAAACCATCCTGCTGCCTGGGTACCGGCATTCGTCTGGGTAGCACCCAGGCAAGAGACGAACTGAACGCTCACATATTGTACTCTCCGACTTGAGTCACGTAGTTCTAGTGGAGCTTGCACGATTACTTCTTTACAGTCATGCACTTTACTTTCTGCACTTGTATAGACACTACACCGTACTTTACTTTACTTCCGCTTGTCATACTTGTACAGTACTCCTTTTCTTTGTTTAGAATCGTTGTGACTTACCTTCGGTTCCACTTGTGGCACCGACAGACGATGACCTGATCGAGGAGATTGCCCCAGAGTACGAGGAGCCTGTATACGACCCAGAAGCTACGGAGTTTTAGCTGTTTTGTGCTTGAGTGTGTGTTGTGAGATGTATTTCCTTTCTGTATTTCCTTTCCGTACTTTTCCTTTCATGTATTCTGGTGAGAGAGTGATGGTTGTTGTTGTACTTTAATTTGTGGACTGTAGTAACGTTGAATGCTGGTTTGAGTGTTGTTGGTACATCTCTGCGTTGTGGCTATGCTGATTTCACTGGTAAACTGCGGAACCTGCGAGTAAATCAAATAAGTAACGGGCCCCTGAGAGCGGGTCGTTACAACCATGCCGCCCCTTTTACCTGAAAAATAGGGAGGAGCACGTCAACGCGTGCCCCTGGAGGAATCAACTTGGATTTGGAACACCGTTTTGATGTTATCAACTAATAATCCAAGCATGAGAAATAAGGCACATAAACTAAGTAATGTAGCGGAAAGTAATCTGCCAAGTAAGGGGTCATACTTGTGTAATGCCCTGATAGCTACTGCACAAGTACTAGAGGAGGGTGAATAGTACTTTAAAATAATCAAGAGTATAATTTCTAATTATTGTGCAAACTTAACCAACAATGCGGAATGAAAATATTGACAACAATAAAAGACAATGCAAACAAGCGATGTAACGGGTTCGGATCCACCCAAGTCTCCCCGACTTGTTCCCGGTGATCCTACGTCACAAACACCCGGATCCCCTCCGGCTACTTGAGTTAGAATCCTCTAACTCAAATTTGCACTATGAAATTCTTGTAGAAAACTACTACAAGATCAAATCATATACAAATGAAAATGTGACTCCCACAACCCGGGATCACAAACTTCTCTCACAACCGAGAGATAAACTTAATATCAATGTAAATGAAACAATGAAATACTTACCAACAAAATCCTATGCCTTGAGTAAAACTTACAGATTTTAGGGCAAGGAAGATTTTGATGGAGAGAATGTCACCAAACCCTAGCTCCACCAAGATGAACAACGATCGAAGGCTAGGATGGAGTTGGTGACTTTGAATCAAGCTCTTGGCTTGAGTGGCTCACAATGAAGAGAATCTCTCTTGAGGAAATTAGGGCTCAAGGAGTTTGGAGAGATTCTTGTGAGTAATGAGGAAGCTTAGAATGAGAATTGAATGCTTTCTCTTTGATCTCTAAATCACAATAAATGGCAGCCTTGAATGCTAGGTTAGAAGCCCTTCAAGTATATATAGGATAGAGAGAAGAGAGAAGCAAATTCGTGGCATTAAATGCCTCAACGGCTCTATTCTGAAGCAGTGTAATCGGTTTAAGAAGGATCACTGACCGATTAGTTTTGCAACTAGTCGGTTGGTGATTCTTGGACCGACTAGAAGGTTGACAGCCAAAGATGTGGAATTCAAGGAGATAGAACTAGTCGGTCTAAGAAGACTTGCTAACTGACTAGTTTGACAACTAGTCGGTCGGTGAGTGTTCTTTGACCGACTAAGCAGTTGAAAACAATAGGCTGAATACTAGGGAACTAGTCGGTCTAAGAACAAATTCCAACCGACTAGTTTCACAACTAGTCGGTCGATGGATGTTCTTTGACCGACTAACGAGTCAACAGTAGCTAGGCTGAAAGAAATGAAAGTATAACTAGTGGGTCTAAGAAGGATTCCCAACCGACTAGTTTGACAACTAGTCGGTCGGTGAACCTTCTTGGACCGACTAATTGGTCAACAGTGCCTAGGCTGAATTGAGCAAGGAAATCTAGTCGGTTCAAGAAGGATTCTTAACCGACTAGATGACAATCTAGTCGGTTGGTTCTTCTTCTTGAACCAACTAAGATGCACTAGAAGCCGCGAAATGAAGCGTAAAGCTTCGGGAAAGTTTCTATGGGCTTCTAGGATAATCCTAGCTCTAAGATATGAGCGTTATGAAGATTATAATGTAAGTCCTACTCAAGGCTTAACATTCTACGAAAAGAAGCTAGAAGACAATAAATAAACTAGACGAACCGTCTTCAAAGCTTCAATCCGAATCTCTTGACTTCAATAATGCTCCTAGAGCTTCAACGAAGCTTCAGGCACACGATCACGCGCTTTGAGAAGTCTTGAGACGTCGCTTTTGATGTACGTAGAATTTTTGCGACGATCTCCATAACTGCGCTCACAAAGAGTTAGTTCACAATATTTATGTTTTTTCATCATCAAAACCAAATCCGGGGAATCAATACTCAACAACTTGCGGTCCAATGTCGAGCTACTGCAAGGAAAGGGTTAGTGTAACGACCTGTTTTTCTAGTCGTATTTTGACTGCTGTGTGCGCGTATTTTTACGTCGTTGATCCGGTTATTTTCGTCTGAGGGATTTTCGTCCGTACGTTGACGCGAGCGCATCTATATTTTAGTTTTACCGTGGCGTAACTATTGGCCGGGTTGCCATAACTATTTGCTAATTAACTAATTACTTTTAATTAAGGTTAACTACTAATTAGCTAATTACTTATTTTTACTAATTTCTTTTTTTTACTAAATTACTTTTCTAAAGTACTCTTACCATCTTACTTTAACCTAACCCTAACCTACCTAATTAAATCCCACCGAAAGAAATCGGTGAGATCCGCTTTAATTTCCCTCTACCATCAACCAACTCCTTTATTCTGTCTCCTCCCTCTCTCCTTAAAACAACATGCAAGGAAAAACAAACGGCAACCATCATCGTCGTCGTCACAATCCTCCATCAACGTCACCTCCACAACCCCCTTCAACCAGCAAGCAACAACAACCCACCATCAGCCTCCACCTCCTTCTCCCACATTCAACCAACCTCCGCAAACCCTTTACAATCCAAAAATCAAAAGAAACCAGAAGCAAAGTTACAAATTCAAATCAACCCTGCGTGCTCAAGCTCCCAGATCTCGCCCTCTCGCGCGAAGCCGCCACCCGCGAGAGTGCCTCAGCTGCCGTCCGATCTCACCACCGCCTCGCAGCCATCGCCGAACTTCTGATCGCCTGCGCCGTGTCGAAGCCGCCGTGCGCCACGCTCGGATCCGCCACGCAACACCGCCCCCTCTCCCAATTCGTGCCACCGGAGCCCCAAATCGCATCCCCGCCTCCGATCCGACCGCCCCGCCTCGGATCGCCTCGCCGTGGCCTCAGATCCGCCGCCCTAGCCGCTTGATCGCCGTCGCCGCGTCGCCCAGGCCCGCCGCCACTCCGGAGAACCGCCCCGACGCCGCCTCGCCCGATCCGGCCTCCCCGAGCGCCCCAGGCTGCCACCCCCCGCCGAATCCCGCCTCCCGCCTCCTGCCCCCTTGCTCTGCCCTTCGCCGCTCGCCGGTGTGCCCCCCTCGGACGCCGCTGCCCCGGATATCCCCCCGTCGAACGCCCTGTAAAAAAAAAAGAAAAGAAACGAGAAGGAACAGAAGTGGAGAGGGTAAGACAGAGAGAGGTTAAGGTATAAAGAGTTATTTAATAACTTAAATATATAAATGTAAGTTATTAGTTATATTATTATTTGTTATAAAGTTTTTTTTTTAGTTATTAAGTTAACTTATTTTATAAGTTAGTTATTATTTAAGTATAAGTTTTTAAACCTAAGTTAATTTTTATACTAAGTTTATAAAGTTAAGTTAAATTTTATATTAAATTAGTTTATAAAGTTAAATTATATGTTTTTAAAGGTGAGATACATTTTTATAAGTTAGTTATTAAATAAGTTGACTATTTTAGTATAAGTTTTATTAACAGTTTCGTGTAGCTAACTTGTTCGTAACATGTGTGAACCAGGTACCACAGACCGCCTTTCAAAACACGTCTTTCACGACAAGGCGATTTTTGGTAACTCATCGTACCCTTGGCATGGGTCTTAAAAACAAAAACAAATGCATGCAACCTAGTTTTATTTCATTATCACAGTGTTCCCATTTTTAAACTGCTAGCTAAAATTGCACAGTATCGTAAAGGAAGCAGAATTGGGCTACTTGACATGATTGACAGAAAATTGTGACTGGAAATGTAAAATTGCACTGACACTGGGTTTTGGGGTAACTTATAATGGCGAGGGTACGGGAGCGACTAGTCCAGACTTTGTTGTCACCGTGCGGGTTCTAGCAACCCATAACAGTGCCGGTGACAACCATCACAGATCACAGATCACAGATTATTGCACAGTACTCAGAGAATTGGTTCGCCCGGGTAGCACCCGCGGCAAGAGTTGGCCTCTTGGTTGCTTACTGTACCCCGCATTATAAGTCACGGTCTAGGTAAAGACACAATTAGACTCTCGCATCATAGTTACTTTTATCATTGCACTTTTAACTGCTAGAAATTGTTGATAGTTGTAAAACTGCGAAGTTTACTTTTTCTGCTCATTTTCTCTTACCATTATTGTTCGTACTTTACCTCTTTTCTTTTAAAATGCCATGCTTGTATATTTGTTTCAATATCCATGTATAGAGATACTTTGAGTTACGTCTGATCCTGGCGACCCTTCTCTTTGTGGTGGACTCGCCAGATATCTCACAGGTCGAGGAGTTTGCACCAGAGGCCGCAGACGCTGAGTTTGTGGTTGAGTACGACCAGCAGGACCAGCAGGACCCTGTGTATTGAGAGTGAGTGTGAGAGAATTGCTTTGTTGTTTTCAGAGTGGTTTGATGTATCTTTTGTATTTCGGTTGTATTTTCCTTTCATGTTAGCTGCTGGGTTGTAATAAGGTAGTGTACCACTTTCATTATCAGTATTTTGGCGTATTTCTGCAACATAGCCTGTGTTGACTTCATTGGTGCCTAGCAGGACTTGTGCATGTCCCAAACAGTAACGGGCCCCGGAAGTGGGTCGTTACAAGTTTGGTGGCCCATGCAGGTCCGCGCTAAAAGCCACATGAACAATACAGGAAGTTCAGAATATGTCGTATAAAATACTCAATGGAACTGATCAAACCTTATGAAATGCAGATAAGCCATGGAAAGGAACACTTCAGGAAGCGAAGACAGTGCCTTTGGATCCGGGATCAACCACCCGAATGAGGGCCCCAACCAGAATGATGCTGGCAATGGAGTCAACAACGGTTCGGGCCCAACAGCATTCCCCAATGCACCGTTGTCTGCGGAAGATTGCATGCGGGGCATGTATGCCCTTCATCAGCAGCTTGGACAGGCCTTGGAACAGGCTTTGCACAGAGAGCAACGAGCTGACCCGAGTGCTTATCACTTTCGAGGGATGAGCCCGAAGACCTTCGCAGGGACTGAGAGCCATCTTTAGGCGGAAGAATGGCTTAAACGCATCACTGATGATCTGAGAGCATCTCAGATTCGAGAAGAAGCCTGGGTGGCTGTCGTCAAGAGGCAACTGACGGATGGTGCTAGAGACTGGTGGCAGGCGGTTGAAGACCGCTTGGGATTGCCGATTTCGTGGGATGTATTTACAAGCACCTTCAACGCCCAGTACTTTCCCCCACACGCAACGATCAAGATGAGGAAGAAGTTCATCAACCTGAAGCAGGGTTCGATGACGGTGGATCAGTATGACGCTAAGTTCTCCAGGCTCAGCAGGTTTGCTCCAGAGATGGTTACAAATGCTTTGACTCGAGCCCAGCAGTTCCAGCAGGGGCTCAATATTGAGATTCGAAGGATGATGGTCGGTGCTAGCCCGACCACACATGCTGAAGTTCTGGCCATTGCTCGTAACCATGAGATGGTCGAAGAGGAGGAAAAGGAAGAACGCATGCTGGCAGCATCTGCGAGGCCCCCACCGACCCAAGCTGGGCCAAGCAGACGGCCACAGATGCACCGCCCTATTCAGCAGGTTCAGTTTAAGAGGCCAGGACCACAGCAGCAGGCCCTCCCGGTTTGCCACTTTTGCGGAAAGTCTGGACACTTCAAATCTGAGTGTCGAGGATTTTTAGGCCTTTGTTTGGTTTGTGGAGACCCTGCACACGTGGCTAGAAATTGCCCACATCATAAACCACGTGCTCCAGCCCCGGTTCCAGCTCCAGCTCCTCGTGCTGCCCCGACTGGGATCGCCCCACAGCGACCACCACTGCCTCCACAGCAAAGGGTGTTCCAACAGGCAAGACAGCCACCACCGAGACGCCAGGCTTACACCATGACTGTCGAAGAGGCCGAGGCCACCGGTGAAGTGATCACAGGTATAATTCTTGCATTATTAGTATATCGTTTCTTTCATTAGCATTGGGTGCTTAGATTAGTGTTTGAACCTAGGTGTCGTGCTAGTAGCTGGGAATCCCGCCCTCTCCTTGTTCGACTCGGGAGCATCACACTGCTTTCTAGCGAGTCGATTCGTTCGCACCCATACCGTTCCTGTTACAACCTTATCTACTGGTTGGAACGTCAATACGGGTGGCGGAGTGATAAAGGCGACCAGTGGGTATCCTCAATGCCCCGTGGTGATTTGTGGGCGAGCTTTGTTCGCCGACTTCATGATGATTGATATCCCGAACTTTGATGCTGTATTCGGGATGGATTGGTTGGGAACTTTCCATGCCACCATCGACTGTAGTCGAAGGAGGGTAGCTTTTGACATTCCTGATCATCCGAAGTTCAAGTTCATTAGTGGGAGCAGATCTGTAGGCCCGGTGAAGTACAAGGCCAAGTCGACCGAAGTAGTGGCAGCCGCGATGGAAGCTGAGCCCGAAGTACCAGAAGTGGTTCGAGAGTTCTTGGATGTATTTCCAGACGACCTTACAGGTTTGCCTCCGGATCGCACTCTCAAATTTGCCATCGAACTAATGCCAGGAGCCCAGCCGATGTCTAAGGGACCGTATCGTCTAGCACCATCTGAGCTAGAAGAATTGCGGGTCCAACTTGATGAGCTACTGAAGAAGGGATGGATACGACCCAGTGTATCTCCCTGGGGGATCTCCTATATTGCTGGTGAAGAAGAAAGACGGATCCCTTCGTATGTGCGTTGACTACCGCGAGCTGAACAAAGTCACCGTGAAGAACAAGTACCCTCTACCGCGCATCGACGATCTTTTCGACCAGCTCGGTGGGTCAAGCGTCTATTCGAAGCTGGATCTGAGGACAGGGTACCATCAGGTGAAGGTGAAGGATGAAGATGTTCACAAGACTGCATTCAGAACCAGATACGGACATTATGAGTACTTAGTGATGCCGTTTGGTGTGACCAATGCACCCGCGGTATTTATGAGTCTCATGAACCAAGTATTGTATGAATACTTGGACAAGTTCGTTGTAGTCTACATCGACGACATCCTCATCTACTCGAAGAATGCGGTGGAGCATGCAGAGCATCTCAGGAAGGTTCTCGAGACCCTGAGAAGACACCAGCTTTATGCCAAACTTAGCAAGTGCGAGTTTTGGCTGAACGAGGTGGCATTTCTAGGCCACGTGGTGTCCGAAGCAGGGATTGATGTTGATCCTGAAAAAGTAGCCGCTGTTCAAAACTGGCCAGTCCCTCGAACGGTGACCGAGATTCGAAGCTTCTTGGGACTAGCTGGCTACTACCGGAAGTTCATCAAAGACTTCTCGAAGATCGCGGGAGCCATGACGCGATTAACGAGAAAGGATGTGATGTTTGTTTGGTCGAAAGCATGTGAGGATGCTTTCCAGGAGCTGAAGAAGAGGTTGACGACTGCACCCATCTTGATCATTCCAGACCGATCAGGAGGATTCGAAGTCTTCTGTGATGCATCTGGCAAAGGACTCGGATGCGTGCTACATCAGCACGGTCGAGTCGTAGCATATGCATCCAGGCAGTTGAAGATCCATGAGAAGAACTACCCCACTCATGATCTTGAGTTGGCGGCAGTGATCTTTGCATTGAAGATTTGGAGGCACTTCCTATTGGGTGAGCACGTGAAGGTGTTCTCGGATCACAAGAGTCTGAAGTATCTCTTCACACAGAAGGAGCTCAACATGCGACAGCGACGATGGGTCGAGCTCATGGCAGATTATGACATTGACCTTCAGTACCATCCTGGGAAAGTCAATGTCGTACCGGATGCATTGAGACGTCTTCCAGCAGTGATGACCCTTACGACTCAGTGGAGGTTGCAGCAAGAGATCCGGGACATGGGTATAGAAGTGATTCTACCAGGGATGACTGCATCTTTGATGGGCATGCATATCCAGTCGACCTTGGTAGAGAGGATCAAGTCAACTCAAATGGAGGATGAGAAGCTACGGAAGATTAGAGATCTGGTGATGGCAGGCCAGAGACCAAAGTTCAAGATTCATGCAGATGGGTCCTTGAGGTTTGAGGACAGGATATGTGTACCGTCCGGTGCCATTAGAGAGGAGCTACTGGAGGAAGCTCACAGCTCCCCTTACTCTATACATCCTGGAGGTACCAAGATGTATCAAGATCTGCGACAGCATTACTGGTGGCATGGCATGAAGAGAAGCGTCGCTCGGAGTGTAGCGAAGTGTATTGTATGCCAACAGGTGAAGGCTGAACACCAGAGGACTGCTGGCTTGTTGCGGCCATTGCCCATTCCGGAGTGGAAATGGCAGCACATCACGATGGACTTCGTGACTGGTCTACCCAAGAGTACAAAGCAGAATGACGCTGTCTGGGTGATCGTAGACCGATTGACCAAGACTGCGCATTTCATTCCTTTCAGAGTGGGCCAGTCTACAGAAGTATTGGCCAAGAAGTACATGGATGAGATTGTGAAACTGCATGGAGTTCCTATCAGCATTGTCTCGGACAGAGACACCAGGTTCACATCTCGTTTCTGGAGGAGCCTTCAGGATAGCTTAGGAACCCACTTGAGATTTAGTACGGCTTACCATCCGCAGACCGATGGTCAATCAGAGCGTACTATTCAGATACTGGAAGACATGCTGCGAGCATGTATGCTGGACTTCAAAGGATCATGGGAAGATCATCTCCATTTGGTGGAGTTTGCATACAACAACAGCTACCAATCTAGTATTGGTATGGCACCTTTTGCGGCACTGTATGGGAGGAAGTGCCGATCCCCCTTAAGCTGGGATGATGTAGGAGATCGAGAGTTGGTTGGCCCTGAGCTAATCACCGAAGCCGTGGATGTGGTTCGGACCATCAGAGAGAAGCTGCAGCTGGCTCAGGACAGGTACAAGCACTGGGCAGATGCGAAGCGTCGACATCTGGAGTTCCAGCCCGGTGATCATGTTTTTCTGAAGATCTCGCCCAACCGAGGATTGATTCGTTTTGGTCGGAGAGGAAAGCTCAGTCCCCGATTCATTGGGCCTTTCGATATTTTGGAGCGAGTCGGAGAGGTGGCATACAAGCATGCACTACCCCCTGCCTTAGAGGGAGTGCACAATGTATTCCACATCTCGCAGTTGCGTCGCTATGTGAGCGACCCAAGTCATGTCGTGGACTACTCAGAGATTGCAGTTCGTCCAGACTTGACGTACGAGCAGCAACCCGTGGAAATCCTAGATCGTCGCCAGAAGGTCTTTAGGAACAGGACTATCGACCTAGTCAGAGTGATGTGGCGTCGCGACTCGCCAGGAGAGTCCACCTGGGAACGAGAGGATGAAATGCGAGGACGTTACCCCTATCTTTTCCCTGCCCTTTAGAGAATTCCGAGGACGGAATTATTCTAAGGAGGGTAGGATGTAACGACCTGTTTTTTTTAGTAGTGTTTTAGACTGCTGTGTGCGTGTTTTTTTTTTACGTCGTTGATCCGGTTATTTTCGTCCGAGGGATTTTCGTCCGTACGTTGACGCGAGTGCATCTATATTTTAGTTTTACCGTGGCGTAACTATTGGCCGGGTTGCCATAACTATTTGCTAATTAACTAATTACTTTTAATTAAGGTTAACTACTAATTAGCTAATGACTTATTTTTACTAATTTCTTTTTTTTACTAAATTACTTTTCTAAAGTACTCTTACCATCTTACTTTAACCTAACCCTAACCTACCTAATTAAATCCCACCGAAAGAAATCGGTGAGATCCGCTTTAATTTCCCTCTACCATCAACCAACTCCTTTATTCTGTCTCCTCCCTCTCTCCTTAAAACAACATGCAAGGAAAAACAAACGGCAACCATCATCGTCGTCGTCACAATCCTCCATCAACGTCACCTCCACAACCCCCTTCAACCAGCAAGCAACAACAACCCACCATCAGCCTCCACCTCCTTCTCCCACATTCAACCAACCTCCGCAAACCCTTTACAATCCAAAAATCAAAAGAAACCAGAAGCAAAGTTACAAATTCAAATCAACCCTGCGTGCTCAAGCTCCCAGATCTCGCCCTCTCGCGCGAAGCCGCCACCCGCGAGAGTGCCTCAGCTGCCGTCCGATCTCACCACCGCCTCACAGCCATCGCCGAACTTCTGATCGCCTGCGCCGTGTCGAAGCCACCGTGCGCCACGCTCGGATCCGCCACGCAACACCGCCCCCTCTCCCAATTCGTGCCACCGGAGCCCCAAATCGCATCCCCGCCTCCGATCCGACCGCCCCGCCTCGGATCGCCTCGCCGTGGCCTCAGATCCGCCGCCCTAGCCGCTTGATCGCCGTCGCCGCGTCGCCCAGGCCCGCCGCCACTCCGGAGAACCGCCCCGACGCCGCCTCGCCCGATCCGGCCTCCCCGAGCGCCCCAGGCCGCCACCCCCCGCCGAATCCCGCCTCCCGCCTCCTGCCCCCTTGCTCTGCCCTTCGCCGCTCGCCGGTGTGCCCCCCTCGGACGCCGCTGCCCCGGATCTCCCCCCGTCGAACGCCCTGTAACAAAAAAAAAAAAAAGAAAAGAAACGAGAAGGAACAGAAGTGGAGAGGGTAAGACAGAGAGAGGTTAAGGTATAAAGAGTTATTTAATAACTTAAATATATAAATGTAAGTTATTAGTTATATTATTATTTGTTATATTAAGTTTTTTTTTAGTTATTAAGTTAACTTATTTTATAAGTTAGTTATTATTTAAGTATAAGTTTTTAAACCTAAGTTAATTTTACAAGTTTATAAAGTTAATTTTCATATTAAATAAGTTTATAAGTAAAGTTATCTTGAGGTTAAGAAATTCTTACATTAAGTTCTACTTATAAGTTGTGTAACTTGCCCTCTTAACATATTATTAATTTGTATAGCTAACTCGTTCGTAACCCGTGTGAACCAGGTACACCGACCGCCTTTCAAAACTCGCCTTTCACAGCCAGGCGATTTTTGGTAACTCATCGTTCCCTTGGCATGGGTCTTAAAAACAAAAACAAATGCATGCAACCTAGTTTTATTTCATTATCACAGTGTTTCCATTTTTAAACTGCTAGCTAAAATTGCACAGTATCGTAAAGGAAGCAGAATTGGGCTACTTGACATGATTGACAGAAAATTGTGACTGGAAATGTAAAATTGCACTGACACTGGGTTTTGGGGTAACTTATAATGGCGAGGGTACGGGAGCGACTAGTCCAGACTTTGTTGTCACCGTGCGGGTTCTAGCAACCCATAACAGTGCCGGTGACAACCATCACAGATCACAGATCACAGATTATTGCACAGTACTCAGAGAATTGGTTCGCCCGGGTAGCACCCGCGGCAAGAGTTGGCCTCTTGGTTGCTTACTGTACCCCGCATTATAAGTCACAGTCTAGGTAAAGGCACAAATAGACTCTCGCATCATAGTTACTTTTATCATTGCACTTTTAACTGCTAGAAATTGTTGATAGCTGTAAAACTGCGAAGTTTACTTTTTCTGCTCATTTTCTCTTACCATTATTGTTCGTACTTTACATCTTTTCTTTTAAAATGCCATGCTTGTATATTTGTTTCAATATCCATGTATAGAGATACTTTGAGTTACGTCTGATCCTGGCGACCCTTCTCTTTGTGGTGGACTCGCCAGATATCTCACAGGTCGAGGAGTTTGCACCAGAGGCCGCAGACGCTGAGTTTGTGGTTGAGTACGACCAGCAGGACCAGCAGGACCCTGTGTATTGAGAGTGAGTGTGAGAGAATTGCTTTGTTGTTTTCAGAGTGGTTTGATGTATCTTTTGTATTTTCGGTTGTATTTTCCTTTCATGTTAGCTGCTGGGTTGTAATAAGGTAGTGTACCACTTTCATTATCAGTATTTTGGCGTATTTCTGCAACATAGCCTGTGTTGACTTCATTGGTGCCTAGCAGGACTTGTGCATGTCCCAAACAGTAACGGGCCCCGGAAGTGGGTCGTTACAGTTAGCACGAATAACGATACAAGTATTCATACAAACATCATCTAAAAAGGGAATCACAAGTGTCACGAGTAAAACAAGTAAGGGAAAAGGGAAGTGCTGCCAGCAGAAGGAGTAACATGCAAAATTCTCATTTTATTATTTTATAATTGAATTCGTTGGAAACTTGGGTAAACTGTGTGATACCAGGACCTGGACCTCACCCCAAATTTGGGGTGAATATAGCACACAACGCAGTGGACACGGGCACTGTACGCCGGGTCTCTCAGCTCCCCCGTCCCTGGCAGGAGTGAGGCCTCCCATAATAACACAACCTCCGTATGTCCCCTCCACTCCCAATAAAGGCGAGTGGGAATAAATATCACATATCACATAACTTTTCCCCCAACTTCTCAGTCCATGCCTCATATCCACAATTTACTCGGATTTCCACACTAAACCCGGGTTTTGCTAACTCACCCTCCTTAGAGAGGATTGAGACATTCTAAAACCTCATTTAACATTATATATAGCACTGAAGGGGACACGTTGCATGGTTTCACATTCCACACTCATATCAACATGGGTCATGCACTGAAGTGCCATGTCCTCCATTGTAATCAAATCGCATATCAAATGAGCCATGCACCTAAGTGTCATGCCTTTCATCATAGCCATTTCAATTCATCATTCATAACATATGAAACCATGATTTTCATGACCCCATCGTAATCAATTCACAACATGATTCATGATACAAATATTTGCAAGCCCATTTCTCATAATTCTCAAATTTCATGTCAATGTGGCATTTTCATAAACACGTGGTATGCATCATGTACCACCTCACAATCACATTAGAAACTTTAATAGCATATTACATCCATCAACTTCCTTTTACATAATAACAACAAATATGGACAATTGAAGCATAATTGGCATCAATACATAGTTTAACATCCAATAGAAATGGCTCAACTTGCTGGAATTTGTAACCAGTCACAACAAATGACCAATATCATCAATTTTCCTTAAGAATTTGACAAAACTTCCTAAATAAAAGTTGTAGATATGATAGGTTTGGATTCACAGATAAAATTACATGCAAAAATATGAACTATATGATTTATGGTGAATTAATTGGTGAAACTTGTCAAATCTGTTTTTCAGACAGATTCTAAAGGCTGTAAAGATTGCTGTTTTTGGGCATGTTTTAGCCAGAATTTCAAAAATTATGCACTGAGATGAAGTTGTAGAAAAACTTGTTAAATTTACAACGAGACCAAGAACATAAAATTCCATTGTGTGTGCATGTACCGAGGTCCATTTTACTAAACTGTGTCAAAACTGAAAATCAAACAGACATGTTATAAAGATGGAATTTTTACTCCTAATTTCTGAATCGAACATATGTCAAATTTTATATGATTTTAGGGTAGAACTTCAAGATCTACAAGACTATAATTTTTTCGAAACATGATTCAAGCTACATTAATCGTAATTACAGCAACAACACTCAACGGAATTTCAGAATTTCATAAGGGGTGGTTTTGCTTGGAATTTCAAGGGAAAATTTGTGAAATTGAAACATGGCACATAAAATTTCAATCACCCCTAACACAAATTGAGCAATCAAGATATAAAAACATAATAGAATGAAACCCTAAATAGATTTCCAAATCCAAGTTATTATCCTACCTCAAAAGCTTGATTTCCTCCTCTCCTCCTTCTTTCTTCTCCACCTTCTTCCCACTTGCAAGCTACATGACATACTTGATTTTAGGAGTGAGTAATTAGGGTTTTCATTTGATAAAGAAGGGGAAAAAGAGGAGAAGGGTGGCCGGCCCTATTGGGAGGGAGAGGAAGAGAGAAAGAGGAGGATAAGAGAAGATGAAAGAAAAAAAGAAAATGAAAGAAGAGTAAGGAAAATTCTACACTCTCCTTAGCTTTCTCCACAAGCCATGAATCACTTAAAATGACTAAAATGCCCTTCCAAAAATACCCCTCAACTTTCATGTATTTACAAGTTTGCCATTACTTTATGCACAGACCACTTTACTATGTACACACACCTCCTATAGCCCAAATGACCATTTTGCCCCTCACCTTTTTTGAAAATTTACGGGGGTTGCCATTAACCCCTAACCCCTTTCACACTAGCATGACTTCTCTACACACTCATGCATGCCTACACTTGCATACATACACCACACACACGTCCAATACATTATTGTTGTTTTACACCCACGACGTCATTCACACTTCTCCCGCACTCATTCTCGCTTTCTCGTCTCTTAGCCACATATTACGGCCCAATCACTCTTGCACTATGTTACATACATCGATATCCACATTTATTTTATGCCTACATATGCATCGTAAGTAGAAATACCACGTGTATACAGTAGAATACACGTATAGTTCAAAATAGGGCATGACATTAGCTTTGGAGTACATGTGTGATATACTTCTATGTATTTCCATTCCGTATTTCCCTCATGTATTTGGTGAGAGAGTGTTGTTGGTGTTGTACTTTAAATTTGGACTGTAATAATGTACGCTGGTTTGAGTATTATTGTACATCTCTGCATCGTGGCTATATTGGTTTCACTGGTAATCTGCAGACCAGTAAATAAATCAAATAAGTAACAGGCCCCCGAGAGCGGGTCATTACAACTGTGTCAGTGGGTGGGTGAGAATTCAAACAGTAACTTACCACGTGGACAGTCGACTGATGAAGAGTAGACAGTCGACTGTTAAACCAACATAAAACTGTAAATCCTTATACAGGCGACTGGCCGTAATCTGGATAAGTTGAAAAGTCTGAGAAAAGTCTGGGAATACAGGACAGGCGACTGATGAAGAAAAGACAGTCGACGATAAATTCAACAGGCGACTGTAATTCCTTCTACAGGCGACTATCACAAACCCTGACATTTTCCAGAGAGTTGAGTCTGCAGAGAGGCTCATAGACAAACGACTGTTGAAGCATTGACAGTCGATTGTAAATACAATATCAGTCGACTGGCACTAGAATAAGAAATATTCCAGAGAGCAAGTCCTGCAAAAGAATCATGGACATGCGACCGTTGAAGCATTTACAGTCGACAGGTCATTGGACAGGCGACTGTAAATACAACATCAGTCGACAGGCCAGATCAAATGGACTGATCATTGGGCAGATGATAGACAGGCGACTGATTTACAGATCACAGTCGACTATCTCTTGGACATGCGCCTGTGAAACGTACATCAGTCGCCTGATAGAGTTAAAGCTTAGAAGCCCAAAAATCAACTTATTAGATATGTGCATAACAGGCGACTGTAGAACAAAACACAATCGACTGTTTTTAGACAGGCTACTGTAAAACGTTCAGCAGTCGACTGTTGAGATCACACTTTGCACATTCTAGAGAAAATATGAATTGGTGTCAAAGGAAAATTGATCTAATGATTTCCTATGACTAAAATGAAGATGAGTGTGTATGCTCCATCAAAGTTCTACTTCTAAACTACATACTAGAAGATAAAAAGAAGATTACATTGTAGAACTCTCTCTTCTTTCCAAAGTATGAGCTTGAAGTCTTCTAGGAGCTTCAATCACCGTCTTTGATCATCCAATCCACTTTTCTTGCTTTCATTGATCTTTGAGTGTCATCCATTGCTAATTGATCTTAATGATATGCTTAGGCAATGGATTAACTGTAAATAAGGGATTAGTCACAAGTATTTATGTTTGCTCATCATTAACACCAAGTAGGGAGAAGTCCAATACTCAACAGAAAATAAATGGTGACAAATAGCCGATTCAAAACCACAACCAAATATTAACATTCGTCGCAGAGACATCAACAATGCAGCAGGCATTTAATTATTCATCACATGCATGTAGTATGTGTAAACGCAATTTCATGCTACCGGCAATGAAAATATACAACATCCCAGGCATTTATAATGGAATGAAATATTTTTGTTTAATAATTAATCAGGCCACGTGGAAACGTATACCCTGTTAGATTAGCTGACTAACAGGAGAGCGATCTCAGAATCCTCATAATTATTAAATGTAAAAAAATAATTAATTAATCCAAGAAATGCGATTAGTGATGATTTACACATATGATGAATCAGAATTATTTATGAAAAAAATTGATCAGGAAATCCTAATTAATGTCTGAAAATAGCCTTTTATTAAAAAAATTCGGAAACACCCTAGTTAGGATTTCGTTGCAACGGCCGCGAACGGCCGCGCGCGCAGGGCGACTTCTGGTCGCGGTGGCGTCGGCGGGGAGGCGCGTGTCAGGCGCGCGGCGACGGAGCGCACGCGCATGTCAGACGCACGGGGCCGATGCTCTCGCGCGCGTCAGGCGTGCGGCGGCAGAGCGGTGCGTGCAGTTGGGGTGGGCTCTTTAGGCGTGCTCGGGGAGGGATGCCAAGCCCGTTAGATACATAAATTTCGGAGGAAAAAATCGATTTTTATTGTAAAAATACAATTTTTAATCTTTGAATCAACGTTTTTACCGTAAAACTATGATTTTTAGCGTGAAAAAGGTTGATTTTTCATCAAAAAAATGATATAAAAACTCTTTTTTTAAAAGAGATCTATACCAAAAATTTGATTTTTCATCTAGATCTAAGTAAAAGAGATAGATCTAATTAAAGGAAATCACAAATCCATTATCATGCGCATGAAAATTTTAGATCTAGGGGATAGAGATTAACTCTAGATCCTACCCGCCGGATCTAGCGACGTTCGGCTCAGCTGTGAGCGTGCTGATAACGTGTTATGAGAGTGCCGGCTATTGAACCCGTAGCCTTCCATTTATAGAACACAATTACATAATGGACGGATAAGCTCTACTTCGACATACAAAATCCGGTTCATAGCATTTAGAATAATATTTTAATTTTTATTCTTGCAGGACCAGCGTCCGTATGCTTGTACAACGGACCAGCGTCATAAATTCAACGCGAAACATGTACGGTCAATCAACATCCGTAAATAGTGATATCTCATAATTAAATATTGATCAAATATTCCTTATCATCGTCGTCGTCATCCACCACCGAGTGGTGTAACTGGAAATTTACAGAATAGCTTTGAATGCCAAGGTTTCTCCCATGATGTTACCAGAGCCAAACGGCGACTTGTTGTCATCTGCATATTGCAGATTGAAAATCCTTTCACATTGTCAATCCAATTACTCTATTTGACTGATAATTTGGGACTGAAATCACGAAAAATCTTATACTGCAAAATTGATCCTAAAATGGCAAGGATTGGACGATGAAGCGCAGACGGATCGACGAGAGAAGAAGAGCAAAGGAGGAGAGGGGGCGGCCGGTGCTGTGAACACGCAGACTTCACGCGCAAGAAGTTTCCCCGAATCAGCAAAAGCCCTCCTCTCATCGACCAAGCTCCGACCCGCATCAAGTTCCCCGGGCTTCTGATCGTACTAATCATATCAGGGCAAAAAAGAGTATCCCAGCATCAGCGAACGTCGGCATTAACCCTCCAAAAAAACCACTTGCAGACAATTCACAACGTCCAAACCAAATCCAAAGACATTCCCATAATCTCACACAGACACACACAGCCATCCCCGAGAGCCAATGTTCGGGCAAAAGCTGTAGCCTGCAATGCGTGTATTGTGCCCAAGGAAGCTTCCTCATTTCAACACAAACACTGAGATATCGGCTTGCATTGTGGTTAATTAAGAAGTCGGATTGCCATAAATCAAGTTTAGGAGTTAACCTGCAATTGGGTTTCGGCCCGAGCCTTCTCAGTGAGGCCCGATTCAATTTCGAGGAAGGTTCTACTTAATAAGCGGGGGGAATACAGTAGGGATTACAGGTGTATACAAGGGGATTGGCCATATACCTACTGATATATGTCCATTACTTGGGTTCTCTCTCAAAAAAGAGGACGAGAAAATCGCAATGGCGGGAGTTGTTCCTCGAATCCGAGACACGGCCACAAGACTGATGGAGCTCCTTTTGCGGATGCGGGCCGACCTGCTTGCAACCGTAAAAGGTCATCCTTTGTTAAATTTTGTCCGATTGAAGCTTCTTCATGTCATCTTCTATCTTTGTTTCATTTTTTTTCTCCAGATCGACATGTTGAACAGCTCGGGAGAGAAACTGCCACCGATACCAATTCTGGCGGCGGCGGCGGCGTCGATATTGAGGCTGCCACGGAGATGCCCGTGGAGGAGACGAAGGCATTTTCCAAGATTGCCCACTTGATTATGGGGCTATCTTCTTCATCTCTTTACGCCCTGCTTTCTGCAAATACCGGGAGGACGACCGCCGGATGGCGCTTGCTGATCAAGCTACTTGGCATCTTCTTGCTGGCAGTGGTAGTGTGCGGCATGGCGATGCTCTCCCTTCCCTTCATTTTCCGTCAACCCGGCCCCTACATCGCCACCCTTGTCAGGCTTCTCTGCGTCGTTTCGTTGCTCCTTTTCCTCGCGTGCGCTGTACTCGCTTTCGTCCTCGTTTCCATCTCTGCTTGAATCCCACACCGCCTACTGTTCTATTTACTTTCCCTCCGAGTCCTACTTCTCACTGTGTGCTCGAGATTGCTACAGCGCGATTGCGCGCCTCCCGTGTGATTTTGCTGTTTTATTTTTGCATAACATAAGCTCCCAGGTCTTGTATATATATTCACATAAATAAAACAGGGGGGAATATCTATCCTTTTTCTTGTTCGCATTTTCATTCACTCTTATTGGCTCCCGGGGGCGGAACTGTTTTCAAACTAATAGAAAAGGTTTTATCCTTACCAACTGGATCGCCATGTGGCCCAATTGGCTGGGCGCCTCCCTGCGAATCAAATGTTTCCGGGTTCGATTCCCGGTCAAGGCTTTTTTATTATTTACTTTTTTTACTTTCTTATTTTTTTCTTTCATTAGTTTATTAACGATTAATTTTTTACAACTAATTCTTTTAGAAATTTATGGCTTGGATCAGTCCAATTCTTTTCTCATTTATGTTTCCGATCAAACTCTTTTTTTCTGTGGTGTTTTTTTATATCGGTTTTTATATGTAACTAGGGGTGGCAAAATAAGCCCGACCCGACCCGACCCGAACCCGGCATCCTAAATCGGGTATGGATAGGGGCCAATACGGGTCAAGTAGGATACGGGTTGACCCGACCCGACCCGGATAAAATCCGGGTCGGGTATGTGTTTGGCATATCAACCCGAATGACCCGAATTCGACCCGGTTTACTTTCTCTATTTATATAAAAAATTTATAATAACTTCAATACACAGTTGCAATGGGGAGTTGTGCTTGTACAATTGAATTTTTGTCCTCTTCTTTAAGAGGTCTTGTATTCAATTCCCTTTACATACAACTTTTTAGTTAATTTTATTACTTACGTTAATAAAATGGTAACGTTAATTATACTTCATTAATGTCATCAGTGTGGTTTAAGCGACGAGCTATTGGAAATTATGCGACACTTAATAAATTGTCGGTGGCTCTTAATAAATAGCCGGATATCGAAAAAGGAGCAGTTGTGTATAAGTCAAATCTTAACCCGACGAATTAACCCGAACCCGACCCGGAAATTTTCCGGGTCACCCGAACCCGACCCGGATTCAATCCGGGTCGGGTTAGGGTTTACCCCTAAACGGGTCGGGTCAAATCTGACCCGACCCGAACCCGAACCCACCCGACTCGTTTGCCACCCCTATATGTAACAAGCTACTGGTCAAGCCAGGTCAAAAAATTTATGTTTTGATGTACCATCAAATTAGACCAAGATGATATTGAATTTTAAGTGAAATGCAATTTTACGTCTTCTAAGTTTCTACCAAAATCCTTCTGGAGGGGCCCACCTCCAAAGCCTCCAAAGCTCTCAGGCCTCCAAATCCTCCTGGAGGGGCCCACCTCCAAGGCCTCCAAATTGGCCTCCCAATTTCCCAATCCTCCTGGAGGGGCCCACCTCCTGGAGGCCTCCAAATAGTTTTGTAAGTTACATACATAATTTGTATTTTAAATCGCGTTTTGTATTTCGTCTCCTAATAGTGGTTTCCCCCTTCTTTTATTTTACTTTTGATTCCTATACTAATACAGCAGGCATGGGCATAGGTAGAACTGTGAACAAAACAACTTACCCCGCTGCGGGTCTGAATTACACACACAAAAATTTAACTAAATATGTTTTTTTTAAATAAATGTTTTTGAGCGTGGGCTTTAAAGATGGTTGGGGGAAAAAACTGTTTACAGCAATTAGGTCTGTGTGTTTAGAATCACCCCATGTTGTTTTTCTAACCAACATCCATGTGACTTGAGTAACCAGCTACAAAGCAAGTGTGCTGTGATCAATATTTGCATATCAACCCCCATTGTCTTGACCTAGTAAGCTCAAATGTGGGTAGTCTTATTTTGTGAGCTTAGAGCATCTCCAACCCATCCCTCCAAATTTGGAGGGATTGGGTGGAATATTCCAAGAATATTCCACAAATGGAGGGTGTGAAATGGAGGGTGCTCCAACCCAACCCTCCATTTTTCATATTCATTTTATCATTAATATTATGATAAAGTAAACATCCATTATTATTAATATTATCTTAATATATTTAATTTAATAAATTTATAATTAGAAAGGCCTCATTGAGAGCTTCAAAATAAGCCTAATATTTACTATTTTTATTATATTATTAAAATAATAATTTATTAAATTAAAGTTAAAAATATGGATAAATTTGTAGAAAATTATAATTAAAGTTAAGTAATTTTTTCTACATTTATAGGAAATTATAAATTTGTCTAAATCTAATTAAATTAATTTCAACTTTCCTAAAAATTACAAAATCTTCTCCTTTCAACTTTTTTTTTTGCATTTTCCCCCTCCATCCCCACCCGCCATTTCCTCTCCCACACGCCAAAAATGGGGGGCTGCTGTTCACGAACGCCAAAAATGGCGTCCGTTTGGCGGATGGTTGGAGCAAACCGCACGCCAAATCTGCAGATTTGGCGTGCGGTTGGAGATGCTCTTAGGAGGGGTGAAATTGGGCCCGTGCCAAATCGAACCAAGGTTAAGCCCAATCTCCGGCTCCAAAACCTTGCAGGCCTTAACTTGACACTCAAGACTGACCATATGCTTTATATATGGATATCCAAACCCCCAACCCTTCTTTGTAACCATGTTTTTGCAAAACAAGCTTTGAAAGGTTAACAACATTATAAGAATATTTTTTTTGAATTAAAAAGATGTATTTATCAAAATTCAAATCCCTCGAACGGGGGATAATCAAGTTCACCCTCAATCACTACAGATAAGGCCAAGGCCGGGGCCAATTATTTTTACCTGGATCGAGCCCCTCAGACTGAATCTCCAGAGGGCCATCCCAACCCATTTTCATTCTCAACCTTAGGTTTTGCAACACGAATTTTAAAGACACTCTTTATAAATAATAATAATGCATGTAGGATTGGATCTCAAACCAATTAATGGATATGTGTCTGATGATATAGTCTACACGAAGGAAAAAGGTCAGATACTTGCAGAGATATTGTGCCAAACGATAATAATTGTTCAGGTTCCAAAATATTATGCCAAAAGATAATAATTGTAATTGGATGCAAAACAAGGGCTAATCTACGCACGTGGATACTAATGGTTTCTGGATCCGCAATTCGGATTTTGCATTTGGCCCAACCTGACTTGGCCTCGGTCAATTGCTTGGGCTAGTATCCTTTCCCAATTTCCAGCACACACCAATATGATAAAAGAGGGGAGTCCTAATATAAGCTCAAACTTGTGTGCATTCACATCCGATTTGGGACTAAACAAAATGGACTGCTCTTTTGAGTTCGGAAATGCCCAATGAGTCCAACCAAAAGTTGTATATACATTGATATCGATCCATTGCTCTAAGGCGAGGGGGAGGGCGGCATACCACTCGGCCAAAGGGCGAGCTTTAGGTTACATGTATATACACGAATGTGTATATATACATATGTTTATATGTATGTATGTATTTCTGAACATACGTGTACGCGAGCGCGCACATCTCTCATCATGTAAACTTTAAATTTTTGGGCTAAAATAATTACGCCAAGCCAGATAATTATATCCGGCTTAACTATATAATTGTAATGGACCAAAAATAATTGTTAACTTAAGCTCCAAGATACGTAGCCATGTCTCGTACATACATAAAATATATTAGTCACCAAATAACTTGTTTGTGATCGTCAAAATTAAAGAAACAACGTACCTATCTAGAGATCTATTTAGGCCTACAGGCATAACCTCACGCGACCTCTTATTTCTCTTCATGTCGTTGTGAGTCTTGCAACCGTGTTCTCCGTGATTATCTTTAGATTTCAGCTTGGTAGAGTCATCATCTTACATTCTATGATTATTTCTGGGCCTAGGCCCCTGTTGAGGGGGCTGTGTTCGTTTCCCACAGACGGTGTCAATTGTTGATAAGTATTTTTAGTCCCTCCACAATGAAATGTTGTACAAAGATGATGATGGTGAAGATGATGAAGCAGTAGGTGAGGTTGGCAGATGACTAGGGTTATAGGAAAGATTGGATGAGCTTGTTGTGTACCGAACGAAAGCAGTCAGATCGTCGACGTATCTAGCACGAAGAATAATTAGAGAGAACATAAACAAAAGATTTAGGCCGTCTTAACGACCAAGGAAACACTTCCATTGATTTCAATTAGAAGATACAAAAGACACTCAACTACTCCTAAGAATTCCTCTCAATTGGCTCTCTCAAGATGGCTTACAATGATCATATGGAACTTACAATAGGAACTCATACAAGTTTCCTCAATGCTTCAGTAGAAGCTGATGTTTCTCAATTTTCGATGATACTAACTAAAGCCATTGCTCCCCTTTTGTAGGGCTGAAGGGGGGTTGGTGGGGGGTGCACCAACCCCCCTTGGGTTGGTGCATTTTGACATTCAAATGGCAGCCCACATGGGGCTTATCAAGTCAACAACCACAGAGCTAACCCCTAGGTTGGAGAGACTTTGGCCGAGCTATCGATTACAAGTCCCAGCTATCACTGAGCCGGGTCCAAGCTATGGCCATGTTCCAACCCACCCCCAAGCTATGGGCTCCGAACAGCTCGGGAGTGTGAGCCAGATTTGGGGTCCAGCCTAAGCTGTTTTGATGCTTAAATCAGTAAGAGACTCAAGGTGAGCTAAGGGATGAGAGTGTAAGAGTTAGGCAGGTGGAGATCCAGTTTAAAGGATACCTGAGGTCGGATATTTTTGATGAAGATGACAAAGGGAGATATTTTTGATGTCCACCTTTTTGACGATGTCAAGGGGGAGAGATATATGCATTATGTAAATATATAGGGGGAGATATATACATATGCATATGGGGAGAGATATCTATGGGGAGAGATATATGAGATTGGATAAACCATTCATGTTTGCATGATATTGTCTATTGCAATTGGTTTATGTTATCCCTATATATTATATGTCACCATGGCTTTATTTGGTATTATGAGAATTTACTATTGTGTATCTCATTGTATAATTGTTGCATATAAGTAGGGGAGCTCATTAGCATTGTACTATAATTCTTTGTATTTTACATAATGTGTGTCATCATCAAAAAGGGGGAGATTGCTGAGTATTGGTGTTTCATACCAATCTTATTTTGATAATGATCACAACATTATGTTGTTGCTAATGACTCTCTTGTTTTAGTCTCACAGTTTCATTCCTAGAATATCTTTCTTGGAGACTAATCACTTGGTGCAAGGATGGACATCAAGTGGAGAAGGGCCAAAGCTTGGACTCAAGGAGTGCCAAAGCTTGGAGATGATGGAGAACAATCAAGGCATCAAGATTGAAGACTTAGACTCTAAGGAAAGCAATGTAATCCATGTAATATTTACTTTATTACTTTCTCACTTTTTTGAGTCTAGGTTAATGTAATGCCTTGATAGATGGTTTACTCATTCATGCATATGCATTTAGCCATCTTAGTGAGCCTTAGGATTATCGTAGAATCCAACCCAATAGGTTCATTTTGTCCAACGACTCATCTGGAGTCTCTGGCTTTCCATCAGTCGCCTGCTGAAGGGTTTACAGTCGACTGGGTGATTTCCAGTCGCCTTTCGATCCTTCTATAGTCGACTGATATGTACAGCTCAAGTCAACATTTCAATTGACTCAAACTTGAGCTTTACGCACAGTCGACTACTGCTCAGTTTACAGTCGCCTGGGAATTAGCCAACAATCGTCTGAGTACGGTAAGTGCATTCTCTGCATCTCTCTATCTTTTCTCCATCTTTTACAGCAGACGACTGATGAAGGAATTACAGTCGTCTGACTATATGATAGTCGACTGTATTATTGACATCAGCCGCCTGTATACGTATCTGGAGAAAGAGTGCAGCTCTCTGTTTTATTCCATCCCCTGCAGCAGTCGCCTGCTGAAGGATTAACAGGCGCATGTCCTGTTTACAGTCGACTGTATCGACTTCATCAGTCGGCTGTCCTGGCTCAGATTATAGCCGTTAGATATTTTCTAGCCGTTGATCAGTCGACTGTCTTATGATTATCAGTCGACTGTTCTTGTCGTTTTCGCCCAGTTTCTAGCTGTTGCAGAATTGATCCTTTGGCTGTCTTCTTGGGGTTTGGGGTTTGATATAGGGTTCCTATATATATGGGTGTGCTGCCATCTCTAGAACTTCTTGATGCTATTGCAAATCATTAGAGATTGTTAAAGCCGCTCTCAAACTCTCTCATTTCCCTCTTTGCGCTCTCATTCCTCTTCATGCATTGAAGTCAAGCTCAAGGGAAATCATCCAAGTGCAATTGTAGCAAATCTCATCACTTGGAGATTCTCTTTCATGCATTGTATTCATTTATGAGTAAGTTCATCAAAAGGCATAGGTAAAAATATTTGTTTTACTTTGTTATTTCTTTGAAACCCTAACTTTCTGTGTGAGAGCTAGTTACTCTCTGTGTGAGAGTATAACCTTATGTGTGAGGGTTGGTTGAGTTCTCTCTGTGTGAAAGTTTAAGTCTTTCTGTGTGAAAGCATGGACATCTCTTTGTGGGAATCCTAAATCCTCTGTGTGAGATTGTATTCACTTCTCTGTGTGACAATTATAGTGGATATTGGTGTGGCTGGACGTACCCAAGTTTGGGGAACCAGAGTAACTCTTGTGTTTGCGTTTGGATTGATTGTGTTGATTATTTTCTCTTGCACTTATTATTCCGCATTTGCAAGTTTAATTTTAATTGCACAATTTATTGCTATTGCTCTATTCACCCCTCCTCTAGAGTGTTTGTTGTTAGTATTGCAAGGTAGACGGTCCTTACAACGAGCGCGCTCGGGAATGAGGACGCTTGACTTCGGCTGAGAAGACGCTGATGGGTAGCCTCGGTGTCGCTGGATCTGCTCGACTTGGATAGACGAGGAAGCTCGTCAGGGGGGGTCGTACCTTGGTTCCGACCAAGTGGTTCCGACCAAGTTCCCTCCGATGCCTAAGTCAGAACGGATCTGAAGGGAGCTCGGCGGGATCGGTATGGTTCGCGGAGAGGCCGATACGCGAGTCCTCGAACCGAGTCATGGAGAGAAAATGTCAAGTGGAAGACAAAATCGTTTGAGAAGAATACCTCTGTGTTTGGGTATCTAGGCAGCGATCCCTTTCATCGTCGCCCCTCAAGCCCTTATGTAGGAGTCCTCCCATGTTCGTACCTTCTCAACGTCCCCCGCTTTCGCCTCCATGATCCGCCTCTTTGATGACGTCTTCATGGGCCAAGAAGGTAGGCGTAATAGGGCCCTTTAATGGTGATTAAGGGGGCGTGTTTTAAGGGGAGCGGTTAGCTCTCGCTGACGTGGGCTGATGGGAGGGGGTGTCTGCTTTGGTCGAGGCTGACCCGGTTTCAAGTTTTCGTGGGGGCCTCATCGTTTGGCCCGATCTCCTTCAGGGTCATCTACTCACGATGTGGGCGTGTGCCCTTCGATCTTGGGCCGTCTCAAAATGGCCGCATCAACTACTATGTGAAGGTGAAAGTCTTAATTACTATTATTCATCGGCAGTGATCTGTTGACTTCATCTTTTAGCCTAGAGTTGAGTTTTGAGTTAGAGACCTCAAGGAAGTTGGCTGAGTGGGAAGTGTGTTCCTCTCTCTCGGAGAGGCGGGTGATCGAGGAACGATGGTTATCTTGACTAACCTGGTAAGTGGGTGTGGGTCAGCCATGCACATCCCGATTTGATGCCTGGCCGCCCCATTAGTGAGTCGGTGCGGGAGGGCTTGGGCATGTGGCAGTGAAGTTTGCAAAGGCGTTTGGGATGAAAGTCACGGTGATCAGCAGCTCGCCTAGCAAGGAGGAGGAGGCCATCGGGGAATTGGGCGCTGATTCGTTCTTAGTCAGCAGTAACCCCAAGCAAATGCAGGTAAAAAGCTGGAACCTGTGCTTGATCACTGTCTTATCACTTTATAATATTCGTTCTATTTTCGATGAATCTAGGAGGCGATGGGCACCATGGACGGCATCATCGACACCGTGTCAGCGGTCCATCCAATAATGCCGTTAATCTTTCTGCTGAAGCCCCACGGGAAGATGATTCTCGTCGGTCTACCAGTCAAGCCCTTGGAGTTGCCTGCCTACTCCCTGATCATGGGTATGCATCATATACTGAAGGGCATGCAATTCAGTTAGGATTCGATGAAAAATTCTTACGTTGTGTTTTGTCAGGTGGCAAGATCTTGGCGGGGAGCTCGATAGGGGGGCTGAAGGCAACTCAGGAGATGATAGATTTCGCAGGCAAGCACAACATAACGGCGGATATCGAGCTCATCCGCATGGATGAGGTGAACAAGGCCATGGAGAGGCTCGCCAAGGGGGATGTCAGTTACCGATTCGTGATTGATGTTGCCAACTCCTTGGTCGCTGCTTAGAAGATCGTTGGGGGGTCGAGGAGGTGCATCATCGGTTTAGCCACTGCTTGGTTCGGTTGGTTCAGTTTCGTCGGTTGCTTTGTTGTTGTCCTGCCTGTGGCACTAATGCATCGAATGTTGTGGGAATTTAGGTTTATGTATCAGATGTTTGAGCATTATATATGTGGATGCATTGGATTTGCAGAGTTCCTGTATCGTTTCTTTTTATCATAAAAATGTGAGATGAGCTCATGCATCATAGATTAAACATCTGCTTCCTAGTCCATGATCACAATTAACGGTTTTCTTTAGTTTCATTTTCGTTGTACTGTAATGGCAAAAAATATGAGGTTAATTTGTTTATGTTTACTTGAGATATCAACAGAAAAATCACATCCTCCCCCACTTCGTCTGAAAGCTCAGTGTTGTTTGTGTTTGCTCTTCACGTCCTAACCACAGAAACATGGGAATTATAGAATTATATTATCTGTTCTTGGTTAAACAATCGTAATTTTAATGGCTTTTCACGATATATCTTTTTAATATTGATTCGTGGGTAAACCAGATGAAAATTCACATCTTCCTTTTTTTTCATGCTCTATTTTCCCTCTTTTCCACTCTTCCTGCAAGCTGAACCTGTAAAATTTTTCAACCCAACCCTTTATTTGAAAACCAATACCAAATATGAATGTGTTAATTCAAGTATAACCAGGTCCAGATGTGATACAACCCCGGGACGGAGCGGGCCAAGCCCACTGCCCAGATGGGGGGTGGGCCCAAACATTAAGACCCCACAAGTGTATCGAATCGCAGTGGCCCAAAGCCCACGTCAGGGAAACCGCTGACCCTCCACTGACCCTCCATGATTGAGGAAACCGCTCCCCAGATCGCGCTCGCCTTGAACACCAGTCAATGCGCCATCGCGACCGTCTTCAAGTCCCTTGAAGAGACCATCAAAGCGGGGGACACGAGGGCGAGATGACATGGCGCCATAAAGGCGTTGACATGCAAACTCCTATAAGAGGCCGAAAAGACGAAATTCCAAAGGATCGAATCCTGAATACTCAGATCTCAGGTACTCCACCTCACGAGACCTTGTCCTTCTACCTTATATTTCTCCTTCGGAGCTCGGCCTGAGGATTCGTGTATTGGTCTCTCCGCGAACCATACTCGATCCCACCGAGCATTCTTCAGGCAAGTGCTGACTTAGGCATCGAGGGGACTTGATCGGAACCAAGGTCCGACCCCCTGACGAGCTCTCTCGTCTGTGCAGATCCGAGGAGCCGCCAACCTGCCGAAGCCACCCTTCGGCGCTCCATCGCTCGGGTCCGAACGCTCTCAAGCCCCGGGCCAAGCCCCAGGCCCGACCAACCGATCGCCCCAAAAAGCCATCGTTCTGCCGAAGCTACCCTTCGGTGTTTAGAATAGCGCGGCCGGATCGTCTGTCGTCGCTGTCACACCCCGCTTCCCATTGTACTTGAGAGCGAGAACGTGAATGGGTCCGCATGTGCTTAAAACAAAGAAGAAGTACTTTTTTCTTTCTTTTTCGACTTAAGCACAATAAGCGTTGTGTTTAGCAATTCAGGTTCTTGCACGCAAAACATCTGAAACCGCATAATTAAATAATTATTACAATTTTATTCCATCGTTTAAAAGACAGAGTACACAAATAAATTAAGGCCAAGCATGGCCATACACTTAGTGCTGAAAGCAACACACCTGAAAACAATAAAACGACTAATAAAGCAAATACTACAACAGCTCTCTAGTCTTCAGTGGGGAGAACCCTAGATCATCGTACTCCTGGTCCAGTGGATCAGTCTCCTCAAGCAGCTCGTCCTCAAGGTAATCTGTCTCGTGACCTGACATACATTTCAAACAACATAGAAATGTATGTCAGCAAGAGTCCTTGATAAGCATTAATTATGAATAGGACACTCTGCAAGGTTTTCAAAAGCATTTTTCATGGCAGTTAAAGCATTATGAATAATCGAACAATTATAATTTCTAAGCAGTATGAACAGAAATTACATTAGCATGGCAGTTCTATTATAAGTGAAAGCAGTAAGAGTTCTGCATGTCGTACATATTCAAGATAGCAGTTTTCAAGAGTTCATGAGTGTATCTATCTAGTGTCTAAGGTCCATGTCGTTAATCGAACAGTGAGTGAATCTACCTTCTCGTGCCCTGGAAGGTGACCCGTTCACTTCCTACTAGTGCACGTGAACCCAACCCCACCCACGTGTACTTTACTAGAACACGAGCCAGACTAGCCAAACCTGCCCGTAAGATTTATAATTAGCCAAACCGACCCGCAAGATTTATGATTAGCCAAACCGGCCCGCAAGATTTATGACAAGTCAAACCGGCCCGCAAGAATTAAGATTTTCGAGTGATTTAAGAGATTCATACATGTCAAGTAGTGTTTTGCAATTTATATCGTTACAAGGCATGGAATTCTAACACATAAGTCCGCATAAGTGTGTAACATGGTACAAAAGCAATATCAGCATTTCTCAGTTTATTTGCGAAAAAGCAATTAAATGAAACAATATTTAAAAACAAGTAGAAAAATGCACACTTACCCGATTTTGACTATTTTGGTGCCCACGTGATCATGATGAGAGGCGTGATTTTTCTGCGTGATTAGATTTATAACGTCAAGGCAAAGAATTTTAACTAATTAAAATAATATTAAATTTTCCCTTATAATACACTGTTTAATACTAACATTTGTATATATATTGCTGTTTATAACTAACATACATTATATATATAAACTAACTTATATAACATAACTGTATATATTTATTCTAGAAATAACCCGTGCACACAGTGCACGGAGGGAAAGCCCCCACAAAGAGGATGCAGCGCACGCGCGCAAACGAAAAAGAGTGTGAAATGTCGGTGTGTGTGCCAATATCGTCAAGGGGTTAAAAAAACAATTTCAGGTCGTGTAACGATTGGTTTTTCATGTATTGGATCATTATATAAAATATTATTATTGGTTTCTTTCTCCTTGGTTGTGTTTTCCCTTTCCCGTCTCCATAGTTTTCATTTTCGTTCGTTTCATGTGCTTTCCTAGATTCTTCCGTCGATCGCCGTGTCTGGAGTAAGTCATTCGTGACGGGCTTCATAACGTCGATATCTTAGAGTTAGTACGAGCTTAGGAGACTTAGAAATCCATCCCGGAGCTTCGCGCTCCATTTCGGGATTTTCTGTGCACGTTAGCTGGTACAAGAAGGAGAACAGACCGACTAGATGACGATTTAGTCGGTCGGCAAACCTTCATGGACCGACTAGCGGGCTTGGAAAATTATTCAGGAGTTACTGTTTATCGTTAGTCGGTTTAAGAACGTTTATTGACCGACTAGGTTGCAAACTAGTCGGTCAGCAATTGTTCTTTAACCGACTAGTTCATTGTTCATTTTATTGCCTAAGTTACTGTTTACTCTTAGTCGGTCTAAGAACGTTCATCGATCGACTAGATGTGAAACTAGTCGGTCAGTAGTTGTTCTTTGACCGACTAATTCTAAGTTCATTTTTCGTCAGGAGTTATTGTTTACTCCTAGTCGGTCTGTGTTGATCGACCGACCGACTAGTTCTCGAACTAGTCGGTCACCAATCCTTCTTTGACCGACTAATCATGGTCGAAACCCTAATTCTAGATGCGGCCGCCGGCTTTTTCCTATAAATACCCAAACGTTTTCTTCTTCTTCCCTTCAATCTCTAAACCTATTTTCTTCCCCATTGATCCCTCTTCAACCCTAAATCATTCCTCCTTCCTCTTGAATCATTCCTCCACCTCCCTCTCACTATCTTTGCGCCGGCCACCTCCCCGAGGCCGTCGGAGCTCGTTTTTCAACCGTAGGATTTCCCGGATCCTTCTTCAGCTGTTATTCTAGATCCATTTCGTCGACGTTCATCCGTTGCTATTGAGGTGATAATCTATCCTTTAATCTCTCTTAAACCCACACTTTAGATTAGAAAACCTAATTAAAACGGATTATTAGACGATTAGGATCCTATTATGAAACCGATTTGGAAATCATTGTTCTAATAATTGTTTTGCCGTAACAGTGATCCAATCCGTAGTTTAGCTTGTGTGACGATCCTCATTGCTCGTCAACCCCGGTATCAGGCAAGTGAAACTTGCTATCTCCTTGTTTAGGCCGTGCTTTGGCCATTACCTTGCTTTAGCGTAAAAGAGACTAGACGGTGAAAGGATAGCCGTCTAGACGCCATCGACCTAGCTTGACAACGAAGCTAGATCCGTCACCTTCATCATGCTTGTATGTCACATTTAATTTCATTTAACGGTACGCGTATTATCTGTACATGTCATCCATGCATCTTTAACTGTCATGTTTAATTTCCATTAACAGCACACGAATAATGATTTGGGTTCAATATTGCGTATTTGACCCCCCCCCATTTAGCCCTATTTTGTGCTCATGTGATGCTATATTGATCTCTAGTACATACGTATTTTCTACACATTTATTTATTAGAGAAAACACACTATTTGAGCACAAAACAGTAAATAATGAAGTATTTATGCACTTATTATATTTTTCCTAGCACCGTCTCGATCTCACGATTCCAACGACTATTTATTTGTATTTTTCTGAGATTTGTGCTAATTACTGTGTATTTTTGAATACAGAATACCAATTAATTGGAGAAATACGCAAGGAAATACTCATATACGGACACGTGGTGTAACGACCAGTAATTTTCAACAGTCCAATTTACGTATTTATACATATTTTTAAGAATAAATTTTACATTATAATTGTTAGTCAAGAATTTTCTAACAAAACTGATTTCAAAAATTCTTATAAAAATATTTTAGAGCACTAGACTTAATATAAAGTATTTCAACAAGTTCAGATTTCCTCAAATACCCAAAACATTTCTGTTAAAATTCATCTCCCAAAATTACCGTTTTGATTCGATGAATTTATTTTCTATTCAAACACTTTCAAAACATTTTCAAACTCCTGCAGTAGCATCCTATGATCATTTAGGGCCTCTCACATTAATTTCATAATTTTCGGATATCATTTCAGTAGAGAACCCGCAAACCCGCTTTCCAAACGTTTTGGCCAAAAACTAGTATTCCCGTAGCCCAAACCCTGAAACGGACTTCATATTCGCGATCCTCACAACGATACGATCCCGTGGGTATGTTTTCGTAATTTTACGGACACGTTTACTAGTAGGGGCAAAATCGTAATTTTGTTTTTGTATTTTACTAATTAACTTAATTACCCAAACCTAATTACTTACCATCACCTACCCCCAAACTTAGCAGCCCTGGGTTTTTCACGTGGGTTAACCTGTTCTAAACTTAGTCAAGCTTCCAACCCCCTAATTTATTACACTTTGACTAAATTAAATGTTAAACATATACTTAATTCCCTATTTAATCATAACCCCTACCTAACTTTGTCGGCACACTGAGAAAATCGTGGGTTTGATTCTCCACGTTCATTTCCCTTCAACCCCCTGTTTATTAGTCTTATATATTATATTATAATACATCTTAAGTCTTATTTAATCCCCATCTCCCCTCTCTCTCATATTAAAAAAAAAACAGAACCCCTTCATCTTCAACCCACAGGCTTCATCCCCTCACTCCATCTCGTTCACAAACCATTTGATATCAACCCAACCTCTCACCCGCAAGGCAACCAAACCCTCTCCTTCTTCTTCGTTCCCTTCTCCGAATGCTTCACCCTTACAAACCCATCGCCGGAGCATCGGAGCTCCGACCAAGCAAGCCGCCACCGTGAACGAAGCCCACGGCCCCGCCGTCGATCCCGATCGGTGCCGCCCGCGCCCGTACACCCACGCCGAGCCCGGTACATCGCCCCGCCCTCGATCCGCCGTCTCAACCGCTGATCTCCGCCGACCGCATCTCGAATCCCGCCGCCCCGCCGTCCACGCGCCGCCCGCAGTCCCCCCAGCCGCCGCCGTACGCCCGAACGTCGGCCCCCCGCTGATCCGACACTCAGTCGCCGCCGCCCCCGCCCCTCGCGTCGCCGGAGCGCCGCCGCCAAACCCCCTTGGCCAGCCACCCCCTCCGATTGTCCCCTCCGATTGTCGAAGAACAGGGGCGCGCGCATTTGCGTGAGTTGAAAGGAAACGCAATTAAATTGAAACGAAGCACAGTTTGGTGCCTGTGCGTGAGGTGAAAACAATCACAATTTGATTTAAATTTAGTAAATAATAACTATATAATAAATTTATGAATAGTAATTTTGATGTAGGTAACAGACGACACAACGGATACCATCAGAAGATTCGCGCCTTCGTCACGAACGTGTAGGCATCAGTATCGTCTCAATCCGATACTTGGTTTTCAAGTTATGATTTTTCGAAGTTTATTGTTATAGTTTTAATACGTATAAATACGTATATACTCGTATAAATACGCGTATATGTAGATATAAATGAGTTTAATTGGTTTAAAATTCATAGTAAAATACTTAAGTGGCCAGAAAAATGTGTGGATAGTCCCAGAAAATCAGAAACGACATTTCGGATCCAATGGCGCTGGTCTTATCTTGACCAGACGTCTACTTTTTTTCAAAATGATTTTTCGAACCTAAAGATTAAATACGTATAAATCTTTTTAAAAATTGTAACTCGTTGTTTTCGTCACAAAAATATGTGATAAAATTATATGTGATAATAAACTTCGGGACGGTCGTTTCGACTATTTATTCCTGTAATTCCGACTTGTATTGTTCCCGTAAGAAATTACGGAAGATACGCGTCACTTAAGTATTTTAGGGTTTTAAGCTATTTCTAAGTTTTTAAAAATTATAAAAAAATTACAGAAGCTTCTGAAAATTCTCTTCTCTTGCAGTAAAATCTAAATAATTATTTTAGGTTTATATAAAAATTTTAAATATTTTCCGACACCGTTTTAACGAGTTTAAAAATCAAACTAACCTAATTATTAAATAGGAAAAAGTCGTGTTTTTTCTAAAATAAGTATTTTGTGTTGCAGGTACAGACTCTGGTATACCAACTTCTGAGGAAGCCCTAGATCCTCTTCCGGCTTACTACAACGGTATAAATTTTGGTAAGTCACGATAGGTTCTAACCTTAGAAATCTAGCCACTGTGCTCGTACGAACTTGTAGCACCGCACTACTACGTGCTCGAAGCACGGAAACATACGCCACTTACTTGTGTTGGACTTGACTTGGAACATTTCGTGGAACAATCATGTAAAGAACTTGTACTTGACACATCACCGGGTTTTGGGGTAACTCATAGTTTGCGAGAGTACGGGAGTGACTAGAGTTTGGTCTACCTGTCCTGTCGCCTGTGTTTCGGCGCCCTGTCCTGCTGCCTGCGTTTCGGCAAACCATACTGCTGCCTGGGTACCGGCATTCGTCTGGGTAGCACCCAGGCAAGAGACAAACTGAACGGTCACATATTGTACTCTCCGACTTGAGTCACGTAGTTCTAGTGGAGCTTGCACAGTTACTTCTTTACAGTCATGCACTTTACTTTCTGCACTTATAGCACTTTACTTTCTGCACTTGTAGCACTTTACTTTCTGCACTTGTACAGACACTACACCGTACTTTACTTCTGCTTGTCATACTTGTACAGTACTCCTTTTCTTTGTTTAGAATCTTTGTGACTTACCTTCGGTTCCACTTGTGGCACCGACAGACGAAGATCAGATTGAGGAGATTGCTCCAGAGTATGAGGAGCCTGCGTACGACCCGGAGGCCACAGAGTTTTAGTTACTTTTCTGTCGGAGTGTGTATTGTACTATGTATTTCCGTTTCTGCATTTCCTTTCAGTATTTCCTTTCATGTATTGGTGTGAGAGAGTGTTGGTTGTTGTATTTTAATTTGGACTGTAATAATGTCTGTAAGCTGGTTTGAGTGTTGTTGGTACATCTCTGCGTTGTGGCTATGCTGAATTCACTGGTAAACTGCGGAACCTGCGAAATAAACCGAATAAGTAACGGGCCCCCGAGAGCGGGTCGTTACAGGTTTGGCGGCCCATGCAGGTCTGTGCAAAATACCTCGTGAACAGTGTAGCAAAACCAGGGTGTATCGTATACGATACTCGACTAAGCTGACATTTCTTTGGATGCAGGTTCGACACTCGAAAGACAGATGGAGACCCTTCGGAGAACCCCAATGGAGTTGATCTATCCGACCTTAATAAGAAGTCATTAACAAAACCTAAATTTTGATAGGATTAACTAGTTGTTAATAAAAATCGTTCTGTATCGGTGGCACTCATATGAATGATAATCTTCCTTCAATGGACCATGATACCGGTCAATGTGCTTGGCTAAAGTCTGTTGGATCAACCTAGCTAGACTGGGCATAAGTGATCCTGGCTTAGTCACTTCCCTGGCCGTGTCCGCTGGACCGCAAGGACGTGAATCATGATTATGTAACACCATCGATCTTCATCACTAGCACCCCTTTCTTTAGCTAGTGATGGCCTACTGATTATTTTTTTTCTTCCTAAATCGCGTTTAGTTCGCTTGAACTCTAGGTACGTTTATTCTAAGGAGGGTAGCATTCAATTTTCGATCACCAGAAGTTCGAGTTCGACAACGGAAGCGGATCGAAGGACGCTCAGAAGTATTGGAGGATGGTGCTAGAGATTTTGAGACGAGCCAAACCTGACGTGTAAGTGTAGGCTGTTTGCGTCTTTTGAGCTAGTGTTTCTCTTCTAGCCCCTACTTCTATCTTGTAACCGTCTTTTTCTCTCCAAGGGTTTGACTTCCTTTCCCACCGACCACCTTCCTCCCCCCTCTTTATTTCGTTTGTCCGTTTCCCCCTCGAGACCCGTGCCCGCCGAACCCTACCCTACCTAACCCCGACTTCGGTGCCCCCCTTTCTCTCTTTTAACCCCCTCCTTCCTCCCCAAGCCACCCCCGTGATTCCCCTTCGCCCCGGCATTGCCTACTCCTCCTCCCGGCCTCTTTCCCAAGCGAGCTCGCCATCTCACCCGAAGCCCCGCCAGCCTCTGCTCCACTCCATCGGAAGTCCCTGCCATGGATCGTCAACCAGCCGCAGCTCTCATCGTCGAGGACCCGCAATCACCAATGGCCCTTCGACGTTCTGTTTTGGGATTTTTGGCCTTGGCGACAACCCTCGTCGCCACCCTCGCTACCGCCGCTTGGCTGGGATCTTGGGAAGCCGTGATCATTGGGCTTCTCTTGAGCTCTATGCCATGGGTTTCACCCAGTTTAGGCTTCCTCTTACGTCTACTCCTTGTGGTGTGCGGAAAAGCGTGTTTTTGGTTGTTCATTTGTTGGGTAATGTTGGGTGTTGCGAATATCGAGTATTGGTCTACGGAAGGAGTGATGGCGATGACTATTGGCATGATATTGGCCTTGGGTGTTGAAGTTGGATGTAGGCTTTGTGCTTGGCTCTGGATGAGAGCTTGGATCTTGCCTTATTGTGGGATAGTATGGAGATTGACGGAAGGAATGCTAGCAGTGAGTACTGACTTAGAGTGTTGGCCTTGTACTTACCTTTGGGCGGTGATTTGGACGTTAGCATGTGGTTAGGCCTTATGGAAATTGATATTGTTGGTGGATTAGTCGATACATGCTATATTATGAACAACATCTGTGGCTAGACCCCGTTAGTCACCAGTAGCACGAATAAACTTTATAGTCTTCCGGTTTATGTGGTTTAAATAGCTTGCTACTGGCTTATCACCTCAGGTTCCAAGTTCGAACAGAGGTTGTCATCATAATAGCCCTCATTTTCATGTGATGTTATCATCTCATGTTAATTTTCGACTACTTGAGAAGTCAGAGTAACTATTGTGATGATACTAGGTTTCGAAAATAGTTACGGAAGCTATGGTGATGTTAATAGTATATATTTATTAGTAATATCTCTTGTTTTCTTGATGCTATAATATCATCTCATATTTCGTGTTATTTACAGCCTGATTTACAAAGATTGCTCTTTTCTATCTTTTATTTGCTTGAGCTTCTTCATAACATCAATTATTTGTTTCAAAAATATTTTTAAATTCCGAGGACGGAATTATTTTAAGGAGGGTAGAATGTAACGACCAGTAATTTTCAACAGTCCAATTTACGTATTTATACGTATTTTTAAGAATAAATTTTACATTATAAATGTTAGTCAAGAATTTTCTAACAAAACTGATTTCAAAAATTCTTATAAAAATATTTTAGAGCACTAGACTTAATATAAAGTATTTCAACAATTTCAGATTTCCTCAAATACCCAAAACATTTCTGTTAAAATTCATCTCCCAAAATTACCGTTTTGATTCGATGAATTTATTTTCTATTCAAACACTTTCAAAACATTTTCAAACTCCTGCAGTAGCATCCTATGATCATTTAGGGCCTCTCACATTAATTTCATAATTTTCGGATATCATTTCAGTAGAGAACCCGCAAACCCGCTTTCCAAACGTTTTGGCCAAAAACTAGTATTCCCGTAGCCCAAACCCTGAAACGGACTTCATATTCGCGATCCTCACAACGATACGATCCCGTGGGTATGTTTTCGTAATTTTACGGACACGTTTACTAGTAGGGGCAAAATCGTAATTTTGTTTTTGTATTTTACTAATTAACTTAATTACCCAAACCTAATTACTTACCATCACCTACCCCCAAACTTAGCAGCCCTGGGTTTTTCACGTGGGTTAACCTGTTCTAAACTTAGTCAAGCTTCCAACCCCCTAATTTATTACACTTTGACTAAATTAAATGTTAAACATATACTTAATTCCCTATTTAATCATAACCCCTACCTAACTTTGTCGGCACACTGAGAAAATCGTGGGTTTGATTCTCCACGTTCATTTCCCTTCAACCCCCTGTTTATTAGTCTTATATATTATATTATAATACATCTTAAGTCTTATTTAATCCCCATCTCCCCTCTCTCTCATATTAAAAAAAAAACAGAACCCCTTCATCTTCAACCCACAGGCTTCATCCCCTCACTCCATCTCGTTCACAAACCATTTGATATCAACCCAACCTCTCACCCGCAAGGCAACCAAACCCTCTCCTTCTTCTTCGTTCCCTTCTCCGAATGCTTCACCCTTACAAACCCATCGCCGGAGCATCGGAGCTCCGACCAAGCAAGCCGCCACCGTGAACGAAGCCCACGGCCCCGCCGTCGATCCCGATCGGTGCCGCCCGCGCCCGTACACCCACGCCGAGCCCGGTACATCGCCCCGCCCTCGATCCGCCGTCTCAACCGCTGATCTCCGCCGACCGCATCTCGAATCCCGCCGCCCCGCCGTCCACGCGCCGCCCGCAGTCCCCCCAGCCGCCGCCGTACGCCCGAACGTCGGCCCCCCCGCTGATCCGACACTCAGTCGCCGCCGCCCCCCGCCCCTCGCGTCGCCGGAGCGCCGCCGCCAAACCCCCTTGGCCAGCCACCCCCTCCGATTGCCCCCTCCGATTGTCGAAGAACAGGGGCGCGCGCATTTGCGTGAGTTGAAAGGAAACGCAATTAAATTGAAACGAAGCACAGTTTGGTGCCTGTGCGTGAGGTGAAAACAATCACAATTTTATTTAAATTTAGTAAATAATAACAATATAATAAATTTATGAATAGTAATTTTGATGTAGGTAACAGACGACACAACGGATACCATCAGAAGATTCGCGCCTTCGTCACGAACGTGTAGGCATCAGTATCGTCTCAATCCGATACTTGGTTTTCAAGTTATGATTTTTCGAAGTTTATTGTTATAGTTTTAATACGTATAAATACGTATATACTCGTATAAATACGCGTATATGTAGATATAAATGAGTTTAATTGGTTTAAAATTCATAGTAAAATACTTAAGTGGCCAGAAAAATGTGTGGATAGTCCCAGAAAATCAGAAACGACATTTCGGATCCAATGGCGCTGGTCTTACCTTGACCAGACGTCTACTTTTTTTCAAAATGATTTTTCGAACCTAAAGATTAAATACGTATAAATCTTTCTAAAAATTGTAACTCGTTGTTTTCGTCACAAAAATATGTGATAAAATTATATGTGATAATAAACTTCGGGACGGTCGTTTCGACTATTTATTCCTGTAATTCCGACTTGTATTGTTCCCGTAAGAAATTACGGAAGATACGCGTCACTTAAGTATTTTAGGGTTTTAAGCTATTTCTAAGTTTTTAAAAATTATAAAAAAATTACAGAAGCTTCTGAAAATTCTCTTCTCTTGCAGTAAAATCTAAATAATTATTTTAGGTTTATATAAAAATTTTAAATATTTTCCGACACCGTTTTAACGAGTTTAAAAATCAAACTAACCTAATTATTAAATAGGAAAAAGTCGTGTTTTTTCTAAAATAAGTATTTTGTGTTGCAGGTACAGACTCTGGTATACCAACTTCTGAGGAAGCCCTAGATCCTCTTCCGGCTTACTACAACGGTATAAATTTTGGTAAGTCACGATAGGTTCTAACCTTAGAAATCTAGCCACTGTGCTCGTACGAACTTGTAGCACCGCACTACTACGTGCTCGAAGCACGGAAACATACGCCACTTACTTGTGTTGGACTTGACTTGGAACATTTCGTGGAACAATCATGTAAAGAACTTGTACTTGACACATCACCGGGTTTTGGGGTAACTCATAGTTTGCGAGAGTACGGGAGTGACTAGAGTTTGGTCTACCTGTCCTGTCGCCTGTGTTTCGGCGCCCTGTCCTGCTGCCTGCGTTTCGGCAAACCATACTGCTGCCTGGGTACCGGCATTCGTCTGGGTAGCACCCAGGCAAGAGACAAACTGAACGGTCACATATTGTACTCTCCGACTTGAGTCACGTAGTTCTAGTGGAGCTTGCACAGTTACTTCTTTACAGTCATGCACTTTACTTTCTGCACTTATAGCACTTTACTTTCTGCACTTGTAGCACTTTACTTTCTGCACTTGTACAGACACTACACCGTACTTTACTTCTGCTTGTCATACTTGTACAGTACTCCTTTTCTTTGTTTAGAATCTTTGTGACTTACCTTCGGTTCCACTTGTGGCACCGACAGACGAAGATCAGATTGAGGAGATTGCTCCAGAGTATGAGGAGCCTGCGTACGACCCGGAGGCCACAGAGTTTTAGTTACTTTTCTGTCGGAGTGTGTATTGTACTATGTATTTCCGTTTCTGCATTTCCTTTCAGTATTTCCTTTCATGTATTGGTGTGAGAGAGTGTTGGTTGTTGTACTTTAATTTGGACTGTAATAATGTCTTTAAGCTGGTTTGAGTGTTGTTAGTACATCTCTGCGTTGTGGCTATGCTGAATTCACTGGTAAACTGCGGAACCTGCGAAATAAACCGAATAAGTAACGGGCCCCCGAGAGCGGGTCGTTACACGTGGCAGCATCTCAAGCGTCGGAGATGGATCGGACGGCCGCTGCAAATTGTGCGACGCGGCTCGCTGGGCGCCGTTGGATCGCCATCCAACGGCGCAGATCCGCGCTCTCGTCGACTGCGGATTATTTTTCTCGACTTCATCCCGGCCGTTCGATGCCGATCGGACGGCTCACAGCCGCGTAGCGAACTAAGCAGCGGAGCGTCTCGGGGGTCCACGTGGCGGCCATCGGATCTATCCCCGCATCATCGAACGGCTCGCGATCACCCCGCATTCGAACTCAGAAGCAGCGACGTGGCGTCAGCGGAGCCGTGCGATCGCGATTGAACGGTGGAGATTAACCCCGAGGCGGATGCGGATCTACGAAGCGATGGGCGCGATCCTTGGAGGACACGTGCCGCGACGACATCGAATCCCGCTGCGATCGACGGTCGGGAATTGACCCGCTTTAGATCAACGGCCCAGATGCGTTCGGGTGCGAATACTGTGCGGGTTTGAACCCGTTAAGCCCAATAAACCCGCAATCTTATTATTTAAGCGTATTCTAGGGTTTTGGGGATTATAATTGGCGTATTGGAGCACTTAGGAGCCGTATTTTCTTCTGCAAAAATTCTGTAAAATTCCAGAGCCTAGTTTCTAATTTCCTGAGAGTTTTGAAGACTTTTCAGAGAGATTTGGTGATATTCTCTTCAACTTTAGCTTGTATTTGGGTGTTTTAGCTTGTATTTTGCCTCTAAACTTCCGTATTTTGCTATTAAACCTATGAATTCTGATCTGAAAATTGTTTATTTCTGCACAATGAGTAGCTAAATATTTTATGTGCATGGTATGGAGTAATTAGGTGATGTGAATCGTATTCTTTGGTTGTATTATTGCGCTTAATCGCTATATTTGCTAAAGTTTAATCGTCGCTCTTAAATCCACTTTTACAAATTCCAAAAGAATTGTTCTAGTTGATGATCACCCCACAAGGGTGAGATTTGATCTCTCCAAAAGAGAGCTTCATACTTCATATATACGTTTACAACTTTAGCGATATATTATTAGAATTGATGCGTTAACTCCCAAAAGGACATCTTCCGACGATTCGCTCCCAAAAGGAGGTTTCGTTGTGTTATACTTGATCAACCAAAGTTTACGATTCGCTGATCCTAATGAACCCATGCCATGTACATGCCTTTTATATCTATTTTTCACAAACTAGAATTCGTTGTTTGCATTGATCGCACGTAACAATCCCATCACCACACACTTTTTATATCACTTTCACCATCGCTATTAAAGTGTTTAGATTTTATTCGTAGTTACTCTATTTGATTTAGACTTGTGGTTTCAACAGATTCTCCCGAGGATTCGACATCTGGACTCCCAGATTTTACTACTTGAACGGACTCTTGCGCTTGAGAGAAGCACCTTTCGGAGCCCACCAAGTTTTTGGCGCCGTTGCCGGGGAGAACGGTTTGTTACTACGGTTTAATTCATTCAGAGGACCTTCGGTGAGATCCTTCCACTTTATTGTATATAAACTTTTGTTTGCTTTCATTTAAAAAAATATATATTTATGCTAGTGTATGTGGCATAGGACTCCTAGGACACATAGGTTGACTCGACGTTTTGATATGGCTAATAATAATATGGATGAAAATTTTATCAACAATAACGAGAATAATGTGCAACCTGGAGTGCCTAGGACTTTAAAAGATTTACTTCGACCCACTAGGACTAGCACTGCTTCATGCTTTGTTTTACCTGCCGATGCAAATTCTTTCAATTTTAAACCTGGGGTGATCCAACTCTTACCCACCTTTCATGGGTTAGACAAGGAAAATTCATATCTTCATATTAAAGGATTTGAGGAGGTTTGCTTGACATGCTTTGATGGGAAAACTAGCGAGGATACGATATATCTTAAACTGTTCCCATTTTCATTGAAAGACAAAGCTAAGAATTGGTTGAATGCATTGCCATCACGTTCTATTACTACATGGATTGATTTGCAGGCTGAATTTCTAAAGAAGTTTTTTCCTATTCACAGGACACAGGGACTGAAGCGGCAGATTATGAACTTTGCCCAGAAAAGCGAGGAAACATTCTACCAGGCATTTGAAAGGTTTAATGAGTTGCTGCTCGCATGTCCGCACAATGGCTTCGACAAAAGCAGGATTATTGGCTTCTTCTACGATGGACTGCAGCCGCAAATGAAGCAATTTGTAGAGATGATGTGCAATGGAGGATTCTTTGATAAAGAGCCAGACGAAGCTTGGACGTACCTGGAGGAGATAGCAGAAAATGCGCAGACATGGGACACTACTTCAGACTACGAGAGAGGAGGCCATTCTGCACCATCCCAGCCTACGCGAGGAGTGACTTATAATTTGAAGCAAGAGGATGCGTTGGAGGCAAAGATGGAGGCCATGATCTCAAACAAGCTTCATGCAATGAATTTGAAAGAGGCCAAGGCAGTTGAGATAGAGCAGGTTTGCGCACTTTGCGACGTCAGTGGCCATGACACCAGTGCATGCCCCACACTTCCAGCCTTAAAGAGCATGTTAGGAAATCCTACTTGGGTGAATCAAGTTTCTTCGAACTACCAGAACTTCAATTCCAACAAGGGGTGGCGCAACAATCCAAACTTGAACTGGGGCCCCAATCAGCAGACTCAGCAGCAGCAGGCCCCCCTCCGTTCCGACAACCTCAATACAACAACAACAACTATTAAGGTGGGAACCAGAGGAGGGACCCTGAGCCAGTGCAACAACAGCAGATGCAACCATTTGGCGATGCGCTTCAGCAGCTTATCCAATTGCAACAAGCTCAGATGCAGCAGCAGCAGGCTCAATTTCAGGCTCAGCAGACTCAGAATCAGCAGATGAGCGAGAGCTTGGCGAGGCTTACAGCGACATTAGAAAAAGGTAAGCTTCCATCTCAGTCAATTCCAAATCCTAATATGGGCTCATCTTCTTCTGCAGGAAATAATATGAAGCCTTGCCAAGCGGTGTCCACTTTGAGAAGTGGAAAGGAAATTCAGAAGCCTGATCCACCGAGCAAACAAGCTGAGCAGGAAGAGGAAATTCAGATCCAAGAAGAGGGAATTAAAGAACAAGAGGAGATGCAGGAAGAGAGCACGGACGTGGGTGTGAGCAAAAGCGTCATTAAAGAGAAGGAACCCGCAGCATATGTACCTGCAGCACCCTACCCTCATCGGCTACTTCAGAAAAGCAAAGATAAGTATCAAACTGAAATTCGTGAAATTTTTCAGAAGTGCCAGATCAATATTCCATTGCTTGATGCTATTAATCAAATACCTGCCTATGCTAAATTTCTGAAAGATTTGTGCACTGTTAAAAGAAAGTTAAATGTGAAAAAGAAAGCATTCTTGACTGAACAGGTTAGTTCTATTGTGCAACAAAATACACCACCTAAATTTAGAGACCCTGGATCACCCACCATCACTTGCACCATTGGCACTAAGAAAATTGGAAATGCTTTATTGGATTTAGGATCTAGTGTCAATATATTGACATACCCTATTTTTGTGCAGCTTGGGTTAGGACAGCTAAAGCCTACATCTGTTATATTGCAACTAGCTGATAGATCTATTAAAGTTCCTAAGGGATGCATTGAGGATGTCCTCGTTCAGGTGGACAAATTTTACTACCCCGCGGACTTTATAGTTCTAGACATCCAGGGACCCCAAACTGCCAATGCTACTCCTATCATCCTAGGTAGACCATTCCTAGCTACATGCAACGCTTTAATAAATTGTAGAGATGGTCAACTGAAACTAACTTTTGGCAACATGACTTTGGACTTGAATATTTTTAATACTTGCAAGTTGCCACATGTAGATGATGAGATTGAGAGGGTGCATATGATTGATTCGTTGGTGGATGATTATATTTGTTCTGAATTTTGTGATGATGCTTCTATTGTTGAGACTTTTATTGGTGATTCTGATGACATGTCTTTTGTGCAGGAGAACGTGAAGGAGCTCAATGCAGTATGGGAGCCTAGGTTCGAGGCTTTGCCACCTAATGCATCAATTCAAATTTCATCTGAGGTGGAGGATCCAAAGCCAGAGTTGAAGCCACTTCCTGACTATCTTAAGTATGCTTTTCTTGGCGATGAAAACAGCTTCCCTGTGGTAATATCTTCTAAACTTTCTTTAGAGCAGGAAAGCTCATTACTTGATGTGCTGAGGAAACATAGAGGTGCTATTGGTTGGTCCATTGCTGACATAAAAGGTATAAGCCCTATTGTATGCATGCATCACATTTATTTAGAGGATGACGCCAAACCCACTAGAGAAATGCAACGTAGGTTAAATCCAACATTAAAAGAAGTGGTGAAAGGCGAGGTACTAAAATTGTTAGATGCAGGCATTATTTATCCTATTTCTGACAGCAAGTGGGTTAGCCCTACACAGGTTGTTCCTAAAAAGTCTGGCCTCACCGTGGTTAAAAACGAGAATAATGAGCTTATCCCAGTTAGAGCCACCACAGGTTGGAGGATGTGTATAGACTATAGGAAGTTGAACTCCCGAACTAGAAAAGATCATTTCCCTCTTCCATTTCTTGACCAAATTTTAGAGAGGGTGGCTGGACATGAATATTATTGCTTTCTAGACGGTTATTCATGTTATTACCAGATTGAGATTGCACCTGATGACCAGGAAAAGACCACTTTTACCTGTCCCTTTGGTGCTTTTGCATTTAAACGAATGCCGTTTGGTTTATGTAATGCTCCAGCTACTTTTCAGCGATGCATGCTCAGTATTTTTGATGATATGGTTAAGAAAATCGTTGAGGTATTTATGGATGATTTTTCAGTATATGGTAGCTCTTTTCATGATTGTTTGGCTAACTTGGCTCTTGTTCTTGACAGGTGCATTGAAAAGAACCTCCTATTGAATTGGGAGAAGTGTCATTTTATGACCACAGAGGGACTTGTCCTAGGTCACCTGGTTTCTAAAGATGGTATACAGGTAGACAGAGCCAAGGTAGCGGTAATTGAGAAGCTACCAAGTCCTAAATGCGTGAAGGACATCAGATCATTTTTGGGACATGCAGGATTTTATAGGCGGTTCATCAAAGATTTTAGCGCAATATCTCGCCCTCTTTGCAACTTACTTACTTTAATTGTGGACTTTATTTGGACACCTGAGTGTCAACTTTCTTTTGAAACTTTAAAGAAGTTGCTGATTTCTGCTCCTATTTTGCAGGTGCCAGACTGGTCCCTACCATTTGAAATAATGTGTGATGCAAGCAATTACGCAGTTGGTGCAGTCCTAGGCCAAAGAAAAGACAAAGTTCCAGTAGTGATTTACTACGCCAGCAAGACATTAAATGACGCTCAAAGGAATTATACAACAACAGAGAAGGAGTTGCTGGCAGTAGTCTTTGCGTTGGAAAAATTCAGGAGCTATATTTTAGGATCACCAATTTTGATATATACTGATCACTCTGCTTTAAAATATTTATTATCTAAAAAAGATGCTAAGCCTCGATTGATACGATGGATTTTATTGTTGCAGGAGTTCAATGTCACAATCAAGGACAAGAAAGGCGTGGAGAATCTAGTAGCTGACCATTTATCACGTTTGACAGTAGGCTTTGATTCAGCAGATGTGCCTTTGAAGGACTCCTTTCCCGACGAGCATCTTTTTAGCGTTTCCACCTCTCCATGGTATACTGATATCGTTAATTATCTGGTAACTGGTAAGACCCCTGACACTTGGTCTCTTCAAGACTTTAAACGGTTCAAGTACGAGGTAAAATATTTCTTCTTTGATGATCCGTACTTATATAAATATTGTAGTGACCAAATTGTTAGGAGATGCATTCCTGATCATGAAATAACCAGTGTGATACAATTTTGCCATGATGGAGTATGTGGTGGACACTTTTCAGCGAACAAAACTGTGGCAAAAATCTCGCAATGTGGCTTTTATTGGCCATCTATGTTTAAAGACACATTTCATTATTGCAAGACTTGTGCTGCATGCCAACAATTAGGGGGTATTACTAAACGTAACATGATGCCTTTAAACCCCATTTTAGAAATTGAAATATTTGATTGTTGGGGCATAGACTTCATGGGACCTTTCCCACCTTCATTTGGATATGCCTATATTTTGGTTTGTATTGATTATGTTTCTAAATGGGTGGAAGCTATTCCTTGCAGGTCGAACGACACTTCCGTTGTGCTTAAGTTCCTTAAATAGAACATTTTCTCTAGGTTTGGAGTGCCAAAGGCCTTGATCAGTGATGGAGGGTCTCATTTTTGCAACCGCATGTTCGCTACTTTAATGAAGAGGTTTGGGGTCACACATAAAGTTTCTACTCCGTATCACCCCCAAACCAATGGTCAAGCAGAGTTAGCAAATAGAGAGATCAAAGGAATTTTGCAGAAAACGGTGAATCCATCAAGAAAAGATTGGAGTTTGCGCTTACCTGAAGCGTTGTAGGCCTACAGGACGGCCTACAAAACAATTTTGGGGATGTCACCTTACCGTCTAGTATTTGGGAAGTCTTGTCACTTACCTGTTGAGATAGAGCATAGATCTTATTGGGCTATAAAGAAAATGAATTTTGATACTGATGTCTCTTTTTCTTCTCGCAGGTTACAATTGTTAGAGCTAGAGGAGTTGAGGAGAAATGCGTACGACAACGCTAAAATATCAAAAGAAAGGATGAAATCCGTCCACGACATGATGATCTTGAGGAAGGAGTTCACCCCAGGCCAAAAAGTACTCCTATACAATTCCAGGCTGCACATCTTTCCTGGGAAGCTTCGCTCTAGGTGGTATGGACCTTTCGTCGTCAAAGAAGTTTTCCCACATGGCGTTGTGCTCTTACTAAATGAAAAAGATGGAAGCGAGTTCAAGGTGAATGGCCAGAGATTGAAACATTTTCATGAGCCTTGGACCAATGAAGCGAGCACCATGGATCTCACAGACCCACCTTCGGGTGGGAATTAATCAGGTGTGTTCTTTCCATGATTCCATCTTCCTAACATTGAGGACAATGTCTATTTTAAGTTGGGGGAGGGAAATAACTTTTAGGATTTTTATTTGCTTTTTCTTTTTCTTTTAGGACTTTTATTTTCTTTTTCTTTTTCTTTTAGGATTTTATTTTTTTAGTTCCCTTTTTGCATTGAAAAAAATTTTTGAGTTAAGAAATATCACCAAAGTCTATCTTTACCTAGAAATGACCCCTATGTGATGAAATTTCTCGATATTTATTCACCACCGTACACTCGTGATTTATTTTTCCCACCACTATTATTCAACATTTCAATCTCATTTTACATGAATTTGAGTGCTTGTGGTGAATTTCTTTCTACACATCTCAATGGCAAGATTAATTGATGCCTTAATGAATCTAGAAATTATGGATTAGCAAGTGGTATGCTCTCATTGGAACACACCAAAGTTCATGCACCAATAATTCATAAATTAACTGGAGCATTGTTTTTTATCTCGTATTCATTGCCATTTGCATGCTTGGTGTGATTTTGGGTAGAAAAACGTACCACGTCATTTGAAATGATTAGGATACCCATTCTTGTGAAAATTTAAAGAAGAGGAAGTTATCTTGCCACGTTGTTTATGCATACACAAAAGAAGAAAAAAATGAGATGAATGAGGAAGAAAAAAATGAATAAATGTGCTATTAAAAATGAGGGCGAGGTGTTTGCGGACGCCGAGCTTGAGCATGTGTTGGACGAGGACTTCGTGGACACGGGTGATCAGTCTTAGGGGCTATCTGTGTAGTTGCTTAGCTGTTGTAGTTGTAGGTACGTAGCACCGTGGTCTTGTCTTTATGTTTTCGTTGTGGGCCGGCTTGTGGCCATAGAATCTTTTGTTGTAGCCTGGTGGATTTTCTGGATGTTGAACTTTTTGTTTTCAGTTGGACAAATTCTTTGAAATATGAGATTTTATTTCTTTCTCCTTTTGTTATTATCTTTGTTCTGTTCGTGGTTACAGGGACCTGCTTATGTTTCATTGACGCTTATCAGGCGTGCAGCTTCACCGCTCCACGCCAGTGCGGACCTTCTCACGTCTCGCCTCCACTTTTGGGAAGCGGGGCGTGACAGATTTTGTTGGTGGCCCATGCAGGTCCCTATGTGACTGTGAATGTCGGAATGATGATAATAATATTAGAATGTCCAATAAACGAAGTTCGACATCCGAGTCATTAAGCTATGAGTCTAATTATTTCGTTTCTGTGTCATTTAGATTGCAGGAAGGCGAAATACCCGCGATGGTGGTGGTGTGCTCCCTCATGTTAAGGAGCTTGATCGGGAGCCCACCAATGGGGAGCTGATGAGGATGATGATGCAGATGATGCAGATTCAGCAGGGCGTGCTTCTGCAGGTCCAGAATGCTCCGGTTGCTCGAGCTGCTCGGGCAGTGGAAGCCCCTCGCCCTGAGCCTGGAGCGAAGCAGTTCCGAGAGCTGGGTCCTGCATATTTTGATGGAACTGAAGGTCCACTAGCTGCTGATGAGTGGATGAGGAATATTGAGGACAATTTGAAGATGTCCAAGGTCAACGAGGTTGGTTGGGTTAACTTGGCGAAGTGCCAGCTGAGGGACAATGCCCGAAACTGGTGGGATGCGGAGGAGAAGATGTTGGAGGAGCCGATAGTTTGGGCTACCTTCAAGGCCAGATTTGATGAGGAGTTCTTTCCAAAGGCGGCCAAGAAGGAGATGCTTCAGCGCTTTATAGATCTGAAGCAGGGGAGCTCGACGGTGGATCAGTACCACCAAGAGTTCACGAGGCTTAGTCGGTTTGCACCGAAGATGGTGCAGGACACTGAGGAGAGGGCTCAGAGGTTCCTTCAGGGACTTGCCTGGGAGCTTCAGAGTTTTGTGACCTCTTCCGATCTAGAGTCTTACCAGAAGGTATTAGTGGCTGCGCGGAGGCAGGAGCTGAATTTGAACCAGAGGAGAGGATTATCTTCTGGGGCTGGGAAGATGCCTATGGAGCAGGCGAGAGCTGTGGTTAGGCCTGTATTCAAGACTAACCAGCATGTTCAGTTCAAGAGGCCAGGAGGGCCAAATCAGAAGACTTGCCATTTCTGTGGCAAGACCGGACACATCAAGGAATCGTGAAGGAGATTCCTGGGGTAGTGTATTGTCTGCGGGGATCCTACACATACTATCAGAGAGTGCCCGAAGTCGAAGCAGCCTTGGAGGGCACCTATTGCAGCTCAGCCATTGCAGTAGAGAGCCCCTATGCCCGCTGGACGTGGATCACCCCTTGTTCCACAGAGGCAGGCCTTTCGGCAGGCAGTTCCACCGAGGGGGCAGGCTTTTCTGATGACCGAGGAGGAGAGCATGGCTGTGGATGAGGTTATATCAGGTAACTTTCCGTCTAGCTGTTTCCTTCTTAGTTGGTTGATTGTTAGATTATGATTGGTTGTTTGCATAGGTTGTTTGCTAGAATAAGGTTTGATTGCTAGACTGTTTGTTAGGTGTGGTTTTGGTTTGCACATTTCCTGCACGAGTCCTCTTTGACTCAGGTGCGTCGATGTGCATTTTGGCCCGGAGCTTCGTGGAGAAGCATTCCTTGTCGACGTCCTCTCTTCCCAAGAGTTGGAATATCGTTACAGGGAATGGTGTGGTCTCGGTGCATCGTGGGTGCAATTCTTGCTCTGTGGTGGTTTGTGGACATGAGCTTTATACTGATTTTATTGTCCACGACATCACCAACTACGATGCGGTCCTTGGGATGGATTGGCTTGTGAGCTTCTATGCTACGATCGACTGTCGGAGGAAGAAGGTGGTGTTCGAGATTCCCAGACATCCAGTATTTGAGTTCAGTCGAGGTAGCAGTTCACTTGGTCCGGTCAGATTTCGGGCCAGACTGGTGGAAAATGTGACTATGCAGATGGAGCTGGAGAGGCCAGCTGTGGTGCGAGACTTCGATGACGTCTTCCCCGAGGAGATGTCTGGACTGCCACCCGATCGAGCTCTCGAGTTTTCGATTGATCTGATTCCGGGGGCGCAGCCGATTTCGAAGGCACCATATCGTATGGCGCCAGCAGAGTTGGAAGAGTTGCGGAAGCAGCTGGATGAGCTTATGCAGAAGGGTTTCATTCACCCCAGTGTGTCTCCGTGGGGAGCACCGGTCTTGCTGGTGAAGAAGAAGGATGGTTCGCGTCGCATGTGCGTGGACTATCGAGGGTTGAATGCGGTGACCATTAAGAATAAATATCCTTTGCCTCATATTGATGACATCTTTGATCAGCTTGGAGGATCGAGGGTGTTTTCTAAACTGGATTTGAGAAGTGGTTACCATCAGTTGAAGGTGAAGAAGGAGGATGTTCCGAAGACAGCTTTCAAGACGAAGTATGGACACTATGAGTTTGTGGTTATGCCCTTCGGCGTAACTAACTCACCCGTAGTATTCATGAATTTGATGAACCTGATCTTCTACGACTTCTTAGACAAGTTTGTCGTTATCTTTTTTGACGACATCCTGATCTATTCGAAGTCGGAAGAAGAGCATGCCTCGCACTTGAGGACAGTATTGGAGGTCTTGAGGAAGCATCGGTTGTATGCTAAGTTTTCGAAGTGCGAGTTTTGGCTGGACAGAGTTGCTTTTCTCAGGCATATGGTGTCTGGAGATGGAATTTCAGTGGATCCCGAGAAGATCAGTACTATCCAGGAATGGCCTGTTCCTCAGTCAGCGTCTGAGATCAGGAGTTTCCTTGGTTTGGCGGGTTATTATCGACGCTTCATTAAGGACTTTTCCCGTATTGCGGAGCCGATGACCAGATTGACGCGGAAGGATGTTCCTTTTGTTTGGTCGGGTGATTGTAGGGATGCATTCGGTGTTCTGAGGGAGAGACTGACGACTGCCCATGTCCTTGCTGTGCCTGATCGTAGTGGAGGATTCGAGATCTTTTGCGATGCTTCTGGCAAGGGTCTCGGTTGTGTGTTGCATCAGCACGGTCATGTGGTGGCTTATGCTTCTTGTCAGCTCAAGGCTCATGAGAAGAATTACCCGACGCATGATTTGGAGTTGGCCGCTGTTGTGTTTGCTCTTAAGATTTGGAGGCACTTCTTGCTGAGTGAGAAAGTGAAAATCTTCACCGATCACAAAAGCTTGAAGTATATTTTTACTCAGAAGGAGCTCAACATGCGACAGCGTCGATGGTTGGAGCTCATGGCGGATTATGCGATTGATCTGCAGTATCACCCTGGCAAGGTGAATGTGGTTCCGGATGCTTTGAGTAGGCTTCTAGCGGTGATGATGTTGACTTTGCAGTGGAGGTTGCAGTAGGATTTTTGCGAGTCTGGTGTTGAGATTGTTCTCCCTAGGGAGGCTTCTTCGTTGATGTACATGCAGGTACAGTCAACGATCGTGGATCGGATTAAGGCTGGGCAGGCTGGAGATCCGAAGCTGGTGAAGGTTCGAGGGCAGGTTGAAGCCGGTCTGCAGACTGACTTTTTGATTCATGAGGATGGCTCGCTGAGGTATGGAGCCAGACTGTGTGTGCCAGCTGGGGATATTAGAGAGGAGTTGCTGGTTGAGGCACACAGTTCACCGTATTCTGTACATCCTGGTGGGACCAAGATGTACAAGGATCTTCGTCTGAACTATTGGTGGCACGGCATGAAGAGGAGTGTGGCTCGGAGCGTAGCCAAGTGCCTGGTTTGCCAGCAGGTAAAGGCGGAGCATCAGCGTACGGCCGGGTTGCTACAACCGCTTCCGATTCCGGAGTGGAAGTGACAGCACATCACTATGGACTTCGTGACTGGACTGCATCGGAGTCTGAAGCAGAATGACGCGATTTGGGTGATCGTGGATCGATTGACCAAGTCCCCGCATTTTATTCCATTCCGAGTAGGACAGTCCACTTAGACGCTAGCGAGGAGATACATGGAGGTAATTTCTTTTACTCTCCGTTTTTACTTCCTTTTTCCTAGCTTAGATAGTGATGTAAAGTGAATCGTGCAGGAGATCGTACGACTTCACGAAGTCCCCGTGAGCATTGTGTCGGACAGAGACACGAGATTCACGTCTCAGTTCTGGCAGAGTTTGCAGAAGAGTTTGGGTACGCGTCTGAGTTTCAGTATGGCGTACCATCCACAGACGGATGGCCAGTCCGAGAGGACGATTCAGATTTTGGAAGACATGCTGAGTGCGTGCATGCTGGATTTCGAGGGTTCGTGGGAGGACCATCTACATCTGGTAGAGTTCTCTTACAACAACAGCTTCCAGGCGAGCATTGGCATGGCACCTTTCGCCGCTTTGTATGGGAGGAAATGTCGATCACCATTGAGTTGGGATGACGTTGGTGACCGGGAGTTGTTGGGGCCTGAGATGATTGTGGAGGCCGTGGAGGTTGTCAGGAACATTCGGGAGAGGCTGCGGATTGCTCAGGACCATTTTAAGCATTGGGCTGATGCTAAACGTCGTCCTTTGGAGTTTCAGCCGGGCGATCATGTGTTTTTGAGGATTTTCCTGAATCGTGGAGTGATTCGCTTTGGGAAGCGAGGGAAGTTGAGGTCACGATACATTGGACCGTTTGACATTCTGGAGAGAGTTGGCGAGGTAGCTTACCGCTTAGCCTTGCCGCCATCTTTAGAAGGAGTCCACGATATTTTCTATGTGTCGTAGCTTCGTCGATACATCAGCGATCTGTCTCATGCTGTAGATTTCTCGGAGATCGCCGTTCGCTCAGATTTGACGTATGACCAGCAGCCAGTGCTGATTTTGGACAGGCGTCAGAAGTCACTTCGGAATAAGGTCGTCAATCTTGTTCGGGTGATGTGGCAACACGGTTCGCCGGGAGAGTCTACTTGGGAGAGAGAAGATGAGATGCGAGAGCGCTACCCACTTTTGTTCCCCGACACGTGAGCGTTGGGAAATTCCGAGGACGGAATTTTTCTTAAGTTGGGGAGGATGTAACGACTGGTTTTTCATGTATTGGATCATTATATAAAATATTATTATTGGTTGCTTTCTCCTTGGTTGTGTTTTCCCTTTCCCGTCTCCATAGTTTTCATTTTCGTTCGTTTCATGTGCTTTCCTAGATTCTTCCGTCGATCGCCGTGTTTGGAGTAAGTCATTCGTGACGGGCTTCATAACATCGATATCTTAGAGTTAGAACGAGCCTAGGAGACTTAGAAATCCATCCCGGAGCTTCGCGCTCCATTTCGGGATTTTCTGTGCACGTTAGCTGGTACAAGAAGGAGAACAGACCGACTAGATGATGATTTAGTCGGTCGGCAAACCTTCATGGACCGACTAGCAGGCTTGGAAAATTATTCAGGAGTTACTGTTTATCGTTAGTCGGTTTAAGAACGTTTATTGACCGACTAGGTTGCAAACTAGCCGGTCAGCAATTGTTCTTTAACCGACTAGTTCATTGTTCATTTTATTGCCTAAGTTACTGTTTACTCTTAGTCGGTCTAAGAACGTTCATCGACCGACTAGATGTGAAACTAGTCGGTCAGTAGTTGTTCTTTGACCGACTAATTCTAAGTTCATTTTTCGTCAGGAGTTACTGTTTACTCCTAGTCGGTCTGTGTTGATCGACCGACCGACTAGTTCTCGAACTAGTCGGTCACCAATCCTTCTTTGACCGACTAATCATGGTCGAAACCCTAATTCTAGATGCGGCCGCCGGCTTTTTCCTATAAATACCCAAACGTTTTCTTCTTCTTCCCTTCAATCTCTAAACCTATTTTCTTCCCCATTGATCCCCCTTCAACCCTAAATCATTCCTCCTTCCTCTTGAATCATTCCTCCACCTCCCTCTCACTATCTTTGCGCCGGCCACCTCCTCGAGGCCACCGGAGCTCGTTTTTCAACCGTAGGATTTCCCGGATCGTTCTTTAGCTGTTATTCTAGATCCATTTCGTCGACGTTCATCCGTTGCTATTGAGGTGATAATCTATCCTTTAATCTCTCTTAAACCCACACTTTAGATTAGAAAACCTAATTAAAAATGGATTTTATTAGACGATTAGGATCCTATTATGAAACCGATTTGGAAATCATTGTTCTAATAATTGTTTTACCGTATCAGTGATCCAATCCGTAGTTTAGCTTATGTGACGATCCTCATTGCTCGTCAACCCCGGTATCAGGCAAGTGAAACTTGCTATCTCCTTGTTTAGGCCGTGCTTTGGCCATTACATTGATTTAGCGTAAAAGAGACTAGACGGTGAAAGGATAGCCGTCTAGACGCCATCGACCTAGCTTGACAACGAAGCTAGATCCGTCACCTTCATCATGCTTGTATGTCACGTTTAATTTCAATTAACGGTACGTGTATTATCTGTACATATCATCCATGCATCTTTAACTGTCATGTTTAATTTTCATTAACGGTACGTTGTAGGTTTGCGATATGGTTCCTCCACGAGACTCCACATATCATAATCAATGGATTTGATGTAATACTTGGGGGATGTTGTCGAACATTGGGGTCTCAATGGATCTTCTCCATGGAAAAGACATGTCGCTTGTTAATGCCGTCCAAACACCAAGATCTGATACCACGTATTGTGATCCTTGTGAATGACATGTAAACACTAGAGATGTGGTGAATAATGTATATGAAATAATCAAATTCTTCTAGAAAATTTAATCTTAATCAACAATATATCTTGCAAGCATAGAGATATGAACAACGGAATATAAACACAAGTATGCAAGATAAAGGGATAAAGAAATGTAAACCAAATAAGACTATCACAAACATCGAGATCTATCCCGATTCACCTAAATCTAGAGCTACATCTAGTCCCAAGTCCATTTTGACTTTACCACTATTCCCCAAATAGTACAGCTTGCAACTTGGAAAATAATCATTGCCTCCGCTGCACACCATAGCATCTCAACCCTTGAGGATTTTACAACACCAACACCTCTCATCTTGAGAGCATCTCCTCACATTTGAGGTTTACAACTTTGAGCACAAATATTACTACTCCATATGTCTTGAAGATGAAACAAATAATAGTGTATTGTGGCTAGGGATTTGGGTTTTACTCTATAGGATTTGATCGTTGGAAAAGTAGAAAAAGCTCAATAGAAATAAAGAAAGAAAACTATGAGCTATGAGGTCATGGGTCTTGGGCTTTTCTCCTTTTGTTCTTCTTTTTCATTTGATTTTCCTTAGAATAGCTACCAAATGATCTGAGATCATTCACATATATAGTGGATGAAAACTGGTCAATAAAAACTACAAACCCCACCCCCCAATAGCAGCTATCTAATGGCTAGAAAAGATTTGACCATTGGGGACAACCAACAGGGTGGGAGTTGACTCCTGTATATTCACAAGTTGACTCATGAGATTACAAGAGTCGACGCCACTCCCTGCAGGGGAGTTTGACCATGAAGCCTCAGTTTTGACCATCAATAAAATCTATAATAGATCCAATGATTTCATTGGTGTGTGCGTGACATATTCAAGGCATTTACATGAATCTAATGACAAGAATTAAAATACAACAAATAAAAATACTTCTACAATTTGTTGCAGTAAGTTCTTCACCTTCTTATCATCAAATTCTCCCTCTTCAATCCATTATCTTAGAGTCATACCACCATCCTTTGCCAAGCTTTGCTTTAAGATCATGCTTGAGCAAATCTTGAGCAAATCACTTGATCTAATTTATACCGTCACACTTAATGAAATTCATTAGATCACAAAACATTGTTTATACATCATCATCAAAACATGTACTGAAGTATCCAATACTCAACAGAGATTAGGTTGGAGGTCAAAAACTTAGTTTTAAACTGGGGCAGCTCCTTGCTATTCGTCAGAAGAAAACAGTTTCTAGTCACATTCCTAGCCATGCATGGGGGTAAATAGAGCAGATTCATCGACACCAACACCGGCCTGAGTTGACACTCCTTGAGGACTTTCGTGCTCTTCAAGTTTAAACCTCTTAATGATCAGCTTGAAATCCTGATCAATGGATTGATCTTCCTTCATCCGCTTCATGACATGTTTCCATGGTCTTTCACAGCTTGTCATCGAAACTAAACACATAAGTTTCGACACCCCTAAGGTCTATAGCATCAATGTGCAAGTTTAGGTCAACCACGTCTTTCTTCCTCTTTTCGTCTAAGGGGCAACCTTGAGTCCTGAGAAGGATGCCTTACTTTTGTTACCCATCCTATATTGCTGCCTTACTTTTGTTACCCATCCTATATTGCTTTAAGTATGTCATTATCTTGGATAAAAGGGGGCAAATGCACTGGAGCAATTGTCTACATATGATCAGTGTCGAGAAAACTTCAACTGGTTCTTTTAGACTAGTAGTCTTAAGTCACTACTCAAGCTCGGAATCAAAGATCGGTTCGTATTGTCAGACCCTGCTTTCTTAGAGGATGGGCCTTGGTCCTTATGATTCCCTCTTGGGCTTGGGCTCGTCACGTGGCTTTAATCTCTCCTCATAGTGCTTTCCTTGTATATTCATTCCATTACCCCTCCATCTGATCTCCTCTTAGCACACATCCAAGGTTGAGACATAGGAAGCATGGGGCGTTGACCTTGTGGTATAAGGATACCATCCACTTCATTCAAGGTTGGTTGCTCCTCTTTTTGCATGCGGAACATTGGGTTCTTCGATTTGTTGCGGCCACACCATTACTCTTGCCTGCATGTTCCCTAGTTGTTGTTTATTGTCGCTTGCCATCACATCATGAGGATCACGGCAGGAATTGTGGTTGGGATTTCCTGCATAGTCTCCATTCTATAGATGCTGCTAAACCCTGAAGTGCTTGACCCATATTTTGTGACTCCATATTGAGTTGTAGAATCATAAGGGGTTGGAAATAGATTCATAGACTTCATATAATATAAATAATTAACATGCCCACATAAGCACTTACAAAATATCCCTTCGGCATAAGATAAACCCCGTTCTCCATGTACTCTCTCTGTTAACCAATGTACTAGCCTAGGAAGAGTCCCTCATACTCTCATTTGAGAGTATTCAGTTGCTTAACCTTTACACATGTATCTAAGCAGTTAGAGGCTTGATGCAAGGACCACCCCTTGTATCTTCATCGACCATGGAGAAGAAATTTTGGGTATAGATTACGAGACCCAAAGTTGAAGAATGTTATCCAGAGCAAAAATGTGCTATTGCAAGAAAATTAAACCTTGGCAGATATGGAAAAGCTTATGGTGTTTTCCAAAACAAGTTTCAGTGCGCAGGACATTGTTCCAATGCGATGCGTCACAGATAATGAAGAGGTACATGCAAAAATACCAGAAGCTAAACAGGAGGTGAAATAAGAAGAGGATATTGAGCATGAGGAGGTACAATCCTCTACACAAGTTATTGCATCACAATCACAGCATGTATATGATGGTACATGTCGTGAAGTCAGCAGCTCACAAGTACACAGATCTAAACGTGAATGAATTCTTCCAACCAGATATTTAGAAACTAAGTACATTTTACTTTCTAAGGCTGGAAAGCTAAAAACAAAAAAAGATGGCTACAAGCTTTGTATAATGAGATGGAATCCTTATAAAATAATCATACTTATGAGTTGGTCGAGCTTTTAAATGAAATGACGGTACCAAAGAACAAATGAGTGTTCAAGTTCAAGAAAGATGGTAAAAAAAGATTGTGAAACACAAAGCCTGATTGATGCCAAAGGATTTTGATACGACTATTTTGGAGATGCCCAAGAACTGGAGGCCCCAGCCCAAGCCTGGAACGGGAAACCCACGAATGGGATAAGGCCCGCGGACGAGGCCCACGGATGGACTCGAAGCCAGACCGGCCTGACCCGGAGGACGCACGATCAGCTCGTGCTCTCCAGAGTTAACTGCCCCCTAGAGGCGCGGCTCCTTAATGGCCATTAAGGAGCCCATTAATCCACCAGCCCATGACGCACGCAGACGTCTTGATGGGGGCGGATCGTGGGGACGTGAAGGGAGGCGGACAGAGGGCGTGGATTGGGGGCAATCATGGGCCAAACCATATAAAGGAATGGTGGGGACAACGGAGAACGGGATCGAATCCATGACACCTACAACTGAGGTATTCTGATAACTAGATCATGATTTCCCCATTATCTCCTCTGCCATAGCTCGGTCCGAGGATACGTGTGCTGGCCTCTCCTTGAGCCGTACCGATCCCGACGAGCATTACACAGATCCGTTCTGACTTAGGCATCGGAGGGGACTTGGCCGGAACCAAGGTCCGGCCCCCCTGACGAGTTGTCTCGTCTGTCCAGGAAGAAGCAGATCCGAGGTGCCGAGGCTACCCCTTGGCACGGAACGGGCCCGCTTGTCGCAAGCGAGCGTCGCCGCCGATCCAGATCGAGCGGGATCAAAGGCACCGATGCAACCCCTCCACGCTCGAACAGTCGAGGCCGAACACCCAATTCAGAGCCGAGGCTACCCTTCGGCTCCGCGACGACCGAGGATCAACGCTCAGCCAAGAAGCGTACACTCAGCCTCGAATCAGTCGCCTACCCACGCCAGGGGCACGTGCGCTTGGTGTATACAAGGGATCACTTCGACCCCTTGACCACGTTGACCGTCCAGTCATCGATCAATGATTCCGTGGTGAGAAAACACCCCCAAACATCTGGCGCCATCTGTGGGAACGAGCTAACACCCACGTAAAGAAACCACACTAACAATGACGCGGCTTCGACCTCCGCGGCGAAAGAAGGCCACGCCCCGGTGCTGGCATCCGGGCCGTATCACGGTCGGCAGGAAGGAACCTTGATCGCCCGGTGCATGTCTCGGGCCAGGGGTCTGGACAGGCCCCCACCCGACCATCCGGGGGACTCCGATATGGAGGTCGGGAACCCAGCTTCACCCCTCCTGGCCGGCAGAGGGGCAACCGCAAGGGAGAAACCGCGATCAGACGAAGCGCTCATGGTTTCTGTTGTCATCGACACATCCATGGTAAGGAGACTGCTAGTCGACACGGGCAGCTCATGCGACATCCTTTTCATGTCAACTCTGGAGAGGATGGGGCTACGAGACGAAGACCTGGAGCCAAGCTCGGGGCCCGTGATAGGCTTCACGGGTCACTCCACGCCCATCGTCGGGGCGATTCGCCTCCCTGTCATGCTTGGGAGGCCATCCGACTCGGTGACTGTGACGATGGAGTTCGTGGTGCCGAGGATTGGATCGGCGTACAACGGGATCATAGGCCGCCGGCTCCTCAACATTGTCGACGCGATGGTCTAGACCCTCCATTGGACGATCAGGTTTCAGACCCCGAGGGGGATCAGGCAGGTTCAGGGCGATGCGGGGAAGCCGAAGATCTGCTACCAACTAGCTAGCGAGGAACCCGCCGAATGGCCCGGGAATTCGATGGCCTCACTTGACTTGAGGCGCGGTCCAAGGCCCGCTCCCAGTGAGGAGTCGGAGCTAATCCCTGTCGCGAACGTCGAAGGGAGATTCGTCTCCATCGGATCCGGACTAGGCCCGGGCTTGAGGGGCAAGCTGATCAAATGATTGGAGGCCAATCTTGACGTCTTTGCATGGTCACCCGACGACATGCCCGGCGTGGACCCCCGGGTGATTATGCATCAGCTGAACGTCGACCCCAATTTCAAACCGGTCAAGCAGAAGAAGTGGAACCTGGGTGGCGAGAAGAGGAAGGCAGCCTCAGAAGAAGTGGAGCGCCTCCTCAACGCCGGCTTCATCCGAAAAGTCTGGTACCCGAAGTGGCTGTCCAACGTCGTGATGGTCAAGAAGCCCAGCGGGAAGTTTCGAATGTGTGTGGATTTCAGCGACCTCAACAAAGCTTGCCCCAAGGACAGCTACCCACTACCCCGCATCGACCACATCGTGGACAATGCCTCTGGATACGAGATGCTCAGCTTCATGGATGCCTACTCCGGGTACAATCAAGTCCAGATGGAGCCCCGGGACGAAGAGAAGACATCATTCACAACGGATCGGGGGACCTTCTGCTACAAGAAAATGCCCTTCGGCATGAAGAACGCAAGGGCGACCTACCAGAGAATGGTCAACAAGGTGTTCGACTCCCAGATACAGAGGAACCTAGAGGTCTACGTCGACGACATGTTGGTCAAATCAAGAGGACCAAAGGATCACATCGTCGACCTCAGGGAAACTTTCGAGCGGCTGCGAAAGCACAACATCCGGCTCAACCCCACGAAGTGCACATTCGGGGTGAGATCCGGTAAGTTCCTGTGGTTCATGATCACCAACCGCGGCATTGAGACTAACCCCGACAAGATCGAGGCGTTGATCAACATGCGGGAACCAACGACGATCAAAGAATTGCAGAGGTTAAATGGACGCATCGTCGCCCTGGGGCGTTTTCTATCCAAGTCGGTGGAAAGGTCCCTCCCATTCTTCAAAATCCTGAGGAGGGAAATCGCTGAGCCCGCCGACAAGGCGTCAACCGCCTCGAGCTCGGCGTCAGTTGGATTGCCCAGCTCGAGAACCAGAGTGCATGCAGCCCCCCAAGATGACGGAAAATCCACTTCCGACGGGAAGCCGATAAAGACGTATTCCCCCTTCCCGTGCTTCAAGGAGCTTGGCAGTCCCAGCACCATGCTCTTATTCGATCGAGCACTAATGTAGAGCCAGGCCCCCGACTGGTGGTGACTCAGACGGTAGAATTGGGCGAAGAGTCGGAGAGACGGGCCAACCCCCTGCACGAGCGGAGCATGGGCGAAGAAGATAGCTGGTGCGCAGATCCCCGATTGAGGTGGCGCAAACGGACGAGGGCCGTTCTAGTACCTCGGGAGGCACCCCTGAGAGCACTCAGCCATGGCGGCGCACCACCGTGTCGGATCAATGAATCGGGCCGGGATCGGCGACATCTTTCGCCTGACCCGAACCAACGGCAGAAGAGGACGACATGAGGTAGAGCTTGAGCAGGACCCGGTTCGATAAAGAGAAAAAGTATGAGGGGGATGACGATCGGAGAAGCAAAACCCTCGTCCGAGGAACGACGGCCACCTTTTATATCGTCCCTCCGAAGCTATCCCCCGCGTTGCAAAGACAATCGCATGGGAGCACGTGACGGCATCTGGAGGCCGACGGCACTTCGAATCCCGTACCAGGAGATGATCAAGTGGGACGCGTCATGATGGCATGCATTTAATGGATTCGCCTCGACTGACATGCCTGTTAAATCCTCAAGCGTCACATCGTCCGAACCGAACCGGCAGAATTCGAACGGCTCGGACGATGGGGGTAATTGATACGACTATAAGAATAAGGGCCAAGAACCAGAGACCCGGGCCTAGGACTAGAACGGGAAGCCCACGAACGGGATTAGACCCGCCTGATGAGGCCCACTGATGGACTCGAAGTCGGACCGGGCCCGGCCAGGAAGACACACAATTGGCTCACGCTCTCCGTAGATAACCGCCCCCTAGAAGCGCGGCACCATAATGACCATTAATGAGCATGCTAATTGATCCTCCCCACGACGCACGCAGACGCCTTGATGAAGGCGGATCGCGGGGACGTGAGTGGGGGGGCGGTCAGAGGATGTGGACAGGGGGCAATCGTGGGCCAAATCCTATATAGGGACGGCAAGGGCAACCGGGAAGGGGATCGAATTCTTTGCACTTACAACTGAGCTATTCCGTTAACTAGACCTTGATTTTCCACATTATATCCTCTGCCATAACTCGGTCCGAGGATACGTGTGCTGGACTCTCCTTGAGCCGTACCGATCCCGACGAGCCTTACACAGAACCGTTAGGCATCGGAGGGGACTTGGCCGGAACCAAGGTCCGGCCCCCTCTGAGGAGTTTTCTCGTCCGTCCAGGAAGAAGCTGAACCGAGGCGCCGATGCTACCCCTCGGCACGGAACCGTCCCGCTCGTCGCTAGCGAGCGCCATCGTCGATCCAGACGGAGCGGAATTAATGGCGGCGAGGCTACCCCTCGATGCTCGACCGATCGAGGCTGAACACTCAACTCGGAGCCGAGGCCACCCTTCAGCTCCGCAGCGACCGAGGATCGACGCTCCGCCAAGAAGCGTCCCCTCAGCCTCGAATCCATCGCCTACTCACGCCAGAGGCTTGTGTGCTCGGCGTGACCAATGGATCTCACCGACCCCTTGACCACGTTGACCGTACAGTCGTCGGTCAACGATTCTGTGGTAAGAAAACACCGGTAAACAGATATAATCATCAATAAAAATCCCATCATTATCCGTTTACAACATCCTATGCTTTTTCAGATGGAGCTGGACGAGGCATCCGGCTTATGAGCGGGCACGAGGCGGGTTTTGGGTATGCCCGATGACCGGCCCGGAAAGAAAACCATTTGAGAATTGAGATTGCTCCTCGGGTTTGAGCCGGTCCAATGCATAATCGGTCAGTTTTTGAGCCGGGTTTATCAGGCTAATCCCGATTGGACGGCGACCTAGTACAGACCAATCCTCATCCTTGGTCATGGGCAGACATACGCACCAAAAATGAATTGTAAACCAAATAATTAATAGCTAATTTGCTTGGAATAATAATCCCCACGTCATCGTTCATTTCAGCGGGGTTGACCCAATAGCCGGTTCTCGTATATTTCAACGTCCAGGGCGGATCTATGTGGAGGGTGCACCTAAAATTTCAGTCCTAGTTCGGGATTTGGACGAAGTCTTTTATAACACGATGGCGCAGGTTACGGGTTCGACTCTCATTGAAGAAATTATTTAATTATTACATGTTGTTAATACAATAATTATTTATTTAGAATAAATATCTTTTGCTTTGTCATCATTCCTTTATTGCCCAATGTCAGTCTGACCTGCCTGGGCATTTGTGCATGGGATCACAAATTATGGTTTAGTGTTATGAATCAACTCATGAGGGGAGAGCCCTCATGTCTTTATTTATAGCCAAAGGGGAGAATACAAGTGGGCTTATACAGATATGGGCTCAAACACTTAGGATGGCCCAATAACTCATCCAACCCAGTAAATACCCGTTCACAACACCCCCCCTTATCCAGCCATATGTGTGGACCCTGCTCATGAATACTTCAGGATTCTGAGCCTGTATGGGTGGATACTTCAGGATCCTGAGTTGGTGAGATTTGACTCGTTAAAACCTTTGGCTATGGAAAACCCAGTGGGAAAAACCATAGTTAAGGGAAAAGAGTACAAACTCTGCCAAACTCCCCCTGATCTGTACAAGCTCTCAAGCCTTCAGATCTCTTAGGCGTCTCATTCCAATCCTATGTACAAGTTTTCTAAAGGTAGCAGTAGGAAGGGCTTTAGTGAACAAATCTGCCAAATTGTCACATGACTGCACTTGTCTGATATCGATCTTGCCATCTCTCTGTAGCTCGTGCGTCCAGAAGAACTTTGGTGAAATGTGTTTCGTTCTGTCGCCTTTGATGAAGCCACCTCGTAGCTGAGCTATGCAAGCAGCATTGTCCTCGAACATGGTAGTGGGCTCGAGGTCTCCAGTCTTCAGTCCGGTCGTAGACAAGATGTGGTGGACGACCGAGCGTAGCCATACGCATTCTCTGCTTGCTTCGTGGATGGCAATGATCTCTGAGTGATTGGATGAGGTCGCCGTCAAGGTTTGCTTGATGGATCTCCAGGAAATGGTTGTCCCTCCGTAGGTAAACACGTACACAGTCTGTGATTTTGCTTTGTGGGGATCAGACAAGTACCATGCTTCAGCATAACCTGCAAGTGTAGAGGATGTTCCATTTTTGTAGAAGAGTCCCAAATCTGTAGACCCTTAGAGGTAGCGCAGAAGGTGCTTTACCCCGGTCCAGTGGCGCTGTGTAGGCGCTGCACTGTATCTGGCTAGCAAATTTACTGCGAACGCTATATCGGGACGCGTGCAGTTTGCCAGATATAGTAGTGCTCCGATGGTACTCAGATAGGAAACTTCCGAACCAAGTATATCCTCCCCCTCTTCCAGCGGCCGGAAGGGGTCTTTATGTCCATCCAGAGATCGTACCACCATAGGTGTACTGAATGGATGACAATGGTCCATAGGGAATCTTTGCAACATTTTCTTCGTATATGTGGTTTGGTGTAATAGGATTCCGTCCTTTTGATGTTCAATCTGTAAGCCAAGGCAGAATTTTGTTTTGCCTAGGTCTTTCATTTCGAATTCTTTTATTAGGCTTATAGATATCTCAGTGATCTCTTCATGAGATCTTATGAGATTCAGATCGTCTACGTAGACAGCTATTATCACGAATCCTTTTCCCTTTGTTCTTATGAAGATACAAGGGCAGACTTCATTGTTCGTGAATCCTTGTTGAACAAGGAACTCACTGAGTCTGTTGTACCACATTCTTCCTGATTGTTTGAGACCATACAATGATCTTTGTAGCTTAACAGAATAGACGTCCCGAGGTCTATCTTTTAGTTCAGCAGGCATTGAAAAGTCATCAGGAAGTTTCATGTAATCTCCTTGTCGAGATTGCCGTATAGATACGCAGTCACAACATCCATTAGCTGCATATCTAGGCCTTCCTTTGCTGTTAAGCTTATCAGGAATCTGAAAGTGATCGCATCCATGACCGGGGAGTATGTTTCGTCATAGTCTATACCCGGTCTTTGGGAAAATCCATGTGCTACAAGTCTAGCTTTGTAGCGTGCGATCTCATTATTTTCGTTTCTTTTTCTGACGAATACCCATTTGTATCCCACAGGTTTGACACCGGTAGGTATCTGGACTATTTGCCCAAAGACTTTTCGTTTCTGAAGCGAGTCCAGCTCGGCTTCTATTGCCTGATTCCACTTTGGCCAATCATCTCTACGTTTGCATTCAGCAACGGAGTGTGGTTCATAATCATCGTCGCTTCCGACGACGTGAATGGCAATGTGAAACGCGAAGTCATCGTCAACGACTGTACTCTTTCTGTCCAATACCTCCCCTGTACGTACATAATTTAGTGATATTTCTGTTTCTCCCGGCAGTTCCTCTGCAGTGGATTCCGGGAGGGGAGAGAGTATGGACACGAGCTCGTTTCTCTGTGGGGGTATCGTCCCAAGGTCTCCGGATATTTATCTTTTTCTCGGATTTTTATCCTCAGAGCCTGGTGGTCTGCCTCTTTTCTGTTGAGGTGCAGCCACTTCTGCTGCTGGTGGATTGCATCATCCTTCGGGATGTCAATCCTAGCTGGAGTATTCGCAGCAGGGATGTGTGATCTGACAATCTTCTGGTTGTCAGTGAACGAGTCCGGTAATCTATGGACTGTGTCCTGGATGTGTAAGATCTTCCGGATCTCATCATCACATTGTTTTGTTACCGGATCGTAGTGGGTCAAGCTTTTTGTATCCCACGTTAACATTTGCTTTGCACTAGACTTTTCGATGTCTAGGCCCATTTTGGGGAAATACGTCTCATCAAAATTGCAGTCTTCAAGGCGTGCCTTGAAAGCGTCCCCCGTTTGGGGTTCTAGGTACTTATAATGGAGGGTGAGTCAAACCCTACGTAGATACTTAGGCGACGTTGAGGACCCATCTTGGTCCTCTATGGTGGTGCGATGGGGATATAAACTGCGCAGCCGAAGATTCTCAAGTGAGAAATGTTCGGCGGCGTTCCATATGCGAGTTGCATTGGAGATAAACTCTGACCTCCTGAGGGTCTAATTTTTATTAGTGATGCAACATGCAAAATTGCATGTCCCCATGCATCCATCGGCAACTGGGATTTCATCAGCAATGGTCGTGCGATCCATTGGAGTCTTTTAATTAGCGACTCAGCTAACCCATTCTGGGTGTGAACATACGGCACTAGATGTTCAATTTCTATTCCCGTTGCCTGGCAATATTCTTGGAATGACTGAGAGGTAAATTCCCCCGCATTATCCAGACGTATTTTCTTTATTTGGTTTTCTGGGAAATGCGCCCGCAACTGTATTATTTGTGCCAAAAGCTTTGGAAAAGCTACGTTGCGGATTGAAAGTAGACACACATACGAGTATTTCGAAGATGCATCAATCAGTACCATAAAGTACCGAAAGGGCCCGCTAGGGGGGTGGATAGGTCCACATATGTCTCCGTGTATTCTTTCAAGGAAGCTAGAAGACTCAATATCCACTTTAAGTGGTGATGGCCTTGTTATTAATTTACCCTTAAAGCAGGGTACACAAGGGAATTCTCCCTTCTGAAGAATCTTCTGGTTCTTCAGGTTATGCCCATGGGATTGTGCTAGGATGCGGTGCATCATCACAGATCCGGGGTGGCCAAGTCTATCGTGCCAAAGTAAGAATTTGGCCGATGTCGGGCACTTCAGGTGCTCCGTCAGGTTTGCTTCCTCTCTCCAAATTTTTGTATGGTAGAGGCCTGATGAGAGGCTCTCAAAACGTTCAAGTATGGTTTTAACTCCATTTTCTTGAGACGTTACATACAGTAATTCATTTTCTTTGACATTTGCTGTTTCCAAGCGGAATCCGTTAAGACGGATATCCTTGAAACTTAGTAAGTTTCTCTTGGAATTCGGAGAGTAAAGTGCATCTTTTATTTTTATTTCTGTTCCATTGGGGAGCAACAAGGTTGCATTCCCAGAACCTTCAATTATGTCCGATGGCCCTGAAATTGTGTTTACAGGGCTCTTATACGGGATAATGCTATGAAAATAGCATTTGTGCTGAAGGATCGTATGTGTTGACGCGCTGTCTACTAAGCAGTCATGAGAGCATTCCATCTAAAAAAGATGAGTAAACATTTGCATTCAGAAGGATCGTATGTGTTGACGCGCTGTCTACTAAGCAGTCATGAGAGCATTCCATCTAAAAAAGATGAGTAAACATTTGAATTGAAGATACATAAAAGCTCTCATAAAATAGAATGTTCATACATAAAATGCTAAGATAAATGATAACAGGCTAATCAAGCAGATCATCTGACTCGAAGTCTTTTGCTGTGAATTTGACTGCATTATTCGCAGCCACCAGGTTTGATTCAACATTCTTTTTCTTGCTTTGTTTATAAAGCTCCTGGAGATGCACTGTGGTCCTGCACACTCTGGACCAGTGGCATGTCATGCCACAGCTGTGGCACTGGTCTTCCCAGTCCCTCTTGGGTGGGGGTGCATTGTTTTTCTTGTTATCATTCCTGCGCCAGGTGAACTTGCGCTTCCCTTCATTCTTGCGCTGCTGTGGTGGGCCCTTGGCTCTTTTCTGTTGTCCCCCTTTCTGTGGTCTTTCTTTTCTTTTATTATCCCTCTTCTTTTTGAAGGAAGAGGTATGGTGAGCTTCTGGTAGGTGGGCAGTGCTGGGAGGGCGCATATTGTGAGTGGCGAGAAGAAGCTCTCTGTTTTGCTTGGCCATGAGAAGACATGACAGCAGCTCCGAATACTTGGTGAACTTACGTTCACGGTATTGCTGCATAAGTATCGCATCCTTTTCATGGAAAGACGTATATGTCTTTTCCAGCATGCGGTCTTCTGAGACTTTTTCACCACACAACTTCAGGCGTGAGGTGATGCTAAAAAGTGCTGAGTTGTACTCAGCAATGGACTTAAAGTCCTGCAGTCTCAGGTTCTCCCACTCATATCTCGCCCTTGGGAGTATAACATCTCTCTGATGTTTATACATGTCCTCAAGGGCGGTCCATAGCTCAAGTGGATCTTTGACCGTAAGGTACTTAGCCTTTAAGGTCTTATCCACATGGCGGCGAATATAGATGATGGCTTGCGCCTTCTCTATATCGCTAACATTTTCTTTTTCAGTCATAGCAGTGATGAGGGACTTGGCCCGTAGGTGAAACTTAACATCTAGCTGCCAGCTTAGATAGTTTCTGCCTGAGGCATCCAGCACTTCAAAGTCAACGCTTGCAATTTTAGCCATTTATCTAGCAGGGCACAAACATGCATGAATTAATAATTAATCAGAAAAGAAACATTTTCATGCGGAGGCAATATTAAATGAAAAGCTAAACGTGTGGATCGGACAGTCCCACAAGAAAGAGTCCAAAAAGTCCACAGTCCAAATTATACAAATTTGCAGCTTGAATAAAATGAAAATACAACTTTGGAAACCCCGTGGGTCCCATATGATATCTTCGTCTTCAAGCGAGGCCTCCGTCTCCATGGAAGTTGGTCTTCTTTCTTTGATATTTACATAAATTCCTCACTACAATTTCTCTCAAAAATAAAAGAAAAGTACAGGAAATAAACTGTGGGACTAAACGGCCGATCCAAAAACCACATTTAGCAATTCATGCAAAAATATTGTGCTCATCAACATTTTCATCCACAGACATCACAGGCAGTTTATTCATATGAGGATAAAACGATATTTAATCACTTAATAATTATTGACCACTGGGCAACGTCATACACCGTTAGGTTAGGTAACTAACGGCAGAGCGGTCGTAGGATCTTCCTAATTATTAAGTTTTTAAATAAAATGTACAACCACGCAAATATAATATCCACATAATTTTGCCAGAGATGTAAAGCATGTAAAAGAAATTACGATGCATAGGTTGTAAAGTAAATGGGTTTAATCAATTAAATTGATTAAGGGCCCAAAATAAACATTTTCTTTGTCAGAGGAAAAAGTTTCCCTCATCATCCCAAAAGTCCCCCCAAAAGTCCCCCAAAAGTCCCCAAATAGTCCTTTCCTGCCCGATATTTGTCTCGTAGTTTACCGTGATTTTTCACGAATATTTTGCCTTTGAATCCCCATTTTAAATTAATTTTTAGGCTAACAAGTTGCCTTTTGAGGCGAGTTTATAGCCCTTTGCCTCCCCCATTTTTTTTTGTTTTTCAGATAAACCAGCCTGCGGGCCTGAAGCCCGCAGTCGACCTATGGGCTTCAGGCCCATAGGCTTTTTTTTTTGGAATTCTGTGGGCCTGAAGCCCACATCAGATCTATGGGCTTCAGGCCCAACAGATCTGTTTTTTTTAATTATGTGGGCCTGAAGCCCACAGCAGATCTGTGGGCTTCAGGCCCAACAGATCTGTTTTTTTTCTTAGGGTTTTGCAGGGGGGAGCGGCGGGGGCCGCCGCCCCCCTGCAGGGGGGGCGCGGCTGCGGGGCCGCCGCCCCCCGCAGAGGGGGCCACGGCCAGGCCCCCCCCCCCCCCCCCCCCCCCCCCCCCCCCCCGCAGAGGGGGGCGCGGCCAGGCCCCCCCCCGCAGAGGGGGACGCGGCCAGGGGGCCGCCGCCCCCCTCTGCGGGGGGAGCGGCGGGCGCGGGCCGCCGCCCCCCACTGCGGGGGGGAGCGGCGGCGGCCGCCCCCCCTCCGCCGCCCCCCCCCCCTGCAGGGGGGAGCGGCGGCGGCGGCCGCCCCCCCTGCAGGGGAGGGCGGCGGCAGAGGGGGCCGCCGCCGCCCCCCCTGCAGGGGGGTGCGGCAGCTGCTGCCCCCCCCCCCCTGTGGGGGGGACGGCGTGGCGGGGGGGCCGGCGGCGAGGCCACCGGCGGGGTTGATTTAGGGTTTGGTTTAAAAATCCAAAAACCCTAAAAATTTGATTTTTGGGATGAAAAATCCGTCGTTTTCAAGGCGACGATGAATCCCCATGCCGATCTTGCGAGATCTAGGGGAGTGGCAATCATACGTATGATTAAAAACATTGTTTTTAGCGTTTTTACCTCTATATCCGTCCTCCGGATATATCCGTCCTCCGGATATAGCGACGTTTGCTCGAAGCCCTACGCGGATGACGAGGCTCGATTGAGGAAGCCTTGCACCGCGCTCGTGGATCTCCCGCCTTCGCCTTCGCAACGAACGGAAAACAATTTGTGGAAAACGGAAAATTTAGAGGCTCGTGCTGATAATGTGTTATGAATCAACTCATGAGGGGAGAGCCCTCAGGTCTTTATTTATAGCCAAAGGGGAGAATACAAGTGGGCTTATACAAATATGGGCACAAACACTTAGGATGGCCCAATAACTCATCCAACCCAGTAAATACCCGTTCACAACATTTAGAATCTTATTTTTCATTTTTTTACATATATTTTAGTATTTACCGTAAATTTTCTTTTGCGCCGTGGATAATTTGTATTTTAGATAATTTCTTACACATATTATACATAAATTAATTATTTCTTGCACATATTATAAATAGAACGTATTAATATGTATAATCACCATCACTCCTCGACTTTCTCTCTTCTCTCTCTCATTACCTCTCACTTTTTAACTCTTTTTTCTCTCTACCTCTTATTCTGCTCCATTTCTCCATTTAAATTAATGTAAAAAACTTCTATATAAATTATTATCTCCACATGCTTGTCTGTGTATGTATTAACTAGTCATAACCCGTGCCTGCGGGCACGGTTCATTTAAGATTTTCAAACGCGAAATCTTTGTTCCCAAACATTATTTACACAGTCAAATTTGTGTGAAACAACAAATTCGGCGTAGAACGATAAATTCGGTGAGAACGCCCTTGAGTCGGAACAACAAATTAGCGCAAAAAAATTTAGCGGGCGCCTTCGGCACGAAGGGTGGAAGTGCATAAGAGAGAGAGAGAGTGTGTGTATGGTGTGTGTGTAAAAAGTGAAATGAGAGGGTTTTAGCAAAAAGGGAAAATAAGTGGTATTTTACGCAAATGTAGTGACTGTGAGGGGTTTAAAAATAAAAGGAAAAAAGTGGTGGGTTTTCCAAACACTCATCTCAACCCTTCTTTTATCAAGATTAAATCATAGCCATTCTTTTATCAACCTCTTTATACATCAGCATGACATCAGCGTGTCCCAGTCAGTCCTAGAATTCAAAAACCTTTGTGTTTTAATATATAGATATAAAAAAATTAATCTTCAATTATTGTTTTGTTTATCAAATATTATTTTCATAGTCATATACGGCTATATGTATGATACTGTTTTGTCAACTTAAATTGACATTTTATATGTTATATATCATATTGTGAATATATGTATAATACTATTTTGTAACTATTATCAATAACTAATTAAAGCATGTTAATGTTTTATTTTTTTTAGGTAATTTTAAAAATATATTCTTTACATAATCCTTTTTTTTTTTCACCCAGGACGGAAAAAAAAAAATACTGGGTAAGCCACTGTCTACGGCTAACAAAAAGGAGACTGAAGTTAACGTGTGTGCAACAGTGCAAGGGTGGGTGTGTTTTTTTTTTTTTGTTGGGGGGGCGGAAAAGTCAATCTTTCATTTGGGCGCAAGAACCGCATCCACCGGAGGTCTCTTTTGTTTTTTTTTTTTTGGGTACATCGGAAATAACCCGGAGGTCATTTTCATTAGTCAGCCACCGCCCCCCTAATTGTACCCGGGCCCAAGAACAGCGGCGAACACCGGTTTCGCATAGGAAAAAGATTTTTTGTCCGAACGGAGGCTATAAATTCCCAAACCAAAAAACACGAACACAAACGCATCGGACCCACGGGGAACTCCATGGCGGGATACGAAATTCACCGCCGCATCGTCTCCACGGCGGCCAGGCTGGCTGTCGTCGTCACCACGGCGGCCAGACTAGTAGGGAGAGACGCCGCCGATGGCAGTACTATCAGAGTCGACGAGGAAGCCGCCACGGAGATGCCCGTGCCGGAGACGCGCAAAGCCTTCTTCCAGATCGCCACTTTCATTCTGGGGCTGTCCTCTTCGTCCCTCTACGCCCTTCTCTCCGCAAATCTCGGAATGACGACCCCTGAATCGCGCTTGCTGTTCAAGTTAATCGGTGGCTCGTTGGCGACAATGCATCTGTGTGGATGGGCGATGATGCTCCTTCTCCTCTGCTATTCCCGCCCAAACCATTACTGCCTCGTCGCCGTGCTCAATTTTGTCTGCGCCGTTGCTTCAGCGTTGCTCTTCCTGTCGTCCGTACTTGTTTTCCTTCTGCTTGTACGCAGCGCCGAGTGATTCTGCCTCCCAAGTTTTTTCTTTTCTAAGTATACATGTTGTGTAAAAACAAAAGAAAAGAAGCGGTTTTGTAGTTCACTTATTTTGAGAGAGAAAATGAAGATGAAAAGAATGGGAGAGTTTGAGAGTGGACACACACGATTACGTCAAAAAACTCCCTCTTTTATTTTTCTGCGATTACGTCATCCTATCATTTCGTTCCGTATATACTGAAATCCTAAACTGTCACATGTCAAGTGGACACACACGATTTTACTTGTTCGCCTAGCTATCACAAAAAATTCGGCCATTATAAAATCGTTAATTTTTCGATAAACGGGATAAACCCTGATGATGTGTGTTACGACCTGAAGATCGGGATAGTCCGCCCCCTCCCCCTCCCCCTCCCCCCCCCTCCCGTCCTGAGCGGGCGAGGCTCCCCATGGGCTCGCCCTACCAGCCGGACACCCGACCTTGCGGTAGGGCGCTCCTCGCTGGATCTCCGAGGGGCCCCGGAACCGATGATCAGCCCTAGGGCTCGGCACGACCGGGAGGGAGGCGCACCCGCCCACGAGCTGGGTCGGAGGCGCGCTCTTACTCCCCCTCTCCCTCCGCCGGGAACCGCACCTACGAGGCGAACCCGGACCAAGAAGCTCCGGACACGCTCTAGGGGGCGCCGGTTCGCCCCTCCCCAGGGGCGGCCACAACTCTCGCTCGAGAGCGAGCGAGCAGGCCGCGCACCTGCGTTCCGAACGGGCCCCGAAGCACGACAAGGACCCTGCTCCAAGGAAGCGCTCCGCCAGACCCTTGGCACGACGAAGACGACAAATAACCTAATGTCAGGACGCAACTGACACTTGAGCCGCCCGACCATCTGACAAAGCACCTCCTGACATTTAATGCTTTCGGCTCTGACACCCTGACGCTCCGGCAAAGGCGCCCCTGGCCGTGTTGCCGCCTGACAAAAGCGAGGCCGACAACCTCGTCCCTGACATCTTCATCCGAAGTTTCCGTCGGTAGCGGGGCCAGCTCAGCACGACGAGTCAGCATGCCAGGTCAGCCACCGGGTAACCACCTCCCGACAGGTATAAATACCCCCTCACTTCTTACGGTGAAGAGGTTGGCTAATTCCTCTAAACTTCCATTATTCACACACAAGAGCAAAGGTCGTCCATATCTTTGTTCTTCCACTCTCAGCTCGTCACGTACGGCCGGCTCACTTTCAGTCCGACCTGCGTGTCAAGCCCCCGCTTTAAGTCCTACATCTGGCTTAGGCATCGGAGAGGCTAAGGGTTGAACCCCAACCCGGCCTTTCTGACGAGTTGCTCCTTGTGCATGATAGCTCGCCGTCCTCAGCCGCGCCAGCCAGCCACGGGGATCGCTCGACCGTCCCGGACACCGCCGACCCGATCAGACGCCGTGGTCATCCTCAGCCGTCGTCCCCAGCCTCATCACCCTACCAATCGCCCACCAAAAGGCCTGATCCATCCCCACCATCACCATAACCACCGTGCCCTTGGTTCCCATTTATATAAATTCATTGTACGCGAGTTCCACCCCGCAACAATTGGCGCCGTCTGTGGGAACGAAGGGTCACACCCATGTCAGACCCCATACTGATTACCCGAAACCCCGACCACGGCAAGGATCCCATGGATCAGGAACCACTATCTCGACCCATGACTCCGGCAACCGACTTACCTCCGGGGGCCGAGGCCGAGACAGTCCAGGCCTCGGCCCGCGCGGTACAACAGAGCTACGGAGCCTTCACCAAGGCGATGGCGGGCTTCGCGAATGCCGTATGGGAAGCCCCCCCGGGCCCTTCCGACCCCCTGGACGTGAGGCGAAATCTTAACTCTCAGTTCGAGGAGGAGAGAGGATACCAGGGGGTCGTCAAGGAGACGGCGGCCCAGCGAAAGCTCCTGGAGGAAGAAACGGAGATCGGGCGACTCCGGAGGCGCGGAGAAGAGGCAGCCAAGGCCGCCTGCCAGGCCCTAGTGGACGAAGAGATCGCCCAGCGACAACTCCGCTTCATCATCACGGAGCGCGAAAGGCTCCGATGGGAGAGCGAGGGGGGCCAGAGAATCCCAGAGGCGCCAGCAACGGGCCGACGACCTACGGATTGGCGCGGTCCGCCCCTCGCCTGGTCTCCACTCGGGAGGCGAAGTCCGCCCCCATGACAACCCTCTCCCGACCGGCAGGGTGAAGAGGCCGTTCGGCGACAGCTCCGCTTCCTCGATGACGAACGCGAGAGGCTCCTGGCGGAGAACCATGAGCGGAGAGAGATTCCGGGGCGACGGTGGCGCTGGGATTACGATAGCCCTCGCACGTCGAGTCCGTTTTGTAGGGTTTTGGGCGTTCCCTTAGGGCATAAAAACTCTAGTCCCGTCCTAAGTCGGACGGAACATAGACAGGAAAATCAAAAGCAGCGGAAGAAAAACAGTTAATCTAAATTAACATGCAAGTTAAAACAATTTTAACTTGGCCCTAAGGTCCAAGACCCTATGCCAAGATCTATGCCGACTTGGGATGGGTCTGACCATCCCAAGAAGGATCTAGCCTACTGCGATTAAACTAAACTAATGCTAATAAACTACTTTAACCACATACCCGGAATCTCAGCCCTGGAGCAGGCGAGATGTTCCGCGCCGTCTTCCGAGCCGCTCCCGTCCCACGCCGAGCCGCTCCTTGAACCGCTCCCCGAACCGCTCCTCGAACCGCTCCGCATCCCGAGGCGATCAATCCCCGTGCCGCCGAGCCAACCAACCGCCGAAGAAAGTTTCACGCGAGTGAAACCTCCGCCAAGATTTCGGATCCAGAATCCGAACTCCTTTGAGGCTTTGCTAGAGCCCGCAGGAGTAAGGCAGAAATTTTAGGGAGATAGAGAAATATTAATTTAAGCTTAGATCCGAGCGTGCTCCAACATTTACGGGAGCCGCTCAGATCTAGAGCTTGGGACGAGTTTTGAGAAAGGGGGGAGACCCCTATTTATATAGGCGGCGGACTCTCCCCTTTTCTCAAAATCCGATGTGGGACTAAATAATGGGTTAATTAAAATCAAGTTAGTTTGCACTTCACAAAGTGCAAACTTCCGTGAATTTTAACTCACTCACCGTTGAGCTTCAGGATCGATACGACCTATCAATACGACAAGCGTTCAACGGTGAACGCATAGGAAAAAACCGTTCGTCAATCGGAGGTCGTTTGACCCTCCAATTGATCGTCCAAAGATCAGCCCAAAGCCATCCAATACACAAAACTGCAGCCGTCAAGGAATTCTGCCTAGGGTTCGCAACCCTAGGCGTGTGGGGCCCACCAGTGGCCCCACAGACTTGACTTGCGCGCGCAGCCCGAGGCACGCGCCTGTCTGGGCGCGTGCGCTGCACGCGCCCAGCGCCTCAGCGCTGGGCGCGTGCAGCGCACGCGCCCAGCTGGCGCGGGCGCCCGCGTCAGCGGGTGGGCCCGCTGACGCGGGCGGGCCCGCTGACGCGGGCGGGCCCGCTGACGCGGGCGGGCCCGCTGACGCGGGCGGGCCCGCTGACGCGGGCGTCAGCCTGCGTCAGCAGGCTGACGTACGCGTCAGCGGGCCCCCCTTTGTTTCTTGGGCCTGTGTTTATTTAATCAGCCCCTTTGGGCTGTTGGGCTTTGGGGTTTACACTGTTTTGGCCATAACTTTTATGTTTGGCGTCCGATTTGGACGCCGTTCGAACCTGGGTCTAGACCGGGATATTCCCGTCTTACCCGTGAACTTTTTCCTTGCGTTTATCTTATTAAATATTGTATTAAACAATTTAATACACATTTAATTGCTTTTGCATCAAATGCAAAATAGTCCCTATCTAAGCTTAAATTACCATATTGAATCAAATGCAATTATCTCTTCTTTTGCATCAAATGCAAATATTCTCCCTAACTAATTTCTACCTATTACTAGACGAAGCGTTACACTCTGTGTGAGACCCTACAGCCTGACCCTTACAACAGGTTGGGCTCGAAGCCCTATACGGCAGTGACCACGAGCAGTGGTTGCCGTCCCTGCTTCAGGAATCATCATTATGTGGTTGACTCATTGACATGAGTATTGTCGGGACCACCTGACTGTTTCCGTGATGAATTCCGTAGTTATAGTCTTTTCGTCTTAACTGTGTCGTGTAGATCAAGTCTGGGGTACAGTCAAACTGTCAATCCCAATAACTTGACTCCGGTTAGTTTCTATCGATCTTTAGTCAACTAATGTTGGACATCTTCCAACATACTCTGCGCAGAGTTTTTACTAAAGACCGAACTAACTCTACGACACTAACTCCCATTGACCGGGAGAGACGAATCCTCTCTTGGTCATTACTCGCCTCATACGTTTCAAGTGACACCCAATCAAAAGACCTTTCGACAGGCCTTGCCTCGAAGCTAGGTCAGTTGATCTAAGTGGCACCGTTCACGCACAGGTCCGTCAAAATGACCTCAAGTCAAAAGACCAACTATCCTATCATCACTCAGAGTTATCACTGACAGATTGGTCAATATAACCATATGATAACTCTTAGTGGATCGTTCAGTGAACTCATTCTAATGAGCACCTGTGTCTCGTCTTCGACTTCGCCAAGTCAAAACGATCATGAGATCATCGCCACCGCTAAACGGTGAAGACTAAGACACAATGGTCTATCCGATGTTTCGATATCCTTGTCTCGAAACATCTACGACCATGAACCATTTCAGACTTATGCTACAGACGGTCAAACGTTTCTCCATGATCGAGATACTCATCTCGATACCCGTTTGACCTTGCATAAAGTCTCAGGACTTTACCTAAGTTGATATCTAATGTTGACTACATTACAATATGACTTAGATAAATTATTACCAAACAGCTTACTGTTATTTCGAACAAGATGTTTGTGCTATTCACACAGGAATAAATGGCCTCGAGGGCACCATATTCCTACATCTCCCACTTGCACTCAGGCCCATTTATCACGATATCTAATATCGTTTTTACACATAAGTTTTTCCGACTTCATGTGATAGAGCCTTCGTGAGTGGATCTGCTAAAACCGTCTACACTATAGACTTAAGGGGTTTCTATGTTTAAGTCAGACCAACCATTTGAATCTCATTCAAATAATTCATTTGGTCTATCGGAATCTATAATATTTTATTTCCCTGGATCTTATCCAGTTTATCGTACTTTACGATAATCATTTAAATTAGTTAATGGTCATTTGAGATGGCTCATATCTATTCTTGATAAAGTATCAAACCTTTTGATTACTTTGTCAAAATGTATGTTCCATCCCTTTGATGATTCGCATGTAATTTTTACGCTCCCACTGACCTTGAAAACTATCTGGCTAATTCATATAAGTTGGTTCGTCTAAATCATATTTAGAAAAACGAACTTATAAGTGAATCCGCAAATTTTCATGGTCAACTTAAGCGTTTTACATCGGCTTTGGTCCGAGTAGATCTGTACACATCTGTTGGCGAAACCGGTTTCATCATAATCCGTTTTAAAGAAATTAGGATGAAAACCGTTCTCGTCCAACATTATTGTACTTCACTATTTTCTTTTCTGCACCAATCTTTCAACTTAAAGATTTACTTGCAGTAAGTGAGGAAATATTTTCTTTGGGCACGTAAACTAAATTCTGAAATTTATTTACGCACACGGACCTGCATCAAGTTTTCAATCGGAGTTATTACTCCGAATTTTATCCTAGAAGTTGACTAAGTCATCATCAGTTATGATGTCTAACTCGACAATCCGTCTCACGAGATTCGAGTAATAATACAACTTCCTTATGGTTGATTTAATGAATATCTTATTGATAATGTTCTCATAGAACTTTATCAAAACCTAGGCATTACTATTTGGGACTTAACCCAGAGGGAGGACTTAACTCAGAGTCACTTAAAATGGATCACACTAAATCTAATTAAGTGTGATTCATACCTTTTAACACACCGATGTGTTAACAGACTTGATCTGAGAGAAAATCATATTTTCTTTTAATTACACAAGATTTTATTTAGCTAAGTATTTGACCATTCGATCTAATCGAATCAGTTTAAATACTTTAGTCATTTCGTTCTTTATTTTATCAGACTTGTGTTTCATCAAGAACACGTGTCTTAATAAAATATACGAATAACTTATTTTGGTTAATCTAGACTCTGGTCCATCAGTATGTACTAGACTGAGTTCGACAACTCATTCTCCCACTGTCTCACAGATGAGTTTCGGCCATTGTATCTAAGAGGCTAAGACTCACAAGTGTCCGTAGACTTCATAATACGAGAGGTCAGACCCCTCTTTATGTGACTTGTGAAGCTTAATCTCTTGATACGGCCTAGTCTAATTTTACCATATAAGTTTGCTACAATCTTGTGTATTTATATATTAACTTTTAATATATATATGGTTATTTACAAATTACTTAACACAAAACATTACTTCAGAAGCAATGTGACGACATTCGTCAAAATGTGTTAAACGTCTTTTGTATAATAATTTATTCTGAAATCGTGACATCAAAATATGTCACGTTTTCATTTCCTCCTACTTATGCCTCTACTAATGATAAATTAAACTAACTTTCTCAATTGACTTTCCGGAGTGCCTTCTTCCTTTTCTAAATCACATTTAGATATCAACATAAATAAATAGCTATACAAGCAACTTATGTATCCAAACGCTTGAGCTTTGCAATCTTGAGTGTAGCTCAAGAAGTTGCTTGTCTCAAGATCCGGTTGGGATACATAGTTTTGCATCGCTCATGTACTCGTATTCGATTCAAACGGTTTAATCGAATTCTCGAACTTTGCGGATCAAAATTGTTTGTCCATACAACCTTGAGGGTAGCTCGACAAGTTGTAGGGAGAAACATACTTTGAATGTCCTATATGTTCAAGCTGCCTCATATAGAGACGAGTGACATGTAGCTTTAATTTATTTGTTGGACCCAGAACTTAATGAAATCATATTTCTTAAGTCTGTTCTTTAGAAGGTCATTTATTGTCAATGAGAATATAGTTTAATTACATCAATTATAATTTAACTTGATATTCAATTTATCAGCCTTTTGACCAGTTAACTGATTCCAATATTATCAATTGATTCTTTCGGTAAACATAGTCTTGCCCTAGTTTTAGCATATGTTCAATATTAAATATAGGTAGATTGGCTTTTATCTATCTATATCCTCCCACTAATTTTACGAACGTTTTAAAGCTTAATAACGAACGATTTAATCGAATTAAAATTAATGGGTAAGAGTTCCGATCACCTTGAGTCTAAACAACCTTGAGTGTAGCTCAACAAGTTGATTGACTCTGCGATCGGAAGATGACTCTTCATCGATCATATCGGATATGACTCTCTTAATCGGTTTTTGCCCCTAGCCATTCGTGATCATGAGTGTGCTCATCCAAATCACAATGTCTAGTCTAGTCGGACCCTTGTTTTCATGTCTAGCCTGACTCGCCCCTCAGCTCGGTGTATGCACGACACATCGGTTTGGGTCAGGTCTTAGACTACATCTAGGCAGACTACATCGTTGACTTAACTTACGCCGACGCTCGGGGTACGAGACGACGGTTAGGGTCAGTCAAGATTTCATCTTATGTACTTAAGGAGTTGGTTTCTACAGGGTTGCCATGTCACAGCTTGAGTGTATCTCAACAACTGTAACACGGGCCCTATAGTTGCTAACCCCTAAAAACAAGGAGGGCTACGGCTAATCTTGAAAAAGATCATTAACATATTTGACTTAGATATAGTCCAGGGTGTCATACAATCATGATTCGCGACATTGCGGTCCAGCGGAACTCAGCCAGGGAATTGACTAAGCCAGGATCACTACCCCTTGGACTAGCAAGGGTTGACCCAGAACTCTTAGCCAAGCACATTGACTGGATCATGGTCCATTGAATGAAGCTTGTCATTTTTGTATGTATGCCATAGACTAAACAGCTTTTATTAACAACTAATTAATCCTATCAACTAGTTGAATCCTTAAATTCAAAATTTTTAGGATTTGTTTAATAACTTTTATTAAGTCCTTATCAACTATAAGGTTCACGTGCTACCCTAATCGTTATTAGGATTTTAATAAATTATTAACAACGCTAGAAGCGAAGTCCTTCAATGAAAATTAATTATAACAATTAGAATTTGAAAATTCATTTAAAGGACTACCCTAATCAGGAATTAGGTCTTTAATATTGTTGTTAATGATTTATTAAAGCATAGCATGTCATTAAAATTTAAGTAATAAATTTTAATCATTTTTAATGGCTAACCTAAGAGGTTGTCTTGTGTTATCAAATAAGGGACAAGATTAACAAGCCATAAGAAATAAAGCTACACTAATTTATCGCATAAAGATAGTGCACAACTATTTAACATTTAAATATACTAAGTTTATCGCATAAACTATTTCTGCATGCAAACATAAATTTAACAATTAAATTTAAAATATGATTTTGAAATTATTTTATTTTTATCTCATAAAAAAAACTTAATTTTAAAATCACTAATTTGCATGCTACGTTTAAAAATTTATCGCATAAACATTTAAAGCCTTCAAATCAATTTTACATAAACTTAAAATCATCATTTTAAAATTTTCATGCGTAAAAATTTATCATATAAAAATTTTTAGGCATCCAAAATAAATTTTAAACTTTTTAAAAGTTATCACATAAATTTTAAAACGTCATTTTAAAAATTTCCATGTTCAAAAATTTCAAAGGAAAATTTTAGAACATCTAAAACATTTTTAAAATTTATCTCATAATTTAAAAACATTTTAAATTAAAAAAAAAGTATTTAAAAGCTTTAAACACGTTTAATAAAATCGCAGTACCTAGATCGCTACGCAAACCTAGGCTCTGATACCACTGTAGGGTTTTGGGCGTTCCCTTAGGGCATAAAAACTCTAGTCCCGTCCTAAGTCGGACGGAACATAGACAGGAAAATCAAAAGCAGCGGAAGAAAAACAGTTAATCTAAATTAACATGCAAGTTAAAACAATTTTAACTTGGCCCTAAGGTCCAAGACCCTATGCCAAGATCTATGCCGACTTGGGATGGGTCTGACCATCCCAAGAATTATCTAGCCTACTGCGATTAAACTAAACTAATGCTAATAAACTACTTTAACCACATACCCGGAATCTCAGCCCTGGAGCAGGCGAGATGTTCCGCGCCGTCTTCCGAGCCACTCCCGTCCCACGCCGAGCCGCTCCTTGAACCGCTCCCCGAACCGCTCCTCGAACCGCTCCGCATCCCGAGGCGATCAATCCCCGTGCCGCCGAGCCAACCAACCGCCGAAGAAAGTTTCACGCGAGTGAAACCTCCGCCAAGATTTCGGATCCAGAATCCGAACTCCTTTGAGGCTTTGCTAGAGCCCGCAGGAGTAAGGCAGAAATTTTAGGGAGATAGAGAAATATTAATTTAAGCTTAGATCCGAGCGTGCTCCAACATTTACGGGAGCCGCTCAGATCTAGAGCTTGGGACGAGTTTTGAGAAAGGGGGGAGACCCCTATTTATATAGGCGGCGGACTCTCCCCTTTTCTCAAAATCCGATGTGGGACTAAATAATGGGTTAATTAAAATCAAGTTAGTTTGCACTTCACAAAGTGCAAACTTCCGTGAATTTTAACTCACTCACCGTTGAGCTTCAGGATCGATACGACCTATCAATACGACAAGCGTTCAACGGTGAACGCATAGGAAAAAACCGTTCGTCAATCGGAGGTCGTTTGACCCTCCAATTGATCGTCCAAAGATCAGCCCAAAGCCATCCAAAACACAAAACTGCAGCCGTCAAGGAATTCTGCCTAGGGTTCGCAACCCTAGGCGTGTGGGGCCCACCAGTGGCCCCACAGACTTGACTTGCGCGCGCAGCCCGAGCCAGGCGCGTGCAGCGCACGCGCCCAGCTGGCGCGGGCGCCCGCGTCAGCGGGCGGGCCCGCTGACGCGGGCGTCAGCCTGCGTCAGCAGGCTGACGTACGCGTCAGCGGGCCCCCCTTTGTTTCTTGGGCCTGTGTTTATTTAATCAGCCCCTTTGGGCTGTTGGGCTTTGGGGTTTACACTGTTTTGGCCATAACTTTTATGTTTGGCGTCCGATTTGGACGCCGTTCGAACCTGGGTCTAGACCGGGATATTCCCGTCTTACCCGTGAACTTTTTCCTTGCGTTTATCTTATTAAATATTGTATTAAACAATTTAATACACATTTAATTGCTTTTGCATCAAATGCAAAATAGTCCCTATCTAAGCTTAAATTACCATATTGAATCAAATGCAATTATCTCTTCTTTTGCATCAAATGCAAATATTCTCCCTAACTAATTTCTACCTATTACTAGACGAAGCGTTACACTCTGTGTGAGACCCTACAGCCTGACCCTTACAACAGGTTGGGCTCGAAGCCCTATACGGCAGTGACCACGAGCAGTGGTTGCCGTCCCTGCTTCAGGAATCATCATTATGTGGTTGACTCATTGACATGAGTATTGTCGGGACCACCTGACTGTTTCCGTGATGAATTCCGTAGTTATAGTCTTTTCGTCTTAACTGTGTCGTGTAGATCAAGTCTGGGGTACGGTCAAACTGTCAATCCCAATAACTTGACTCCGGTTAGTTTCTATCGATCTTTAGTCAACTAATGTTGGACATCTTCCAACATACTCTGCGCAGAGTTTTTACTAAAGACCGAACTAACTCTACGACACTAACTCCCATTGACCGGGAGAGACGAATCCTCTCTTGGTCATTACTCGCCTCATACGTTTCAAGTGACACCCAATCAAAAGACCTTTCGACAGGCCTTGCCTCGAAGCTAGGTCAGTTGATCTAAGTGGCACCGTTCACGCACAGGTCCGTCAAAATGACCTCAAGTCAAAAGACCAACTATCCTATCATCACTCAGAGTTATCACTGACAGATTGGTCAATATAACCATATGATAACTCTTAGTGGATCGTTCAGTGAACTCATTCTAATGAGCACCTGTGTCTCGTCTTCGACTTCGCCAAGTCAAAACGATCATGAGATCATCGCCACCGCTAAACGGTGAAGACTAAGACACAATGGTCTATCCGATGTTTCGATATCCTTGTCTCGAAACATCTACGACCATGAACCATTTCAGACTTATGCTACAGACGGTCAAACGTTTCTCCATGATCGAGATACTCATCTCGATACCCGTTTGACCTTGCATAAAGTCTCAGGACTTTACCTAAGTTGATATCTAATGTTGACTACATTACAATATGACTTAGATAAATTATTACCAAACAGCTTACTGTTATTTCGAACAAGATGTTTGTGCTATTCACACAGGAATAAATGGCCTCGAGGGCACCATATTCCTACACGTTTCCCAAGGAAGGAGCCCCCTGGGGGGACCGTTTCACTACCTCCCAGGGAACGGCGACCACCGGCAGAGGGGGCATGACCGGAGCCCGACCCCGGACTGGCGAAGGGGGCACGCGCCGGAACGCCCCGCTTATCCGGAGGAGGCCACACCTCTGGCCCGGTGGATCACATCCGCCCCGAGACCCGGGAGGTTCAAAGCCCCTTACTTGGCTACCTACAACGGAAGGGGCGACCCCCTCTCCCACGTCCAGCAATATCGGGGGGCGATGGAAGTGCAGGATGTGGACGACGCTTTCTTGTGCCGGCTTTTCTCGCAAAGCCTGAGAGACACGGCGCTGGACTGGTACTTCGGCCTACCCGTGAGATCAGTGGGGAGCTTCGGCGAGCTTTCCCATAAGTTCTGCCAGGAGTTCCGGGACGGGCGCACGAGGAAGAATCCATTGGACTACCTCAGCACGATAGTCCAAGGGGAAGGAGAGACGGCAGGGAAGTACTTGCGCCGTTTCCAGGAGGAGAGACGGGCGGTGGTAGCTTGCGGGGACGAGGTGCTCATGCTGGCTTTCAAGACAGGGCTATGGACTTGGAGTCTACACAAGTCCTTGCTCCGAGACCCGCCGACCGACTATGAGGCGCTGGTCGCCATGGCGGAAAGACACGCGCTCGCAGAGGAGAACCTCGGCATGAAGAAACTGTTCCCCCCTGCGAGGCCGTCCCCGGGCGAGCATCGGGCACACCCACGACTGAGGCAGGAGGACGGGCCTCGGGGGCGCGAACAGCTGGCCTAGCCGAGGTGCGACCCCGCAGGACGCCGCCCTCAAGACCGCCCGGGCCCGGCACGAGAGTTCGCCTCGGCCCGGGACCCCGGCCGCGCCCTCCTGAGGTTGGAAGGACCATTGCGGGCCCACTTCACGCAGCTCAACGCCCCCATGATAGAGGTGTTGGCAGCGGCAACAAGGGGCGGACTGCTCCCGGAACCACCCAGAGAAATGAAGTCGGACCAGGCGCGACGAGACTTTCAGAGGTATTGCCGATACCACCGGGACCACGGTCATGACACCAATGACTATTTCACCCTCAAGAGGGAGATAGAGCGGCTGATCCAAGCCGGCCACCTGGGTGGCTTCGTCGAGGGCAGAAGACCGGATCGAGACGAAGGGGGCCAGTGGAGACCGCGGAGAGTGGATCCGGGGCCCCGTGGCGAGCGGGAGGAACCCCTCCCCCCGAATCCGATCATGCGCATAAACACGATATGCGGCAGACCGTCCTCTGGGGGAGCGTCATCTTCAAGCAAGAAGGCGTATGCACGGAAAGTGATGACGGCGGGTCTCGGAGGGGACACGAGGGCAAGAAGGGTAGCATGCCCTCCCATCACCTTCAGCGACGAAGACCTGGAGGGAATCAAGCTGTCGCATGACGACGCCATTGTGATCGAAGCTCAGATCGAGACGGTCGTCATCAGCCGCCTCTTGATTGACACGGGCAGCTCCTGTGACATCCTGTTCATGACGACGATCGAGAAGATGGGGCTAAGGCAGGTAGACCTAAGGCCATGCTTGGGACCTATCGTCGGCTTCACAGGTCACTCAACCCCTATCGTGGGGGTGATCGTCCTCCCGGTTTCCCTCGGAGAGGCGCCCAGGGTTGTCACCCGTACGACCCAGTTTGTGGTTGTCGACATTGTGTCAGCCTATAACGGGATCATTGGGAGGCCGTACATGACGGCGATCGAGGCGCTCCCCAGCCTGCTACACCAGATGGTTAAGTTCCAGACTCCGCGAGGGGTGGGGCTGGTGCGGGGGAGCCAGAAGCTGTCCCGGAGCTGCAACGTGGGAGCACCCAAGCACAAAGCCCCGGAACGAGCCATGACGGTCGGCCCCCACCTGAAGGAGTAACCCGGGGGACACCCGTGGGCACGAAGGAAGGAAGGATCGCTCCCCCCGACGCTGCGAGTTGGCAAGGAAAGACGGATCCCCCAGAGTTCGCGACCAGGCCCCGGAGGGCGCCGCCTTTCATCCCATCAAAGTTGCTCGCAGGAAGCAGCGGACCAGGAAGGAGTAATGACTCGGCGAATACCTCGGACATGCCGCGCCGACCTCGTCCAAAGTATGCCACCTAAAATCGTAGATCGTTGATTGTGAGTCGTTAATGAAATGCTTTGTCTTCCTGTGCTTTGTCTTCCTGTGCTTTGTCTTCGCTTAAAAATTTCAGGTTGAGCTAAACGAAGACCTCTGGGGCGAGCTCACAGAGCTTCGCCACCCAAACCAGAGTGCCATTTGCGGGATAGGCAACGGCCCAATACCCGTCCGATTATAGAGGCTGTGGGGAGGCGACGGCCCTATACCCCCCCACCCCTCTAAAAGACTCCGGGGTAGGACCAATCCTCGCCACCCAAACCGGAGAGGGGCACCGGCCGAGCTACGTGCTCGCTCCCCCCCAACGAAGACCTCTGGGGCGAGCTCACGGAGCTTCACCACCCAAACCAGAGCGCCATTTGCGGGGTAGGCGACGGCCCAATACCCGTCCGATTATAGAGGCTGTGGGGAGGCGACGGCCCTATACCCCCCCTCTAAAAGACTCCGAGACAGGACCAATCCTCGCCACCCAAACCAGAGAGGGTCACGGGCCGAGCTATGCGCTCGCTCCCCCCCAACGAAGACCTCTGGGGCGAGCTCACGGAGCTTCACCACCCAAACCAGAGCGCCATTTGCAGGGTAGGCGACGGCCCAATACCCGTCCGATTATAGAGGCTGTGGGGAGGCGACGGCCCTATACCCCCCCCCCTCTAAAAGACTCCGAGGCAGGACCAATCCTCGCCACCCAAACTAGAGAGGGTCACGGGCGGAGCTATGCGCTCGCTCCCCCCCAACGAAGACCTCTGGGGCGAGCTCACGGAGCTTCGCCACCCAAACCAGAGCGCCATTTGCGGGGTAGGCGACGGCCCAATACCCGTCCGATTATAGAGGCTGTGGGGAGGCGACGGCCCTATACCCCCCCCTCTAAAAGACTCCGGGGCAGGACCAATCCTCGCCACCCAAACCGGAGAGGGGCACGGGCCGAGCTACGTGCTCGCTCCCCCCAACGAAGACCTGGGCGAGCTCACGGAGCTTCGCCACCCAAACCAGAGCGCCATTTGCGGGGTAGGCGACGGCCCAATACCCGTCCGATTATAGAGGCTGTGGGGAGGCGACGGCCATATACCCCCCTCTAAAAGACTCCGGGGCAAGACCAATCCTCGCCACCCAAACCGGAGAGGGGCACGGGCCGAGCTACGCGCTCGCTCCCCCCAACGAAGACCTCTGGGGCGAGCTCACGGAGCTTCGCCACCCAAACCAGAGCGCCATTTGCGGGGTAGGCGACGGCCCAATACCCGTCCGATTATAGAGGCTGTGGGGAGGTGACGACCCTATACCCCCCCTCTAAAAGACTCCGGGGCAGGACCAATCCTCGCCACCCAAACCGGAGAGGGGCACGGGCCGAGCTACGCGCTCGCTCCCCCCCAACGAAGACCTCTGGGGCGAGCTCACGGAGCTTCGCCACCCAAACCAGAGCGCCATTTGCGGGGTAGGCGATGGCCCAATACCCGTCCGATTATAGAGGCTGTGGGGAGGCAACGGCCCTATAACCCCCCTCTAAAAGACTCCGGGGCAGGACCAATCCTCGCCACCCAAACCGGAGAGGGGAATTGGCCGAGCTACGCGCTCGCTCCCCCCCCAACGAAGACCTCTGGGGCGAGCTCACGGAGCTTCGCCACCCAAACCAGAGCGCCATTTACGGGGTAGGCGATGGCCCAATACCCGTCCGATTATAGAGGCTGTGGGGAGGCGACGGCCCTATACCCCCCTCTAAAATACTCTGGGGCAGGACCAATCCTCGCCACCGAAATCGGAGAGGGGCACGGGCCGAGCTACGCGCTCGCTCCCCCCCAACGAAGACCTCTGGGGCGAGCTCACGGAGCTTCGCCACCCAAACCAGAGCGCCATTTGCGGGGTAGGCGACGGCCCAATACCCGTCCGATTATAGAGGCTGTGGGGAGGCAACGACCCTATACCCCCCCTCTAAAAGACTCCGGGCAGGACCAATCCTCGCCGCCCAAACCGGAGAGGGGCACGGGCCGAGCTACGCGCTCGCTCCCCCCAACGAAGACCTCTGGGGCGAGCTCACGGAGCTTCGTCACCCAAACCTGAGCGCCATTTGCGAGGTAGGCGACGGCCCAATACCCGTCCAATTATATAGGCTGTGGGGAGGCGACGGCCCTATACCCCCCCCCCTCTAAAAGACTTCGGGGCAGGACCAATCCTCGCCACCCAAACCGGAGAGGGGCACGAGCCGAGCTACGCGCTCGCTCCCCCCAACGAAGACCTCTGGGGCGAGCTCACGGAGCTTCGTCACCCAAACCAGAGCGCCATTTGCGGGGTAGACGACGGCCCAATACCCGTCCGATTATAGAGGCTGTAGGGAGGCGACGGCCCTATACCCCCCCTCTAAAAGACTCCGGGGCAGGACCAATCCTCGCCACCCAAACCAGAGAGGGGCACGGGCCGGGCTACGCGCTCGCTCCCCCCCCCAACGAAGACCTCTGGGGCGAGCTCACGGAGCTTCGCCACCCAAACCAGAGCGCTATTTGCGGGGTAGGTGACGGCCCAATACACGTCCGATTATAGAGGCTGTGGGGAGGCGACGGCCCTATACCCCCCCTCTAAAAGACTCCGGGGCAGGACCAATCCTCGCCACCCAAACCGGAGAGGGGCATGGGCCGAGCTACGCGCTCGCTCCCCCCCAAACGAAGACCTCTGGGGCGAGCTCACGGAGCTTCGCCACCTAAACCAGAGCGCCATTTGTGGGGTAGGCGACGGCCCAATACCCGTTGAAATTTCGGTGCAAACTCACACGGGGGATTCACCCAACAGAAGCAAAAATCGCGACTCTACCAAACAGACGAAAACAAGGTAGTTTGATACCGCTTCGTATATTCATGAGCTGACAGAAGGTTACAAAATGAAGGGCACCAACACGGACAGAGACACTGTCCGACCTAACCTAAGTGAGTCACCTATCGAATCGCCCACCCCACCCCCCATCAAGAACACGAGACAACACGGGCGCAACCGACTACTCGGCCGCACCGCTGCCTCCAGCACCTCCAACTCCCGACACGGCGCCCCTCCCTCCGGCGCTCAAGCTTTCCTCCTCATTGGGTCCGACAACATCCTCCCCGACGGCGATCTCGTCCCCAGGCGCATCTTCACCTTCATCCTCTCCCGCCTCCTCGTCCTCGGAGGCGACGAGTAAGTCGAGGTCCAGCCCAATCGGCGGGGACATACCCTCCGCCCTACTCTTCATCCGGGCCAGGAAAGCCGCCCATCCCTCCCCACGACCTTTCTCTATCCCCTTGCCCATCGCGTCTGCCAGGGCAGGTATGACAGTTACCTCCTGGTACGCCCGAAACTCCTCGGTCCTCCTATTCAGTTCCCCCTCCGCAACCCTCACCCGCTCCGACAGACCTTGAAAGCGCACCTCCCCTTGTTCTAGCGCGCTCTCCAGCTCCTTCACCCGACCCGTCGCTGTGGCCACCCGCCCCTCGCACTTCGCTAGGATCTCCTTCAGGCGCTCTACCTCCGCCGCGTACTGGCTGCACCGCTCTCTCTCCTTGTTCAGCTCCTCGCCCGCCCTCTTGCGAAGCGCGGCCAGTTCGGTCGCCATTCTGCCAACATCGCCCTCGGCCTTGTTGACGGCCGACGCGTGCTTCCTAGCAGCAAGCACCATCATCATCGCCTGCGCAGCAAAGGAAAAATGCGGTTAGATGATCCCACCAAAAGGCTCATGTACCACCATCCGGTCGGCGGACGCCTACCTGCGCGATATGATACACCGCCGTCCCACACAGGCCCTCATGCTCGACACTCTCCAAATTCACCCGGTCACGAGGCAGGAACATGTTCTCCGCCAGCCGCGCCGCTACGCCGCCGTCCTCGAAAATCGACTCATCGTCACTCACCCGGAACCTTCCCCGGTGGAGGGCCTCATCCGGGTACCCGTCAACCTCTGCCTTCTTCGCCTTGAATCTAATGAGCGTGGCCTCGCAACTTGGCTCGGGGGTCTTCTCAAGGACGAACCGCGGGCAGCCATACGGCCACTCTTCCCTATCGGCGGAGGTGGCCGTAAGCCCTGGCCCCCCCGCTCCCATCGCTCACCCCGAGCCTGATATCCCCAAAGTAACGGGGGAGGCCGGGGAACTTTGCGATCGCTCCTCGGGCGCCCCCTCCCCTTCTCATGCCTGCCCTTCGCCCCCACCCTCCAGATCGATGATTGCGGGGGCGATGCCCGCGTCCGATCCCCCTCCAGGCGGGCCAACTCTACCCCCTCTCCGACTTCCGCCTACGGACGAACCAAGGGGAACCCTCCTCTTCTTGGAAGGCGTCTGACCCTTCCCCGACCCCTCCGCTCCGGCCTCCACCCGAGCTCTCTTGGAATCCGCCCTCCGCGCCCTATCCCCCGCCTGCTCCGCAGCACACCTCAGCATCTCCTCGACTGACAAACCATGTCGCGACCTGCGAGAAAAAGAAGGCTCAGGGTAAGCACTTCAGATGCATTAGCCACAAGCTAGGGCTCACCTTCAGGCCAAATATACGCAGCTATCATCTCGGCCCGGGCAAGTTTTCTATAATCCCGCCCCTCCGCCGGGATCGCCATCAAAAACCGGGCCACATCTTGCTCCTCGTCTCCCAAGTCGACCCCCTTCTTCGCCACGGGATTCAGCTCCCCCTACTCCGATCTCATCAGAACATCTTCGGGCACCGAGACAAATATGTATTGCCTGCTCCACCGATTTATCTTCTCCGGTAAACCCCTTAGAAGCGGCTGACTTTTCTTCGCCGAGAGATAATAGTAGGACCTCAGGGTCTTTACGGCGAAGAAGTGCCGAAACAAAGTGAGGGAGGGGCGCACTCGATTGCTCACGCACAGCATGAGGAACCCGATAACCGCACTTATAGCATTCGGCATCAGCCGATAAAGAGGCACCTCCAAAAAATTCAGCACCTCCAATACGAAGGGGTGGGGGGAACCGCAACCCCTGCTCAAAGTCTGACACATACACCCCCACTTCACGCCCCCCCATAACAAACCCTCTCTTTCGCGGTCGGCTCGCGAATAGAATATGGCTGCCGAATATACGCCGCCGCGATTTCGGCGATCGTCTTCTTCAGCACCGACACCGTACCCACAATCTCCTCGGGCACCGTCCCGGCACCGCCGACGGAACTACTTCCAGCCGCCGTACTCGACCCCGGCTCGCGGAGTGGAGAAGTCGAGAAAGACATCCACAACAAAATAAAGGATAGACTCTTTACCTGGTTATCTTCGACGGCCTTGACGTGGCTCCGGCAACGCTGGGCAAAGAATCTCCGGATACAACTTCAAGCAAGCACAGCAAAACCGTCGACTATGGAGAATCCATAGATCTCCCCATCTCCCACAGAGATTTATACTCGCCCCCCGCAAAGAATCTTGGCCGTAGGCCACGCGTCACCAATCCGCTCCTCCTCCTACGTCGATCTGCACGACCTGACCCTCCGCATTATGACAGCAGTCCCCTCCGCCACGCATCACGCAGGGAATGGTCGGGCCGCTTCGTTTCCCGCCCTCCATCAACATAATGCGTGTGACGTCAGCGGACGCGTAGGGCAGAGAGACGCCTCGATTCCCGCCCAATTGCCCCTGACGGCGCCGAAATGATTTCACGAATTCGAAATCGCCCCGTCTCGGGGTGTGCCCAAACACGTCCGACACAGTATTAAACGGATCTCCTCACCTCGCCACACGATAAAGGGCAGACATCTCAACCTCCCTGTTCCGACGACAGGACGGTCGTCGGCACAGGGACGTTGGGGGCATACACACTCCGCACAAACGGACGCGAACGATTAACACACGCAACAAACAGGGACACAATTACAAGCATACACGACAGCCAACTCATTACATTCAGTCAAAGGGCAGGGCCATCCATGCAGCCCGCCATAAGTTTCACGTTGCATTCGGCCCGACCGTCGGCCTGCCTAACAAAAAGTTGCATTCCCTCCCCTGCGGGAAGTCCTCAGTGCCGCCACCTCTCCGACGACCTGGCCCCCATGTCCCGTGCCACTCGACGTATTCCCGCCTCCCTCGCGTCCCGCAACATCGGTACTACATGCTCGTCATGGTAACGGCCTATGGCGGCCTCGATCACGCCACGATCACTCTCTTGCCTTTCCTCCAGCCGCCGTTTCAGGAGTCCCACCTCCCTCTTCGCTGCTTCAAGGGCTTCCTCCAGGTCACCTATCTGCCCCTTTTACCGCTCGATCACCTGCTGCTTGCCGACCAGTTCCTCGGCCTGCTCCGCTAAGATACTGGCCCGTTCCTGCTCCCTCTCCCGGAGTCGGCGTTCGACCGAAGCCTTCGACGAATCGAAATAAGCGGCCCATCCCTTCTCCACCTCGTAAGTCTCCGAGGCCTTCTGCAACTCCCTCTCCGTCTCCTTCAGCCTCTCCCTGGTGTCGACAAGGTCACCCCTCGCCTCGGCCAACGCCGCTCTCACAACGACAGCGGGAGTTTGGCCCCGCAGGGCCACCATAGCCGCCATCCCATACAAGAAAGCCCCGCTCAGTCAAACGCCAACTCGGGAAGGGGGAGAGACAGGAAGAGTTCCATTTACCTGCACGATATGCCACAGGGCCGAGCCGCATAGCCGCTCCGCCCCCACTCGGGCCAGGGACTCGCGATCACGCGGCAATGTGTAGTACTCGGCTAGACGCGCGGCCACCCCGGCATCCACAAATATAGATTCGTCCCGACCTATCGGAAAGGGCGGCCTGCGAAGACGCCCTTCGGGAAATGCCTCGACCTCGGCCTGGGTCCTCCTGAAATGGATGAGCGCGCTCTCACAACTCGGGTTCATTGACCTCCCCATATAGCGCAGGGGGATACCATAAGGCCACTTTGGGACCGGGGGAGCCCGGCGTGGCCTGCCCTCCTCAGGCGCTCCCTCCGGGACCGGAGGGGCCACCCCACTTAGGGGGGTTCCTTGGAGGATCCCGGGCGAGGCGACTCCCCGGAAATTTCCTTGCCGATGCCCCCGGTCGGCTGACCGACCGAGGCCACCGGTGCAGACAACCTCCATCGTTGGCCCGACCCTTCCTCGCCCGCTGCTCCCTTGCCCTTATCCCGAGGGTCGGGTCTTGCCGCGGCAGGCCGCCCGACGACCCCTAGTTCCTCCCCCGATGGAGTCATCACGTCCCCCCTTCAAAGAAAAGAGAGATCAAGGTTAACCTACCTACGAGCTCGCGAAACTCCACCTACCTTGAGACCAGAAATCACGGGCGAGCTGACTGTCTTGTGTCAAATTCTCCCACCGACGGTGCGCCTCAGGGAGCTCGGCCAAGATTTGCGCCTTCATCAGGTCCTCCCCGGTTAGCTCCGCCCCCTCGCCCACCTGAGGGTTTAGCGCCCCCCCCCCCCCCCCCCCCCCCCAGTTCGACATCAACACCGTATCAACGGCCATCTCAACATAGACAAAATCCCCCATCCACCCCCCGACATCAGCGGGCACCCTAACAATAAGTTCCCTCCCCCTCCTCGGACAGACGCGGTAATGCATCCCCCTCTTCCGAACAACAAAGAAATGCTGGAACAACGCGAGGGACGGACTCAGAGAGCTGGCGAAACAGAGCACGGCGAACCCCACCAGCATACCCCATGAGCTGGGGGCCAGCGCGAAGATCGGCAGCTCTAGGAAATTCATCAGATGCAAGAGATAGGGATGGATCGGGAAGCGAAGTCCCAGTTCGAGGGATCGGACATAAACCCCGACCTCACCATCCCCAGGCGAGCACACCCTATCATCGGGCCCCAGGACCCGCACTTCACAGTGCGGGCACACGAACCGCACCCGAATCTCCCTAATGTTGATCCTGTCCCGACGACACCCAATAGCCTCGATCACCCTCGGCACGTCGTAGCGCCACGTCCTCTTCCACAGAGGCCCCTGACCCTCCTACTGCCTCTCCTCCTCCGCCTGCCCCCCGGTCACCGTGCTACTGCCCGCGCCGGAATCGAAACGAAAGGCCATCAGTGGAAGGGAAAGGGGGGGGTTACCTGTCAGCCGGCCGGGATCTGAAGTCAAGCGGAGAGGGGCTGCCGACGACCGCGCCGGCAAGCGATTGGCGGGATCGGGAAGTGGGGAGGAAGAGTCGGAATCGGGGGAAAGCAAATGCATGTTCCCCTCCCCCCAGTACTTATAGGGGACGACATGCCATCGCCACCATCGATACGCCGCCATGCGTCGCCCATCGGAGCACCCCTGACGCCTCGACAGACGTGAAACTCGCCATCACCCACGCGTCGGATAGCCATTGGCGGAGCCGCTTCGACTCCTCCAGGCACTTTCAAATCGCCATAATGACCAACTCGGTGGGAATCCCCATACCGGTGCCGCCGCTTCCGAACCCAGGGCGGAATCCAGATCACCGCCTCATAAGGGTGACATGTTACGTCATCCGAGCCGCGTCGGGCTTCCTCCTCGGACTCGAATGCCGGGGGCAATTGTTACGACCTGGAGATCGGGATAGTCCGACCCCCCCCCCCCCCCCCCCCGCCCTGAGCAGGCGAGGCTCCCCATGGGCTCGCCCTACCAGCCGGATACCCGACCTTGCGGTAGTGCGCTCCTCGCTGGATCTCCGAGGGGCCCCGGAACCGATGATTAGCCCTAGGGCTCGGCACGACCGGGAGGGAGGCGAACCTGCCCACGAGCTGGGTCGGAGGCGCGCTCTTACTCCCCCTCTCCCTCCACCAGGAACCGCACCTACGAGGCGAACCCGGACCAAGAAGCTCCAGACACGCTCTAGGGGGCGCCGGTTTGCCCCTCCCCAGGGGCGGCCACAACTCGCGCTCGAGAGCGAGCGAGCAGGCCGCGCACCCACGGTCTGAACGGGCCCCGAAGCACGACAAGGACCCTGCTCCAAGGAAGCGCTCCGCCAGACCCTTGGCACGACGAAGACGACAAATAACCTAATGTCAGGACGCAACTGACACTTGAGCCGCCCGACCATTTGACAAAGTACCTCCTGACATTTAATGCTTTCAGCTCTGACACCCTGACGCTCCGGCAAAGGCGCCCCTGGCCGTGTTGCCGCCTGACAAAAGCCAGGCCGACAACCTCGTTCCTGACATCTTCATCCGAAGTTTCCGTCGGTAGCGGGGCCAGCTCAGCACGACGAGTCAGCATGCCAGGTCAGCCACCAGGTAACCGCATCCCGACAGGTATAAATACCCCCTCACTTCTTACGGTGAAGAGGTTGGCTAATTCCTCTAAACTTCCATTATTCACACACAAGAGCAAAGGTCGTCCATATCTTTGTTCTTCCACTCTCAGCTCGTCACGTACGGCCGGCTCACTTTCAGTCCGACCTGCGTGTCAAGCCCCCGCTTTAAGTCCTACATCTGACTTAGGCATCGGAGAGGCTAAGGGTTGAACCCCAACCCGGCCTTTCTGACGAGTTGCTCCTTGTGCAGGACGAGTGTGCCTTCGATGACGTGGCGCTTCGTCGACTGAGGAGTGGGACCTGGGGATGTCTGAATCCCGGTCAATGAGATCTGTTGCGGGTCAAATCTGCCTAACAATGAGATTTGTATAATGGGGAATCCTGGGTACGGTGATTACATGTTAATTGGGTTTTAGTAGAGGCTAATACGCCTTGGAACTTGATCTGTAGACGATGGATCCAAGGTCGCTCGAAGGTCACCGACCGCTTGGGAGAAGGGCCGAGCTTCCCGCACAACGAGCAGCTCGTCAGAAAGGCTGGGTTGGCTATCCACACGTGGCCTCTCCGATGGTAAAGTCAGTAGATGCCTTTTTAGGAGAAGGCCGGACACGCTGGCCGATCTTAGTGTAGAGCGACCTAACATGACAAGCTTATGTGGAAGGCACACATATATGGACGATATCCGACCTTGTATGTAAATGAGAGTTAAGATTCTACCAACCAACCCCCTCATTGATGGCTGGAGGGGGGTATTATAGTGGGGAGAGTCGGTTGATTGCCATCCAATCAGCTGTCGCTTCTGCTTAGCCGAGGCCCTACTAGCGCTTAGCTGGCGCATTAATGGGGATGCGACGGGTCGGCAAGAATGTCAGAGACATTCTCGCACCGCCTTAATCGGGCATTAATGGAGATGCGACGGGCGGCCATCAGTTCTTGTCTTTAACATCCGACATTAATTGGAGACGTAGGTGGCCCTACGTCATTCGATCAAAGATATTTATGGGCTGCCAGTTCGCTAAGGGTCGCCATTGGAGAGAGTCGAGCTTGGCGTCTGAGCTCGGCGTCCTAAGCTTCCTCCGGCTGACCTTGTTGTTTCGGTCACAGAGAGAGCTTCGCCATTGCTGGACGATCTCTACGCTTGGCGGGTGAGCTTCCCGCTTGACTAGTTGGTCGAGCCTCTCTCTCGATTTGTCGGGCGAGCTTCCCGCTCGGCTAGGCGAGCTTCTTGCTAGCGGGGCGAGCTTCTCATTTGGGCTCGCTCTTGTTCCGCCTGGCCGGTGAGCTATTCGCTTGGGATTCAACTATTTGGGCCTTCATTTTCTGTGCCAGCCATCAGGCCGTAACTGAAGGGTTTTCAGGGTCCTTAGGGCAATAAAATTGACGTCCAGCCTAAGTCGGTCGGTCGAAGTTATCGAATAACGCATCGGAAAAACATCTTAATACAGTTTTAAGAACAACCCTAAAGATTAACAACCCTAGCTAATATCTCTACTATCCCGGTGTTGGATCCGACCAACCCCTAAGGATAGATGTATCTAACATTTGCAATTATAAACCCATGTTTAATATTTAAAATACATACCATTCACTTCGTTTTCGAATACGAAGCGTCGTTTTCAGCAAGGTTTCTTTGGCCACCGCACCGCTTCTCCCAAGCCAAACCGCATCCCGAGACGCTCCTCGTCCCGAGTCAAACCGCTTTCCGAACCGCACCGCGTCCTGAGGCGAGCAACACCCTTGTCGCCGAGTCAACCACGCGCCAAAGAAGATTTTACTTTGAGTGGATCATTCGTCAAGACTTCGGATCCGATCCGAGCTCCTTCGGAGCTTTGCTAAAGCCCGATCATGAGCAAAGAAGAATTTAGGGAGAGAAGGAATAATTAGGTTAAGTCTTAATCCGAGCGTACTCCAAACTTTTGGCAGCTTCTCGAATTTGGAGACTTCATGCAAATTTTTCCAAAGGTGTTAGCCCATATTTATATAGGCAGCAGGACTCCCTACCTCGTCTCACGAGCAATGTGGGATTAATATTAACGAAGAAAAAAACAACTTCAAGTTTGCCTTCCACGTAGGCTAAACTTTAGTGAATTGTTTCTCTCACCGTTGAGCTTCGCAATTGAAACAACCTATCAAATCAAAGAGCACTGAACGGTAAACAAGTAGGAAAAAACGGCACGTCATTTCGTTCTCGTGGGCCCCACCCACCAAAAATTACGGGCTGGGGCGCCAGCCTGCAGCAGGCGGGCGGGCCAAGCCCGCTCTAGGTGGACGCCTGCCCACACTAGGCCGGGGCGCCCGCCCGCACTAGGGGACGGGCTGCGCCTGCTTGCGCGGGCGGGCCAGCCTTGGCCCACCCATAACGGGTGGGTTGGACCTGCCCCCCCAAATGGGCGGGCAGGGTTAGCCCAGCCTTCTTTATTTGGGCCAGAACTGGGTTAAAGCCCAGTTCTGGCCTTTGAAGAACTATTGGCTTGTTTTGGATTTCCTCGTTTGGAGTCCGTTTTGGACACCGTTTGAACATGGGTTTAGACCGGGACGTTCTCGTCATCCAGGTAACCTATTCCTCGCATTTATTATATTAAATATGGTCGAAAACATTTTAAGACACATTTAATTCACTTTGCATCATATGCAAAATTCCCCCATCTAATATTAAAATCCATTTGCATCAAAAACAAATGAACTAAGGGCATACATCCCCAACAGTAACAATTGCTCCCATCATTCGAGCTCGGACCAGGAAGCCCGGCTCAGCTCGGATGACACGTCACATCCTCATTGGCCGAGTGCCGGTCGTCGGCATTAATTTGAATCGAACACCAAATCGGCGATTTGGGGACGAGAGAGAATCGAGGCGTCGGTTCGTTCTGAGCATGACACGTGGCCGATTTGACCGAGGGGGAAGTCGGTCAGACACGCTCGGATCACGCCATGTGGTCCGCCTTCAACGATTTAGATTACTCTTTCACTGTATAAGAAGAGATGAGGAGGGCTCACGAGGGAGACTTTTCTTCACCCTCTTTGAATCTTCGTTTTCCTCGTCTATGTTGAGAGCTTCCCCCGTCGCCGTCGCCGCCGTCGCTACACCATTGCCGCCGTCGCTACATCTTCAGATGGTGGAGGGACGTGGTGATGATGATGATGTCGTTGTTGTTTTAAGAACAGTGGAGGGGGCAGCATGTTGATGAGGAGAGTTGGAGGTGGGGATGGAAATGAATTTGAATGTTGGATCTCACCGATATATTTCGATGGGATTCAATTTGGTAGGGTTATGGTTAATGTAAATTAGTTAATTAGTAATTTAACTTTATCTAAAAGTAATTAGTTAGGGTTAATAAGTAATTAGTTATGACACGGTAAAAACTAAAAACAGAGACGCGATCGCGTCATTGCGTAGAAGAAAAATCACTCGGACAAAAACATTTGGACGATCGAAGTAAAAATCCAGGCACACAACAATCAAACACGACAAGAAATACATGTCGTTACAGCCTGACTGCGGCCCGTGATCACTCCATATTTTACACCTTTTTTCTGCATATTTGCATACCGTTTTGATCGCCCATATCACGCTTTTCACGATTATTCGACAATATTGCGATACTTTTCACTATTTCTTGTTTTTGTCGTATTTCAGGAAATATGGAGCGATTTTGGATCGATTGTGAGATCAAGAGGATTTGCACCCACTCCGGAGTGTCAACCATGGCCCTTTTGAGGGTTATTCTGCAATGGAAGAGGAGTGGAAGAAGAAAGAACGCCGTAGGAGCGACGGGGGAGCGAAAAGATGAAGATTGGACATTTTCAGCATGCCACTCGGCCGAGTGAAGGAGTCACTCGGCCGAGCATTGAGACCCCGCTCGGCCGGCCAGATCGGACACGCAACAGAGATGTATCAGCGTGCACTCGGCCGAGCATCGCACGCCGACTCGGCCGAGTGCGGAGACTTCGTCCGCCCGAGTGGCACCCAGACGACGGCAAGCCAAAATGTCCAACTTACTGTAATCCGTCAGTCTGCCCCAGAAGCCCGACTCGGCCGAGTGACGAAAGCCGTCCGCCCGAGTACCAAATGCCCCTCGGCCGAGTGACATTTGCCACTCGACCGAGTGATGCCGAGGACATGCAGCGCCCAGATTTTCAGACAGCCTCTCACTCTTTTGAAATCTGCTATCATTCCAGCAATCAAAGTATTTTTCTCATATTTTTTATGGATAGTAGACTTCATGACGGTTCCAACGCCGCCAAGAACGCGCAAATCGGAGGTCGGATGAAATCTGGGGAATTTCTGCAAGTTGATGCTGCAGTGCTGAAATTTGCATGTCAGTGTCACTCGGCCGGGTCACATATTCCACTCGGCCGAGTGCGGCCTGGGCCCAGATTTTAAGTTGCGGTTTGGGCTGTTTTTGGGCACGAATTTGAGGGGTTTTCTAGGGTTTCTTGCTAGGGTTTTGGGGGAGTATTTAAGGGGTTTGTAGCCACCATTAGAGGGGATCCCCAAGATGTTTTAGGAGGGATTTATTTTAGAGGTTAGGCCATGCCCTAGGCCCCCTCTTGGATCAAAAGGCTTGTATTTGGATTGGAATTCTTCATCAAAGCTAAGTATTTCTATTCTTATTATTTGAATCTTTGTTTTTCTATCTTTTTGTATGCAAGCAATGATTTCTATTGATTCTCATATCCTTATTGCTATGCTAGAGTAGATTTGTTGTTCTAGGGTTTTGGGATGAACCCTATGGATCTAATTTCATATTTGTGATGAATGAATTTCTAAATTGCTAGAATTACTAGGAGGTTAGGTTGTGATTGATTTACTACGGATAGCTAGGGATTTCCATCGATTTGGGATTTGCAAGAGATTGGATTCTAATCGATGGGAATGCCTAGATATTCGATTTAGGTTTACAATTGGGTTTCTCTAGATTTGGTTTGCAAGAGATTGGACCAAAGCTAGGATTTTTAATTGTAAATCTATACACATATTCGTTTGCAAGAGATTGGACGAATACGAACTATCACAACCTAGATCGTAACTCGAGTTTGCACGAGAGTGGGCTCGAGGAGCGATTGGGCGATGATGTCGATCCTCATGCTAGTGGCTTAGGTTAGGGTTTGCAAGAGATTGGGCCCTAATCTAGGTTTGCTATAGACCGGCAATAGCGCGAGAGCGTGAGCTTGGTTCTCCATTAAGTTGCGACTAGTTCACCTCAACCCAAGTCTAGTAATATTGAGATTCACTATTCACAATGATGCATGACGGTCCGTAGTGGGGATTCCCTAGCCCTAGACACTTTTATTATATTGTATTTGAATTGATATTTGACCGATTTCTCTATCTCCGACACCGACATCCATCACCATTACCATTACATCATACCATAGCCATCTCCACCAATAAAACATTCGTAGTCAAACCAACCTAGGATAGATTGGAACCAACACCACCTCCTCGTGTTCGATACCCGCTCGCCACTACACCGTGCGCTTGCGGTAAAACTACAATCGTTCTCCGGACGTGTATCCGGGGCCAACCAAGTTTTTGGTTGTGCTCTTGGGTTGCATTTTGGGGCGATCAAGTTTTTGGCACCGTTGCCGGGGAGGTGTTTCCGTTGGTGCCAATTTGTCACAATTAGGTTGATTAGACTACGAAAAAAATAATAATAAATAAATAAAAAGGAAATTTTCACCCCTGCCACCATTATTATCATTTCCATATTCTTTTGTGCCACTGATATCTTTTCTCCAGGTATTTATCTTTGTTGATCAGGTGCTATGGATTATACTACGTGGACCACAGATTTTGATCAGAATGCTCAGACGGGAGATTACTATTTTGATCAGAGTGCTCAGACAGGAGATTACTATTTTGATCAGAGTGCTCAGATGGGAGAATACTATTATGATCAGAGTGCTCAGATGGGAGAATACTATTTTGATCAGAGTGCTCAGATGAGCGAATACCTTTTTGAGGAGATGCACTGGCCCGAGCTTGATGAGAGACAAAGGATCTTTTTTGATGAGATGCATGCACACCAGGTTGAAGTGCAAGCCGGGCTTGAAAAGGGTAACCTTCTATTGGAACGGGTGAAGAGGCAACTTGAAATGAATATGCTCATGCTTAAGGTTGAAGGGATTTCCAAAGATATCAGTTCTGCTTCTTCATTTTATGGGCAAGAAGCATCGCCAGACTTACTACCAGAGCCAGAATGTGCCGTCGTCGATCCCACTTCCTACGATACATCTATTGCATATGAAGAGTGGATGGACGAAGAGGTAGTGAAGGAAGCAGAAACTGAGTCATATGCGCAGCCAGAGGAGGACGCATTTCAGAGATTATTGGAGGGTCTCTTGGAGTCAGTGAGGTTCATCGGTTCAGAGAGCATTACGGCAGGTGATGCATTTGAGCTACGATTTGCAGATTTTGTTATGAACCGTGTTTCAGCTGCAGGAACAATTGAGGAGGACATCCATGTCAGACTTGAGGGGGATAGACTATATTTTCGGATTTCTTGCGGGCATTCCCCTCCACATGATACATCCCCACAAGCTGACACACATGAGCAGCCAGCATCACCATCCCAGGGAGAGCCTACATTGATAGTTGATGAGAAGGCAAATGAGCACACTATCGAGCCAGAGCATGCTTTTGAGGAGGCCTTACACACAGAGCCAGAGCTTATCACCAAGGAGGTCATGCATCGGGACGAGGACACAGCCATTCATGAGGATCCCGAGCACTATCCTCCTCCATTAGAGCTTCCGCAGCCACCTCATCCTCCCACTGACGCAGAGGACTACCCCACAGAGCTTATAGCTCCACTTCAGGGAGATCTCTTTACTCCCTCGCCCTTTATCTTTGATTTCCCTCCAGTGTATGATGTTTTTTATGATTCATCGTGCCTTTTGCAGGATTCATGTACATACGATCAAGAGGTACGATGGGACGTATATATGGAGGAGAGCGAGGAGTTAGCACCCATGGACACATATGAATATGATCAAGGGGTGCACTGGGATGAGTCCGACGATGATGAGGAGCATCTTGATGGGGTCCACACCGATGATCTAGATTTACCTGAGCAGCATAGAGAAGACACCGTGGAGACAGCTATCACGGCACGTGAGGATATTGGATTATTTCCAGGGAAGTATCGTCCACCACTATTTATTTCATATATTTCTGTTGACGATCCTCTTTGGAATACTTTTATTATGAGGGTGAAATTTTTGCAGCAAACTGATGCATCCTATTCTCTGCAGGGTACAGGTGGAGTCCTTGTGGGAATGCTGGAGGATGCATTGCTAGAGTTTGTTGGTGTCCGTGGACATGTGCGCCTGGCAGAGCCACGGAAGGAGCAGTTGGAGCAGTTGCCTGCACCGGCAAAGATACTGGATCCGCCTTTTGCTATAGGTGATATCAATCCAGTAGTGTAAAAATTTTATGCTTTCAATAAACCCGAATCCTCTCGACAGCGAGAGGACCGTATAGATTTGCTTGAATAAATATCATCTCATATGACGGCAACAAAAAATTTTACACCCCAAACCCATTATATATTAATTGCCCACTTTATATTTTGATGTGTCACATCCTGTTTGCTCACCACCCACCGAGCATTTCTTTCAAGTGAAACCTTACTTTCTTATTTGTTTGACTTGATATCGCTTAGCGAAGCCGTGATATTTTTGATCGAGTCATTTGAATAAGATTGTTTGGTATAAGCTTGGGGGAAAGCGCTCTCATGCATCATTGTATGTGCATGTTGTTGCATTAGGATTTCATGTCATTCATTTCATCATTTTTCATTCACCCCCTTATTATTATCGTTGTTCCTCATATTCTTCCACTATGATCACATTGAGGACAATGTGAAGTTTAAGCTTGGGGGAGTGCATTTCCATGCCATTTAGATGCATTAGTTGCATTTTTACCTTATTTTTAGGCTTATTGTTGGAATTTTTCAAAATTTTGCATCATCTTTTTGAATTTTCCATCTTATTTTCCTTTTATGTGTGTTCATGCATCATATTGTGTGCTTGATTTTTCTCTTCTTTCCTCTCTTTTATTTTATTTTCTTCATTTTCTTTTCCTTCTTTTCCTTCTTTTGCTAGATTTGTTCCTTATGATGATATCTCTTATTGCTTTAGCAACCATCACGTGGCTTATTATTCCATGCCATGCTATTTAGTGTATTCCATAGTCTTGCTATTCACATATGCTTGCAAATCTATTTCTTTTGATGATTCCTCTACATGAATGCATGATATTAATTGAAACTGAATGTATGGATTAGTGTTTAGTATGCTTTTGTTGGAAATGCACCAAGATTCACGCATCATTAGTATATCTGAAGCATCAGTTTTATTGTCTTATTCACCTTCTGGTGCATGCTTGATATGATTGTGCGCTTTACCGCTTGACTTCGCTTTTTATTGAGATGATTGAGAATATCCATGCTTACATATGAGTTTTAGTTGAAGTATTATTTTATTGAACCGTTCGTGCACATCTTAGAGTGAACCGAGTGTTACATTATTTCCTTCTCCACATATATCTTTTTATTCTCTACATGTCACTTGAGTTCACCTCCTAAAGATACTTATATCGCATCTATTTCCCAAAAAATCCCCACAAAAGAAAAGTTAGCTCCAAAAAGTCCAAAAAGCCAAAAAGGAGCCAAAAACCAAAAATACAAATCAAATAGCTCCTACAAAAATCCAAAAAGAAAAGTGAGAAACAAAAAAAGATCAAAAAGAAAAAAAAGAAGAAAAAAAAATTGTTTCTCTATCTCATTATTGGAGCCACAAAATACTTGGGAAAACCAAGGCAAAAATCCCATTTTCCACTATCATATTCCTTTAGATGCGATGCCTCAAGCTAAGCTTGGGGGGGTTGAATTCATTTGACCATATGAGTAAGTACGACATTAGAGTGGAGAGGTGCACGAATGGGGAAGTTTGATAATGCTGAAACTTAGCAAAATACCTAAGTTATGGAGATTTCTTATGAATTGAAATAAATATGTGAATGACATGACTCTTATTCTATTCTCTATTGCATGCTTGGTGTGTATCTTATATGCTTCATTTATAACTTTTGATTGAAAAGTGCATTGCCAACATTTGTATATTAAGTTCTATGAAATGTGTGATGTGGATATGAATTGATTGTATGAATTTAGAGAGTCCCTGTTATTGCTCTTAAAAGCTTGCAAGTACCATGTCTAAGTAAGATTTGAAATCCTTATAGCATGTGATTCGTATTTTCCAAGTTATCGTGATGTGTAGCTTATGGCTTGAGATCTGAGAGAATAATCTAGCAACCACTTCCACCTCGTGTTCTTTCTTTTTCTTTCGTTTCATTTTATTTATTTTCATCTCCCGAGTTCGTCTCTCTACTTATCTTCCTCGAGGACGAGTAAGAGGTAAGCTTGGGGGATTTTGATCACTCCATATTTTACACCTTTTTTCTGCATATTTGCATACCGTTTTGATCGCCCATATCACGCTTTTCACGATTATTCGACAATATTGCGATACTTTTCACTATTTCTTGTTTTTGTCGTATTTCAGGAAATATGGAGCGATTTTGGATCGATTGTGAGATCAAGAGGATTTGCACCCACTCCGGAGTGTCAACCATGGCCCTTTTGAGGGTTATTCTGCAATGGAAGAGGAGTGGAAGAAGAAAGAACGCCGTAGGAGCGACGGGGGAGCGAAAAGATGAAGATTGGGCATTTTCAGCATGCCACTCGGCCGAGTGAAGGAGTCACTCGGCCGAGCATTGAGACCCCGCTCGGCCGGCCAGATCGGACACGCAACAGAGATGTATCAGCGTGCACTCGGCCGAGCATCGCACGCCGACTCGGCCGAGTGCGGAGACTTCATCCGCCCGAGTGGCACCCAGACGACGGCAAGCCAAAATGTCCAACTTACTGTAATCCGTCAGTCTGCCCCAGAAGCCCGACTCGGCCGAGTGACGAAAGCCGTCCGCCCGAGTACCAAATGCCCCTCGGCCGAGTGACATTTGCCACTCGACCGAGTGATGCCGAGGACATGCAGCGCCCAGATTTTCAGACAGCCTCTCACTCTTTTGAAATCTGCTATCATTCCAGCAATCAAAGTATTTTTCTCATATTTTTTATGGATAGTAGACTTCATGACGGTTCCAACGCCGCCAAGAACGCGCAAATCGGAGGTCGGATGAAATCTGGGGAATTTCTGCAAGTTGATGCTGCAGTGCTGAAATTTGCATGTCAGTGTCACTCGGCCGGGTCACATATTCCACTCGGCCGAGTGCGGCCTGGGCCCAGATTTTAAGTTGCGGTTTGGGCTGTTTTTGGGCACGAATTTGAGGGGTTTTCTAGGGTTTCTTGCTAGGGTTTTGGGGGAGTATTTAAGGGGTTTGTAGCCACCATTAGAGGGGATCCCCAAGATGTTTTAGGAGGGATTTATTTTAGAGGTTAGGCCATGCCCTAGGCCCCCTCTTGGATCAAAAGGCTTGTATTTGGATTGGAATTCTTCATCAAAGCTAAGTATTTCTATTCTTATTATTTGAATCTTTGTTTTTCTATCTTTTTGTATGCAAGCAATGATTTCTATTGATTTTCATATCCTTATTGCTATGCTAGAGTAGATTTGTTGTTCTAGGGTTTTGGGATGAACCCTATGGATCTAATTTCATATTTGTGATGAATGAATTTCTAAATTGCTAGAATTACTAGGAGGTTAGGTTGTGATTGATTTACTACGGATAGCTAGGGATTTCCATCGATTTGGGATTTGCAAGAGATTGGATTCTAATCGATGGGAATGCCTAGATATTCGATTTAGGTTTACAATTGGGTTTCTCTAGATTTGGTTTGCAAGAGATTGGACCAAAGCTAGGATTTTTAATTGTAAATCTATACACATATTCGTTTGCAAGAGATTGGACGAATACGAACTATCACAACCTAGATCGTAACTCGAGTTTGCACGAGAGTGGGCTCGAGGAGCGATTGGGCGATGATGTCGATCCTCATGCTAGTGGCTTAGGTTAGGGTTTGCAAGAGATTGGGCCCTAACCTAGGTTTGCTATAGACCGGCAATAGCGCGAGAGCGTGAGCTTGGTTCTCCATTAAGTTGCGACTAGTTCACCTCAACCCAAGTCTAGTAATATTGAGATTCACTATTCACAATGATGCATGACGGTCCGTAGTGGGGATTCCCTAGCCCTAGACACTTTTATTATATTGTATTTGAATTGATATTTGACCGATTTCTCTATCTCCGACACCGACATCCATCACCATTACCATTACATCATACCATAGCCATCTCCACCAATAAAACATTCGTAGTCAAACCAACCTAGGATAGATTGGAACCAACACCACCTCCTCGTGTTCGATACCCGCTCGCCACTACACCGTGCGCTTGCGGTAAAACTACAATCGTTCTCCGGACGTGTATCCGGGGCCAACCAAGTTTTTGGTTGTGCTCTTGGGTTGCATTTTGGGGCGATCAGCCCGATCGGCCTCGGAAAGAGATAATGTCAGCTCATAGGTCCCCAATCATCCCCAGCAAGTCAAGATTACTGCATACCCTAGGAAAGTGACGAAGACATAGTCATTCTTCCCATCATCGACCCAACGGAGCAAACCCAGCAGACATTCCCTGCCCACCCTGGGGCAAATATGAAGCCACGTCTTCCGGGCAACGGCCCGGCCTCTGTAATGGTAAAAGAAGAGCGACAAGGTCGGCTCCAACCCGTGCATGTGGTAGATCATGATGAAGCTGACCAAGACTGGGACCGGGTACGAGGTCAGTTGGCACAACACCACCATCAAAAATTCCAGGACCCGAATGATGAAGGGATGGATAGGAAAGCAAAGCCACATCTGAAACATCTCAACATACACCCCAACCTCGCGATTCTTGGGAAAACAGATCCTCTGATCTGCAAAAGGCACCCGAACACCATACAGGTGAGAGATGTATTCCGTCCCAATTCGCTCGGTGGTGGAATAAAGGACTGTGGAGTTCGACTCGAGAATCGCTGAATGGACATCAGACTCTCCCGTTCCAGAAGGATCCCCTCGTTGGGCCGAATCCTCAAATAGCAAACCATTTCCCTTATCAGGGAGCAACCTGCGCTCAGAGGAGTCGTCGGACTCAGACGACAGAGCTCCTATCCTCAGCGCAATCGCCAATCGAGCAAATCAAAAGCAGAAGCAAGAGAAGGGGATTATCTTGCGAAGTTTGAAGAAGGGGACGAAGAGGAACTCGCCAACAAAGGGATAGCAGAAATCAAATCAGGAAGCAGAGAAAAGAGATCCAAAACCCAACGGTTTTATATGGAAGGCAACTTCGAATCCAAGCCGTTCAAATGGGGACGCGTTACTTCGAATTCCGCTCCCTAAGGGTAGGTGTCACGACCCGCTTCCCTGAAATGGAGGCGAGACGTGAAAAGGTCCGCACGGGAGTGGAGCTGTGAAGCCCCAAACCCGATAAGCGTCCACAATACATAAACAGGTCCCTGTAACCACAACAGAATAACAATAATAACACAAGGAGAGACTGAAATAGAATATTACATCTCATAATTTGTCCAACAAGAAAATAAGTCCAACATCCAGAAAAGCCACCAGGCTAAAAGAAAGAGTCTAAGGCCCAGAACAAGGCCAACAAAAGAAACGACATAACAAAGTATGGGTGCTACGCACCGATAACAAAACAACTGTCTAACAAAAGTAAAACACAACGAAGACACTAGGACTGGTCCCCAGTGTCCACGTACTCCCCGTCAAACGCAAGCTCGGGCTCGGCGTCAGCAAACACCTCGTCCTCAACAAGGTACTCGGGCTCAGGATCTAACATGTGTCACCCAAAAGAGTAAAGGGGCACATGTCAGCAAGTTTAAAAGACTTGGGCAAGGAAACTGAAGGTAAGGCAACTAGCAACCTAGCAGTTTAGTATGCATGGCATGGCAGTTCTAAAATGAGTGCACAATTTAAACATGGCAAGACAATTTGTACAAGAGAACAATCATCGGGACAAGACAAGAGTAGCCAAGCTACTATCAATCTCAATCAATTCACATTGTTGTAGGTGTTTATGCCCTTCGCTGAATGGCATAGCATTTCAGACCGATCGGCACTAAACACATTTCACGTTTCACGTTGTTTTGTAGATGTTTACGCCCTTCGCTGAATGGCATAGCATTTCAGACCGATCGACACTAAACACTACCCCACCCCAAAGAGTTTACGCCTTACAACTGCAGTTGTTGATCAAACAGACTCCCAGTTGAATGGCCGCTTAACCCTCACCCCCTATACCCACACGTAATGGAGCCAGGGTCCCCGCACCATGAGCTCAGCTAGTGAGCCTGGGGTTGCCCCGCACATGAGCTCGCATTCTTAGTTCACAATTCAATATATCGAGCGTTGGGGTTAGCAACTTATTATGCTCGCTTCTGGTCACGAGCCAGGAAACACACAATTCGGGCATTGGCTATCAACCAACACATGGCCCGCTTCTGGAACACGAGCCAGGAACACAAGTATCGTAGCAAAGCTACTCAATCACTGAAATGCATGAAGGATGCAATGACATGACAATTAATTTGCGTACCGATAATGGAAAGTAAACGTGACATGATAGTTGTGCAACATGCTAAATGTCGGAACTAGCTTCGTTGTCAAGCTAGTTCTCCAATTTGCGCCTAGGCGAGTATCATTTCGTCGCCTAGCCTCTTTTACGCCTACTATAAGAAAATGGCCTAAAACATGGCCTAAACCCTAAGTGGCAAGTTTCACTTGCCTAGCACCGGGGATGACGACCACTTCGTCACACGGGTACCAATCTACGGGGAAATCGCTGTTTTGGGGGAACAATCAACAAACAACATGAATTTTATTAGGGTTTCATAAAAATACCAATATGCTATAAAAACAACGGTAGATCGATTTCATACCGAGAGGAGACGGAAGGAACTCTCCGGGGAACCCTAGGTTCAGATCTGGAGAAGATTGAAGAAGTTTGGGAGAATTAGGGTTTTGGGGGATTTGGGGATTTGGGGGATTTTGATGGAGATTTGGGGAAGATGAGGGGTAGATAGAGTGAATGGATGGTTTGGATGATGGATTTGAGGCTTGGAATGAAGGAATGAAGCTTGGAGGAAGATGGGGGCTGAAGGGGGAAGATTTTAGGGTTTTGGGTCGTGTTGGAGAAGAAGAAAACGTTTGGGTTGGGTTTAAATAGGATGGGCTGGCGGCTGCCCAGAAATTAGGGTTTTAACACTAGTTAGTCGGTCAAAGAGCAACCACTGACCGACTAGTTTGGCAACTAGTCGATCGGTCAACCAACGCAGACCGACTAAGTGCAAACAGTAACTCCTGAACGAAAATAGGATTCTAGAGTTAGTCGGTCCATGAACAAATACTGACCGACTAGTTTTACATCTAGTCGGTCGATGAACGTTCTTAGACCGACTAAGAGTAAACAGTAGCTGATACAAAAATAAGATGATGAGTTAGTCGGTTAAAGAAGCATTGCTGACCGACTAGTTTGCAACCTAGTCGGTCAACCAACGTTCTTAGACCGACTAACGATAAACAGTAACTCCTGAGAAATTTAGAAAGCTAACTAGTCGGTCCAAGAAGGATTGCCGACCGACTGGATCGTCATCTAGTCGGTCGGTGGCCCTTCTTACACCGGCTAATGAGCACAAAAAGTTTCGATACGGAGCGCGGGGCCCCGGGATCGATTCCTAAGACTCCTAGGCTCGATCTATTAGTTAGATACGACCGTTATGAAGTCCGTCACGAGTGACACACTTCGAAATCGACGATCCTAAGGAAGAAGCGAGAAAATACGACGAATCGATCGAAAATGAAAGCTACGGAGACGAAAACCACACAAGAGGAGAAAATCCACCAAAACATATATTATATTATAATAAATCCAGATACATGAAAAGCAGTCGTTACATCCTCCCCAACTTAAGAAAAATTCCGTCCTCGGAATTTCCAAATACTCACGAGTCCGGAAACAAAAGTGGGAAACGCTCTCGCATCTCATCCTCATTCTCCCAAGTAGACTCTCCAGGTGAACCGTGTCGCCACATCACCCTCACAAGATTGACAATCTTGTTCCGAAGCGATTTCTGACGCCTGTCCAGAATCTGCACTGGATGCTGGTCATACGTCATATCGGGGCGAACGGTAATCTCCGAAAAATCCACCGCATGAGACGGATCTCTAATGTATCGACGAAGCTGCGAAACATGGAAAACATTGTGAACTCCTTCCAAAGATGGCGGCAAGGCCAAGCGATAAGCTACCTCGCCAACCCTCTCCAAAACGTCAAACGGTCCAATGTATCGCGGGCTCAACTTTTCACACTTCCCGAAACGAATCACACCGCGATTCGGGGAAATCTTCAAGAACACATGGTCGCCCGGCTGAAACTCCAAAGGACGACGTTTAGCATCCGCCCAATGCTTAAAACGGTCCTGAGCAATTCTCAACCTCTCCCGAATATTCCTGACGATCTCCACGGCCTCCACGATCATCTCAGGCCCCAACAACTCCCGATCACCAACGTCATCCCAACTCAATGGCGATCGACATTTCCTCCCATAAAGAGCGGCGAAAGGCGCCATGCCAATACTCGCCTGGAAGCTGTTGTTGTAGGAAAACTCTACCAAATGTAGATGGTCCTCCCACGAACCCTTGAAATCCAACATGCACGCCCTCAGCATATCTTCCAAAATCTGAATCGTCCTCTCGGACTGGCCATCCGTCTGCGGATGGTACGCCGTGCTGAAACTCAGACGCGTACCCAAGCTCTTCTGCAAACTCTGCCAGAACTGAGATGTGAACCTCGTGTCTCTGTCAGACACGATACTCACGGGGACTCCATGAAGTCGCACAACCTCCTGCACGATTCACGTTACATCACTATCCAAACTAGGAAAAGGACATAAAATGGAGAGTAAAAGAATTTTACCTCCATATATCTTCTCGCTAGCGCCTCAGTGGACTGTCCCACTCGGAACGGAATAAAGTGCGCAGATTTGGTCAATCGATCTACGATCACCCAAATCGCGTCATTCTGCTTCGGACTCCGAGGTAGTCCAGTCACGAAATCCATAGTGATGTGTTGCCACTTCCACTCCGGAATCGGAAGCGGTTGTAGCAACCCGGCCGTACGCTGATGCTCCGCCTTCACTTGCTGGCAAACCAAGCACTTGGCTACACTCCGAGCCACGCTCCTCTTCATACCATGCCACCAATAATTCAGACGAAGATCCTGGTACATCTTGGTGCCACCAGGATGCACAGAATACGGCGAACTGTGTGCCTCCACCATCAGCTCCTCTCTAATATCCCCAGCTGGCACACACAACCTGGCTCCAAACCTCAGCGAGCCATCCTCATGAATCAAAAAGTCAGTCCGCAGACCGGCTTCCACCTGCTCCCGAATCCTCACCAGCTTCGGATCCTCGGCCTGGCCAGCCTTAATCCGATCCACGATCGTCGACTGTACCTGCATGTACATCAACGACGAAGCCTCCCCAGGAAGAACAATCTCCACACCAGACTCGCAAAAATCCTGCTGCAATCTCCACTGCGAGGTCAAAATCATCACCGCTGGAAGCCTACTCAAAGCATCCGGAACCACATTCACCTTGCCAGGGTGAAACTGCAAATCAATATCATAATCCTCCATAAGCTCCAGCCATCGACGTTGTCGCATGTTGAGCTCCTTCTGAGTGAAAATATACTTCAAGCTTTTGTGATCGGTGAAAATCTTCACTTTCTCACTCAGCAGGAAGTGCCTCCAAATCTTAAGAGCAAACACAACGGCAGCCAACTCCAAATCATGCGTCGGATAATTCTTCTCATGAACCTTAAGCTGACGAGACGCATACGCCACAACATGCCCGTGCTGATGCAACACACAACCGAGACCCTTGCCAGAAGCATCGCAAAAGATCTCAAATCCACCGCTGCGATCAGGTACAACAAGAATAGGGGCAGTCGTCAACCTCTCCTTCAGAACACCAAAAGCACTCTCGCAATCACCCGACCAAATAAAAGCAACATCCTTCCACGTCAACCTGGTCATCAGCTCAGCAATACGGGAAAAGTCCTTAATGAATCGCCGATAATAACCAGCAAGTCCAAGGAAACTCCGAATCTCAGACGCTGACGACGGAACAGGCCACTCCCTGATGGCCCTAATCTTCTCGGGATCCACTGAAATACCATCTCCAGTCACCACATGCCCGAGAAAAGCAACTCTATCCAGCCAAAACTCGCACTTCGAAAACTTAGCATACAAACGATGCTTCCTCAAGATTTCCAATACCGTCCTCAAGTGTGAGGCATGCTCTTCCTCCGACTTCGAATAGATCAGAATGTCGTCAATAAAGATAACGACAAACTTATCCAAAAAGTCGTAGAAAATCAGGTTCATCAGATTCATGAAAACTGCGGGCGCGTTAGTTACGCCGAAAGGCATAACCACGAACTCGTAGTGTCCATACTTCGTCCTGAACGCTGTCTTCGGAACATCTCCCTTCCTCACCTTCAACTGATGGTAACCACTCCTCAAATCCAATTTTGAAAACACCCTCGAACCTCCAAGCTGATCGAAAATATCATCGATGCGAGGCAACGGGTATTTATTCTTAATGGTCACCGCATTCAACTCCCGATAGTCCACGCACATGCGACGCGAACCATCCTTCTTCTTAACCAACAACACCGGTGCTCCCCACGGAGACACACTAGGATTAATATAACCCTTCTGCAAAAGCTCATCCAACTGCTTCCGTAACTCTTCCAATTCTGTAGGTGCCATACGATACGGCGCCTTCGAAATCGGCTGCGCACCTGGAACAAGATCGATAGAAAATTCCAAAGCCCGATCAGGCGGCAAACCAGACATCTCCTCGGGGAAGACGTCGCCAAAATCTCGCACCACAGCTGGCCACTCCAGCTCCATCTGCATAGCCACAGCCTCCACTGGCCTGGCCCGAAATCTGACAGGACCAAGCGAACTGCTGCCACGACTGAACTCAAACACTGGATGTCTGGGAATCTCGAACACCACTTTCTTCCTCCGACAGTCGATCGTAGCATAGAAGCTCGCAAGCCAGTTGATCGCGCCCCGGCGTACACGTCCCGAGGCGACGGTTGTAGTTTTACCGCAAGCGCACGGTATAGCGGCGAGCGGGTATCGAACACAGGGAGGACGAATGACCGTGCTTGCTCATAATCAACCTGGCTATTTAGAGGGATGATTGCCTTGGGCGATCCTGTCACAATCGTCAGACAAAAATGCGAAATATCAAATCAAATAGAGAACGCCTAGGGAATGGGGAATCCCCACTACTCACCGTATTTCACAAATGTGGTTCGCCGGTATCGAAATCGCTAGGATGAGAATTTGGATGAACTAGTTGCAACTAAATGTGGAACCAAGCTCACGCTCTCGCGCTGTTGCCGGTCTATAGCTATCCTAGGTTTGGGTCCAATCTCTTGCAAACCCTAGCCTAGGGAAGCTAGCATTAGGATCAACATCATCGTCCAATTGCGCACCGAGCCCAATCTCTTGCAAACTCGGTCCACAATCTAGATTAGGATAGTTCCTACCCGTCCAATCTCTTGCAAACGGGTATCGGCACGGAATTGCAACCGGAGATCCTAGCATCGGTCCAATCTCTTGCAAACCGATACTTCGAAAATCCGACTCCAACCCAATTCGGATTTCTAGGGCTTCCTATCGAATTGGGATCCAATCTCTTGCAAATCCCAATTGATGTGAATACCTAGCTATCCGTAGTAATTCGATCCCAATCTAATCCCTAATGACAATCCCAGCTCAATTTCTACCAATTCAACACAAATACGAAATTGGGCTTGTGGGGTTCATCCCCACGCCCCAAGACGTGGAGACTACTCACGAATCATAGCAATAGCACAATAATTAGCAATGAAATAGACAATGGAATTCATCACAATAATGATATAAACAATAAAAATAGAGTTTTTGGGGAAGAGAAGTGCAAACCAATGTAGATCTTCAATCAACCCAACAAAAATCCAAGTTTCTCTCTTCTCCAATCACAATTAATAAAGCTAAAAAAGTAGACTCAAAAAGCTGCAAAAAATCTGAGAGGTGGCTCCTAAAACTAGGGTAAAAACAGAGCTTAAATAGCCCCAAAAATCGTCTAAAAATCCTGACCAAAATGCCCCTGCACAGCCTGTTTTCCGCAAATTTCGCTACAGGCTGCGCATCGCACTCGGCCGAGTGACAAAAGTCGCTCGGCCGAGTGAAAACCCTGTCAATTTTCCAGTAAGTCGGGGGTTTCAGGGGTCTTCAGTTCGGGGGCGGCTCGGCCGAGTGAGTTGTCGTCACTCGGCCGATGGCTTCACTTCACTCGGGCGGACGGGATTTGCCACTCGGCCGAGTGGGTCTTCTGAAGCTCAGATGGCCGAAAAACAGTAACTTCGATCTTTTTGAGGGCCTTCGTCTGGGCGCCACTCGGGCGGACGTGGTATCGTCACTCGGCCGATGTGGTCTCCGTCGCTCGGCCGAGTACACATGGAAATCGTGTCTGAACGGGTCGGCCGAGCAGTGTCTCGCTGGTCGGCCGAGTGGCTCCTCCACTCGGCCGAGTGGGACACAAAAAATGCCCAAACTGGTCGTTTTGGCCTCCTCGTCGCTCCGGCGACGTCCATTCTTCTTCCGCTCCTCTCCAACAGCAAAATACCCCTCGGGGAGGTCGTCGGTGGCCGTCTATCGTGAGCGCATCTCATGATCACTCCAAATCGTGCCAAATCACCTGAAATGCGACAAAAACAACAAAGCGTGAAAAGCATCGCAATATCGTCGATATATCGTGAAAAACATGATTTGGGCGATCTAAATGGCATGCAAACATGCGGAAAAAGGTGTAAAATAAGGAGTGATCAAAATCCCCCAAGCTTGCCTCTTACTCGTCCTCGAGGAAGACAAGTAAAAGGCGAACCCGGTGGATTCGGAATACGAAAACGACAAAAAAAACGAAAAAAAATGAAAAACGAAGAAGAATGAAAACCAAACGAAAATAAAGAAAGAAAGAAAGAAAGATAGGATGCTAGATCATTTTCTCAGGACGTGGGTTTCACCTACTCTTATAGCATGCACCGAGTGAGAGATACATGTCAAAGAATCTCATTTTGATATCATAGTATAATAGTGCAAGTAGAAAATAGAAAACCCACGAACAACGGTATAATCATGAAAAACGGAATGATTTTAAAATTAACATCGCCTGAATCATCTAAAGCGGTATACAAATCTCAGATCACACACTTTTCAATTGAACGCTTTCTATCTGGAGTATAAGAGTATCACATCATAGAATAGAGAGAATAGAAAAGTATGGATTTCATGAAATGAATGCTAGGCTTAGATTTCTGGATTTCGTAAAGCTAGAAACAATCTCACCGAGTATAGAATATTACTTAGCCTAGGTTGTCGTGCAATGTCAAGTAGTCGCTCTCTCACACATCAATGGATCTCCTCCCCCAAGCTTATCTATAAGCGTGGTGGCACAAAAATATTTACATCCCCATTTTTATATAGCTCCAAAGGCAAAGAAGGGAAAGAAGAAAGAAAGTAAGCGAGATGGGATCTTTTATTGAGGATTTTTCCTCTTTTCCCTTTTTTTTTTCTCTTTTTTTTTCCTTTTTTTTTCTTTTTTTTTCTTTTCTTTTGCAATAAGCAACATATATACAATGATCCCAACTCAGAGAGAGGTAATGATATACAAGAATGTTTTTCTCTCTTTTATTCTTCTCTTCTCTCTTTTTTTTTATTTTTGAAATAAGAGATTTGGAGCTAGGAATTAATAGCGGGGGAAATGCCATAAAATAGAATCACTAAGGGGAGATTCACCAATGATTTTAAAAGTAGAGAAATGATGTTCAAGATTTGTGGAGAAAGAAATATATATAACTCTCGGCTCACTCTATAAGACATGCACGACAACTTCAGCAGGGTAATCTAATCTACTCAGTTTCGATCACAAAAAAGCTAACTAATCCAGATATATCTTAGCTAATCATCATTCAATCATCCGGAAGTGAAGTGTACAATTCATGCATATAGAAGTGATAAAGGAAAAGAAGTCAGTACTCCAGATATAGGCATTCAATGCGTGAATCTTGGTGTGTTTTCTGTGATAGCATACATATGAATATTCAGGCTCAGCTAATAATAAAATTTCATCCATTTTCATGAGGAAAAAGTGTGGGTTACTATTTCTAAATGTAAAGCAAGTCATAGCATATGATATCAGAAATGAAATCTAAGACACGACAAATATAGCATGCATATAGAATAAGCTAACTCCACGTAGACATCATCACAGAAAATTCATCTCTAGCATGAGATGAAAAAGAAATAAAGATAAAGTAAAATAGAACTATGCAATGCGGCACACAGGAAAATAAGAAAAACGTGATGCATGGCAAGATAAATGAAAAATAATGAAAAATAAGTGCAAAAGTGAAAAACGGTGTGAAAAACTGAAAATAAAGGTGGCTAAACGAAAAAAAAAAGTGAGGACTCACTCCCCCAAGCTAAACGGCACAGTGTCCTCAATGTGCAAGGTGTGGGACACCGAGAGACAAGAAGTGTGAGGGGCAAGTGAGGATGCATGCATGGAAAAATGAAAATAAAAAGAAAGAAATGAAAAAAAATATGATGCGGACATGATGCATGCACGAACAGGAGTGATATGAAAATAAATATAGTACCAAAAACGCTCCCTCTCTCCCAAAAAGATATATATAGATGTGATCAAAATGAGAATCCCAAGTAGATATGATATGATATGCACATAAAGATATCATCAAAAATATAATCCCAAAAATAGTGAGGGGGAGGGGGGGTGGACAAAAGTGCATCGGGACCCAGCAGAGACGGGCAGCACAACGGCAGGAATGGATAAAGGCATCAAGAGTGCCTAAGAAGGCGGTGCCGCGCCGTCTCCGTCCTGAGGCGGAGGTGGTGGTGGTGGTGGTGTGGGCTGCTGAGCTGGGGTGGAAGCGGAAGCAGGTCTAGTGTGTGTGGAAGTGTGTGTGGGAACCTGCCGGGTGGGCTGGGGTACGCGAGGGAGACGCTCCAGCATCTGTGTAAGGCAGTAGTGGATCTGGGGTATCAGGTCGAAGCGTCCAGCCATCGCAGAGACGGTGGAGGACAGGGTCCTAAGGTCTCCTCTAAGACCACTCACCGCCAACTCAAGAGCACGTATGCTCTGCAGTGTAGTGTCGGGCGGGGGTGGTGCAGAGGGACGCACCGGTCTAGGCTGCGCAGGGCGAGGCTGGCGTACGCATGTGGAGTATGTAACGGGCTCAGCAGGGAATGGGACAAAAGGTGCCGCGCCTGGAAAAGTGGGCCTGGCCTCGGTGTGAGGCCGGGACACCAGCTGGCGAGAAGTGGAGGCAGCGGCAGCAAAGGAGGCGTACAAAAGAGGCAACGAGGTGGCCAAAGAGGTCTGTGGCACAGAAGTGTGGACAGACGCCACGACACTCTCGGAGAAGACGGCGGCAGTGGAGACAGAGGAATCTCCCGCTGGGGTAGAAGTGTGTGGTCCAAAAGGTGTAACCCCAGCGGAGATCATGCTAACCATGGTCTCCACGACCGCGGCGAACGAGGGCTCTCCACTCTCAACAAAGGTCTGCGGGCGCTGGGGGAGAGCGGAGCAAAGGGGCTCCACGGACAGAGGGCCGGAGGTGGCAGCGGGAGTGGTGGGGACAGCCTCGGAAGTGGTGACAGTGGTGGAAGTGGGCTCAGTAAAAGTACTCTCGACACAGGCAGATGTGGGGACAGAAGTGTCAAGAGCAGTGGAAATGTCAGGAACAGGCTGAGAGGCCACAGGGTCGACGGGGTGGGCAGCAGGCTCGGCAGGGTGTGCAGCAGGGTCTGCGGGAGCAGCCTGGGCAGCGTGGGCCTGCTCGGCCTCCTCGGCCTCGAGCACGTAGGCGGCGGGGATGAGGACATCCATCGCCGGAATCCAATCAACGTGGGCTGGTGCAATCAGAGTCCGAGCAGGGCTCGGGAGAATCATGTAATCGGCCCCATAGGGGCCGTGCAACCAGACCCAGTGACGCTCACCATGCGGACGCAGCATCTTCATCCGGGCCATAACGTCTATCGACAAGGAAGTGGGGCCCGGAACGCGTCGCAGGTCGTCGGGTAGGTCCTCGCCGGTCATCATGGTAAGCAAGGTGATCAGACCGCCGCAGCATATCGGTGAGCGAGCGCCCACCGACACAATGATACGGTCTAGAAACCAAGCCGCAATGTCGATCACGACGGCGGGGACAAGCTCGAGTCCATCCCTAGACAGAGCTCTGGGACGTGTCATCGCGTAGAGCATGTAAAGCTCTGGCGTAGACATCGTGCCCGGCTCATATCTGGCCAAAAAGGTAGTCGCCATGAGGCGCTGGGCAATGCGTAGGCAGGGGTGGACTATGGCCGAGGCCTTGGCCCTACTAGGGTCAAAGGCAGCGTGGTGGCCTGTGATCCGGGCCCAGAAGGCGCCGGCGTCGAAAGAAGGTGGGGGGATGTGGGTAGGGCCGTAACCGCGATCGGCTCCGGGGACGGCGGGCCATGAGAAAAATGCTCTCATCATATCGAGAGTGACCTGGCACTCTCGATCCATGAACCGGAATGAGCATCCCTCATCGGTCCGGGTGATCGAACTCAAAACCTCAAGTGTCGGGCGGGTAAAAGTATCCGCCGACACTTGAAGGAAGTCGCGCCAACCCACGTTGTCGTACAACGTGAGTATCCCCTCAAGTACCCCCAGGCGTCCTAGGTCAGCGAGGTGTGCGAACCTGGAGGGTACGATCGAGCGCTGAGAGATACGCTCGAAGACGGCGCGGTGTGCGTCGTCTCGGAACGTAATCCCGAGCGGCCCGACCAGTGGAGCCGGTGGTGGTGGCTGTGGATCGGCAGGGAGAGGCTGTGCGGGCTGTGGGTGCGCTGCAGGCTGTGCGGGGTGTGCGGGGCCGGCAGGCTGTGCGGGGTGTGCGGGGGAAGGAGGAGGAGACTCTTCCGCCTCGTGGGCGGGGCCGGCGTCATCCGACCTCTTCCGCTTAACGGAAGGTCTCCTCGTCCGAGGCCATGTCCGGGGCGGCATATCGGCCCCGAGCGCGCCGAAAAGTGAAAAGTGTGGCGTGTGCACAAAGAGTGGAAAGAGTTTACCCAAACACGCCGCGAGTGCTAAGCAGTCGAAGCGTGCGAAATCCGCGCCTCCACGAAGTCCTGAGCAGCCCGTAGAAGCTCCCTTGAGCTCCCCTAAGCTCCAAAAAACAACCTGCGCATGGAAAAGCGATATCAGCGAGTAATAATCAAAATGTATGGAGCAATAGGGGTATAACAGATAGATATGTGAATTGATTCGGGTTAGGGGTTCGATTAATACACGGATCCTCAAAAACTACGCAAAAAGAGAAGAAAATGGTGAAAATAAGCGAACCGGAGGTGATCGGAGACGGGGCTGCCGGCGGCGACTCGGGCGGGGTGCGGCGACGGTCGGCCGGCGGTGGCAGGCCGAGCGGCGGCGCGCGCGGGCTTGGTCGGGCGAGTGGGGGTGAGAACGAGCGGTATCGGGCGAGGGGAATCCGAGGGGTCGGGCGATTTGGGAATTTTGCGGTTTCGAAAAACGCGCCCCCCCCCCTCGGTCCTTATATAATAGAAGTTACGACTCGGCCGAGTGACGTGGTCACTCGGTCGAGCGAGGCAATAGAAATTTTCTCCCCGATATCGCATCGGTCGAGTGGCTTTGCCAGCCTCGGCCGAGTGGAGTAAGTCCATTCGGCCGAGTGACTCAAGCTACTCGGCATGACTCGCCCAAGGAGGGTATCCGTTTCACTCGGCCGAGTGAATATATATACTCGGCCGAGTAGCAGTTATAATGAAATGAGGAAAATAGACAGAGAGTTGGGTACAGCAGACTTCCCTCGTTCGTGAGCGGCTCGGCCGGACGAACTTCTGTACTCGGCCGAGTGACTAGTATACTCGGCCGAGTGAGCCTTGTATTCTGCTGTTTGTCTTCGTTTAGGCTCTAAACTCCGTCTTTCTTCCTCCAGTCGATTTCATGCTCCTCCTAAGCGTCGAACGCCTTCTTGGGGCGCTCCTCATCGTCTCGTTCAACCTCCTCATGATGATCTACCTATCTCCTCTCCTGTCAAGAAAAATAGGACCCGTTATCACAAAATTTTTGGTCGGATGACTCAAAACACTAAAAATCTCTAAAACGAAAATAAAGAAAAAGAAAAAATAAAGCAAAAACCGTCGGGTTGCCTCCCGACAAGCGCTCGTTTTAGGTCGTGAGCTCGACCCCCTATAATTTTCAATCAATGCGGGATGTTTGGTGCATATGAGATGCACCCGTCAAACTTGCCGGGGAGCGCGCTTGGATTCGAACGTGGCGGCGTAGCGTTCTCCCGCGGTGGTCTCCTATCTCGAATAGTGTTGGGGGGAGGCTCCCCCAAGCTAGCATTTGCCCCGGCCAACGGCTTGACCGGCGGTGCCGATTTCCGTACCGGCGGAGCTTTCTTTGGAGACTTTGATTTCGAGAGCTTGCAGAGCTCTCGAATCCTTGCGACATCAGCGTCGCCTTCATCTTCATCAGCGGAGAAGTCGGGGGAATCATCATTATTGTCTTCATGGCCTAAATCCGGGCCTTCATCAAATTCTTCATCAAAAAGGGCACCAATTGAGTGAGGAATCGCCTCCTCTATCACCTCATCAAGGAGGTCCATGTAATCGAGTTCCTCGTGATAAGGCATATGCTTCATAGCATTAGGAATGTGGAGCTCCACCTCAATGTTTCCGACGTTCAAGGTTAAGGTACCTTCGCGCACGTCGACAATGACTCCGGCGGTGGCGAGGAATGGGCGCCCAAGTATCAATGAGGTGTCTCCCTCCTCCTTAATGTCCATGATGACGAAGTCACATGGCAAGCATATTCCACCCGGGACTTGAAGTGGGATGTCTTCGGCAATCCCCACCGGCCTTGTTATCCGTCCATCGGCTAATTGAATGCGCATGTCGGTGGGTTTCAACTTTGTCCCGGTGTTAAGCTTTAAGAACATGGAGAGGGGCATGAGACTCACACTAGCCCCAAGATCGACCAACGCCTTTTGAAGAGGCACGCCGCCCAAAGTGCAAGGAATCCGAAAACTCCCCGGATCTTTAAATTTTGCCGGCTCCTTTTCTCTCTTGGTGAACCAAGAGCCCTCCTCGGCTAGCATGATCTTCTCCTTCCTCTTTCTCCCCGAAATCAAGTCCTTCAAGAATTTGGCATATGTGGGGATCTCGATGATGGCGTCAAGGAAGGGAATATTTAGGCTAACTCCTCTTAGATACTCGAGGAATTTCGCTAGCCTTTTCTCCATTTTCGCTTTCGCTAGTCTTTGGGGGAATGGGACCGGTGGCATGAAGCGCCTCTCCTCAATTAATAGCTCCGCCCTAGATTTCTCCTTGTCTTGTGGCTCCTTCTCCTTTTCAATCTCGACTAACGGCTCAACCGGCTCCAAACTTTCCTCCACGGCCTCCTCAATAGGAATCATGGCGGGGGTGGTGTCCTTCCCGCCTCTAGTAGTGACGGCAACTACGGCGTTGATGTGGCCCGTGTTGCCCCGTGGGTTTTGTTGGATATGGAAGAAGTTTGTACACCCTTGTGGGGGATGTACGAGGGAATACGGACCTCGAACGTCGCGCACACGAAGTCATGTGCAAAGGGAATCTGTTCCCTTGCGGAGAGGATCTCTGTATGAGCGGGAAAGTCGCATTATATATGCATAAGTGCATGCGACATATGGCTAATAAAGGGGGAATATCTTAAGCGTATGTTGTACCATGCATATGGTACAACTTAAGCTTATAATGTGCCATGTATCATGGTACACCTTAATTAAGTTGTTCCAAAGGAACAACTTACCCTAAAATAACTACCTTGGGGGCTATAAATAAGACCCAAGGGTAGCCATTTTCCTTACACATTTTGCATGAAATTCATGCATGCATCTTCTTCATAGCGAAGCTCTGCAGAAATATTTCCTCTCCCTCCATCCAAGTTCTTAATCTAAAATAGAGATTTAGATTGTGGGATTAGTAGCCTTACTCCGTTCGTGAGTAGACTCGATCCGTCGTGGCGAATCCGAAGGCGAAGTTCGTAGACTACCGTGCCGCGTACGCAAGCGTAAGTCTAAACTTCATGTTATCGATCCTAACTCTGTTTTGGACAGGATCCTGCATTGGTATCAGAGCCATATGGGTTCGCCCCGGTCAATCCACCGCCCCGTCGAAACTACGAACGAGTCGTTGTCTTTTTCACGAATGGGTCTCCTACTATTACGGATATAGTAGGAACGCTTCGTGACGGAGAGAACGCAGCGGTTGTTCTTTTCACGTTAGGGTCTCCTATCATTATGGATATGGTAGGAACTCTCCGTGACGGGAAGAACCGACCGTTCACGTAGTACGTTATTCATTTTTGGCACACGGCCATTAAGAGATAACTAATTTCTTCGACGAACGGGTGCTTCATCGAGGAAGATGATGGAAGTTATTTCCATCGGGTAAGAGGAAAATTTGGTGCATGTGCACCATGGCTAAATGGGCCATGAAGGCCATGCACCCCCTCTCCTCATGTGGAGGGGGTTGGCTACGGCCAATAACCACCGGCGACCACCCCATCAAGGGGGAGAAGAAAGTGCGGCAACCCCATTCAAAGGGGGTGGCCGGCCATGGCCAAAGGGGCCATGTCCGGCCAACGCCGAAAGGCCTTGACCATGGCCGGCCATGGCCAAGCCATGACCGGCCATGGCCAGGCCGGCAGTGGCCGGCCAAGGCCGGGCCGGCAGTGGCCGGCCTTGGCCAAGGGCCTGCCGGCCCTGGCCGGCCTGCCGGCCCTGGCAGAAGCCAGGGCCGGCGCCCTGGCCACTGCCAGGGCCAGGCCGGCCCTGGCAGTGGCCAGGGCCGGCGCCCTGGCCTCAGGCCAGGGCCTGGCCGAGGCCAGGGCAGGAGCCCTGGCCCCGGCCAGTGGCCTGGCCGGCAGGCCCTGGCAGTGGCCAGGGCCTGGCCGGCCCTGGCCGAGGGGGCCAGGCCCCCTGGCCGGCCCGGGCAGAGGCCCTGGCCGGCCTTTGGCCAAGCCCGGGTCAGGGCAGAGGCCCTGACCGGGAAGAAGTTGAATTCGAAAATTGGTCGACCAATTTTGTGGTTTTGGTCGACCAATCCGACAAATGGTCTGGGTCGATTGTAAACTTGCCAGATGACCCATACGGGGTAACAAATGGCCTTGGTCAAACTCGAATGTGTAGATTAGTCCATACGGGGCTAACTACAGTGCCGAATAGTTCATACGGGACTAACGTTTTAATGAAGTTTTTCATTGGGCTCTACTCCTTGAAGATTAGCCATAGTGCTCTACTTCATGCGAGATTAGCCAAGTCATTGTGCTCTACTCTTCGGAGATTAGCCAATGTACTTATGAAATTGTGCTCTACTCCTTGAAGATTAGACGTAATGCTCTACTTCATGCGAGATTAGCCATGTCATTGTGCTCTACTCTACGGAGATTAGCCAATGAATTTATGACGTTGTGCTCTACTCTACGGAGATTAGCCAATGTATTTTTTTGAAAAATATGTTTTCAAAAACGCTTTTCCGCTGCTAAGTACTATAAGAGTACTAACATTTGATAAAGTGAGGGAGAAATATTGAAAGTTACTCTAGATGGTGATTGGAAACATAGTGACCTTTCCGATTCTAGAGTAACATCTTCAATATTTTTCGAAAGTAACTTATCAAATACTTATTTTCCGCTGCTAGTACTATAAAAGTACTATTGTTTGATAAGTGATGGGGGAATATTGAAAGTTGTTCTAGATGGTGATTGGAATCATAGAGACCTTTTCGATTCTAGAACAACACCTTCAATATTTTTCGAAAGTAACTTATCAAATATAATATAATTCCAAGTGGGATTTGAATTTTTAGAACTATCCAAATGGGATACTCTATAAATTCAAATCAAGTGGGAGTTATATTTTAAGAATTTTTTATGCAATGTTTTTGATCGAACCTTCGGTTTTGTGTCTTTTGCAGCATTTTAAAAGTAAAATGTCTTCCGCTTCAAAGAATATCGTCGCTGAGTTAAACAAAGGTGAAAAACTCAACGGCGATAATTACAAACTTTGGTCCATTAAGATACAATACGTTTTAGAGGAGCAAGAAGTGCTCGAAACTCTAAAGAACGTAATGATTGAACCCGAGTTGGGCACTACGGCCCAACACCGAAGAGACAAGGAAGCTTTTGATGCTTGGTCTCGGAAGAATAAGATAGCACGCATTACGTTATTAAGCAGTATGGCTGATGACATAATGCGCATCTTCCGAGAACATGACCTAGCCATGGACATATGGTCCAAGCTAGAGGAGAAGTTCGGTGGCACATCGGTGTCCAAACTTCGCGCCTTAACTATAAAGTTCGATACATATAAGAAACGTCCAGATCATTCCATGGGGAAACATCTGCGACATATGGCGAACCTTATATCAGAGTTAAAGGACGCAGGTGCTCACGGATGAGCAACAAATCCAAGCAGTTATACGTTCCCTACCAAATGGGTGGGATCAGATGAAGATGCATCTCACTCATAATGAGAGCATCAAGACCTTCAACGATGTTTCCAAGCACCTCGAATTAGAGGAAGAGCGGCTTGCGGCTGCCAAGCCAGGTGCAGAAGTGCACATGGTTGCTAGTTCCTCACACGGGGGAAAGAAACGTAAAGATCGTTCGAAGTCTTCTAATGAACGTAATAAGCAACCTGAGTCTACCAAGGAACCCAAACATAAGGGTGGACACAAGAAATGGCACAAGAAGAAAGACTTGAAAAGGATCAAGTGCTTCAAGTGCAACAAGCTCGGTCACTATGCTCGTTCGTGTACGAGTGGAAGTGACGAGGTAACTTGTAATACTAGTTACATATGTGTTTCTAGTTCACTATTTCTTGTGGAATCTAATCCATTTTGGGATAATTGATTCAGGTGCCACCGACCACATAGCAAAGGACAGACGATCCTTCGTGGAGTATCACCGGATACTCAAGGAATGAAGTGGATCAATGTAGGAAACAACACACGTGTTGAAGTGAAAGGCGTTGGGACTCGCAAGCTTGTCTTGGACAACGGCCGCACTATCCTACTTCATGATATTCTCTTCATTCCATATATTCAAAGGAATATTAAAATTGTGGTAAATTTATTGGGTCTTGGTTAATGGTTGGTTCCTTCATGTTTGTAATATGGACCTATTTTTGTAATAATTCCTTTATTGGTTCTGGGTTATGTATTTAAAGGATTCATTGTAATAAGTACAATGTATGATTTCTCATTTCCTTATGACAAATTCTTTGACTAATGAGTCTAATATAATTTGTTGGCAATCAAGGCTTGGTCATATTGGACCAATGCGTATGGATAGACTTGCCAAACGTGGCCTTCTATCCAATGTTTCAAAGGTTGAAATGTCGACCTGCGAACATTGCCTTGAAAGGAAATCTTGTCGCAAGCCGTTTGGAACCGGCACAAGGGCCAAGGTTCCATTACCGCTTATCCATTCGGACATATATGGTCCGATGAATGTCAAGACAAGACGCGAGAAGTCCTATTTCATCACTTTTAATTGATGATTTCACCCGATTCGGTAATATCTATTTGATATCCCACAAAAGTGAAAGCACTAAACCTGCTTTAAAAACTATATGAGTTTAGTGGAGAATCAATTAGATCGCAAGATTAAGGTCATGCGAACCGATAGGGGCGGTGAATATCAATCAACAAGTTTAAAGGAACTTTGTGATGAAAAAGGCATAGTACATCAAGTAACTATGCCTTATACTCCTCAACAAATTGGTGTTGCAGAAAGGAGGTATAGGACTTTAATGAAAAATGGTCTGTTCAATGATGGCGCAAGCTAACTTGCCAATCACCTTCTGGGGTGATGCATTATTGACAACCGTTTTCTTTTTAAAACCGCGTACCCTCGAAATCAGTTAGCTCCACTCCTTATGAGTTGTGGAACCAAAGGTCTCCTAACTTAAACATTCTACCTTGAGTTTGTGCATTCAACGCACATATTTCCTCCCATAAGTATGGCAAACTTGGGCCATGGGGAAGGAAATGTATCTTTAAACGATACGCATTAAACTCCAAAGGTTATGTTTTTGTTAGTCAGGAAGACAATGGTGTGCTAATTGAGTTTGAGTCGAGGGATGTCACTTTCTTGGAAAACGAGTTTCCAAGACAGGGCGAGATAAGTCAGGACTTATCTCTATTTGAGATTTGTGATCAAGAAGGATTACCTCATTCGAGTGGGAGAATTCTTGGTGAAAACGAAAATACTTTTCAACCTTCACCAATGGATTATACGAATGACGATTATCCTATTCCATACGGGAATAATGATCCAAGTGGGAGCAATTCTAACAACATTTCAAGTGGGAGTGATATTAGAATTGATCTAAATTCGAGTCAACAAGGACTTGAAGAATCTCAAATATGCCACATCATGCCCTGCAAAAGACAAATGGATGGAAGCGATGAAGAAGGAATTGAAATCCATAAAAGTTAACCAAGTCTGGGACTTAGTTAACTCACCCAGAGGACATAGAGCAATTGGGAACAAATGGGTTCTCGAGATCAAGCATAAGGCTGATGGCTCTATAGATAGATATAAAGCTCGCCTTGTCGCGAAAGGTTTTACGCAACAGGAAGGGATAGACTACAAAGAAAACTTCTCACCTGTTGTGCGTTTTACCTTGATTCGCAATGGTAGCTTGCTTATACCTCGAATTACATCAGATGGATGTAAAGACTGCCTTTCTCAATGGAGAATTGGACGAGGAGATCTATATGGAACAACCAACAGGGTTTGTAAAAGAAGGAAACAAACATAAGGTTTGTAAACTTCGTAAGTCCATATATGGTCTTAAATAATCCTCGAGGCAATGGTATATACGATTTCAAGAAGTTGTCTTATCAAATGGATTTTTTCCATGCTTGATGAAGATAACTGAGTATATATCAAGAGGATTAAAAGCAAGTATATTATCATGTATCTATATGTAGATAACATTTTAATAGCCAGAAATGACAAGGGCTTTGTAATGAGTATCAAGGCTTGGCTTTCATCAGTATTTGAGATGAAAGGCATAGGAAAAGCCGCATATATCCTTGGAATTAAGATTTCAAGGAATCGTTCGAAGAAACTTCTTTCTCTTTCACAGGAGACTTATATAAAGAAGGTCCTAGAACGATTTAATATGCAGGACTGCAAGTCCATTGATATTCATATAAGCATATGCGATAACTTATATCTGGAATCGTGTCCAAAGAACCAAAAGGAAAAGGAAATTATGGAAAAAGTTCCATATTCCAGTGCAGTTGATAGTCTTATGTACACTATGGTGTGTACAAGACCGGACATCTGTTTTGCCGTTGGAAATGGTAAGCTGTTACCAATCCAACCCAGGGCAAGAACACTGGAAAGCGGTTAAGAGGATAATGCAGTATCTTAAAGGAACTGCAGATTTGCAAAAGACTATGATAAAACCAAGAAGGTAGACATAAGGTACATATCTACGCATGAGACGATAGAGGATCAGCTTACGAAAGCGATCCCCAGAAATGTGTTTTATAAACACTTATCATCTCAAGGATTGCGTATGGGCTGAGTTGTACCAAATATATATTCCCATGTCTAAGAAATGATCAAAATTAATAAAAGAATAAGTTCTTTTTCCAACATTGCATATGAATTTCTTAAGAAATGTTTGTGTACATTTTTGAAATCTCAGCTGAATTGTGTGTATGTCGGACAGATTAAGGTTGGCTCTCTCACATGAGCAACCGCCTTATCTTATCAGATGGATAAGATAGAGATGAGACTAGTTTAAAGTCAAAATCATTAGACGAATGATTTAGAGTCATGACTTTAACAAGATAGTCGAATGAAAGATCTGCATCATATGGATGCTTACAAAAGATCTGAGATCTGTATCACAAGGATAAAAAGATCTCATTGGATTTTATAATCCTATCTGTCTTATGCAGGATGAGAGTCCGGGAATATTTCCTGAGTAGTAAGGGGACTCAAAAGATAGGCACTATGGTGTCTGATCTTTCATCCGTACAGCATCATTAAGACATACTCTCCCTGGGAAAGGAGTGATTGTTGGATATGGAAGACGTTTGTACACCCTTGTGGGGGATGTACGAGGGAATACGGACCTCGAACGTCGCGTACACGAAGTCGTGTGCAAAGGGAATCTGTTCCCTTGCGGAGAGGATCTCTAGATGAGCAGGAAAGTCGCATTATATATGCATAAGTGCATGCGACATATGGCTAATAAAGGGGGAATATCTTAAGCTTATGTTGTACCATGCATATGGTACAACTTAAGCTTATAATGTGCCATGTATCATGGTACACCTTAATTAAGTTGTTCCAAAGGAACAACTTACCCTAAAATAACTACCTTGGGGGCTATAAATAAGACCCAAGGGTAGCCATTTTCCTTACACCTTTTGCATGAAATTCATGCATGCATCTTCATCCTAGCGAAGCTCTGCAGAAATATTTCCTCTCCCTCTATCCAAGTTCTTAATCTAAAGTAGAGATTTAGATTGTGGATTTAGTAGCCTTACTCCGTTCGTGAGTAGACTCGATCCGTCGTGGCGAATCCGAAGGCGAAGTTCATAGACTACCGTGCAGCGTACGCAAGCGTAAGTCTAAACTTCATATTATCGATCCTAACTCTGTTTTGGACAGGATCCTACATTGGTATCAGAGCCATATGGGTCCGCCCCGGTCAAACCACCGCCCCGTCGAAACTATGAACGAGTCGTTGTCTTTTTCACGAATGGGTCTCCTACTATTACGGATATAGTAGGAACGCTTCGTGACGGAGAGAACGCAGCGGTTGTTCTTTTCACGTTAGGGTCTCCTATCATTACGGATATGGTAGGAACTCTCCGTGACGGGAAGAACCGACCGTTCACGTAGTGTGTTATTTTTCATTTTTGGCACACGGCCATTAGGAAATAACTAATTTCTCGACGAACGGGTGCTTCATCGACGAACTGGTGCTTCATCGAGGAAGATGATGGTAGTTACTTCCATCGGGTAAGAGAAAATTTGGTGCATGTGCACCATGGCCAAATGGGCTATGAAGGCCATGCACCCCCTCTCCTCAAGCGGAGGGGGTTGGCTACGGCCAATAACCACCGGCGACCACCCCATCAAGGGGGAGGAATAAGTGCGGCAACCCCATTCAAAGGGGGTGGCCGGCCATGGCCAAAGGGGCCATGGCCGGCCAATGCCGAATGGCCTTGGCCATGACCGGCCATGGCCAAGCCATGGCCGGCCATGGCCAGGCCGGCAATGGCCGGCCATGGCCAGGCCGGCAGTGGCCGGCCTTGGCCAAGGCCTGCCGGCCAGGCCGGCCCTGGCAGTGGCCAGGGCCGGCCCTGGCCGGCGCCCTGGCCTCAGGCCAGGGCCTGGCCGAGGCCAGGGCAGGAGCCCTGGCCCCGGCCAGCGGCCAGGCCGCCCTGGCAGAGGCCAGGGCCTGGCCGGCCCTGGCCGAGGGGGCCAGGGCCTGGCCGGCCCTGGCCGAGGGGGCCAGGGCCCCTGGCCGGCCAGGGCAGAGGCCCTGGCCGGCCCTTGGCCAAGCACCGGCCAGGGCAGAGGCCCTGGCCGGGAAGAAGTTGCTTTCGAAAAAATTGGTCGACCAATTTGGAGTTTTTGGTCGACCAATCTGACAGAAGGTCTGGGTCGACTGCAAACTTGCCTACTAACCCATACGGGGTGACAAAAGGCATTGGCCAAACTCGGATGTGCCGATTAGCCCATACGGGGCTAACCACAGTGCCGACTAGTTCATACGGAACTAACATTTTAATGAAGTTTTTTAACTTGGGCTCTACTCCTTGAAGACTAGCCATAGTGCTCTACTTCATGCGAGATTAGCCAAGTCATTGTGCTCTACTCTACGAAGATTAGCCAATGTACTTATGTAATTGTGCTCTACTCCTTGAAGATTAGCCGTAATGCTCTACTTCATGCGAGATTAGCCATGTCATTGTGCTCTACTCCACGGAGATTAGCCAATGAACTTATGACGTTGTGCTCTACTCTACGGAGATTAGCCAATGTATTTTAAATTCGTTTTGAAAAATACGTTTTCAAAAACGCTTTTCCGCTGCAAAGTACTATAAGGGTACTAACATTTGATAAAGTGAGGGAGAAATATTGAAAGTTACTCTAGATGGTGATTGGAAACATAGTGACCTTTCCAATTCTAGAGTAACATCTTCAATATTTTTCGAAAGTAACTTATCAAATGCTCATTTTCCGCTGCTAGTACTATAAGAGTACTATTGTTTGATAAGTGATGGGGGAATATTGAAAGTTGTTCTAGATGGTGATTGGAATCATAGAGACCTTTTCGATTCTAGAACAACATCTTCAATATTTTTCGAAAGTAACTTATCAAATATAATATAATTCCAAGTGGGATTTGAATTTTTTGGACTATCCAAATGGGATACTCTATTATCATTTCAAGTGGGAGTTATATTTTAAGAATTTTTTATGCAATGTTTTTTGATCGAACCTTCGGTTTTGTGTCTTTTGCAGCATTTTAAAAGTAAAATGTCTTCCGCTTCAAAGAATATCGTCGCTGAGTTAAACAAAGGTGAAAAACTCAACGGCGATAATTACAAACTTTGGTCCATTAAGATACAATACGTTTTAGAGGACCAAGAAGTGCTCGAAACTCTAAAGAACGTAATGATTGAACCCGAGTTGGGCACTACGGCCCAACACCGAAAAGACAAGGAAGCTTTTGATGCTTGGTCTCGGAAGAATAAAATAGCGCGCATTACGTTATTAAGCAGTATGGCTGATGACATAATGCGCATCTTCCGAGAACATGACCTAGCCATGGACATATGGTCCAAGCTAGAGGAGAAGTTCGGTGGCACATCGGTGTCCAAACTTCGCGCCTTAACTATAAAGTTCGATACATATAAGAAACATCCAGATCATTCCATGGGGAAACATCTGCGACATATGGCGAACCTTATATCAGAGTTAAAGGACGCAGGTCATGTGCTCACGGATGAGCAACAAATCCAAGCAGTCATACGTTCCCTACCAAATGGGTGGGATCAGATGAAGATGCATCTCACTCATAATGAGAGCATCAAGACCTTCAACGATGTTTCCAAGCACCTCGAATTAGAGGAAGAGCGGCTTGCGGCTGCCAAGCCAGGTGCAGAAGTGCACATGGTTGCTAGTTCCTCACACGGGGGAAAGAAACGTAAAGATCGTTCGAAGTCTTCTAATGAACGTAATAAGCAACCTGAGTCTGCCAAGGAACCCAAACATAAGGGTGGGCACAAGAAATGGCACAAGAAGAAAGACTTGAAAAGGATCAAGTGCTTCAAGTGCAACAAGCTCGGTCACTATGCTCGTTCGTGTACGAGTGGAAGTGACGAGGTAACTTGTAATACTAGTTACATATGTGTTTCTAGTCCACTATTTCTTGTGGAATCTAATCCATTTTTGGATAATTGATTCAGGTGCCACCGACCACATAGCAAAGGACAGACGGTCCTTCGTGGAGTATCACCGGATACCCAAGGAATGAAGTGGATCAATGTAGGAAACAACACACGTGTTGAAGTGAAAGGCGTTGGGACTCGCAAGCTTGTCTTGGACAACGGCCTCACTCTCCTACTACATGATGTTCTCTTCATTCCATATATTCAAAGGAATATTAAAACTGTGGTCAATTTAATGGGTCTTTGTAATAGTTGGTTCCTTCATGATTGTAAAGTGGACCTATTTTGTAATAATTCTTTTATTTGGTTCTGGGTTATGTATTTCAAAGGATTTATTGTAATAAGTACAATATATGATTCCTCATGTAATGAAAATTTCCTTGTGACAAATTCTTTGACTAATGAGTCTAATATAATTTGTTGGCACACAAGGATTGGTCATATTGGACCAACGCGTATGGATAGATTTGCCAAACGTGGCCTTCTATCAAATGTTTCAAAGGTTGAAAAGTCAACCTGCGAACATTGCCTTGTGGGGAAATCTTGTCGCAAGCCGTTTTGGAACCGGCACAAGGGCCAAGGTTCCATTACAGCTTATCCATTCGGACATATGTGGTCCGATGAATGTCAAGACAAGACGCGGGAAGTCCTATTTCATCACTTTTAATTGATGATTTCACCCGATTCGGTCATATCTATTTGATATCCCACAAAAGTGAAAGCACTAAAAACTATATGAGTTTAGTGGAGAATCAATTAGATCGCAAGATTAAGGTCGTGCGAACCGATAGGGGTGGTGAATATCAATCAACAAGTTTAAAGGAACTTTGTGATGAAAAAGGCATAGTACATCAGGTAACTATGCCTTATACTCCTCAACAAATTTGTGTTGCAGAAAGGAGGTATAGGACTTTAATGAAAAATGGTCCATTCAATGATGGCGCAAGCTAACTTGCCAATCACCTTTTGGGGTGATGCATTATTGACAACCGTTTTTATTTTAAACCGCGTACCCTCGAAATCAGTTAGCTCCACTCCTTATGAGTTGTGGAACCAAAGGTCTCCTGACTTAAACATTTTACCTTGAGTTTGTGCATTCAACGCACATATTTCCTCCCATAAGTATGGCAAACTTGGGCCATGGGGAAGGAAATGTATCTTTAAACGATACGCATTAAACTCCAAAGGTTATGTTTTTGTTAGTCAGGAAGACAATGGTGTGCTAATTGAGTTTGAGTCGAGGGATGTCACTTTCTTGGAAAACGAGTTTCCAAGACAGGGCGAGATAAGTCAGGACTTATCTCTACTTGAGATTTGTGATCAAGAAGGATTACCTCATTCGAGTGGGAGAATTCTTGGTGAAAACGAAAATACTTTTCAACCTTCACCAATGGATTATACGAATGACGATTATCCTATTCCATACGGGAATAATGATCCAAGTGGGAGCAATTCTAACAACATTTCAAGTGGGAGTGATATTAGAATTGATCTAAATTCGAGTCAACAAGGACTTGAAGAATCTCAAATATGCCACATCATGCCCTGCAAAAGACAAATGGATGGAAGCGATGAAGGAGGAATTGAAATCCATGAAAGTTAACCAAGTCTGGGACTTAGTTAACTCACCCAGAGGACATAGAGCAATTGGGAACAAATGGGTTCTCAAGATCAAGCATAAGGCTGATGGCTCTATAGATAGATATAAAGCTCGCCTTGTCGCGAAAGGTTTTACGCAACAGGAAGGGATAGACTACGAAGAAAACTTCTCACCTGTTGTGCGTTTTACCTTGATTCGCATGATTCTGGCAATGGTAACTTGCTTATACCTCGAATTACATCAGATGAATGTAAATACTGCCTTTCTCAATGGAGAATTGGACGAGGAAATCTATATGGAACAACCAACAGGGTTTGTAAAAGAAGGAAACGAACATAAGGTTTGTAAACTTCGTAAATCCATATATGGTCTTAAAACAATCCTCGAGGCAATGGTATATACGATTTCAAGAGGTTGTCTTATCAAATGGATTTTCCATACTTGATGAAGATAACTACGTATATATCAAGAGGATTAAAAGCAAGCATGTTATTATGTCTCTATATGTAGATGACATTTTAATAACCGGAAATGACAAGGGCTTTGTGATGAGTATCAAGGCTTGGCTTTCATCAGTATTTTAGATGAAAGGCATAGGAAAAGCCGCATATATCCTTGGAGTTAAGATTTCAAGGAATCGTTCGAAGAAACTTCTTTCTCTTTCACAGGAGACTTATATAAAGAAGGTTCTAGAACGATTTAATATGCAGGACTGCAAGTCCATTGATATTCATATAAGCATATGCGATAATTTATATCTGGAATCGTGTCCAAAGAACCAAAAGGAAAACGAAATTATGGAAAAAGTTCCATATTCCAGTGCAGTTGATAGTCTTATGTACACTATGGTGTGTACGAGACCGGACATCTGTTTTGCCGTTGGAAATGGTAAACTGTTACCAATCCAACCCAGGGCAAGAACACTGGAAAGCGGTTAAGAGGATAATGCAGTATCTTAAAGGAACTGCAGATTTGCAAAAGACTATGATAAAACCAAGAAGGTAGACATAAGGTACATATCTACGCATGAGATGATAGAGGATCAACTTACGAAAGCGATCCCCAGAAATGTGTCTTATAAACACTTATCATCTCAAGGATTGCGTATGGGCTGAGTTGTACCAATATATATTCACATGTCTAAGAAATGATCAAAATTAATAAAAGAATAAGTTCTTTTTCCAACATTGCATATGAATTTCTTAAGAAATGTTTGTGTACATTTTTGAAATCTCAGCTGAATTGTGTGTATGTCGGACAGATAAAGGTTGGCTCTCTCACATGAGCAACCGCCTTATCTTATCAGATGGATAAGATAGAGATGAGACTAGTTTAAAGTCAAAATCATTAGACGAATGATTTAGAGTCATGACTTTAACAAGATAGTCGAATGAAAGATCTGCATCATATGGATGCTTACAAAAGATCTGAGATCTATATCACAAGGATATAAAGATCTCATTGGATTTTTTAAATCCTATCTGTCTTATGCAGGATGAGAGTCCGTGAATATTTCACGAGTAGTAAGGGGACTCAAAAAGATAGGCACTGTGGTGTCTGATCTTTTCATCCGTACAACATCATTAAGACATACTCTCCATGGGAAAGGAGTGATGTTGTAATACGTGTTCATACCACGTATGCATTTCGACCACTGAGTTAGTAGCAATAGTGTTTGCTATTATGTGAGACTCAAAGGCCATACGGGTCTTAACTCTTACCCTCAAGGACTCCAATTGGTTCCTTTAGATTTGACGAGATGATCGCTATCTTAGCGTGTTGCTAATGGGCTATGGTAATTCGGCTCGGCGGGGCACGTTAGAAAAGCGAATCAAGTCAAGATCAGAAGGTTCGCAAGAAGAGGAAGATTGATTTCATATTCGCATTTGGACTTTAATGATTCAAAGCTGGCCAGCCAATTGTAATCCAGATGGGATTCAATTGTTGAATATAAAGTACAAGAAATGTGAAGAAATAATCTAGGGTAAAGCATGCGTTGAACTACTCAACTTTGCACCTTCGAGGTCGTTGTGTATCTCTAACAAGTGCACAACAACAGACTCTACGCGCATGACGGTCGCACGGTCTATTTCTCGGTATGATAGATGAAAGAACTAAGGGAAAGACGTTCTCTTACAATCCCCTCAAGTGTGAGTGGGAGATGTTGGATATGGAAGACGTTTGTACACCCTTGTGGGGGATGTACGAGGGAATACGGACCTCGAACGTCGCGTACACGAAGTCGTGTGCAAAGGGAATCTGTTCCCTTGCGGAGAGGATCTCTGGATGAGCAGGAAAGTCGCATTATATATGCATAAGTGCATGCGACATATGGCTAATAAAGGGGGAATATCTTAAGCTTATGTTGTACCATGCATATGGTACAACTTAAGCTTATAATGTGCCATGTATCATGGTACACCTTAATTAAGTTGTTCCAAAGGAACAACTTACCCTAAAATAACTACCTTGGGGGCTATAAATAAGACCCAAGGGTAGCCATTTTCCTTACACCTTTTGCATGAAATTCATGCATGCATCTTCATCCTAGCGAAGCTCTGCAGAAATATTTCCTCTCCCTCTATCCAAGTTCTTAATCTAAAGTAGAGATTTAGATTGTGGATTTAGTAGCCTTACTCCGTTCGTGAGTAGACTCGATCCGTCGTGGCGAATCCGAAGGCGAAGTTCGTAGACTACCGTGCAGCGTACGCAAGCGTAAGTCTAAACTTCATATTATCGATCCTAACTATGTTTTGGACAGGATCCTACAGTGATGTTGTAATACGTGTTCATACCACGTATGCATTTCGACCACTGAGTTAGTAGCAATAGTGTTTGCTATTATGTGATACTCAAAGGCCATATGGGTCTTAACTCTTACCCTCAAGGACTCCAATTGGTTCCTTTAGATTTGACGAGATGATCGCTATCTTAGCGTGTTACTAATGGGCTATGGTAATTCGGCTCGGCGGGGCACGTTAGAAAAGCGAATCAAGTCAAGATCAAAAGGTTCGCAAGAAGAGGAAGATTGATTTCATATTCGCATTTGGACTTTAATGATTCAAAGCTGGCCAGCCAATTGTAATCCAGATGGGATTCAATTGTTGAATATAAAGTACAAGAAAATGTGAAGAAATAATCTAGGGTAAAGCATGCGTTGAACTACTCAACTTTGCACCTTCGAGGTCGTTGTGTATCTCTAACAAGTGCACAACAACAGACTCTACGCGCATGACGGTCGCACGGTCTATTTCTCGGTATGATAGATGAAAGAACTAAGGGAAAGACGTTCTCTTACAATCCCCTCAAGTGTGAGTGGGAGATGTTGGATATGGAAGACGTTTGTACACCCTTGTGGGGGATGTACGAGGGAATACGGACCTCGAACGTCGCGCACACGAAGTCATGTGCAAAGGGAATCTGTTCCCTTACGGAGAGGATCTCTGTATGAGCGGGAAAGTCGCATTATATATGCATAAGTGCATGCGACATATGGCTAATAAAGGGGGAATATCTTAAGCTTATGTTGTACCATGCATATGGTACAACTTAAGCTTATAATGTGCCATGTATCATGGTACACCTTAATTAAGTTGTTCCAAAGGAACAACTTACCCTAAAATAACTACCTTGGGGGCTATAAATAAGACCCAAGGGTAGCCATTTTCCTTACACATTTTGCATGAAATTCATGCATGCATCTTCTTCATAGTGAAGCTCTGCAGAAATATTTCCTCTCCCTCCATCCAAGTTCTTAATCTAAAATAGAGATTTAGATTGTGGGATTAGTAGCCTTACTCCGTTCGTGAGTAGACTCGATCCGTCGTGGCGAATCCGAAGGCGAAGTTCGTAGACTACCGTGCCGCGTACGCAAGCGTAAGTCTAAACTTCATGTTATCGATCCTAACTCTGTTTTGGACAGGATCCTGCAGGTTTTGCTTCGGTTGCGCCGGCAATCTTTGAGTGTTCCGGTTGAGCAACGCTAATTGCTCCGATATTTGAGCCACTACGGTATTGAGAGATTCTTGCCCCGCCTTCAAAGTAGCATTCACCTTATTTTGCTCGACCATGAACGCCTCCACTCTAGTTTCGAAATCGGATCGTTGTGGAGCTTGTGGAGGGTTTTGGTTTTGATTCCTCCACCCTTGATTGTATCCGGGAGGCCTATAAGGTGGGACTTGTTGCTTTGGTTGGAAGTTTTGTTGTGTAGGTCCCCTCGGCGGATAGTATTGTTGTTGGGGTGGTGGTGGTCGAGCTTGATTAGGCGGTTGTTGTGGCGGGTTCAAAGCTCCTTCATTGTTGGCGTAGGAGAATCCCGGGTGATTTCTTGCGGCCGGATTGGACCAATAACCTTGGTTCCCCGCAACATATTGCACTTGCTCCAAGGATCCTTCTCCTTGCTCTCCTCCCGAATACATGGCTTGAGATTGGTCTTGCCAATCACTCATTTGGCTTGCCGGCGCGGAGGTGGAAGGGCTTCCTTGGGGCTCCGTGATGAATTTCTCCAATCTCTCCACCACCTTGTGGAGAGAATCAAATTTGCTCGTAAGCTCCGCTACGGCCTTTGCCTCATAGATGCTAGTCGGCTTTAAGGAGGACGTAGAGTGTCCTCGCTCATCGCCCCATTGTTGGTTATTAGAGGCCATCTCCTCAATTAGGGTCGTAGCTTCCTCGGGAGTCTTTGACAAGATTGCACCATTCGCCGCGGCATCAATAATTTGTTTGGTCCCCGGTTGGAGACCGTTGTAGAAGCTATGCACTAACTCCCAATCTTCTATACTGTGGTGCGGGCACTGGTGCTGCAAATCCTTAAATCGCTCCCAAGCTTCATAGAGCGTCTCATGTGGTCCTTGCTTGAAGGACATGAGAGCGCTCCGGATCTTCACCGTCTTGGATGGTGGATAGAATTTATCAATGAATGCATCCGCCAACCCGTCCCAAGAGGTGAAAACTCCGTCAGCTTGCGTCCTCAGCCAATAGAGTGCTTTGTCCTTTAGCGTGAAGGGGAAGAGGCGCAGTCTGATGGCATCGATCGGGACCCCCGGCATTTGGAAAGTGGCGCACTTCGACAAGAATGATTGGATGTGGTAGTGGGGGTTCTCGTGAGCGTTCCCATGAAATGGGTCTTGTTGCATCAAAACCACCAATCCCGTCTTTAGCTCGAAGTTCTTGTCGGCCGCCAACTCCGGCACGGCGATGGATGACGTAGTAGAAGAGGTTTTAGGCCGAAGCCTATCGCGAATAGAAATTATTCTCGCCATTCTCTCCGCCAATTCTTCGGGAGTTTCCCGGTTGGTCATAAACCGCCCTTCCGGATATTGTCTCCTTTCCGCTCTGATTCTCCGCGCGGTACGTTCGATCTCGGGATCGAATAATAAGGCTTCGGGGTCCGCCGTAGATCTCGTGTACATGCACAGGGAAAACAGAGTTTCAAAGAGATGATTAGTACCGTGGAAGGGTTAGGTAAGAATAGCAAAGGAAGTAATAATGGTAAAAGAAATAAAATAAAAATAAAATAAAAGAAAGAAATAGCTAAGGTGAAAAAGAATCAAACGCAATCGCCTCCCCGGCAACGGCGCCAAAAACTTGATCGCGCCCCGGCGTACACGTCCCGAGGCGACGGTTGTAGTTTTACCGCAAGCGCACGGTATAGCGGCGAGCGGGTATCGAACACAGGGAGGACGAATGACCGTGCTTGCTCCTAATCAACCTGGCTATTTAGAGGGATGATTGCCTTGGGCGATCCTGTCACAATCGTCAGACAAAAATGCGAAATATCAAATCAAATAGAGAACGCCTAGGGAATGGGGAATCCCCACTACTCACCGTATTTCACAAATGTGGTTCGCCGGTATCGAAATCGCTAGGATGAGAATTTGGATGAACTAGTTGCAACTAAATGTGGAACCAAGCTCACGCTCTCGCGCTGTTGCCGGTCTATAGCTATCCTAGGTTTGGGTCCAATCTCTTGCAAACCCTAGCCTAGGGAAGCTAGCATTAGGATCAACATCATCGTCCAATTGCGCACCGAGCCCAATCTCTTGTAAACTCGGTCCACAATCTAGATTAGGATAGTTCCTACCCGTCCAATCTCTTGCAAACGGGTATCGGCACGGAATTGCAACCGGAGATCCTAGCATCGGTCCAATCTCTTGCAAACCGATACTTCGAAAATCCGACTCCAACCCAATTCGGATTTCTAGGGCTTCCTATCGAATTGGGATCCAATCTCTTGCAAATCCCAATTGATGTGAATACCTAGCTATCCGTAGTAATTCGATCCCAATCTAATCCCTAATGACAATCCCAGCTCAATTTCTACCAATTCAACACAAATACGAAATTGGGCTTGTGGGGTTCATCCCCACGCCCCAAGACGTGGAGACTACTCACTAATCATAGCAATAGCACAATAATTAGCAATGAAATAGACAATAGAATTCATCACAACAATGATATAAACAATAAAAATAGAGTTTTTGGGGAAGAGAAGTGCAAACCAATGTAGATCTTCAATCAACCCAACAAAAATCCAAGTTTCTCTCTTCTCCAATCACAATTAATAAAGCTAAAAAAGTAGACTCAAAAAGCTGCAAAAAATCTGAGAGGTGGCTCCTAAAACTAGGGTAAAAACAGAGCTTAAATAGCCCCAAAAATCGTCTAAAAATCCTGACCAAAATGCCCCTGCACAGCCTGTTTTCCGCAAATTTCGCTACAGGCTGCGCATCGCACTCGGCCGAGTGACAAAAGTCGCTCGGCCGAGTGAAAACCCTGTCAATTTTCCAGTAAGTCGGGGGCTTCAGGGGTCTTCAGTTCGGGGGCGGCTCGGCCGAGTGAGTTGTCGTCACTCGGCCGATGGCTTCACTTCACTCGGGCGGACGGGATTTGCCACTCGGCCGAGTGGGTCTTCTGAAGCTCAGATGGCCGAAAAACAGTAACTTCGATCTTTTTGAGGGCCTTCGTCTGGGCGCCACTCGGGCGGACGTGGTATCGTCACTCGGCCGATGTGGTCTCCGTCGCTCGGCCGAGTACACATGGAAATCGTGTCTGAACGGGTCGGCCGAGCAGTGTCTCGCTGGTCGGCCGAGTGGCTCCTCCACTCGGCCGAGTGGGACACAAAAAATGCCCAAACTGGTCGTTTTGGCCTCCTCGTCGCTCCGGCGACGTCCATTCTTCTTCCGCTCCTCTCCAACAGCAAAATACCCCTCGGGGAGGTCGTCGGTGGCCGTCTATCGTGAGCGCATCTCATGATCACTCCAAATCGCGCCAAATCACCTGAAATGCGACAAAAACAACAAAGCGTGAAAAGCATCGCAATATCGTCGATATATCGTGAAAAACATGATTTGGGCGATCTAAATGGCATGCAAACATGCGGAAAAAGGTGTAAAATAAGGAGTGATCACCAGTCCATCCCAAGAACTGCATCATAGTTGATGATGCCGTGGACAATGAAATCAGCGAAAAGCTCATGTCCACAGACCACCAACGAGCAAGAATTGCAACCACGATGCACCGAGACCACACCATTCCCTGTAACGATATTCCAACTCTTGGGAAGAGGGGACGTCGACAAGGAATGCCTCTCCACGAAGCTCCGAGAAATAATGCACATCGATGCACCAGAGTCAAAGAGGACTCGTGCAGGAAATGTGCAAACCAAAACCACACCTAACAATCAATTAACAATTAAACCCTAGTCTAGCAAACAACCATGTTCAAGCAAACAACATAATCTAACAATCAAAACCAGCTAGGAAAGTAACAGCTAGAGTGAGGATTACCTGCGATAACCTCATCCACAGCCGCGCTCTCCGCAGCGGTCATCAGAAAAGCCTGCCTCCTTGGCGGAACAGCCTGCTGAAAAGCCTGCCTCTGCGGAACAAGAGCTGCTCAACGACCAGCAGGAACAGACGCTCGCTGCTGCAACGGCTGAGCTGCAACAGGAGCCCTCCGCAGCTGACCCGCATGCCGACAATCCTTCGCGACATGGGAAGCATCACCGCAAACTAGACACTGGCCCAAAAACTTCCGACACTGATCCTTGACGTGGCCAGGCTTGCCGCAGAAATGGCAAAGCTTCAGAATAGGCCCTCCTGGCCTCTTAAACTGAGCGGACTGATTAGGCCTGAAACCAGGTCTAACCACTGCTCTCGCCTGTTCCACAGGCCTCTTCCCAGCACCAACAACAGACCCCTTCCTCTGGTTCACAAGCAGCTCCTGCCTCTTAGCAGCGACCAAAACCTTCTGATAAGATTCCCGGTCAGAGGAGGTCACAAAACTCTGGAGCTCCGAAGCAAGCCCCTGCAGGAACCTCTGAGCCTTCTCCTCAGCGTCCTGCACCATCTTTGGTGCAAACCGACTCAGCCTCATGAACTCTTGGTGATATAGGTCCACCGACGAGTTCCCTTGCTTCAAATCGATAAAACGCTGCAGCATCTCCTCCCTGGTAGCTTTCGGGAAGAACTCACCATCAAATCTAGCCTTGAAGGTAGCCCAAGCTATCGGCTCCACCAACAACTTCTCCTCCGCATCCCACCAATTCCGAGCATTATCCTTGAGTTGCCTCTTCGCCAAATCAACCCATCCAGCCGGGGTGATCTTGGCCATCTTCAGATTGTCCTCGATGTTCCGAATCCACTCATCGGCAGCCAGAGGACCCTCAGAACCATCAAAATATGCAGGACCCAGCTCCCGAAATTGCTTCGCTCCTGGCTCAGAGCGAGGGGCATCCGGAAGAGCCCGAGCAGCTCGAGCAAGTGGAGCATTCTGGACTTGCAGAAGCACGCCCTGCTGCACTTGCATCATCTGAAGCATCATCCGCATCATCTCACCGCTGGTGGGTTCCCGCTCAGGCTCCTCATCATGAGGGACCGCACCACTACCCCCACCACGGGTGAAACGTCTTCCTGCCATCTAGTGACACAGAAAACGAATCAGATTAGACTCATAGCTTATGACATCGGACGTCGAACTTAATTTATTGGACATTCTAATATTATTATCGCTGTTCCAAAAATCGCAGTTACAGAAGGACTTGCATGGGCCACCACTAAAACCTGTCACGACCCGCTTCCCTGAAATGGAGGCGAGACGTGAAAAGGTCCGCACGGGAGTGGAGCTGTGAAGCCCCAAACCCGATAATCGTCCACAATACATAAACAGGTCCCTGTAACCACAACAGAATAACAATAATAACACAAGGAGAGACTGAAATAGAATATTACATCTCATAATTTGTCCAACAAGAAAATAAGTCCAACATCCAGAAAAGCCACCAGGCTAAAAGAAAGAGTCTAAGGCCCAGAACAAGGCCAACAAAAGAAACGACATAACAAAGTATGGGTGCTACGCACCGATAACAAAACGACTGTCTAACAAAAGTAAAACACAACGAAGACACTAGGACTGGTCCCCAGTGTCCACGTACTCCCCGTCAAACGCAAGCTCGGGCTCGACGTCAGCAAACACCTCGTCCTCAACAAGGTACTCGGGCTCAGGATCTAATATGTGTCACCCAAAAGAGTAAAGGGGCACATGTCAGCAAGTCTAAAAGACTTGGGCAAGGAAACTGAAGGTAAGGCAACTAGCAACCTAGCAGTTTAGTATGCATGGCATGGCAGTTCTAACATGAGTGCACAATTTAAACATGGCAAGACAATTTGTACAAGAGAACAATCATCGGGACAAGACAAGAGTAGCCAAGCTACTATCAATCTCAATCAATTCACATTGTTGTAGGTGTTTATGCCCTTCGCTGAATGGCATAGCATTTCAGACCGATCGGCACTAAACACATTTCACGTTTCACGTTGTTTTGTAGATGTTTACGCCCTTCGCTGAATGGCATAGCATTTCAGACCGATCGGCACTAAACACTACCCCACCCCCAAAGAGTTTACGCCTTACAACTGCAGTTGTTGATCAAACAGACTCCCAGTTGAATGGCCGCTTAACCCTCACCCCCTATACCCACACGTAATGGAGCCAGGGTCCCCGCACCATGAGCTCAGCTAGTGAGCCTGGGGTTGCCCCGCACATGAGCTCGCATTCTTAGTTCACAATTCAATATATCGAGCGTTGGGGTTAGCAACTTATTATGCTCGCTTCTGGTCACGAGCCAGGAAACACACAATTCGGGCATTGGCTATCAACCAACACATGGCCCGCTTCTGGAACACGAGCCAGGAACACAAGTATCGTAGCAAAGCTACGCAATCACTGAAATGCATGAAGGATGCAATGACATGACAATTAATTTGCGTACCGATAATGGAAAGTAAACGTGACATGATAGTTGTGCAACATGCTAAATGTCGGAACTAGCTTCGTTGTCAAGCTAGTTCCCCACTTTGCGCCTAGGCGAGTATCATTTCGTCGCCTAGCCTCTTTTACGCCTACTATAAGAAAATGGCCTAAAACATGGCCTAAACCCTAAGTGGCAAGTTTCACTTGCCTAGCACCGGGGATGACGACCACTTCGTCACACGGGTACCAATCTACGGGGAAATCGCTGTTTTGGGGGAACAATCAACAAACAACATGAATTTTATTAGGGTTTCATAAAAATACCAATATGCTATAAAAACAACGGTAGATCGATTTCATACCGAGAGGAGACGGAAGGAACTCTCCGGGGAACCCTAGGTTCAGATCTGGAGAAGATTGGAGAAGTTTGGGAGAATTAGGGTTTTGGGGGATTTGGGGATTTGGGGGATTTTGATGGAGATTTGGGGAAGATGAGGGGTAGATAGAGTGAATGGATGGTTTGGATGATGGATTTGAGACTTGTAATGAAGGAATGAAGCTTGGAGGAAGATGGGGGCTGAAGGGGGAAGATTTTAGGGTTTTGGGTCGTGTTGGAGAAGAAGAAAACGTTTGGGTTGGGTTTAAATAGGATGGGCTGGCGGCTGCCCAGAAATTAGGGTTTTAACACTAGTTAGTCTGTCAAAGAGCAACCACTGACCGACTAGTTTGGCAACTAGTCGGTCGGTCGACCAACGCAGACTGACTAAGTGCAAACAGTAACTCCTGAACGAAAATAGGATTCTAGAGTTAGTCGGTCCATGAACAAATACTGACCGACTAGTTTTACATCTAGTCGGTCGATGAACGTTCTTAGACCGACTAAGAGTAAACAGTAGCTGATACAAAAATAAGATGATGAGTTAGTCGGTTAAAGAAGCATTGCTGACCGACTAGTTTGCAACCTAGTCGGTCAACCAACGTTCTTAGACCGACTAACGATAAACAGTAACTCCTGAGAAATTTAGAAAGCTAACTAGTCGGTCCAAGAAGGATTGCCGACCGACTGGATCGTCATCTAGTCGGTCGGTGGCCCTTCTTACACCGGCTAATGAGCACAAAAAGTTCCGATACGGAGCGCGGGGCCCCGGGATCGATTCCTAAGACTCCTAGGCTCGATCTATTAGTTAGATACGACCGTTATGAAGTCCGTCACGAGTGACACACTTCGAAATCGACGATCCTAAGGAAGAAGCGAGAAAATACGACGAATCGATCGAAAATGAAAGCTACGGAGACGAAAACCACACAAGAGGAGAAAATCCACCAAAACATATATTATATTATAATAAATCCAGATACATGAAAAGCAGTCGTTACAGTGGGAGAATTCCAATCTAGCATTACCATGAAGGCCTTTATCTAATGCGTCGCCTTGAGTGACGCGTCCGTCAAATCCACACGAATCACATCCCTCGGACCGAACCGTCAAAATCGGAACAGCCCGAGCGATGGGGGCAATTGATTCAACCCTTCCAAAATGGACTAAGACGGAACGGGCCTAGCCCATGATCCAAGCCCATGGGCCTGGACAGAATTAGGCCCCGGCCTAAAAGCCCAGCAAATGCCTCGAGTCATGTCGGCCCCAGACTGACGCGAAGGGAACTGCTGACCCTCGTCGGTTGAGGTAACTGCTCCCCCGAATTGCACACACCTTCATCACCATTCAAGAGCCCCATTGCACCCACCTTCATGGCCCATCAAGGGACCATCAATGCAACGGATACCTGGTGATTCGGGGTTTAAATTGCTTATTCCCCCCCCCATTTCTGGGTATTTTATGTGTTTATCATGTTTATTTTGGTGTTGATACATGTGTTTTCGTGATATCGTGATTTATTAACGCATAATCTTATTTTATACATAAAATACGATTTATATGGACTAATATTCGATCCTCTTATTTTTCAGGTACTCCTGGAAATTTTCTCGATTTTCTGGAATTTTTTCAGAATTTTTTAGAGCTTGGAGCTATTTTTGGTGATTTATTGGAGCTTGGGAGGCAATTATGTGAATTATTAAAACAGAAAAAGAAAAAAAGAAAAAAGAGAGAAAAAACACAAAGCCCGCAAACTGGCCCAGGCATGCGGCCCGCTCTCCTGAGCGAGCCGCTGCTTCGTTACTTAAAAAACGGAAACGAAACGGGCTGATGGCCCGCTGCTGCGGGCGGGTCACACGCGAGGTGCGTGCCCGCCCAGCAGCTGGGGCGGCCCCGCTTTTTTCGCAAGCGAGCACAACAGTTTTGCGGGCTGGGAGCATAAAAACCCGACACACAATGCCCCTTGGGCTCTTTGGTGCGGGTTTGGAACGGGTTTTGGGCATTTTTCGACCCAATTACAGACCCAAACTGGATGTGTGCGTTTTTAGTGGAATTTGGGGGCTGTTTTTCAGTTTACTCTCTTTTTTAATCAGGTTTTTGGTTGATCTTGCTTGCTTTCCTCTCAAAAACCATTTCTAGGGCTTTGGGAGACCTTGGAGAAGGAGGCAAGCTTAAGGGAGAAGCTCAATGGTAAAGTTTGGGATCTTCTCAAAAGGGGGTTTCTTGTATTCAAGCTTTATTTTTCATTTTTTCTTCGAGCTTTACTACTTGTAAGAACTCTTGGGTGATAGTTTTGAAATGAAAGATGTCTATTTTTATTGTGAGTAGCAAATTTTCTTGTGTGTGGTTATGGTGGATTGATGTATGTTGGGTTTATATATTTCATATCTAGCATGATTTTAATCTTTCATATGTGGATAAAATCTTGAGTTAGGGTTGTTTTTGGAACCCCTAGTGGAAAATCCAAAGAGAGGCTCATCCTAGCGGATCCTCTCTATTGTGGTCATATTGATTGCTCTCAATGTTTCATTCATCACTTTTATTGTACCACATGTGTTCGGTGAAATGTCATATTATCTGATCGCTCTCTCCTTAGTCGGATGAGAGGTCGTAGTGATTTGAGATGAATTTATAAGCACGACTACACCATGAAACCATAAACACTCACACTTCTCATCTTTGCTTGCTTTCTCTCATTTTTCTTTGTTTGCATGCTTAACGGTAGATTACATTAAAATTTTGCTTAACCAATCCTCACCCCCAAAGGGTGGTATCGCTCACATTGCTTAAGTCATTTGTGACCATTGTGGATCGTAAACAAGTTGTCTCCGTGTTCGACCCTAGGCTCACTAGGAATTTTACTACTTGTCGACCTCCTACACTTGGAAGTTAGCACGTGCAATCTTTTGTTCACGCCACCTGGGGCGAGATGGAGGGGCGTCAAGGGGATGTGGCCGGAAAGACTCCTATAAGAAACCTGAAAAACTATATGCCAAGGAACCGATTTCGGAATACTCGACACTCAGGTATTCTTCCTCCAATGACCTAGTCTTCCATCTCACATTTCTCCTCTGCAGCTCGGCCTGAGGATTCGTGTATCAGTCTCTCCATGAACCATACTCGATCCCCGCCAAGCATCCTTCAGATCAGATTTGACTTAGGCATCGGAGGGGACTTAGTCGGAACCAAGGTCTGACCCCCCTGACGGCTTTCTCGTCTATGTAGGTCCAGGAGACTTCACCCCGCCGAACCTACCCTTCGGTGCCTCATCCGTCGGAGCTGAGCGATCTCGATCCCGAGCCCGTTCGTCTTCCTACTCCAAGAGGTCGTCGTTCCCCGAAGCTACCCTTCGGGATACCGACGCACGGTTCCGCAAATTCCCGCCCGAGCGAACGTGCAGCTACCTGATCTCAGAGGCCGCACGTGTCTCACATGACCGCTTCAGCCTCCGACCCTCCAAACTACCAAACTGCGGTGAGCAAACACCCCGAAACAAAAGTGATGACGTAAAGAAAGGATCAGATTGAAGGAGTTATCATTGTAGAAAACATGATGGCAGTGATAAGATAGTCATTGGGATCTTAAGTGAAATATTGGGAGAAGTCTAAGCCAGCACTTAAACATCCCCAATATAAAGTTTTCTAGTATTCTTGCCCTCGTCGCCCCCTATACATCCCCTAATATTAATCTCATACCGCATATGAAGTCTGGGGTAGAAATGGGAATACTAAAATGTGCCACGTCTTTAAAAACACCCTTGGCATACCAAATGCAATACCATAATCCTAGTCGATATGTTTGACAATTTAACAATCTTTGAACTCTAATATCATAAAGAAGATAATGTTGCATTTCTCCTGCCAAACACAACACGCTAGTTTTTGTTGTGAAATATATCTTCAGTTTTTGTTGCTCATTTTCCGTTCTAGTGTATGAGAAAGGTGAGAAATGAGACTGGTGGTTGACCCATTAGCCGCCCATATAATTCAAACTCTTTTGTGCTAGAAATGATCCTAATTAGTATTAATACGGGCATAATGATTCATTGCCTCCAGCTCATTAGTCTGCACCACTGATTAGATTTCTAGAGAGATTGCTGGCAACCTGAACAAAACAAAAACGTTTATTCATCTCAAATTCGACCCAAAGCATTTATTCAGAAAGTACATGTGATTTCTACTACATGGTCACTGAAAAGAATTCATACTAAAATAACAAGATGTATGCACCCAAAAAAACAGAGACACAATCAAACTAATACAGACGCCTACATTCAGCAAAAGATGTTTAATTTGCTTGCATTGCGTTTGCCTAATTCTGAAAATTCCATGTATGCAGCAGCAGCAATCCGCAATCGAGCAATCCAATTACAGGACGGCCTACCAGTTGATTTCTGATCTTTGGAGACATTCTGAAAATTACCGTGTTGCTTAAATGAACATAAGATATTTGGATTGAATCGAGGTAATTTATGGTTATATTTCTTACCAAGCGGAGCCGGTGATCGAACTCCGCCTTATGGACTTCCTTCGACCGGTGAGTCTTGAAGCGGTTACCACATTCACACATTATGGTTCTACCTTTGTGGGCGGAGTCAATATGACGTCCGAGCTTATTTTTCTCCAAATAACGAGGTACACCGATGTCCTCCGAGCAAGGAATGAATGATAACATATCAGTCTCATTAAACAACAAGAAAATGGTTTCCTCCCATATCTGATTGGTTTTCACTTGTGTCCTCCGACCTACCATTACTAAGAAACTTTTGTCCAATTTATTCATCAGAATGTTATTTGCACAAGACGCGATCCAAATAATAAAATACCACCAAGAAGTAAATTCAAGAAAACAAACACGAAACTGAAGGGGAAAAAAAACTAATCCAGCGCTATAAAGCAGGAAGCAAGCAAACACAAGGCTAAAAACCCATGAATTGACATCCATAATCTGTGATCTCCTCTTCAAAAACCCATGCCGACATGCATGCATGATGCGTGAAGCCTACCTCCCATCTTACCGTGAGAAGACCAACAACTAGCCACGACCCAATGACCAAACGCAGACCCATGCCTCCCTCCCTCAAGCCTGCATGTAAACCTCAAATTTGGGCACCTCCAAGCTGCGAAACCAAAGAACAATCCCTCTCTTGCATCAACCATGCATGCACGCTCGAGGTCGATTGCAGCAGGCGACCATGGCTGATCTCCATGATTTGCATACCAATCCAAAGTTGAGGAAGAGTTCGTGGTTAAATCTTTCTCCAAACAACTCCAATAAGAGCCAATTTCACATGATTTCACCAAAAAAGGAACATAGAAGTTTGACACAACAGAGATTATACCTGATCGGAGCAGTGAGATTTGTGAGAGTATTGTAAGAAGAGCGGGGAACTGTAGGGGAGTTTAAATTGAGCGGTCGGATTCGAGATTGCTACGCGCACGTACCGCTTTAATTTACTTGCACGCACAACCCCTTATCCACTTATTTACAAGTTTGCCACTCAATCTTACTCACCACGCACAACTTTTCAAAAATTTCGAAAATGTCGCGGAAACATTTTCCGCGGCAAGAAAATGGGCGAACGGCCGCCGTCCCCTCCAGCGCCGAACAGTGTTTATACATGATGGGAGCAGCTCGAACAGTGTTTTCGCACGCAGGCGAGAGAGTTCCGATGAGAGAGATGAGCGGGGTTCTTGATAGTGAGATTTGTCAGAGTACTGTAAGAAGAGTGGGGAACTGAAGGGGAGTTTAAATCGAGCGGTCGGATTCGAGATCGCTACGCGCACGTGCTGTTTTTACTCGCACGCACGACCCCCTTATCCACTTATTTACAAGTTTGCCACTCAAATTTAATCACAGCGCACAACTTTTCGAAAATTCCGAAAATGTCCCGTTGCGCGCGGTAAGAAAACGGGCGAATGGCAGCCGTCCCCTCCAGCGCCCCTCCGACATTCCCAGCCCCCCCCATCCCCCAGCTCTCCTCCGTCACCCCCTCAGCCGTCTCCTCCGACCTCAACAGTCCCCGCCATCTCCCACAGCCCTACTCCGACATCCCAAGCCCCCGCCACATCCCCCAGCCCTCCTACAGCATCCCCTCTGCCATCCCCTTCGCCAGTTCCAAGGAGAGACGACATCGATCGAAATTCCAAGGAGAGACAAGATAGAGACAAACTGCCCCCCCCCCCCACCCCCCCCCCACCCCCCCCCATCTCCCCAGCCCTCCTCCGTCCCCCCCCCCCCCCCCCCCCCCCCCGCCAAATCGAAGGAGAGACGAGGGGGTAAGTAGGTGTAAATTTTGAATGGCAAATTTGTTGATAGTGGTTGTGCGCGATGTGCAGAATAATGCGTGCACATATCAATTCCCTCTCGTTGTAGCCGTTTGTTCCTGAAACAGACTAGAGGCGTCGATCAGCTTAAGTGAAATAATCTGGGCCATAGGAATTCAGGACAACCCGTTTCAGTTCATAACAACTTGAATCCCAACTGTTGCGATGGGTTCAGCTGATTTAAGCGACGATCGGCAACAAAGAAAAGGAGGAGGCGGTTATAACGGTCTTAAATCAAAAGATATAAAAGCTCAAGGATTGAATGAATGCACTATGTTACAAACTCTTTGGGTTTTCCTCTCTAAATTTCTTTCTTTTCTTTCTATAACTATTTGATCTTTCCTTCATCTTCTTCACTTTGTTCTTCTTTATGACGGATGCGAAGTCTGTTGTGTAGCAATGGCGAGGCGTAGCCGACGACAGGAAGAAGAAGAGCAGCATGAGGAGTCAAGTGCTCCACAATTGGTATCTAATTGCAGTGGGAGATACAATCCTCTCCACAAGCTATTTTACCACCATCACATCAGGCAAATGATGATACACAACCTAAGGTCAGCAGCTCACAATTAAGAAGATCTAAACATGGCTGGATTCCATCAAATAAAGATTTAGAAACTGATTACATTTTATTTTCTTTAGAGGGGGAGCCAGTGAGTGTTCAAAAAGCTGTATCTTAAAAAAAACAAAGAAAGATGACTTCAAGCTATGCAGGATGAGATGGAATATTGGTAAAAGAATCATGGTCAAGCTTCCACATGGAAAGAATGTAATGAAGAATAAATGGATGTTCAAGATCAAAAAAGATGACAACAGAAAAGATAAAACACAAAGCCCAATTGGTAGTTAAAGGATTTTTTCAAAAGACCCAGATTGACTTTGACACGATGTTTATTTTTTTAATATGTTGTGAAGATGGCTTCATTCTGAAGTTGGTAGCCTAAGTTGAATCTAGAGCTTGAGTAGATGAATCTCAAAATAATATTTTTCATGGTGCTCTACATGAAAAAAACATAAATGGAGTGGCCAGATGGCTTCGAGGTTTCAAGCAAAGAAAATCTCATATGCAAGTTGAAGAAAAGTTTGTATAGCCTTAAGCAAACATTATACAATGGTACATGAATTTTGATTCATTCATGGTAAATAAGGCTACAAAAAGACTGTAGCCATCAAGTATATTTATACTGAGAGGTTTACAGATGGTAACTTCATTGCACAGATGGTAACTTCATTGCACTGCTATTATATATAGATGATATGTTAGATAAGATGCAATGAAAATCATATAGTTAAAAAAAACTCACCAAGTTTATTGATATGAAAGACTTAGTTTCAGCAAATTATAAGAATCAACAAATTATAAGAATACAGATCAAGATCAAGATCAAGATATCAAGATATGAAAAATAAAAGATTTAACTATTTCAGGAGAAATAGAACATGTGATCAAGAATCACAAGAGATTCAAGATGAATAATGCCAAAACCGTTATCATTCCATTGACCAACCATTTCAAGTTGAGCAAAAAAGACATGTCCTTCATCATGACATATGAGAGCGATCGCATATTCGATGACAAGATCGCACCACGTCATCGGTTATCATATGACATATGAAAGCTATCCCTCACACACGTGCGAGCCTGACCCATCTATCTCACCTCAATACGGATAGAGTTCTATTATTCCATTTGAGAAACGTCCCAGACACAGAATCCTCAGTGACAGGTAATCTGAAATTCAAATGCCATCCATGAACGCTAACAAGCGTGCTGAAACTTTATAAACCGAATACAAATTTACAAAAATACCAACCATTCTAACCATATTTTTCAGAAAAATGTTAATACAACACCTGACAAAAGAGCCCCTTGCTTCAAACATCCATATCAGTTGAACGCGGCAGGGAAAGCGACAACCCTGTCAACTAGCAACACACAGCACTCTTCATGCCTCCAGGAAGTGGCGAAAACAGCTTTACGCTCTGGATAATAAGCCTACGATGGCAACATTATCGTTACGAGTTCACAACGAATGTGCCTACAGGCATTGCTCTGCCAACCACTCCTAGAATGACCTATCCGTCTTCAACACGATCCAATCCAATCAATGGCATAGTTTCTCCAGGACAGTAAAGGATGTGAAAAAGGAGGCGTCAATCTCCAAGTTTGATGAAATGAGACTAGAATGGCATTCTACCAGCAAGCCTGCTCTCAGATATCCTTCGGTCCATGGCTGCATCGATGGAGTGCATCTGGAAAAAAGAAGAGCGAACACATGGTAACACATCAATCACAACTGCATGAGAGAGCGTCCCAAAGGATAGATTATCTTAGTTACTTCCAGTTATTGAGGTAGCAAACTTATTTGTTGAAATTGAAAGCTGACCTGTAACCAAAAGTCTGGTCGCAACTGTGATCAAAAACAGATAACAAGAAATGCTACGAATTGAATTGGCAAAATACCTCCTGGCATATAACTCTTGTTGTTCCACCCAAACCCCCACTCGCTCGTTAAAGAAGCAAGCAACAGGGAGGATGAATATCATGAAAAATACTGAATAATAAAAAATTTCTACTTTAAAGCATAATACATACACGTTTTCGCCGGTGCTAGGATGAGAATCCCTCGAATCATTTGCAACAAAAAGTTTGTTAGCTTTGTAACACTAACTGGTAGCAAGAATAACATGAATACCTACTCTCACAATATATTGATGTCACCGAGCATGGCAGGTAGCATCGAAATATATCCTCTACATCAACCAGATGGCTGTATGTAACATATTATTGTGTGGTACATTATTATTGGAAGATAGCGGTGTATCTAAAATCTTCTCGATATATACATGTAAACCTAGTGATGTAGTTGAACTATTGTCCAGCATGGTGTCATCAAATTACAAGATTCACATTAGTCTTACCAAAAACAAATATTCAAGCCGGCAAAAGTTTGCCTACCTATTTGGTTTGGAATAGCAAACATGATTGCCCATCCAGTTCAAATGAAATGAAAAATAATGCAGTAATAACTTACCTGGCTTGTTTCATCATGCACCTGATATTTTCCCAAAGACATTCTTCTTTCCTCCTGTACATCATTTTGAAATTCAGAAATGTTATGAAATATAGTCAATAACATGAACGATATGGACGCAATAACAAAAAAATATCCTGCACATATGACTAACCATGCACATTGCCTCATCATCCCAAACAAGGTAAACCTCATTGATGGCTGGCTGAGATGCAGGAGCTTTGTTGGAGATCACAGGCGGAGGGCCAATTGCAACCCCTGTGTTTGGCCCAGAAGCATACATATGCGACTCAGCATAAGATGCACCTCCTCCTGCAACATTGGGAAGGCCAAAATTATTATTCTGAATAAAAAAATTTAGTTGTGGACTGTGATCTTATTTTCCTACTCTTGTGCAGTCTGTGTATCTGTTTGTGCTTCCTTTCTGTGTGGGAGTTGTGCTAGTGCACGCGTCTTTCTTTGGGTGTGGGTGAGAATACAAGTAAAATCTAGTAACTGAATGACATCTAGCCTCAATATGACGCAACAGTCAACTAAAATGAATTATAAAAATCAAATTATTTGTCTTGACTCTTCTTTGGTGGAGAAGAAAAATTCACATGATATATGCTTGTTTTCGGATGTTATTTTTCATTTTGGCTTTATGATTAAGATCATCTAAAAAGGTAATTTTCACTTAATTTTACGAATGTTAGATCCATTAAAATGATCTATTGGGCAATGTCAAAGTATAAACTAGTTTGTAAAAATGTTGGCTGAAATCACAAAAATGTAATCAAAATAAATCGATTGTCAGACAATGGCAATTGTGTGCACTATATACGTGCAAAGTCAGTCTAATAAATAACATCAAATTTAAAAGCCAACTAACCGCCTACATAATCATCTAAATGGTCAAATTGTTTGAACGAGAAATTCATGCTGTTATGCAAGCTATTTTACACAATCAGCTTAAAACTGTAAATAATATTTAACACACACTTGTGTAGATAAGAGATAAGAACCAGGAAAGAAATAAGAAATGAATATTTAGATCTCTCACACAAACTAAAGCATACGGACGAAGAGAGGAAAAAATAGTGATAAGAAGAACAAGTTGAAGAGAAGTGTGATACTAAACAAAAATACATGTTGATGGCTAACAACCAACCACATCAAAGGACTGCTTCTTGTGGGAATATTGTGGAAAGAGAGAAGAATTTGTTATAGAGATATCAAGAGGAAAAAACTATTTGAGTATATTTGACATGGTCAAATGACAAGCTGGAAAGTGAGGGGAAGCTAGATAGTGTTTTTTTATAAGTCTGCTTGAATCTTGATATACATTCTTATCCCAGAAACCACTAGCTTCAGCTTCCCCATATATTTGTTTATGAGAAAAACCTCATAACAGGCAATTTAAAGATATGTTTATTACCCACATTTACCTGACTGCAGGCAGTTCCACTTGACCGAGATGCCCATGTGAAGGATAGTGATGAAGTGTGAAATTTCATTTGATTGATAAAATTGTCAAGCCATGGCACATTAATCTAGTGTTTCGGATAAATTAGTCACCTGAGAATGTTCATTGATGATAACAATGAGAAACCAAGGCACTTAGCAGATGGAGAGCAACAAGAAGGTTTTCATTGAGGGATTCTAATGATTACACAGAAACATACAAGACTTATGTCTAAATCTATCCTTCCTCTTAGCATGTACCTCACTGTATCTATATGGACCAGCAACAAACTCTGTAATTAGGGGAGAAACACAATAAGCAGCTTTAATGCAAAAGCAAAGCAACATGAGGATATGCAGAATACATAAGCACATATGCAGTGAGTTTCTAAAAAACTGATGTCATGGTATCAGTAATATAGTAGCAGCAACATTTTGAAAACGGGTGTTATGAAATCAGTCATCTAGGAAGAAAGCGAGCAAAAACAAAAAAACAAAAGTTTACTTCAAAGTTTCTCTTTAGGATGACATTCCCACTAAAAACATAACCTAACTAACTTGACTTCTAGAAACCTAGACTAAATATGATTCTTCACACATCATCACCATCCACCATGTTCATTATGAGCAGCAAATTAAGTCAAAAGGGTACATACAAGACTAGGCAACATCCCAACAGATCAATCTATGTCATCCCTTAGATGGTTCCATGCACCAGGATAAGGCGACTGTGGCATTGAAAGGCATACAGCAGAATGCAGAACGCATGGTTTAGGCACCCATCCATATGTTAAAACCTTGTGCAACCACAAAAGCAACATCGTGTTCATCTAAAATTCAAAATTCATGTTGAAAAAAACGCAAAAAGAACAGAAAATTTGTCTCATGGTTCTGCTCAACTATCATTAGAAGCAATTTATGTTTCAACCACGTCCTTGGCTTGAGAAAAGTCAAGACACAATAATTTTCATTACATACAAGCAAAACTTAATATCTGAAAATAAGCACTTCAGATGAAACATTATCAAATAGCATCCAATAATATCAGTAAAAATTGCTTCTGATTTAAGATTTAATAACAGGAAAACTTTTTGATATTGGTTGATATAAGCAACCTAGCAAATACCTGTTCCCATATTAGATACAGAATTTGCGTCAACTTGCCCATTTAATATAGTTGGCAAGCTTGATGTTGTGGTCCCAATAAGCGTAGTTGCTGAAAATGGGGAGCTTTGAGATGCCGTGCTACTGGGGCTAATGCCAATAGGAAATAAAGGTTGAGATACTGGAACTGGTGCGGATGTGGGCAGACCAGGAGGGCCTCCCTGATATGATGGTTGAATTCCAGAGATGGCCGTCGATGCCAAAGAAGTCGCTGCATTCTGAATAGGAAATAGCGGCTGATGTGGTGCCAAACCGGCAGGTGCAGGAGGAATAGGTACCGCTGAAGGTGGAAACCAATGATGAGGCCTACCGGGAACAGGCCAACTTGGAGGTTGCATTCCCATTTGTACTGCATTATAACTGGTCAAAACGGAGGGAAAATGCTAAGCAAGTACATATAAAACATCCAAGAATGGTAAGCAACTAAGCATAAAATGGCAGTGGCCGTCTTCATGCAAGTACTCTCATGGTCTGTTTCTTACAACAAATCTGAGTTCCCCGCTAAGTAACTTTTATGTAAAAGTTGAAGAACAAACATTTACAACATTGGCTGATGATGTGTATATGATGAGGACTCTTACACTGGTGGTATTGCACCATAAGTTGGAGGAGGATATATAATGCCCATAGGTCTAGATACAACACCACTGACAAGTCCAGCAGAGGTGACATCCACTTTAGCCATTTTTGATGATGGATCTTCTTCTGCAAAATGATTTTGGATAAACTGTTAATCAACCACACCATGAACAAATAAATGTTGTATGCATTCCTTTGGCATTCTGTCACTAAAATTTATAGCAATCATTTTTTATCACAATGATGAGCCCATTGCTCATAATGGTGTTACTTGCATCCTGGTCACTTGCACTTCAACTTCGGGCAAGTTGGTCTGCAAATAAAATTTATATCAATCATTTTTTATCGCAAAGATGTGTCCATTGCTCATAACGGTGTTACTTGCATCATGGTCACTGGTACTTCAACTTCGCACACGTTGGGGCAACGATACAAAATTCATAGTCAATTTCCTTCTCTCCTTTTCTTTTTCCTATAAGTAGGGATGGTAATGGGCATGCACAAAGCCCGATTGGACTTCCAATTGGACATGCCACATTGTCATCCATACTAATCCTTCATTAGTTCTTTCAAAGAACTAATGAAGGTAGTTCTTTCAAAGAACTAATGAAGGATTAGTAGGGATGGCAATGTGGCATGCCCAATTGGAAGCACAATCGGGCTTTGTGCATGCCCATCACCATCCCTACATATAAGCGATGAGATCCTCAGGCTATTCTTATTATATGTCCATTCAGTTGAGAAATCACTTCTTGCTTCCTATGAGGTTATGATTGATGAAGAAGCTTCTTCCATCGTAACTATCTCTATGATCTCAATAGTTGGTGTACTTGTAGGCTAAATTTAAGAAAACTACCATGAGCTTCGATGCGGGCTTTACTGAGGGACCCAACAGGGGTCAAAGAAGCGGGGCCCACGACATCAGCAAATATGGATGAGACGGCGGCATGGGTGGACCAAACCAGAGGGAGTGGGTTGGGAAGATGGGTGACCGACATGGTTGTGAAAACAAGCTAAATATACATGTTGATAGTTAGGAGTATCAGCTTGTCAAACTTTTGTTTGTTTATTATTAGGTAGGTTTTATTTTAATTCTTTTTATGGGTTTTTTATATGCCCCCGAAAATCATATTCCATATGCCATCCTACGAAAAAACAAAGTAATCACATATAAACTACACAAATCAAATAAATTGTTTTAGCCCTCCAGGGCAGTCTCCATTAGAAACTTAACAGATAGAGCATACAATAACCGGAATACCCTTCATCCCTTCTGCCCTCTTTGTTCTAAACTCTGCACCTGAAATCGACTCATATTCATGAATCTGAACCAATTTTTTAAAAGAATCCTTTTCGATTTCACTGACTAGATTATTCTAGATTTGGAGTTGTCAAGTTAGAAAATGAGAGGTGAGAAGAGATCAAAGAGAAGGGTAGTATTTGGATTTTAAAAATATAAAATGTTAAATAATAGAAAAAGAAGAAATATTCTCTAGAGATGTCACTTAAATTTGGGGTTTTTTGTACAACTTAGATCACTTTTATGGGTCATATGGAATTGGGATTAATGTAGAGCAAGTGGCAACTGATCCAATGGATCAGGTACAAGACACAAAAAAGTGGGACCCAGCGAGTACAAGCCCATGTGGGGGCTTGTACTTTTCACCTTTTTGTGTCTTAGCACCTGATCCATTGGATCAGGTGCCATCTTTTCTACATTAAATCCTATGGAATTACTCAGCTTTGGGGAGACATGAAATTTTGATAAAATTTAGGGTGCATATTTAACCCCCTTTTTATTTATATGGAGTTTTGAAGAATATCTTTATTATTCAAATTGGGTTGGTGGTTTTGTAAACTTCTTGGCTAAATTTTTATCGATGAAAAATGAATTGTTAGTTTGCGACAGAACTAAGGATATCAAATGGATTTGCACAGCTAAAAGTTTTTTTGTGCTAGAGAGAAATGGGAAACAGTGAGAGTTTCTTTTTTAATTACAAGAAACATAAAAAAGAAAATAGTAAAAAAATAAGAAACCAACAAATTTAAAAGAAAAGGCAAACAAATTAAATAACTAAAGAGGCACATAGATAGAGTGAGAAAAAAGAAATTGTGAAATATATATATACACACACACACATAATATTAAAAAATTACAAACATCTAAATATAAATGTTTAAAAGAACGAACATACCCAAAACAAAGAAAGAAAAAGTTGGCGATGAAAAAAAATAAATAGCAAGAGAAAAGAAATAGAAAAAATAGAAATTCTAACATAAAAAGAAAAAATTGTGAAGACTTGAAAACAATAGTTCAAAAACAAAAGAAAGGCAAATGAAAAAGTAAGCGAGCAGAAAAAGTAGTGAGAAAAATAAGATAGTGAAAAAAAAAGTAGTGTAGTTAGTTGAAACTGAAAAGACGGAAAAGAAAAGGGGCAATTTGATCATTTTCTATTTGTCATTAACAAACATTCGATAGTTTCTTAGAACAAAGAAAGGTTATGGGAGTTAACTTTAATATTCAAAAGATATGGTAGATTTTTTAAAACATGCCAAAGTTCATGCTAGTTTTCTTATAATAGCACATGTTGTAAGATCTGAACTCTTAATATGATGAATCATACGTGTTAAAACCAATTGCAGCATTTTCAAATCAAGTATACTTGCAATTCTAAAGCATATAAAGCTAGAGATGTCATGAGTCATGATCAACAATTGCGATCCAGAGAACTTTTTGCTTGCCAAACAAACTGCATTTACGTGTTATTTTCTTAGACTGCCCCCACCATACGTGCACACAAGAAGGGCTCTCTTGTTTGTTAAAATGACTTTCCAAGCAGTTTACATCCGTGACCATGATAGTGCAGCCTATCCTAGGATCTATATAAACATATAGAAATCTCAATATAATACCGCAGGGTACATCTATACATAAAAGATTATCAACCACTAGCATGCTTCCATCTACCAGAAAGTCTATTAGGTTTTATACATGGATCTTGTTCCATACTTATGTTCACATCCCAGCAAGAAACATGTTCTTTCAACTTTGGGACAAAACCATTACTAGCTTGCATTGCCTCTCTTGCATTTCTTTAAAACATGGACACACAACTTAAAGAGATCAAGTTATAGCTCATTTTCATTAATCAAAAAATATTTCATAATAAAGGATCTAACAGATGGATCACAACAAGGCAAAGCATAATCACAATAAAGAAGTAAAAATTGTATGACTAAAACATTCCATACTTTTCCAGCCATCGTCCGTCATTATATAATGCTTCAACCTACCAAATTTCAATATTGCCATCAAAGCTGAACAGTTTCAGAAATGCAGATAGCCTATAGGACAAAGGCAGCTCAACCAAGTCATATGTATAATTGACCCTACTGACCTGTATAGTGACATTCCAGAACAATGGAGAGAAATACATAGTGACTGAGGAGAAATTATGATAACATGTCAACTTTAACTGATTCTTTCCATGCCCTTGTTAGTTGTTGTTAAACAAATATGAACAAATACTAGTAATTGCTAGACCCACAATGCTTAAGATCACTACATCAACCAAAAAAACTGCAGGCATGACACCTTAGTCCTTCTGTAGGTGAAGGATAGCTACAAAAGTATGAATGTAGAACTAAATATGGAAGCCAGGCTACCAGATATATATTTCGAGTAAATTTATGGGTAAAGTTAGTAGGAAGAAAAAATAGTGTCTTGCATGATCCATATTCATGCAAGCAAGCATGTATCAAGTACTTCTTAATACTCGTTGTTGATAAGCATTGTACACTTATTGATATCTGAGGGTATTTAAATGTTGGAGTTTAAACAAATTTGGGATGAAAACAGCAAGGAAGTTTCTACTCCACCATATAGCTCAAAAGAACACATTAACAAAACTATGTAAGTCAGCTTTGACAACATTTTGCTAAGAAACTCTTCCACGAAAATGTTTTCTTCAAAAGGCAAAGTAAAGAATAAAATACCACCCTTGGCTTTCTTGGTATCACCCCTCACATAAACATTGCAAGGGAAACGGATTGACATTCAATTTAACCTCAATCCTTCTATGAATGAAACCTAAACCTGTGCTAAACCTGAAGAGGCTATGACCTAATCCTATGCCAAAATAATACAAATCCACTTTTAGTCCAAGTAAACTTTTATAACCAGACAAAACTGTTCCAAGTAACCATCTTTAATTTATCAAGCCTACAAAGTCCAAAATAGATAGCAAGTCTGAACGATCAGCCTACAAAGGCATCTCTAAAAATAGTGAAATTGCCGTCATGGTATAAGCTAGGTTTGGTTAATTATTAAGAAAACCCTAATTCTTTATATGTTCAAAAAGAAAATTGAATTTGTGGATATAAGGTTGCCTAACATGGGATTTTGCATCATCTATATATTCAGCACAAACATAAAAAAGCATCGAAAAAATGCAGCAACCAGTAAATGGTGACAAGTTCAATTTATCACAAAAATATGCAGTAGACCAACCTTCTCCATAGTGCGCTGCTAAGATTTCAGGAGGTATTCCTTGCATTCCAAAGATTTCAATTTCTGTTGATTCTCTGTCTGGCTTTGCATTAGGAACCCTAGGAAAGCAAATGAAGCAAACATATATCATTACATGTTGGGAAACAAATCATTTTGGACCAATTTCTTATAGCACGCCCTGCAGAAACCACTTGTTTTGGAAAACTTAAAAGGATTATTGCAGAATATGGGACATGGATAGCACCCAGACCATCACTCCAAAATTGTTGATACAGACAGTACTAGATAGAAATTTCCAGAAAGACTCGAGTGAAAACACTGCAAAGAACTCATAGGTAATTAAGGGAATTTAGATCCCCTTTTATGTTAATAATTCTAAAATAAGAGCCAAACAGAGAACAAGCCTAGAACAGAAGTACAGTATTGTAACAAAGAAAGTTACAAGAACAACAAGGCTTAGTAACAATAATTATATGTTCAAACAGATACCTAAACATTAGGACGGAATTGTGAGAAGAATTCAAAAATGAAAAACTGTGGCTTTCGTAATTATATCAATAATGTCGACCACTGTTTGAATTGCTCGCCAACGTCTAACCCAAGCTCTTAAACCATAGATCAAAAGATATTCTACAATTCAATCAGCTACTAAACTGCGCCTCACCTCAAGCTGGTACAATTAAAAGCTATAACCGGATTTTTTTTTTTTTGTGGGGGGAGGAATCAAATCAGACAGTTGCCAATAATTTACAATCAAAGAAATCGTTGCCAACAAGATCAGATTTTTCGTTAAAACTCGGCCCAAAGAAACATTGTATTGCATCTTAAAACAGATCTTTGCGGATAAATCAATCCAGAAACAGGAAAATTTACTGAATAAATAGATCAAAGAAAAGTTAGGGTTTTTATTACTTGGTGACGCTCTCCTTGTGAACCTGTAGCACGTGGATGGCCATGCCGCTGGCCGTCGAGAGCTTCTTGTGACACGCGTGGCACTTGAAGTGCTTGGCCTTCTGATGCTGAACCAAGATCTTCTCGTCGTCGAACTCGCGGTCGCAGTAGTAGCACCAGACCTTCGACGGCCTCTTCTTCTTCTTCCCCATTGCGATTAGCTTCTCTGGTTGTACGGGTTAGGGTTTTCAATCCTCGAGAAGGGGCTTAATTGGGGTTAGAGTTTCGATTATTTTGAGGTTCGATTTGTTTTTAATTTTGGGGGACGAAAGAAAGAGATGGAAGCGAACGTGCTCTTGTTAAAGAATCGCGTTTATTCAACTTCCAAAAAAATCGAATTTCGATGTTGGGGGTAACATCGGTCTTTCTTTGGGTATTTATACGCAGGAAATCGAGGGGTGCCATGTCAGCAACGAGTATTTGTAGGAAGAGAATCGCGTTAGGAAGTCGTGCCCTCTGTAAGTCTAGTTTTTATTTATTTATTTAATTTTATTTTTGAGGATTTAGTTTTAAATATTTCATGAACTTTTTAATGTTTATCTCTCAAATTTTTAATGATTTTCCTTTGCAACACAAAAATATGGATCTCATTATAATTCATATACGAGAATTGATATATACACTGAAAATTCACTGCATGAATAAGACAAGTTTCCATTTCAAAAATAAAACCATGAGTCTAATCTCACCCTCTCTCTGTAACAATTTTTTTTCTATTTTCGGAGAACTGTCACCGCCCTACACCGAACAGGATTTTATATAGTCATTTATAACATGATTATTATGTCGTACTTTACCGATAATAGATCTCCGACCATGCAAGAGGAATGGATCAAGAATGTAATCTTCTCCCGATGGGAATGACAAGTTTGCGATTGACTTAAAACACTCTGAGGCTCAAGTTATCTTTTCCTAATACAATGGTAAGATGAAAAAGATCAAACCTCTTCCATATCCACAAGTTGCTTCAATTTCAAAAATGACATCTTACCAAATATCTTCAATTACAACATTTAGGTATTTTGTATTCAGAACTTTTTTGCACTCTACAAACAAAGATACAAAAAATGTTCACTAAAATGCTAGAAGGCCTTTGAAGTACCTCATATTTGCAGATGAGATTTGGAGCTCTTCCATCTTATTACATGCCAGCCCATGTCATTCTCAACAGGGTAATTTGAACAACACATAATTACAAGTACATATATTTCCACACATGTGGCTTCATGATTGTAGTACTTATCAATCCTTTCAGTTATTGCTCTAAAATGTTGGCCTCAATGAACTGGAGAAGCGTGAGACCAGCGGCCCATACATCGTCGTCTGATACATATTCCTCAGGGGAGTGACTAACGCCTCCACGACACCGCACAAACACCATGCCAATCTGTTCCAATATCCGCAGACAATCAGAAAGAGGCGAAAGCTTGCGCTTGCTTTAATTGAGAAAAAATAAAAATTTAGATGACATGCATGTAACCTTGGTTAATTGAGACACAGCCATTGCATCATGCCCTGCTCCACTCATTAAAACGGGCACATCCCCTTGGATTTCAGCGGCCATTTTCCTAACAGCTGAATGAGCGGCACGCTCAAGTTGCTTGCTCAGCTCTGAATCGCAATGTGCCGCTGCTGCATCGTGCTGAAACAAAGAAATTTTAACCATGTTAGCCGAATTCAGCTGCCACCAATTGTGAGCATACTAGAACCAAGAGGGGGGTGTCAAATCAACTCAGGATCGTAAAGACTAGAGCATTAACCTTGCGCTCAATGGTGCAGTTAACCATCCGCTGCTCACATAGTCTATTTACCATATTAGAGAACTCAAGTAGGATAGATTCCCTCGCAAAGTCATCCACTGCTCGTATATCGACAGTAAAATTTACCTGCAAAGGAAGATCTGAAATGTTTTTGACAATGCCAACATTTTTGAAAGCAAGCAATAGGCGGATATATTTAGTTATTAACGAAAGGCTGAGGAACGTACCTGGCCAGGGATGACATTACTTGCACTTGGCCAAGAAGAAATTTCTCCAACCGTGCACACTAGGCCTGCAAAAGATTCCTTTGCGGAGTTTCCACATTGCCCGTCAAAAGACAAGATGCCTTCGGGATGCTTGCAAAGGGTCTCCAGTGAGACAATGAGTTCTGCAGAAGCAGTCATTGGATCCCGCCGCATAAACATTGGAACGGTTCCTGCATGCCCTTGAGAACCTGTTACTGTTACCTGAAATTGGTTACGGGTAAAATTTATTATCATATTTTCTTGAAACATTTCAAATAAAGTTAGCATTAAAAATTGCATCGTTAGATGTTTCCGAGAGGGAATACTGACAAGTATTGTCTGTAGACTACATCCAGACTGTATAAGAGGTCTGGGACATTGTAATTAGTAACTAGCGGAATTATTCTAATAAGCATATTATTGCTTTCTCGCAGCCACTGTAACCATGCCTCTCAATAATCATGGTGTTAAAGATCCACATAAAACAAGCATCCATTAAGTTCTGTTTGAATCCATTAAGTTAAGCAAGTGACTTTTAGCATTTTAAGCCACCCTAATTTTGATTATTTCACCCTACACTTTTATATCGCCATTTTCTCCCATATGTACATTTCATCCTGCAATTCTTGAACTTCAGATCATATGCATGATTTTGTTTCACTGTGCGGACTCTGATGATTAATCTATCCAGCAACTAGGACATATATGTATCTCTTGATAGGATATGACCCAAAAATCTAACTTGAGTCCTAAGTAAATTTGAGGTTTTTTTAAAAAATAAAATTATATGAGTTCTATGTTGATTAGTAGTCTAAGTTTGATTAGAGTTGAGTATTTGTTTGGTTTAGCATAGGTCTCTTTGGTTTAATATCAATAAGGGGTCTTGAATTCAATTTTGGTAATGCGGACTAGGAGAATTTGTGAAAGCTACTGGGTGTTTTTTGAGAGTTTTTGGGTGTTTGGTGTATCTTGAGGAAAATCGGTTTGCTGAGGGATGACAAAAATATAGTGGAACTCTTTTCTTTATGTTATGTTATTCAACTTTCTTTTTGTTGTAACAAACAGATGATATTGGAGCTGAGTTGAGATCTTTGTTCAAACTTCTGAGATGAAGCTGTCAAAGAGAGGAGTTAGCAACCAAGACATACATCACGGAGGAGAGGAGAAAGACAAAGATAAAGATAAAGAATAACAGTTGACATATTAGTGCCAATGAAGTTCTTTGATTTTTTTTAATACTGATGTTGAGGTGTTGAGTTAATGTTTGTGCTATAAATTTGATCAAGTTGAGATATCACAAAGCTAAAAAAAGTTACCTTCTGAAGTGCTAATTGACCACAAGGCAAAAAAAAATGATGTGTGATGTATTTCAAGGTGTTGCTAACCAAAAAGAAAGCAAGGCATGTGTGATATCTTCTGAGGTGCTGCTGACAACTTGAATTAAATCAAATTACATGGGGTATTTAGTTTAGGGTGGAGAAGCTTACGCGCAAACTTGAGATGCTTATAATTCTTTGAAAGTCCTTGCACGAGTGGTTCAAGATAGAGAGATTGATTATCTATAGAGATCAAAGTTTTAAAACACGAAGGCGTGACGTGAGGCGTATTTTCGACCCGTGACGCGAGGCGTAAGCCTCAACGCGTAAGGCGTAAGCCTTCAGCGTGTTGTGAGGCGTAACACATTATAACCACATAATTCTGAAATATAAATGTAAAAAACATATATTTAAGTGTCAAACCATCATTAAAGTATCAAAATATTAAAATAACACTCCAAAGACAAATATAAAACATCCAAAAAAGATCAGAGTATTTGAGTTGCAAAATTAGACTCTAAATCTACTCTTACACATCATCAAATGCAGAATCTTCACTTAAGCCATCTCCCTCCCCAAAACTTCCTAGGCTACTAACATCATCTTCATCTGGGGCAACGAATCAAGGCGACGGCGAGTCGTTTCTCTCTCTCTCTCTCTCTCTCTCTCTTAGCTTTTATACCTGGGAAATAAAATTATTTTGCAAAAAATCACCTGTTGAAGGCGTGAAAACCCTAACGCATTTACTGCGCCTCCGAACTGAGGTGTACGCCTTTGAGCGCCTTCGACCTGAGGCGTAAGCCTTGTTGGTAGCAACGATCTTCGTGTTTGATGATAACAAACGTGTGTGAACGTTTTAACGTGTGTGTTAAGTGTTTCAAGAACGGCAAACGTGTGATTAATTCACGGAGAGACTTGGTCAATGTGCAAAGGAGAAAAGGGGAGAACCTAGCTTGAGTGGACTCATATCTATTGGAATCAAACCCTAAAATATTTTTTCAGGGACAGCCGCACTCTTGACTTTTGCTTTTTGGTTGGGATCCGCAAGACTCAAACCCTAGTCCAAAAAACAACAGGGCCGCACTTTTAAAAGCCTGCATCATCTCAAATAAAAAAACCCATCTCTCTCCCAAAATACCCTAAGGGATCATCATCAACAATTTGAGAGGAGACATCCGCACTTTTTTTGGGAGATCATCAAAAAGTTTGAGAAACCCCTAGCAGCACTTGGTTCTAGAATTTCTCTCTCCTTCCCATTGAAGAGAACCCTAGCTGCCGAAAATTTTGTAGAGCTCTTCTCCATGAAAGCCGCATCCCTTCTATTTCCCTTTCAATCGAAATTTCCAAGAGGTAAAGCCGCACAAAAATTAATCAAGGGGGTTCTTTCGTTGACAGCCGAAAATTAGAGTGCACAGGATACAATGTGTTTCTTTGATAATCTCTAAGGCATCATAATTTTTTGTGTGTGGGAAAAGTCTCAAAGCCCAGGCCGAAATTTTTCTTTAGTGATCTGTTCCTACTTGCTTCAATTCCCAAGATCTCCTTCAAAAATCTCAAGAGCACAAACCAAAAGAAATCAAATTCTTTTTCCTTTGAAAGATCTCATACACACATGGCCAATCATCAGATGCCATCAATTTCTTTGTCCTCTTGAAAAACAAAAGAGAGTGGGCCGAATCATCATCTCCCTCCTTGGAAAATCCCAGGTCTCATTTTTTTGGGGGGTTTTGATTGACTACCGAATTCTTTTGATCCCAAAGACTCAAGCCGCAATTTGTTTTGAGCCAATCAATAAAAAGAAGGCCGCACAGATTTCTTTTGATTGATAAATTCCCAAAGCCTCAACATACATCATACTTCCCCATCTCTTCTTTGAAAATTACAGAGGCAACAAAAAGGGAAACGCGTTGGCAGCCGCAAGCTTGGAGGAACATGAGGAAGCCGCAAGTTTGATCCACATCTGCAGCAACGTGCTGATTGAGGTGACTAAAGGCTACTACTTGTCGGATTGATCTGACCACGTGCTGAACGACAGAGACACCGACGCCATCACAACTGAGCGATTCTAAACTCTACTCTATTATATTTGTGATTTGGTGTAGTGATCTTTGTAGAACTATTTTATTATTTGATTTGGGGACTTGGCTAGTTGGGACTAGCCAAAAGAGAGAGGCTTTACTAGTATTGTTATTGTTTGGGCACTTTGGTGAGTGCAGGTACTGAGGGCCAGGTGAGTGTAGGGTTGGTGCCCTAGCTACAGGTTGTACCAGTTAACTTTAATAATCTAGTATTGCTTTTGGGGCTGGATGTAGGTCGTGGGTACGACCGAACCAGGGTATATCGCCTGTGCATGCTGTGACTGCTTTCCTATACTCTGCATCTGGTTGATTGTGCTATAACTGCGTGTGATTTCTCGTGGGTTACACGAGAATTGTTTATAAGCCTATTCACCCCCCTCTAGGCTTAGATCCAGATCCAACAAGTGGTATCAGAGCCAGTTTAGCGGATCTAGCCTAGTTGATCATGTCTATGAATATGTCTGATTCTGCTTTTGCTGAGGGTCAATCTATTTCCCGTCCCCCAAAGTTTAATGGTGTTGACTTTGCCTATTGGAAAACTAGGATGATGATTTATTTAGCTGTTGTTGATTATGATGTATGGAGCATTGTAGAAAAAGGCTATAAACCTCCCACTATTAATGTTGCTAATAATGAAATGATAAAACCAGAAGATAAGTGGGATGACTTTGATAAGAAGCGTTTTTCATTGAATAATAAAGCTATGAATGCATTGATTTGTGCTTTAGATAAAGCTGAGTTTAACCGTATATCTCAATGTCAAACTGCGCAGGAAATTTGGCATACTCTGGAGGTGGCTCATGAAGGCACATCGCATGTTAAGGAGTCCAGACTTGCGCTGCTCAGTACTGAATATGAAAGCTTCCGCATGCTTCCATCAGAGTCAATTAAAGAGATGTTTGCGAGTTTACAGACATCGTCTACAAATCTACCTCTCTTGGAAAGCCGTACTCGAGTCTGGAGCAAATCAGAAAGAAAGATCTTAAGAGCATTGCCTAGCACCTTCCGTCCCAAAATCACAGCTATTCAGGAAGCAGGGGATTTATCACAGATAAAAGTGGAGGATCTGATAGGGAACCTGATGTCCCACGAGCTGGAGCTGCAGAGCATTGAACTGAGAGAGAAAGATGAAATGAAGACTTCAAAGGCAATAACCCTTCAGGCTAAAGAGGATGAAGATGGAGATGAAGAGGAGGCCTTTTTGGTGAGGAGCTTCAAGAAATATATCAGAACTGGCAACGGGAGATCAGGGATGCTGAAAAGATTTAATCGCTCTAAATTTAATTCTAATAATAAATCTTTTGAGCAGAATACTTCTGATCCGGTTACATGTTTTAAATGCAAAAAGCAGGGACATTTTATGAAGCAATGCCCTCAAGGAAAGAATAACGCTGCGGAACAAAAGGGAAAATCTTTGGTGCTCACATGGGATATGGACAGCGAGGATGAATCTCAAGAAAAAGTTGCACATTCCTCTCTTTGTCTGATGGGAGAACTAGATCAGGTAAAATCTTGAACTAAAACTCAACTTGTTACTACTTTTAAAGAAATGCAAAATGAAATTGAAAGGTTGGAATCAACTGTTGAGTTACTAAAATCCCATGTAGAGAAGTTTAAAAATGCCAATTTTGAATTGCAACAAGACAATTATAATATGTCATTAGAAGTTGATGAAATTAAAGAGAAACTTATTGCATGTAATTCTACTATTAGCTCTTTGGAAAAGGGAAAATCTCGTATGCCTACTGAAACTGAGTGTCTGAATTGCTCTACTTTGCTTAAAGACATTAGCATGTTTAAACTAAATATGGTTAAGCTAGAAGTTGAAAATGAATTATTAAATGAGAAAATTTGCATGCTAGTAAATGAAAATAAAGAGCTAGAAAAGAAGATGGCTAATCTGAAAAATAGTGAGGAAGAGAACAAAAAGGCCTTCATTAGTAAATGCAACATGCTTGTTAATGAGAACATGTTTTTAAAGTCTAAAATATCTGATCTTGAATTGTCTATAAAAAATTTGGTGTTGGAAAGCATTCATTAGACATTATTCTAGGTAATCAGATACAAGGAAATAACAGGCGTGGTTTGGGATATGGAAATAAAATTGATGAGAGGCCTAGAATTAATAGAAAGAATCAAAAAGAAACTGGTGTAGGAAGAAGCATGTTTGCTAAATGTTATACATGTGGTGGTGTTGGTCATGCTTATTATAATTGCAAGTATAGGAATACCAACATCAAATTTAAGCAAATTTGGGTTCCAAAAAATAAAGTGACTAACACTAGTGGACCTATTTGGATTCCTAGGTCACACATATCATGCTCTTCTTATGTGTAGGTACATGGCACGGCTGAGGGACAAAAGTGTGAGTGGTACTTAGACTCTGGCTGCTCAAGACACATGACAGGTGAAAGAGGAAAGTTCCTTAGCCTTGCAAAGCATGAAGGAGGAAGTGTTACTTTAGGGGGACAATGGAAAATGCAAGGTAATTGGTAAAGGTGTTGTAGGTAACGACACCTTTCAGCTTACAGATGTCCTATTGGTTGAAAAGTTGAAACATAACCTCATTTCTATCAGTCAGCTGTGCGACAAAGGTATGAAAGTTGAATTTGATGCAAAACTTTGTAGAATCATTGATATCTCCACAGGTGACATTATTATTACTGCAAATAGAAAGAATAATGTTTATACTCTTATGATTGAAGAACTAATTGTTTCTAAATGCTTGCTTGTAGGTGAAGAAGAGGCCACACTATGGCATAGACGATTAGCACATGCAAGCATGGGATTGATAAAGAAACTGGAAAACAAAAATTTGGTAAGAGGACTACCACATCAGACATATGAGAATGGTAAGTTGTGCGTGGCATGCACCAAAGGTAAGCAAACTAGATCTACTTTCTCTAGCATTAATGAAGTTGCCACCACACGTATATTGGAATTAGTGCACATGGATTTATTTGGTCCAACAGACATTGCTAGCCTAGGAGGTAAAAAGTATTGTTTAGTGTTGGTGGATGATTTCTCTAGATATACATGGATATACTTCCTAGCCAAAAAATCAGACTCATTTGACCATTTTCAAAACTTTTGCATACTAGTTTCTAATGAGAAAAATTCTTCCATTGTAAAAATTAGAAGCGATCATGAAGGTGAGTTTGAAAATGCTATTTTTGAAAAATTTTGTTTTGAAAAAGGAATTTTACATGAATTCTCTTCTCCAAGAACACCTCAACAAAATGGGGTAGTCGAGAGAAAAAATCGCACATTAAAAGAAATGGCTAGGAGTATGTTAAATGAATATAGCGTGCCTAAGTCTTTTTGTGATGAGGCCATTAATACAGCATGCCATGTATGCAACAGAGTTATGCTTAGACCTATACTAAATAAGACTTCTTATGAACTATGGCATGGCAACACCCCGAAAGTCTCTTACTTTAGAGTTTTTGGATGCAGGTGCTTTATATTAAATACTGCAGATCAGCTTGGCATCTTTGAATCAAAATCAGATAAGGGAGTGTTCGTAGGATATTCAGCAAGAAGCAGAGCATACATGATTTATAATAAACGCACCCGTGCTATTGTTGAATCTATAAATGTAAAATTTGATGAATCTGATATAAACTCTTTGGATTGCAGGCAGAACAATGAAGAGGAAAATGCAGAGCAACAAAGCGTTCCAAGAGTTAACGAAGAGCAACCTGAAATACAGAAGGAAGCTGAAACTGTCACGACAGAAATACAAGATGAAGCAGTTACCAGAGGGGAGCTGAGATTCAATCCTAATCACCCACTAGACTTAATTCTAGGTGAGCCTACGGCAGGTATTCGTACACGTTCCTCTTTTAGAGATCTTTGTGCTCTATGTATTTATGGTAACTTTATTTCTGTAATAGAGCCTAAAACTATAGATATTGCTTTAGAAGAGGAAAGTTGGGTTTTGGCCATGCAAAAGGAGTTAAATCAATTTGTCAGGAATAATGTCTGGAAACTAGTACCTAGACCCACTAATTATCCTATAGTTGGTACTAAATGGGTGTTTAAAAATAAGCATGATGAATCTGGTAATGTTATTAGAAACAAGGCTAGGTTGGTAGCTAAAGGGTATAATCAAATTGAAGGAATTGATGTGGATGAGACTTTTGCACCAGTTGCTAGGCTTGAGTCCATTAGAATCTTGCTAGCTTTTGCAAGTTATAAAGGGCTCAAGCTGAAACAAATGGATGTAAAAAGCGCTTTTCTTAATGGCTACCTAAAAGAAGAGGTATTTGTTGAGCAACCCCCCGGCTTTGAAAGCTATAATTTTCCAAACCATGTTTATAAATTAGAAAAAGCTTTGTATGGTCTTAAGCAAGCTCCACGAGCTTGGTATGACCGTCTAAGCACATATTTGTTGGAAAATAATTTTAAAAAGGGGAGTGCTGACAATACACTATTTTTGATGCATGAATCTGAAGATTTTCTCATTGTGCAAATTTATGTTGATGACATTATTTATGGTGCTACTAACGATCTTCTATGTCAAAAGTTTGAGAAAGTCATGCAGGATCAGTTTGAGATGAGCCTTGTGGGAGAGCTGAAATATTTTCTGGGGTTCCAAGTAAAGCAAGGAAAGGAAGGCATCTTTCTATCTCAAACCAAATACATCAAGGAGCTTTTGAAAAAGTTTGGGATGGAGAAGTCTAAAGGAATTGGAACGCCGATGTGTCCCAACACAAAAATGGACAGAGATGAACAAGGAGTTGCAGTGGACCAAAAGCTATATCGAGGTATGATTGGTTCCTTGTTGTACTTGACTGCTTCTAGGCCTGATATAATGTTTGATGTATGCTTGTGTGCACGGTTTCAATCAAACCCAAAAGAATCTCATTTGAAAGCCATTAAAAGGATCTTTAGGTACCTAATTAGTACACCTACTTTAGGCCTTTGGTATCCTTCTAGTGGTAACTTTGATTTGGTGGGTTATTCTGATGCTGATTATGCGGGAAGTTTAACTGATAGAAAGAGCACTAGTGGTACTTGTTTTTTGCTAGGACACTCTTTAGTTTCATGGTCTAGCCGTAAGCAAAATAGTGTTGCATTATCCACTACTGAAGCATAGTATATTGCCCTCGACAGTTGTTGTGCTCAAGTATTGTGGATGATGCAAACATTATCTGATTACGGACTAGCTCTTAAAAGAGTTCCTCTTCGATGTGATAGCAAGCGTGCCATAGATCTTTCTAATAATCCCGTACACCACTCTCGTACTAAACATATTGACGTAAGACACCATTTTCTTAGAGATCACCTCACTAAAGAGGATGTGTCTGTGGAGTTTGTTCCTACGGAATCTCAACTTGCAGACATATTCACCAAACCTTTGGTTGAGGCTCGCTTTTGTCGTCTTCGTCTTGAGCTTGGTATTATTGATAAAACTTAGTACGAGACTCCATGCTTTATGTATGCTTGAACTTTTTCTTGTTTGTGTGCTAGTAGTTGCATTGTTATGTGTGCATGATTTTTTTATTTGTGTGATTGCATCTCATGTTTGCTTTAGTATCTCATGCATTAAAAAAACAAAAAAAATTGAAAAACAAAAACAAAAAAAAATGGTGCTTCAATGTGTATCTTTCTCTTTGATTCATTAAAAGAAGTATTCATGAATGATTTTCATATCTATGTAGAAATTGTTGTATTATTTCTTTTGCTACATGCGCATGTCCATCTTTCTAAATATTCATGACATGTTCAATGACTGAAAATAACTTGATTTTTACACCACCTACTTCACTTCCACATATATTATTATTGTTGCACATTTGGAGATATCGTTTTTGAAATTGGAAATGTGAATGTAGGAGGGAAACTTAACTGATAATCTAAGAGATATGATATACCTTGCCATGGATAAAAATTAAGCATTAAAAATGTTACTACAAGTATAAAAATTGAAAAGAAAAATACATGCTATGTATGAAAAATGGATACAATCCTTGGCAACGGTATTACCCACGAGTATCCAACATGAGCTTTATGGGTAAACTTTAGCGTTGGTGTATTTACTCATCAAGTAATGTCATCCCCACATCTAAGCGTCCTTATAGGCTATGTTTTGGGGTGTGGTACCTTGAACTCATTTTTTAATGAGATGGGAAAAATCAATCCTCGGTGATAAACTGTTATTTGGAAAATGTGGATTGGTTTTGGTTGACTTTCTTAAATGATTCTCCCTCTGTGCTTCAATTTTAAGTATCGCACGTATACGTTGGTGTTGAAGTCGTAGTTATTTAATTTCCTTGGATTTTGACTTGATTATTCTATGAGTGTATGCATGCAATTGTTGGTAATGGCTAATAATACATTCTTTTTGCATAATATATATGTATTGGTCTTCGTGGTATGACTTTTGATGATAACAAAGGGGGAGAAAAATTTGGGAAGATTTGGTATTTACTTGGTGAAGATTTGGTATTTACTTGGTGTGCCTGGTATTTGGCGGTGTGCTTGGTATTTGGCATTTCGTATTATCTTTGTAATGCTCGCAAATATATGATTGTTTGATTAAGGGTGAGCATTAATGAATATTGGGGAAGCACAAAAGTAGGGGAGCATGCTTATTGATATACGTTATTCATCATTGCTTGCACATCATTTCATCTCATTGCATGTCACCCACTATTGCCACACTATCACACACACTATTTGGAATTTCATTGCTCAAATCTTATACTTGGTTTGTCATCATCAAAAGGGGGAGATTGTTGGTAGCAACGATCTTCGTGTTTGATGATAACAAACGTGTATGAACGTTTTAACGTGTGTGTTAAGTGTTTCAGGAACGGCGAACGTGTGATTAATTCACGGAGAGACTTGGTCAATGTGCAAAGGAGAAAAGGGGAGAACCTAGCTTGAGTGGACTCATATCTATTGGAATCAAACCCTAAAATATTTTTTCAGGGACAGCCGCACTATTGACTTTTGCTTTTTGGTTGGGATCCGCAAGACTCAAACCCTAGTCCAAAAAACAACAGGGCCGCACTTTTAAAAGCCTGTATCATCTCAAATAAAAAAACCCATCTCTCTCTCAAAATACCCTAAGGGATCATCATCAACAATTTGAGAGGAGACAGCCGCACTTTTTTTGGGAGATCATCATCAAAAAGTTTGAGAAACCCCTAGCAGCACTTGGTTCTAGAATTTCTCTCTCATTCCCATTGAAGAGAACCCTAGCTGCCGAAAATTTTGTAGAGCTCTTCTCCATGAAAGCCGCATCCCTTCTATTTCCCTTTCAATCGAAATTTTCAAGAGGTAAAGCTGCACAAAAATTAATCAAGGGGGTTCTTTCGTTGACAGCCGAAAATTAGAGAGCACATAATACAATGTGTTTCTTTGATAATCTCTAAGGCATCATAATTTTTTGTGTGTGGGAAAAGTCTCAAAGCCCAGGCCGAAATTTTTCTTTAGTGATCTGTTCCTACTTGCTTCAATTCCCAAGAGCTCCTTCAAAAATCTCAAGAGCACAAACCAAAAGAAACCAAATTCTTTTTCCTTTGAAAGATCTCATACACACATGGCCAATCATCAGATGACATCAATTTCTTTGCCCTCTTGAAAAACAAAAGAGAGTGGGCCGAATCATCATCTCTCTCCTTGGAAAATCCCAGGTCTCATTTTTTTGGGGGTTTTGATTGACTACCGAATTCTTTTGATCCCAAAGACTCAAGCCGCAATTTGTTTTGAGCCAATCAATAAAAAGAAGGCCGCACAGATATCTTTTGATTGATAAATTCCCAAAGCCTCAACATACAGCATACTTCCCCATCTCTTCTTTGAAAATTACAGAGGCAACAAAAAGGGAAACGCGTTGGCAGCCGCAAGCTTGGAGGAACATGAGGAAGCCGCAAGTTTGATCCACATCTGCAGCAACGTGCTGATTGAGGTGACTAAAGGCTACTACTTGTCGGATTGATCTGACCACGTGCTGAACGACAGAGACACCGACGCCGTCACAACTGAGCGATTCTAAACTCTACTCTATTATATTTGTGATTTGGTGTAGTGATCTTTGTAGAACTATTTTATTATTTGATTTGGGGACTTGGCTAGTTGGGACTAACCAAGAGAGATAGGCTTTACTCGTATTGTTATTGTTTGGGCACTTTGGTGAGTGCAGGTACTGAGGGCCAGGTGAGTGTAGGGTTGGTGCCCTAGCTACAGGTTGTACCAGTTAACTTTAATAATCTAGTATTGTTTTTGGGGCTGGATGTAGGTCGTGGGTGCGACCGAACCAGGGTATATCGCATGTGCATGCTGTGACTGCTTTCCTATACTCTGCATCTGGTTGATTGTGCTATAACTGCGTGTGATTTCTCGTGGGTTGCACGAGAATTTTTTATAAGCATATTCACCCTCCCTCTAGGCTTAGATCCAGATCCAACAAGCCTTTTGGCGCCTTCGACGAGTGAAAGTCTCTTCGCTCGCGCCTCAGGGCGCTGGAGGTGAGCCTAGCCCTGAGGCGTGCCTTGAGGCGTAAGTCTTTGCCGTCTTTCAAAACATTGATAGAGATGAATGATTTTGAGTCAAGGAAGAGATTGTTTGGATTCGACTCAATCTAATGCGAGTCCTAATTAAGTCTGCATTATTTTTTGTTTGTGTTTCTCTTTTGTGTGAGTTATCTGTTGATCAGGTGTCCAAATTTAATTAGAATTATGAATCCTTGTTTGATTCCGTGGAGAACTCTTTGGTTTAGTATAAAATACGGAGTCTTGGGTTCAATTGCGGCAATGAGATTCGTGAGAATTTGTGATGATTTTTTGTGAGTTCATTGAGAGTAATGTGTAACTTGAGGAAATTTAGTTTGGTGAGTGATGAATAAAAATTTATAAAATTATTTTCTATATTTTATGTTATTCAATTGCTTTTTGCCATAATATCTCTTTAGATTTGGTTACATGTGAACTTGTAAATGCACAGAGGAATCAGATACCGATATATTTCATGTTTCAGTGTATCTCTCAAACATCCTTTTAATCCCTGGCCTTCACGTATTAAGAAATTAAATACATAATATTCAATATACCTAAAATGATTATAGTGGAATGTGAGGACAAACTAGAATTTAGTGAGCATTCAGATATAGTGGAATGTGAGGGCAAACAAACCTTCAATCGTGTCTGCCCTGCTATTCCTTTCACAATGCCTACTGGATAACCAATAGATTCTAGTACAGGACCTTGTTCGATGTGTATCTGCACAAATAGATGATATATTATGTGATAAACAAATGTATGTCCCAATGAAGCATGCATTACACGATAACTGAGAATTAATTGTAATAACTACCATTGAAACCCATACCTCCACATATCCCCAGACAGATTCTGGTTGATACTTAAGCTGAACTATGCTTTCATAGGTACCTTCAAATGAATTTCCTCTAAGAACATCTTGCAATGTAGTACCACTGGATAATTTGTTTGTATTAGAGGAACGAAAAACACACAAAGCATAAAAGGACAAAAGAAAATTTCTATGCGTGGACACCTCTTATCAGATATTTGCAATACAGATCTGGGTAAAATTCCAGCAATAGCAGCGCTTCCTAGAAACGTTCTTTGAAACCTGACCCCCTCTTCATCACTAAAAGCAATAACCTACAGGTTGGAAAAGATGTTGCATCATCATTGCAATCTAGATCAATATATCGACTAAAGTACTCTAATCGTTCAATAATAATGAAGTCTTTATCCCAAATCTATGGGTCATATTCTAAAGGTTAACAATTCCAAGTTTTAATTTCTGTGATATTTAAGAAGTCTACAATTTAATCATGCACATCTGATTCTTGATAAGTTGTAAACCAGAAGCATAGATTGAATCACTAACCTCTACTGGCCGATGAAGTTTCTCCAACTTCCCACTTGTCTTCAAAACTTTTAAAGCGGAGATACCACAGATTACACCCAGTGACCCATCATACATTCCAGCATCAATTACAGTGTCCTGTAGGTCAGCGAATTGTTTAGATGTCTTTGGCTGGACTGAGAATTTATTCTTTTCTTTTATTGTAAAACAATAAGCAGGCTTGAGCCATCACCAAATGAGATCCAATAAGTAGAGCTTCAGGAGTTGAATTCATTGCTTCAAATCGACCATGTACATTGCCCATCTGATCCACCCACCTAAAGTACACAAGTAGTCAATCTTTTTTCTTGGAATTAAGCCTTATAAAACCATGAAGCAGATTATAGGAACCATACGTTCTCAAACCGGCATCTTGCATCCATTTTTGGATAAGTTCTGAAGCACTTATAGACGCTGGACTTAAGAACGTTCTCTCAAGATAATTACCAGCATCAGAAATCTGCTGAGAAGGAATAAATTACTAATATGGAAGACAAATATAAGACAAATATAAAACAAATAGACAATTATGCAAAAACTATAGTAAGAAAACTTACTGGGAGAAGGAGGTTTAACTTTAAGCAGGTGGTAGAAAAATTGCGCTTACAGGAACACGGAACAAACAGCCCAAGATTAAATGCAAGGAGACAGAATGAGAGGCAATATCTAATGACATGACATCCACATGCTGAATTATATGCATGTGTGTGTGTGTGTGTGTGTGTGTGTGTGTGTGTGTGTGTGTGTGTGTGTGGTTTTTTCCTTTTTTTTCTGGGTGTGTGTGTTATGGGGCAGAAAATTCTTGTTTTTCCGATTAAGTAGACAAGTATCATCAGTATGATGTAGAAATACTAAGTGTACGGGACATATTGTCGGGATCCGATCAGAGTAATTGACCCCTTTAATAATGAACAATATTCAACAACACGAACACAAAAGACTAGCACGGTTCGAAGAGGGGAGGAATTGTATAAATAACTTTAGGGTAATTACAATTTTACCCTTGGAGATCTCTCACAAGAGTACTTGATTATCACACATTATATTGCCTCTCTAGAAGAGTATATATAGGTATTTTCCTCACCTAGTGCTTGTTCGTTAGAAATCTTTAAACGTTCATTAGGAATCATGTTCCTCTTTTAAACCTCCATTAGGAATCAAAGTCCTTCTTTAAACTTGAATCTTGTTCATGATAATATTTCTTATTTTATCTCCAAATCACATGTGCCTTTATATCTGAATTTGATCTTAATTAGGCTTCCAAATCATGTTGGAAATTGAATCCTAATCGGATTCAAACCATTTGAACAGACTGACACCGTCGACTTATTCAGACCGTAACCTAACCTCTTTATCTGATGTGTGATTTGTGCAAACTTAAACTCATTGGAAAGCTAACTGACCTTTCCAATGGTACTGTTTTCATCTTCAGATTTTATCTGTGTTGTTGACAGCAACTCCATAAAATCGGCTCCTTGCTGCTGAAATGTCCACAAACTTTAAATATCTTACATTGTTCGATAACTTGATCAAGACTTATTAGAGTTTTGCTCTTAAAAGCTCCAATCCTCTTTCTTATTCAATTTGAATGCAAGCCACTTCACAACAATCTCTACCTTGACTTGTATTCAAACAAAATTTCCTTCATGTTATTCTTATGCTTGAATCAGCCCATGACCTTGCAAGCCACAATTGAAAGCCTACACGTGGGAAGCAGCCTTTGGAGGAAAACACATGGTCCATGGTCCATGTCTGAAGGGCCAAACATCTCCCTCTTTTGAGTGGGCTTTGATCTTTTCACTTAGGCATAACAATTTCAACCCTATTAAAACTCAATTACCTACATATAAACCACTAGAATCTTCATTCTAGATGCATTGCAAGCCAAAATATAGTTTTAATAACTATAAAAGAAAAAAAATGTTGAAGAAAAGGTATGTGTGTGTTCATATGTCTCGCCATATTCAACTGAAACATGAATTAAACTTCGTAATTCAGGACATGCTGAAATTCAGAACAAGACATTCCACCATCATCCAAAATAAGATAAATAATCCACAATAATAATGCACACAAATCGACCCAAAAATAATCACTGAACTCGGCGTTTAAACTTATTTTGATAGGTTAAAAATTTTCAAAAAGAAAAGGAAAAAGAAAGTAGCTGCCTCCTGCACATGCAGATACCAATGGTTAAGTCTACGATGCAAGAATTCAATTAGTACCCCATATAGAGTTACACGAAAATCTCATATTTTACGTGAAATTAAATACATAAAATAGAAATCTTTTGGTTTGGGGGACGGGTAAAAAGTTGCATCCATACCTTTCCTAACTCTTTGATTCTATCGACTGCCTCGTCCCGCAAAATATCCACAAATAGTTCCTTCTCCGCCTTCTCTTCTTCCCCCAAACCTACTAACAGTACAAATTACCATAAAATTTAGTCTCAAAAGTACACAAACGACTGAATAAATCGAAGAAAAGCTAAAATTAACAAACCCAAGGTGGTAACGAGAAACAAGAGAAGAGAAAGAGGTAAAATCAAGCTTTTAGAGCGATGAAGAAGGCCGAAAGGAGGGATTTTTGGGGAAAGGCAAGCCATTTGTTCTGAACGAGCTCCCTCTCGGCTTCGCTAGGGGAACCCATTTAACGGTCGATATTATTACCTTTTTGGTTAATTGGCATCGTTGGACCACGATTAGCTAACATGTTCCAAATCACGAAGCTAGGCAGCTAGCGTTGCCTAGGAACACACGTACTTGGGCACAAGCTCTGGTGTGGCGGGGCTAATTACGTCACGTGGGAGCGCAGAGCTCGGAGATTCAGTACGGGCCACGGCTTAAGAGAATATTCAGTAATTGGATTAAAATAATTAATTATATAAATTACGTTAATTATGCGATTAGAGATGGTGGAAGTTGAGTAGATGTCACGTCACGTGTTAGCCAGCTTCCGTGGCTCTCTTGTCCTTTGCCTTTGTTTGGTGCGTCCCCTCTCGTGATCGCTCCACCGCTCAAATTAATCCCCATGTTTTACAGACGCATAATGTTAGAGACACAGACTATGCTGGACACCCGACAATAACCCATTTGTTAGAGATCCAGTCTATACTAGGTCTCTAACACTAGTCATGCTAAGAACACATTACATACTAGGCCCCTAATACTGTGCTCACAGCCCAATTGTTAAGTATTGATTAGCATCCAACACAAAACCAATTAGTATTAGATGGAGATGCCCTCTAATAACATTTTATTTTTTTTTCTTGTGTCTAGGTGGGATCATAACACATAACGTGGGATGCAAGTGTCATACTTTGTAACGGTGAGGCTGCTAGTCGCATTACACTTTTGACTACACATATTAAATTGCCAAGTAAACCACATATTTTTTAAATATTGCTAAAAGCAAGATATTTTCTTTCAAAGATATCTTTTTTAATCACTCTCAACCTCAACCTCAACTTCTGTCGCCTCCCCTGCTCTTCCTCCTCCCCCAACATCCTCCTTTAGCAATTAACCCCAAAATATTTAAAAAATCAATTAACCCCAACATCCTCCTTTAGCAATTAAACCCAAAAATATTTAAACAATCAATTAAACCCAACAAGTTCACTTCAATCCATATGGATAAAAATGGAGAAAAGGCGGCAGCGGAAGTGATGGGAAGTGTAGTGTAGGGAAGAGAGAGAAACATGCAAGAAAAATGAACTTTTACTTAAGAATATGCATTAAAATAATGGCAAACTTGTAAATAAAATGTTATATCTTTTACATTTTGCATAATACAACTAACAGAAACTCTGTCCCTGAACATGTTTCTCCTATGTACGAATAAATATTTTTTATAACGAGTATAATGTAGATAATATCATATGTGATAACGTTTCTCATCTCATCTGCAGAATATAAGAGATGACATGATGTATTTTTTTTTTGTTCCACATGTCATTTATGGAGAAAAATATGTCACGCCGCCTTCATATATACGACATCATAGAGGAAAGAGATCTCACTTGCGCTACTACTAATACTGGCCATTCACCATGTAAGCAGATAATTTTATAATAATACTCTGATGGCTTTAGAACAACACTACCGTCTCACAAGAAGCTATCCTCACTAGACATTCATTATGCCATAAGTTACAAATCATGTTAATGCTATTTTTGCCAATCACTCTTTGGACTCCATGCTTCCCTTGTGTGATACTTCTATTCAACCAAGCACACCTCGCCCCAAACGCGAAATGTGCACCCCACACCCAGTTTCTCATGTCCAAATTCCTAACTAGTCTGACCAAATGCACCTTCATCCATATAGACAAAATTCCAATGCCGGAGTCCTGAACACAACTACAACAATGGTCCACAGGTCATGAAGGACCTAAGAACATCAAAAGCATCATACATGCATGTCGATTTTAGTAATATCGATGATGAAATAAGCCTAGCCAGATTCCAAAAAACGAAAGACAAGAAAAACAGCAGCAGAAGCGATGACAACCTCAGCAACAAAGCCTTTATTCTAAAGTTGGGATCACAAAAATCCTAACATATTGCATGCATATTTCGATGGAGGAGGCATACCAGTATCCGATACACCTCAGATAATGGATACTCATATGACATGTGAAAACTTGAATGTATTCCGACAAAGCAAGACATATGATAGACATGAAAAGCATGCTAGCGTAAGAAGTCAAAAAGACATATGAGAGACATGATAATGGATACTCATATGCCGGTTAGTCAAAAAGACATGAAAAACATGTCGTTTGTGTCCAATATTATGACATACAAAACACAACTAGTCATATTATGACATACATTGACATAGAATTTTCAAATATTAACAAACAAAGCTTGCCACTTGATTTGCTCAAAAAAAATATGATTTATATTTGAGTCCCAGCAAATATAACATGAGCAATGAAGAAATTCTTGTCCATTGTGTACAGTAGATTCACAACAGTAAGATACATTATCATGTGATAGACATCAGGATAGGCGTTGCAAACTTTGTTATGAAAATGAGATATTCATATCACAATGAGTACTATTGAGATGCAATTAGTAGAAACTAATAATAGTGTTTTAAAATGAGTAGGATAACAAGAAAGTCCACCAAACTAACGAGAATGTTATGGCAGACAGTAAGCGACCAAAACGCTGGTAGAGAAAATGGTGAAAAAAAGATAGACAAAATGTTTCTGATTGACGCAGAGCAGCAAGCCTTTCACCAGAGATGTAATGGGAAACAACAGCTTATGGTCTGATGTTTGTATAATTTACTTGCACATGTTAATTGACATATGGAAGTGACGCTTGGGTGTTCAACATGCTCACATTGTAGAGATAAGGGAATTTACTGTTACAATATATTGTTGTAATGCAGTAAACCGTGTAGATAGGCTAGAATCAAAAATACAAAAGACATCTAATGGTTGTATAAACAAAAGAAATGAGGAAGAATATGAAATTTAGTACCCATTCATTCAACTTCCAAAAGAACAAAAGAAGAAAGAAGAGGATTAAGGAGAACTTGTTTGAATTTTAGGCAGGAGCAAATTTCAAGATTCATAAACTGAGATGGCAGAAGAAATAGCAGGGTAAATGTCACCAGAAATTGCAGGCCAACCTCTACAATGGTGCAAACAGCCAGACTATGTTTATCAGCTGCGTGAGTGAAGATATTAAGTTGTATGGAACAATCCATGTTCACTGTTCATGAATTGTGTCAGGAACTTCTCTCTATTAAGAGGAGTTCACTTTCTAGCATTAAGAACCATATGCTTTTACATTTTAAAATTCCGCCATTGCTAATAAATTGTAAAGAGCATACAAAAAAGCAAACTCGATGCATCTTTCCAACCAGCCAAAATTCTACCATAAGTTAGTTAGATACATGGTAAGGTATTAGATCCCAAAATATTATTTTTAAAAATAAACATGTAAAGATACAGATAAACACTTTGTTTCCGTCAAATGTATGCTAAGCTTGCATTATAATGCTATAAACTCAAAAGCGTGACTACATGAATTTGTATATCATATACATTTGCAAAATATCATATATGATACAGAATCAACCGAAGGGAACTCACCGAAACATTACCCCCTCCAACTTTTCTATATACAGTCCAAGCTCCTATCAAACAAATCACAACCAAATCACAAACAAGTCACCAAGCCCTCAAAACCAACCCCCGCAAAACTCTGCCGTTCTTGCTCTAGAGTCCCTTTAACTGCCCCATAAAGTTCAACCCATGGGTGTGAGCCTGAATCGTCGAGCAGATCCTCCCAAAACGTCAAATTTGGGGTTGTTGGACAAGCAGACCCAACCAAATCTAACACAGTTCTTGGCTTCATCACAGTCCGAGGGAAATTGAATGCTAAGTTATCCACTTTGTGCTCGTATATCTTCCCACTTCTATCCAGCTTGTACCTTGATGTTCCTTGGAACCTACCTTGAGCCTCCCAAGGCACACGTGGAACCCCCTGAAGCTCCCATCTTATTAAGATTGAATTTTCTGAAGGCTGCCAAACCCTGAACACCTCAATCCCAATCTCTTTGAAAAGAACACGTCCATGAAATCGAAGGGCCCAGAAGATTAGCCTGTAGTTTTCAATCCCTTGGAACGTGTTGAGAGGATCCACGAAGGTGATATCTTCCCTGAATGTTTCCAATAATAAAAGGTCAGAAATCAAGAATGGTACAGTACCCTAGAATAGAAATATTTTTTTCTTGTTTCATTCTCCTCTTTTTGGTGTCTGTGTGCCTGTGGCAGATGCATACAAACATATTCACATATAGTCATCATCTGGTTCTAAATATATTTTCCCCCTTTTTAGTTCCCTCTATATCCCCCCCCCCCCCAAAAAAAAAAACAACTATATCAATCCATGTTAGAAAATTCATCAAATTCAAATACCTCAGAACCTCATAGAGGAAGTCCATAAGATTATTCATAATTTTTCAAAAAGATATGATAGAAAGCAACCTTTACTAATGTGATTCACGCTAACATATTGCGTTAATTTTCTCCTAGATGTTTTTGTTGGGACCTGAGATGGCAAGGAGAACACTAGAGGGGGGGTGAATAGTGTTTTCAGAAATTAAAATTCATCTAGAAATTTTCCCCCTAAGATTAATATAAAATTACTTAATATCAATCTTAATAAACATATACTTGCATCAATGAAATAAGCACATCGGAAATAATAAATTGCAAGTAAATAAATAATAATCGCAAACACAGATTTTTATCCTGGTTTCCCACAACCTGGGTACGTCCAGTCCCCGAAACTCTTGTCAGGCTTTAATCCACTATTATCGGTAAATAGTACAAACCACCTCCCACCAAGAGGATTTACAACCACCTTGCCTACAATAAGGATTTTTCCTTACCTCACAAGCCGGGGACTTTTACAAACTCCTTGCCTACAACAATGATTTTCAACACCCTTATCTCCAAGGGACTTAAAGTAAGATCAGATCCAATACACCACAATAATTAGTGGAGATTGATTTTTACACCCAATAATTCTATAGCCAAGTAAGAATATTGCAATTAGTGCTCTAAGTGGTTAAAGAAAAATAAATCTTCTTTGATCATACAAAGAAACTCTTGTCGGGCTTTAATCCACTATTATCGGTAAATAGTACAAACCACCTCCCGCCAAGAGGATTTACTACCATCTTGCCTACAATAAGGATTTTTCCTTGCCTCACAAGCCAAGGACTTTTACAAACTCCTTGCCTACAACAAGGATTTTCAACACCATTATCTCCAAGGGACTCAAAGTAAGATCAGATCCAATACACCACAATGAATTAGTGGAGATTGATGTTTACACCCAATAATTCTATAGCCAAGTAAGAATATTGCAATTAGTGCTCTAAGTGGCTAAAGAAAAATAAATCTTCTTTGATCACACAAAAAATATTAGTTGATTCAATGTGATTAAGAAGCGTTGTTACTTTAAAATCCTTTTAAGAAAATTCAGAAATAGAGTAAGAAGGATTTTGAAAAACAACTTGTGATAGCCAAATAAAATGATCTTAAAACAAGATAGAAATATAAACACATGAATAAGATCAGAATTTAAAAACAGTTGGCTATGAAAAACTTGAGAGCGATGAGAATTTAGAGAGCTTGAATTTGCTTGAGAGAATTTGAACTTTGCTCAAGAATAATTGGTAAAGAAAATGATCTCAAAAACTCTCTATTTATAGAGCTACGAGAGGATTTGAATTATTTCAAATGAAGTTTGACTTTAGCCCAAAAATCAAGGTAGAAATAAATGGGAGAGGAAATCAAGGAATTCTGGTCGAGCACAGCTGGTAGCCTTGTTAGTAAAAGACACGAATTTTATGTTTTTTGCGTTTACACCCCGTCTAAAATAGTTCCCGTATTAAACGATCGTCCATTTGTAATTTTCGAAAAAATACGCGTTGTTTAGGGGTTGACGAACAAAACGCGTTTTATTCCCCTATTGCGCATTGTATGTGTTTTAAACTCGTTTTTAGGGGAACTTTTAAATCATTTTGAACTATGATTTAATGATCATCCTTTGGTTTAGTGCTTGCTACATGGAATATAATAGTATGCTCATGTCATTTTGGTTAAAACTATGAATACAATTTTAATCATGAATATAGAACTTATTTTACTCGTATTTTCTATGGATATTGTTGATTTTTAAGTTCATTTGGATGAATGATATCTTGACAGTATTCGTATTTTTAGTCGCGTTTTTTATCCGGATTAACAAATTAAACACGATTTAATCCGTTTACGTATTATTCCTGTATTTCGCATATTTGACCGAATTTTTGACCAGACGTCTTTTGAAATTGATCAAATTAAACACGTTTTATTCACGTCCCGAAATATTTCTCGTATTACGTATTGCTAACAAAGGCTGGTAGTCGACTCCCAAAGGAGGTAGTCGACTCCCAGAGAGTTTTCAGGAAAAACTCTGCTACAGCAGGTAGTCGATTCCCTAATTTTGGTAGTCAACTCTCAGAGTACATTTTTCAGGAAAAATGCAAAAAATCAGGATAGTGAACTACTTCATCTTCTCGGAGTATATTACTTAGTACATTAACAACATTTGGTGTGATCATTATCAAAACCACTTTGGGGTGGGACTAGATTTTCCAACGGTTTTACATTCTTTATATATTTCTTTTTCTGGTTTGGTGTGATGATAAGAAAAAATGTTTCAATTTTTCGGGTGTGTGACATGTGCATTTTCCTAGTATATATTATAAAGAAATAGTTACCAAATGCTTTGTCAAAGTTAAGGAAAATAGTTACCAAATGCTTTGTCAAAGTTAAAGGAAATTTCAATCCTGCACATAAATTCTTAACAACATCGCCCTTTATTCATGTGGGTATTCTGGCTCCAGTTAATTAAGCCATATGTTTTCTACAGTCAATTATATGTTTAATTTATTCTAGTTTGTCTATCTAATTCTTATCTCGCAAAAAAACTTGAGCACACAATGAATGAAGCACTTTTTTATGTTTCGAATCTTTCGATAATGTCTTGACAGCTCAATACTTGCTGTAATGAGACTAAACGCCAACCTCGTCTCTAGATTAAATGTCTCTCACATGCCTCGTTAATCCATCCATTCAATTAAGGAATACTATTTTTAAGCGTTATTTGCTTCCCAAATACTGGCAGTGCTGGTTGAGTACTGCCTCGTGGCAAAAGCAGCTAAAGTCTGCAATTACTTCATGATGCACATGCTGTGCCCGTCTACAGGTGAAGTGGGTCTGAATATAAGCAGCACACTGCCTTTTTCCACAACATTACAATGCAGTTGACAATGCAGTTGGAGCCAACAAACTTCCCTAGTTGTATTTGCTGAATCATCCCCTAATGAAACGGAGCAACCATGTCATGTTTATAATGTGAATATTGCCCACCACATAACATACAATTCAAGTTGGTTAAAGGTCATGCATGGCACCCGCCATGCGGGAGTGGCTCCTGATCCCATATCAGTCCTTCAAACCCCAGAACTGCTCTGTTGATTGAGGCATGAATAAAAGTTGACATCAGGAGGTCTTGCGGTGGTGTTCCCAACTAATCATGACCGTTGGATGTTTAATGTCAACAATATAAGAAAAGTGCATATGCGACCACACATTATTGTATATGGCGTTGGAGTTTATATCTAAATTGGTTTCCGTTATGTGCCTAGCAAACCGTGGTGGACATGTTGTGATGTAACCAATTGCAAATTATTTGTCCAGGATTCCCAAGTCTCCTTAGAGTTATCTAAAAGTATATGAGATTGGTTATGACTTTAATTGTAATTAGAATTTGAGTTTGTCTTTCATTCATTTGGTGAGACAAAAATTCTAGATGATTTCTCTGTAAGTGTTCTAGTATAGTTAAAGTAGAATTTTCGTTAAATTGGGAGAGTATTCTGTACTCAAATTTCTGATAATTGATTAATATAAATTCTTTCATGAAATATTGAGATTTATTTGAGTTTGTTCCCTGGTTAAGGGGTACTAGTCTATCTTCATCCCAGGTTAAAAGTGACTTGTTTCAAATCTCTTGTTAAATATTGTCCCAATCTCTGGTTAAGGGTTGGCTTTGTGACTTTTTCTCCTCTCTTTTTCGTTGTTTCCACTAGCGAAAACCTTCCGCAACCAATTTGGTATCAGAGCCATGTTTCTCCAACCTCGCCTTCCTTGATTCCTTAAAATACATTTATTATTGTATGCAACAATAACCAGAAAATTTTCCCCTGTGGAATCTTCTCTTTTCTCCACCCAAATTCAAAATTCAAAAAAATCAAAGTTATAGTATGCTACATTAATTGTGATCTGAGCTTTCCCCTCAATCCCCACAACTACTTCTCGACATGCCTGTCATTTAATTCAAATCGAACAGATCAATTTATTGGTAAAGAGTTCATAATCTTTGTGTCATGGATATCTCATCCGAAAACCTAGAAGTATCTCGATTGTTCAATGAGGCTCGAAGCTTCATGAATACCATTAGCAAAGGACTTGAACATTCAAAAGCCTCGGAGAAGTTAACGATGGACTTTAACAATTTGAAGAATGGATCTAAAAACTAATCTAAAAGTCTTTGACAACTTCACGAGAGATGCCAAATGAAGTTATGTCTAATGTTGCACCAGTGCAGCCATTAAAAAAGAAAGTATTAAGATACACTTTGTTATAAAATTTGAGCAAGTTGAAAGTGTTGCGTTGATGAGCTTTGCAATCAATGAATTTGACTATATGGTTCCTTCAACAGAGTTGACTTGTTGTTGTCAGCTTCATTTTAGTACACATTTGTGGGATTTTGTGTCAGATTTCACCAAATTGATGAGGACAACTCCTTACAAGGGGGGAAGAATTGATGCAGAACTGATTTCAATAGATGATTTGTCAAAGATTCTTACACGATTTGTCAAAAATTCTTAGGCCTTCTTGGGGTTATCTTAATATTAATTGAGATTGGATAAGACATTAAGTTCAGTTAGAATTTGAGTTTGTTTATTGTTTATTTACTAAGATAAAATTCTACATGATTTGAAAATTTCTCTCTTTATAAAAGTCCTAGTTTAGTTAAATTATAATTTTAGATAAGTTGGGACTCTTATGTTTAGTCTCTATAAATAAGAATATTTGGTACTCAAATTTTAAACTATTAATCAATGCCTGTATTTCTATCAAATGTTGAGATATGTTTGAGTTTGTTCAACTAATAAAAGGATAATGATCTTTCTCCAGCCTTGGTTAAGACGGTTTTTAGCCTAATATCTGGCTAAGGATGGCTTTTCCCTAGTCCCTGGATTGGTTTTGTGTTCTTCTCCTTTCTTCTTTCAAACTTTCTTTCCACTTGCAAAAAGCTTCCTCTACTATGCCGTCTAGACTAGCAAAAACTGTTTCATTTCATGTAGTCTAGTTTGTCCGAATGACATACAGAGCTTAACAAAATTTAGATGGTTAGCAAACTAGTCGAATGTAATCTAGAGGGGGAAGATTGACATGAAGTAGTCTGCTTGTTGCTGCAGGTTGCACTGGTTTGAATTAAGCACTAGCCTGAATAATACAATCCATGTTCCAAATGAACTTTCCACCTCTAAAAGGCATACAAACCTAGGAAAATATTTTTGTTTCATTCTTTGCTTTATGTCATGATTCCATGTAGATGATTGCAGTTCCATATAGGAAGAAATCACTTTACTCCCCTCTTTAAAATTCTTCTTGAACAAGAAGAATTTAGGAGAATTACTCCTTGGTCGCATGAACTTAAATTGCACAACTTAGTAGCAACATTTTCTGTGGGTCACTCCATTCAAGGTTTGACTTAAATTTTGACTCGAGATTAGGCAAACAATTTAAAGAGTTTACATCAAGTAGACAGTCATATAGATTTTGTCAAATCATATATGGAATGCTTTCTGCATAAAGTTGTGCTCCATATCTACACATTTCTAATAGAAATGCATTAGATGATGAAACTTTTGATTATGCTCAAAAACTTAAGTGCATCTTGGTTCTGGGCTTACCCTAACCGATCAACATATTACTCTAATCTCTAGGGTTGGTTGACGAAAACTATTTTCATATGAGCACTATGTATGTAGAGAACGACATGTATCAATTGCTAAAATATGAAATTTTCATCTTATGTTGGTTAAAAAAATATCCACTCTTCACTGCTTTTTGGGTATGTAAGTTCAATTTGATCTCTATGTCTAAAAACGGGATATACTACCAGAACTCCTATGAGATTTTCATAACATTTACCGATGCAACAAGACATTGGAAAATTCACAATTTCATGTAGAACTTTTCACCAGTAGATTCACAAACAATATGGCTCATTTGATCTTACATGTATTTAGGTTTAGGACAAGATCAACATAAACAATGTTGATCATCGAATCAAAAGATGGATTGAGACTCGTTAACCATCATATGAGAATATTTCCTCATATAATCGTTGATTCTTATTAATCTCATATATATATACATACATATCTCTACTCTGCATCCTTAGGTCAGGTTTCCAACATTATCTTTTAATTTATAGTAAAAATATTACTTCTGAATTGCTAGTAACAAATCTGGAACCATTTGGCACTAGCTTATATTGAATAACGCCTCCCTTGAGGGAGTCCCTTGTGAAAGATTGTAGCTACCTCTAATGCATAATTCTTCTAAGGGGTCACATGCTTGTATCAGACACGTATGTGATACAGACGCTCATGGATACTCATAGGATTTTTTATTAGGTACTAGATTTAGGAATGCAGAACATATATGATTTAACAATAAATATAGATATGACCATATTCACCTCGGATTTGTTGCGGATTTATGTTCTGAGCTTACAAGTCGGGTTAACTTCTTAGAAGCAAAGTAAGTTCTTTACTCTGTTATGAGTATAGTTGCATATATATAATGGAGTTGATAATTGTTTTCTGATTAACTTATAGTTTTTCCATATATATATATACTAGTCATTACCCGTGCCCATAGGGCACGGTTTATTTAATGGCTGAGTTTTTCTCCCCCACAAATTTCAAGTTCCCCCAAATTTCAAGTTTTCCCACAAAATTTCAAGTTTTCCCCCAAATTTAAGTTTTCCCCCAAAATTTAAGTCCCCCCAAAATTGTCATTACCACCAAGGACAAACTTGCCACGTAGGACAAAGCTTTGTCCTAGTAGGAAAAGATTCAAAATCTTCATAGAACTGGAAAAAAAATGGCCGGAAGGGGTGAGAATAAAAAGTGTGGGTGTGTGTGGGGAGGGTCCATAGGTAAAAATACAAAAACCGGGGTTGTATGTGCAAAATTCCCAACCTCCTCTTTTATCCCTCAAAATATCATCTCTTATATTTTCTCTTATTCAATTTCACTGTTTTATATAATAGATATCCAAATTCTCTTATCGAATTTCTCATGTCCAAATTCTCTTATCAATTTCTCTTGATAACATCCGTCTTTTATATAATAGATATCCATTATCCAATTTCTCTTGTCCAATATCTCTTATCCAATTTCTCTTGATAACATCTCTCGTTTGTAATATAGATATCTCTTATCCAAATTCTCTTGATAACATCCCTCTTATCCAATTTCTATTGTCCAATATCTCTTATTCAATTTCTCTTGATAACATCCCTCTTTTATAATATAGATATCTCTTATCCAATTTATCTTTTCCAATATCTCTAATCCAATTTCTCTTGATAACATCCCTCTTTTATAATATAGATATCTCTTATCCAATTTCTCATGTCTAATATCTCTTATCCAATTTCTCTTGATAAAATCCCTCTTTTATAATATATATATCTCTTATCCAATATCTCTTTTCCAATATCTCTTATCCAATTTCTCTTGATAACATCCCTCTTTTATAATATAGATATCTCTTATCCAATCTCTCTTGATAACATCCCTCTCTTATAATATAGATATCTCTTATCCAATTTCACTTGTCCAATTTCTCTTATCCAATTTCTCTTGATAACATCCCTCTTTTATAATATATATATATATATATATATCTTATCCAATTTCTCTTTTCCAATATCTCTTATCCAATTTCTCTTGATAACATCCCTCTTTTATAATATAGATATCTCTTATCCAATTTCTCTTTTCCAATATCTCTTATCCAATTTCTCTTGATAACATCCCTCTTTTATAATATAGATATCTCTTATCCAATTTCTCTTTTCCAGTATCGCTTATCCAATTTCTCTTGATAACATCCCTCTTTTATAATATAGACTAGTCATAACCCGTGCCCGTAGGGCACGGTTCATTTAAAATTTATCCCTTCAAAATCTTGGACCCCCTAAATTTAAACAAATAACAATATTTAAAACACAATATTTATTAGGTCCCCTTAAAAATCTTAATTACCACAAAATTTAGTTCTGCTCAGAGAATTTCGTTCCCCTCAAATATTTAAAAATTTTAGTTCCCCTCTCAAATTTTACTTACCCATATAAAATTTTGTTCACCTCATTGTTTATTTAGTTCCACAAAAAAAATTTTAGCTCCCCAGTATTTAGTTCCCCCAAAATTTTATTGACAAATTTATTTCCTCTTCCCCCCATTGTTTAGAGAAATTTTCTATGCTGAAGATAATAATGAATTGCGTAACCTAACTCTACCTATGGACTTGACGAACACTATTTGTTCACTATCATGTCTGTGTAAACTAACTCTACCTATTGTTTAGTCAAAATTTTTATAATGAAGACAAACTGCCCCCCCCCCCTCCCCCTCCAAGTACATTAGCATGACATTAGACCCATTATTAGCGCTACCCACGTACAGTATCATGCCATGAACTCCCCCCAAGTACATTAGCATGCCATGAACTGCCCCCCCCCCCAAAAAAAAAACATTATGTACATGCAGGCAATTGTGTGTGCTGATGGTAGATCCAAGACTTGCAGGGACATCAGTAACTATAAAGGAGAAATAAGAAAGTATACATGAACAACAATTTTGTTTTTTCTTTCACCAAAGATAGGCTTATTTCCAAAGGTAAACTAAAAAATATTTGTTACTTAATGGGACAAACAACAATTTTCAAGTGTCCTAGTTTCTTCCCAATATTTGTTAATTACTGGGACAAACAACAGAAAGAAATAAGCTTATCTTTGCTAATTACTTGGACAAACAAAAAGTACCCCAATATTTCTTATTGTTTGTCTCAGTAATTAACAAAGATACTGGGACAAAAACAGTATGAACTAAAAAATTAACAAAGATAAACTAAAAAAATAACAAAGTCAACTGCAATTTTGGAAGAAAAGCAACGGAAACAAATAGTTCCAGTGATTTTGTTGCTGTTTCAAGTGAGGGGGAATGAAACAGTAACTCTGATTTCATTCAAGTTTCTTCTTTCACATTAATCCTGCAACTAAAAATAATTTGTAACACCAATCCAGCAAATCCCCTCACAACCACCAACATAATCCACAAATGAGGCATTGACCCGATAATCCACCAATCTAATCTTAAAACCACACTTGAAACCCCATGAGAATCTCAAAACCAAGAAGAATTCGAGTAGATCTAAAGAATTGGTACCTTCCCGAGCCGCCTCACCGGCTATCCGTTCGTCGAAGACCTGTGAGCGTGGGTGACACCATCACCGCAGCTGCCACTACATCTCTGTACTCTGCTGCCTTCCTGAACCAACACAACACAACACAACATGAGCGTAGGTGTATATATGATATCCCATATGCAACACAACACATCACAATAAGTTTGAACTTGTATTTCCTTTAAAAAAGAAAAGGAAACCCCCCACCCTATTAAGGGATAGCAGTATCACTATGCCTATAGAACATGTGTAGTTTTTGCAATTTACCCTTTTCTATAACATAAGAGGTAAATGAATTGTCTCCTAAATAAAGAAGCAATTTCACTTATAATAAGAAAATAGTGTTGATTGTCAATGGGAAGAAGGCATTGTTAATGATCATATAGCATGAGCTTTCAGGTGGTACCTAAAAGAGGACATATTTTAAAAACTTCTACCATAGAACAACGTGGAATCATTTGCAAATGCAAATTCAATATAATACTCTCCAGTTAAAAAGCAAGAAAACACAAATGGCACATAAGAGAAAAAAATCAAGAATCTATGTAACTGCAAATGAAGATGGGCATATGGTAGCATAAATTTTACAATGGTGTTATCAAATTGTTTGAAAAGTTATTACCATATCCTTGTAGAACATGGGCACATGACACAACTCGCAAAAATTCTTCCACATGAGTTGCTAGTCGGGCAGCTCCAGATAAGATAAGGTGCTACCACCAAGTCCTTGTTTTAACTGGAGAAGCCATGATAAAGCTAAAAATGTTAAACAAAGAACATACATTGTGGACCAGTGGCAAGAAACTTCACACTGAATATAGAATTGTTATGTGGCATTTTTTACTTACCTTACTGAAAACAATCTTATCAAAAATTGAAGCTACCTCCTCGTGTTTACGTCCCTTTATCATATTACGCAGTTTGCTGACAGATTCCAACAAAGATGTCAAACAAAGTCCATAGAAATACATCCAATTATCTGGTTTGACCAAAGAATTGAACGTATTCAATGCTATGGAAACAGTACATTGAATGACTAAGGTATTACATAACCCACAAAAAACTAAGATTTGTGAAATAGTGACTAATTTTATAATGAAAGGACCAGGTAGCAAAATGAAGCTAAGATAAGTATAACAAACAATGAGGTTGATCTATTAGAGGACTGAAAATTAAAGAGGTGACATACATGTCAAAATTAAAGAGCAGGAAAAATCATAAGAGGTGACATACATGTCAAATATAAAAAACGATATTTCCCCTAAATAGAAGTTCATAAAAATTAGCGCAGTTTGATGTTAGTCCCCCCCCACCCATGAAATTTGTAAGTCCCTAACAATGTGGGCCTGAACTATTATGAGAAGCGTATCTGGACTTTAGACCTTAAAATTAGCCCCCAAACAATAAATGTGCACAACATTGGTATCATATATCATATTTATGGAATTAACATCAAATAAGAAGGTAAGGATCCATATCCAAAAATACCAGAAAAACTAATTTGGTTTAATAAGGATATCAAGCAAAAGCTTACTCTGTAACCAATGTTGAACATTGTTCTCTTCAGAAAGCCTCCAGAAGAAATCTTACTCTGCAGCCCTGAAAAATGAGTGAATCAACTATTAGAAGCATCAACTACATAGTGTAAATGCCAGAAAAGGCATGGGTAAGTAGCTGAGGGGTATGGGTGGAATGTGGGATGCTCCAGCACCAGGTTCAAGTCCTCTGGTTAGGGGAGAATCCACCAGTACATTTGACAATAACAGGATGTGATATATCCCATTTACTAATCATTAAAACCATTATCCCACTAACTAATACTAAAGCCATTATCCCACTACCTAATCACAAAAACAGGATGTGATATAAGTGCTACATACTAATGCAAATCTGTAGACAGAACATGGCATATGTGCGTTATTTCACTAAACAGCGACATGAAAAGAAGAGCGAGAGAACTAAAGAGGGGTTATTAAGAAAAGACTTGAAATTTAACCCAAGAAAACACCCAAAAGGTTATGATTATTTTTCCTAGTTTACCTATTTGACAATGAACTACATTTTTAATGAGATAAATTATATCACATAATTGAATTGTAAAAGAAAAGAATTTTTTTCAATTTCTCAATTAATCAGTCAAATTTAAGACTCAAATTTCAAACTATCATATTCTTGAAAGAAAATTCCACTGGAAGCACATAAGAGAATTCCACATAATAAAAAATCATGAATCTAAGACTCAGTGGTTCTCCCAAAAACCCTAAGTTTTCAAGTTATGAGGAGTGTATCTGGACTTTAGACCTTAAAATCAGCCAAAAACAATAGATGTGCACAACATTGGTAGGGACTTGGATCAAATATCATATTTGTGGAAGTAACATCAAATAAGATAGTTGGTAAGAATCCAAATCCAAAAATACCGGGAAAACTAATTTGGTTTAATAAGGAGATCAGGCAAAAGCTTACTTTTTGTAACCAATGTTGAACATTGTTCTCTTTAGAAGGCCTCCAGAAGAAATCTTACTTTGGAGCCCTGAAAATGAGTGAATCAACATTTAGAAGCATCAACTACATAGTGTAAATGGCAGAAAATGCATGGGTAAGTAGTTGAGGGGTATGGGTGGATTATGGGATGCTCCAGCCCCAGGTTCAACTATTTTGCCAATATTTTTAGTGGATTGTAGGAAACAAATAGAGGCTCATCATTTTACAACGCAAAAGTAAAAGACTGAATACAAAGAAAGAACATATTACAAAGGAAGAGGCTAAAAATAGCAAAACCCCCATCAAATAAATTCCATAAAAAACTTTGTGATTCCAGAACATTGTGATCGATGGCAACAGACACATAAAGATACTTGTTCTGATCTTAAAAAATTAAACTAAAACAAAATAGAAATCTAGCAGATGTTTTGTTTGTTATTCAAGCTACATATGCATGTCACTTACCTTCTTGCTGTCTCCTTAGGGAGCCTTGCAAATTTGAAATAGCTTTCAGTCCACGGCTGATCAAGTCTCAGGATTTAGTTTATCTACAGAAAATATCGCATTTGCATAATTACATTGATCAGGCCCTATCACACAAAACATTGGGACCAACATTTGTTTAATCCCATAGTTTAATGCAGAGAGCCTTATTAAGATGAGCTGAAAAGTGACAGCAATTCACCTGATAGATCAGCTATCAGAGCCTGAGCTGGACCCTTCAAATTAAACACACCAAAAGGAGGTAAGAATTGTAGAGTATACAATACACTACTACAGCTACAGAGAATTAAAAATAGAAAGTTGTGCCAGTATACACACGACATTAGTAACTAAGCTAGGTGTCATCAACTTTGGAAGAAGCTTACTTGCACTGTATTCTTAGCAAGATCTAGCATCCAAAAGCCAATAATAAAAATACGGATGCTCGCCATCTGGGACCTATATAAGTCAGGTTTATATGAGATATTATGTCAACATATAAACCTTTCAAGTATGAATGAAATTACATGCAATCTTCATCAGTATCTCCTAGAATGTATCCAATGTCTGCAGCAAAACCAATTAAAGTGATCGAGATTACAAAAATTGTTGATCAGAACATGGACAGTTCGCAAAAAGGAAAGCAAAATAACATCTCAAAATTTAACACTCACAACAAAAGACATCATGATCCATCTTGCCAAAAATAAATGACATTCATATACATCACTTTCTCATTGAAGAACACCATACGCAGAAAGAAACAATGAACGGCATTGCCTGACATTCATATCCATCTTGCCTGATTTAGTTTTTTAGAACCAACATTGCCTGACATACAAAATTACTGACATATTACTGGCAACAATCTCAACACATATATGTAAAATTACATATAGTTAGATGCTCCTGGTAATTTTGACATATATGTGTAATTTTGACATATATGTGTAATTTTGACATATATGTGTAATTTTGACATATTGTTCAATCCGACAGATAACAATCTAAAACTTTTGACAACAATATGCTATTTTGACATACATGTCAATAATTTTACATATAAATGTGAGCATCAATATTTTTTTTGCACATGATAATGTATTATGAGCAATCTAGGATGAAATTTGAATTTAAAAATTTTCAGGCAAATAGTTACAATCCTAAATGCTTAATGTTATTATGTTATCTAAAGCAAATAATGAAAACAGATTATACAATTCTTTCATATCTCAATCTGCTTAATGTTATTATGTTATCATGCATTATCCAAGCAAATTTTTTACAGGTTAGTAATGCTGAGTTTAAACCACCTGAAGCAACATGAAGCACACCATGAAGCATATTTTTACAGGTTAAGGAAAAATAATTGTATGTGGCTTTTTCTTTGCTTCATATGGAAAGCAACATGTGTTTCATTTTATAGGTTATGGAGCATCTATAGAAAGTTTCTTGTGGAAAGCAACATGTGGAAATATTTTATAGGCACCACGATAAATGCATTTTATAGGTTATGGAGCATATTTCCATAACATCTAAAATGAAGCCCAACATGAAGCATGCTCCATAACCTGTAAAATACTTGTAGATGTGGAAATATGCTCCATAACATGTAAAATAGTTGTAGATGGCTTTTTCTTTGCTTCATGTCGTTCATTTTACAGGTTACAAATATGCTCCATAACCTGTAAAGCAAGCCCAATCTGGAAAGCTACATGAAGCACCATGCATTATCCCAACAACATCATGCATTATCCCAACAACATCATGCATTATCCCAAGTATCTGGAAAGCACATCATTTTACCCATCTACAAATAAATATTTGTATCCCCCATTTCGAAATATCAACGCATACTCACGGTTACACATACGTAGCTACAATAATTTTCCTTCTTTCAATAACTTGGGCTTTTTACCACAGATTATTTAATTGGTTTCACATGCAGTAATTATTTGTTTCAAAATAATTTGAGAAATATTCTAATAAAATGCCAAATCACATGCTCTAAAAGATCTGTTAGCATAGGAATTGAGAAATATTCTACTAATATGCCAAGTTCACCTCATGTTGAAGTTGTATCATCCATAGCTGTTAGAGCCAACCTTATAACCCTTTCAATGCTCATAGATTTCCAAACATTGTTAAGCCGATCTTTTGGCATGCAAACTTGTGCTCTTCGTGTCCTTTGAAGCTAATTAGTTATCCATGTAAGTACACTTTTCTCTTGGCAATCCCATATTGATGAGTGTATATAGACATAATATTTGATGTAAGATTCCATTTTTTTCCCAAAAGAATTAATTCCTTCTCCAAACAGCTCTTTACATTGCTTGATTTTGTTTTTTAGAACCACCGTTTCAAAATATACTAAATAATTTAGTTGTTAAATTGGTTGCTTATACATTCAGGGGAGAAAAGCATTTGTATTAACTAAAATGTGAGAAAAGCATTTGGAAATTCTACATAAACAGAAACGTTTTAACCACTATACTTATTGTGAAACACAATTTCCAGAATATAGAAGTTACATGCATTAACACAATTTCCATCAGAATTTTTTTTGTCAGGATTACTATTCTTCATGAATGAGCATGTATCAAATTAATTGAATTGTAGAAGAGGTAGATGTCAATGCAACCAAGACTGAACAATTACTTAACATGCTCATTTGCTAAAAAAAATTTCTACTCCAAAAACCATATGCTAATCTTCATGGAAATTCAGTGGTGCAGGTCACATAACTGTGCCAAACAACACCAAATAAAATTATAAAACATCAAAGTAGATAAAATTTGCTCTATCAAATCCCTTTTGTATTGAATTTTTTTTGTCAAAAGCAAATTGTTGGGGGAATCCAAAATTGTTTTCAAAGTTATGTTTGACAAAATTTACTCTATCAAATTTCCAAAATTATCATGTAGATATACATATGTTCCCACAAACTATCCTAACGTACAACATAGAACACTTTATTTAACAGATAATATTTACACACAGCTCCCTCCAAATTACACATGCATCTATGCTTACCATGATAAATCAAGTAAATTGCTTGCTCGAATCACAGATAACATTGAATTCATTCCCCACAATCCATAGGTTTGATGTTGACTCTATCAGTACAGGCCTTTGTTATTCCCATCACTATATACAGCAGAATCATGGGTAACTGATCAATCAACTTGCCATAAAATACCAGCCACTATTGTCATACGCTAATATGAAATCATTTACCTCAAAGCATTTTATGATAAATTTTGATAAGTGTAACAAATGTGCCATAAGTTTTCTCATAGATCGCTTATCCAATCACACAAACATACAAACTAACATGACAAAACCATCAGCTTTTAACTTACCCGTCAGCACACAATGCATAGCAGTGCGCTAAATTCCAGTAACTTCTTTGAAACTTCACTCATCTATATATCCCAAATTTTCCAAGCAATTGGTTCGTTGGACAAAGGTGACTGATATCCCAAAATTAAAAATACAGTCCAGTAACTTCTTTAAAACATTCCAGTGACTAATATCCCATCAATAAGAAGTAGAGATGAGATTGCATTTATCAAATCAAAAGAGTGAACTAACCCGGCAATATGAAATTGAAAAGAGGGGATATTCAAATATTACCATTCAGGAGGTGAGGTTGACATTCCTCTGTAGGAAGTTTGATCTGGATGCACTGACAAAAGTGTAATAATCCGACACCGGGGTTTTATTAGCGACAATTGACTGAAATACAGACGATGGTCTTTCAAATATATGCATAATTGACTCATATACATATATCGGCTTTCTAGCACGTATACCCTTGTCATCTGCATTTTCCATACATGACCTGTGTTTTTGTGTTATTTTATAAACATACCAGCTTTCCAACCATTAATGAAAGTTTATACTAAGACATGAAAGTTTCAGATTCACAGATTTTATTTGTTCACAAATTCCAGTTCACAAATTCTATAGCCAAATTCAAAAATCAAAATAAGAAACTTAAAATTCAGCAGAGAAAGTTTAAAATTCAAAATTTATAACACTAATACGATGACACTTAAAATTCAAAAAAATATGATGATGATACCCATAATTTTAATCACGATATGTATATAAAACAAAATCAAAAAAGGAAATCCAATTGCAAACCCCATTCCAGTTAGTTCCTATCCCTAACCAAAAGAGTAAATACTAACAATCTCTGCCTTGACTGAAAACCAGTCATCTACAACTCAAATTACACACAAATCTACAAAATTTGAGCAGTCTATAGAAGTCCATATTAGAAATTTAGTCACTGCATATATCCATTAAGCATCTTCACTGCATTTTTATAAACTTTTTGATCTTATCACATCTCTCTTAACCCATAATCCCTCCATCCTGTATAAGGTACATGTGATGATGTTCCAAAAGCCATTTATCACTAAGAAACATGTCTTGCAAAAATAAAATTTAGTCATAACTTAATCATGACATGGCATTGATAAACAAAAAAATGTCAAGACTAATAACGTTTACCCATTTTAGACTGAGGAACATCACCAAACTTAGAAGTACCATGATGTTTAAACATAATTCTGCTAGAAATGAAAGTATATGGCTCAAACTTAATATTAGTCGAAGAATCATTAACATACAACTTCAACGACACTCACCTATCATTGTCTTGCCCACACTTGGGCTTATTGGGAGGTGAGTTTATGGAGTCCAAGCCTGCTTCGAAGTCTGTCAAGCATAACACTGAGGGTACAACCATGCATGGGGCAATATGTTCTTCTTGTTTTATTGAAAGGTCCAGATAGATAATTATATCACACCAGTCGCCATACCCTATACATAAATAATGACATACCACATGTTTAAGCTCTCCAGTAAAGTTCTTTGGACTTGATGTTTCTTCAAATGTTGACGTTTTCTTGAGGCGATTTGATCTGCGCAAGTAACTGTGGGCACTTTGCCTACATCAAGCAAGGTACAAATTTTTAGCCTGCATCATTTGTAAAGAATGACAATACAAAGGTTTAGCATGTATCATTTGTAAAGAATCTGAGAATAAGAAAATATGAGATTATCTAAAACTTTTTGCATCTCTAATTGTTGCCTACACCAAAAGTGTCAGCTTGATTTATCTAAATAGTGTTGTGCAATACATGTGATGCTTCAAGTATCAAACTTGCAAAATCCATGATAGCAGGAAAATTGACAAAATTCAAAAAAAAATTGATTTGTTGATTTGTTAAACAGAGAAGGCGAAGCAAAACCGGGAGCAGATCTAAGTTGATTTGTTAACCCTTCATGGAAAAAATTATCCCTTCATGGAAAATCTTGAGATTATATTTGTTCAGTTGATTTGTCAACCAAAAAGATCAGCATGTAAGTTGATTTGTTAAACAAAATTAATTTTGCATGTTCAAATAAACAAAAAATTAATTCAAGGGGTAACCAAGAAACTTGATCTTGAGGACCTGTCGATCTCAAGAACTGATGAAGTAGCAGTTGATCTCGAGCAAGATCGAAACTTTGCTCAACCCAATTGATATCCAGCATCTTGGACAGCTCCTTCCCACAGTCATAAGCCCTAATGAACTGATCCTCGATGTCCCTCAGCGAATCGAGCAGATCCCTGCGCTTCTCAGGCGACTCCGCCACTGTCAGCCCCCTCTCCTCGCCCACCGTCTCAACATTCTACTTGATCACAACCTCCCATTGCTCACTGTTTTACCGTCTCTCCGGCTTCTTCAAGCTCCGGTGGAGGTGGCGAAGGGGAGGGCGATAAGCAAGGGGCGAACGGGGAGGAGTGGCGGACGATGAAGATCTTGAGGGCGGTGGCAGGGAGCTCAGTGGAGAGGGGTGGCCGTGGGCTGAGGGGCTGAGTAGGGGAACGATGGGGGAGGAGGTCGTGGTCACAGCGGGGGAGAGTGATGGGGTTTGGGTGAGTTAGAAATAGAGAAGAGGATGGCTGCGTTTGGAGTTCCCCCTAAAAAATTTTATTATTTGGAGTTTCCCCCCAAAATACAACTTTATCCCAATTGTTTTTTCAAATTCAAAAACATCCCTCAACCCTTCCCTCCAAATTACACAACACTTTATCCCAATTTCTCATTTTCCAATTTCTCTTATCCAATTTCTCTTGTCCCTTATCCAAAATGTAATAACCACCCATTGTTTTACCCAATATCTCATCTCTTATCCAAAATCTCTTATCCAACTCTTATCCAATAACCCATGATAACATCCCTGTTTTATAATATAGATATCTCTTATCCAATTTCTCTTGATAACATCCCTCTCTTATAATATAGATATCTCTTATCCAATTTCTCTTGTCCAATATCTCTTATCCAATTTCTCTTGATAACAACCCTCTTTTATAATATAGATATCTCTTATCCAATTTCTCTTTTCCAATATCTCTTGATAAAATCCCTCTTTTATAATATAGATATCTCTTATCCAATTTCTCTTTTCCCATATCTTTTATCCAATTTCTCTTAATAACATCCCTCTTTTATAATATAGATATCTCTTATCCAATTTCTCTTGTCCAATATCTCTTATCCAATTTCTCTTGATAACATCCCTGTTTTATAATATAGATATCTCGTATCCAATTTCTCCTGTCCAATTTCTCTTATCCAATTTCTCTTGATAACATCGCTCTTTTATAATATAGATATCTCTTATCCAATCTCTCTTGATAACATCCCTCTCTTATAATATAGATATCTCTTATCCAATTTCTCTTGTCCAATATCTCTTATCTAATTTCTCTTGATAACATCCCTCTTTTATAATATAGATATATCTTATCCAATTTCTCATGTCCAATATCTCTTATCCAATTTCTCTTGATAACATCCCTCTTTTATAATATAGATATCTCTTATCCAATTTCTCTTTTCCAATATCTCTTATCCAATTTCTCTTGATAACATCCCTCTTTTATAATATAGATATCTCTTATCCAATTTCTCTTTTCCAATATCTCTTATCCAATTTCTCTTGATAACATCCCCCTTTTATAATATAGATATATATATATATATATATATATATATATATATATATGGAAAAAGGGGATCTAAGGTGCCTCCTTAGATGAAAATCTAAGGAGGCGCCCCCATTTCCTCCCATTTTCTACAATTTTTTTGGAATTTTTTTTTCATGGGGTTGTTGTTCGCATCATGGATGATCAACATACCAAATTTCAAGTGATTCCAATACTTTTAAGCCACCATCTACCCCTTACAATTTCAACGGTCTAAAAACGTGCTGAAAAACCCACGAAGTTGCAAGGGGTAGATGGGGGCTCAAAAAGTATTAGAATCCCTTGAAATTTGGTATGTTGATCATCCATAAGGTGAACAATAAATCCAAGGAAAAAAATTTCAAAAAAAATGTGTGAGATGGGGGGAAATGGGGGCGCCTCCTTAGATTGAATCTAAGGCGGCACCTTAGGATCCCTTTACCCTATATATATATATATATATATATATATATATATATATATATATATATATATGGGGATTATCTACACAATGAGGAAATTTCCTCCTTGTGTAGCTCACGCAACATACCCTTCCTTTTTTCGACACTCAGATCCGTTCAGTTTATTGTTCATATTATAGAATTCCAAAATATCAATTTCCAAGTAAACATTATGGGTTTTAATTGCTCATCTAACAGTTGTAAAAAATGTATTAAGACGAAATTGTTAAACTTACAACGTGTGGATGAACGAGTAAAACTCTTTGGTTTCACTTGAAAATAAGGAATTTGTGGTTTTAGAACATGAAGATCAAAATAAACAGTTCGAATTGAAGTTAAAAGTAAGGGGGTGTCGGTTTGCCGCTATCCAAAAAGGAAATTTGCTCTATATGTAGCTGATACGCAGTTTACTCATATATATATAATAATGGAAAACATATGATATATGTGGCTAAGCCACATATATCACCCTTTAATAGTCCACCTTCTATTTTTTTTCAGACAATCGGAACCGTTTATTTTATTTTTCATATCCTAAACCCCTAATATCGGGTGAATCCCATGAGTTTTGCCTATGTATCCACCCGTCGCAAAACGTTCTATTCATGCGAAACCGTTAAATTTGTGACATGTGGATGAGCAAACAAATCCCCTTGGTTTCATCATATATTTGATGTTTTATGGTTTTAGAATATGAAGATCAAAATGGAACTGTTACGATCATCCAAAAAATAGAGTGAAATTTTAGAGGAGCACATGTGGCTTAGCCACATGTAGGGCTGTTGACGAACAGAACGTTTGACGAACTACTCGTGAACAAGCTCGGTATATGTTCGTTTACGTTTGTTCGGGAAGCTTAATGAACAAGCTTGAACAGATTTTTAGAGCTCGGTTAGTAAACGAACAGAGCTTGAACATAACTATGTTCGTTTATTTATGTTCATGAACAAGCTCGCTAAGTGTTCATGAACAAGCTCGCTAAGTGTTCATGAACAAGCTCGTGAACAAACTCGCTAAGTGTTCATGAACAAGCTCGTTAAGTGTTCGTGAACAAGCTCGTTAAGTGATGTTTGTGAACAAGCTCGTTAAGTGTTCGTGAACAACCTCGTTAAGTGATGTTCGTGAATAAGCTCGTTAAGTGTTCGTGAACAAGGGCTTGAGTGAACTAAAATTAAAATTAAACACTCACCTACTCAAATTGAATTAAACACATCCACCTCTTCAACTTCCCAGCTTCCCACTCCTAGACTCGCAGGTACCTAGCTCTCTTTTGGTCCATTGCCATTGTTCGTTCGTTTGTTTGCAAATCTGTTCATGAACAAGATTGATTGTGTGTTCGTTAACACGTTCACGAACATGTTCACGAACAAGCTCGATAAGTCTTGTTAATGAACAGAACGTTCGTTCGGTAAGCTCGGTTTACGTTCGTTTATGTTCATTTACGTTCGTTCGGTAAGCTTAACAAACAAGCTTGAACATGTTTTTAGAGCCCGGTTAGTAAACGAACAGAGCTTGAACATGGATTTTGTTCATGAACAAAACCAAGCACACTGTTCAAGCTCGTTCAAGCTCGTTCGTCAACAGCCCTAGCCACATGTCATATGTTTTACGTTATTCTCACACGCACGTATGTGCGTACACATAGGGAATCTATTCAATGGTCTTTTTCATATTTTGTGCATCAATATATCCATATCATATTGTCCATATCATATTGTATTGAATATCCACATATGTATCCTTGCAACATAGGCAGTTAGAAATCTTCCAACCTAGGTCGTCCTAAGTTCATGGCGCATGGAGACTATAGTGATTCATGGCGGCCAGTTTTGAGCAATACGTACTGCAAGAGGACCAGTTAAGATTCTAACGAAATAATTCACCCTTTGAAGGAGTCCTTTCTCTCTTCATGCAGGCTACTTTTCCTTAATAGGGGGCTCTATTCCCCAATACGAACGCTTCCATTTTTTGCTTTTTCTTTTTCTTTTTTTCAGATGTCTCTTTCCCCTTCTGTAAACTAACTCATCCCCTTCGTAAATTAGGGTTTCATGCAAGAAATATACTGTCAAACAAAATTCAGGGGAATGAAACCCTAAACCTGGAAATCGAGTGTCAAACCTGTAAATATCGTAGTTGAGGTCCTTATAGAAGAGCGCCGGGATGTCCTCCCGCAGCGTACGGACGGCGATCCCAACGTTGAGGTAGAAATCGTCCTTCCTCTTCTTCTCATTATCGTGCGCCGGCGCCTTCTTATCGTGCGCCGAGTCCCGAAGCGGCGGCGGCGGCGGCGGCGGCTCGAGCTTGGTGAGCGGTGAAGGGTAGGAAGAGGCGGAGGAGGGGCAGCAGTGTAGCTTGGGGATGGCGTTTTGGGAAGATCTTTTGGGACGCGGGAGGAGAGGAAGAGGAGATATTTTGGGAAGAAGGAAGACCATTTTGGAAACGATTCTTTGTATTTCTTCTGTTTTTTACGATCAAGTTCTCATGGCGGAAAAAGGGAAGAGGAGAGAAGGGGTTTTAGTTCGGGTGGTTTTGAACGTCGCAGCGCGTGGCTTCCATCTCCGAATGCTTTTTTCTTACATGTCCTTGTAATTTTCTTATTATCGTTTTAACCCAGCTAGCTATACGATACCTCCCGGACAGCTCGTCTATACGATCAGGGGCCATACCCTTGTGAGGCAAGCTAGCTATACGATCGGGGATGACTCTTATTACCTCGTATTCAGCTCGACTTTATGATTGGGGGGATACACCCCCGCGGGCCAAGTTAGTTATACGATCGGGTATGACCTCTCATTACCCTCATCGGTGGCTTGGCTATACGATCAGGGGCCACTCACTCACGGGCAATCTAGCTATACGCTCAGGGATGCCCTCCTAGGCTAATCGATTATACGAACGGGTGGTCATTCCCTCACGTGCCGATTTAGCTATACGATCGAGGATGACTTCTAGAAGACCACGCGAGCTGGTCGACTGTACAATCGGGGTCACTCCCTCGCGGGCCGACCCGGCTACACGATCGGGGACCACATTTTGAAGACATCGCAAATTGCTCTGTTATAAGTTGAGGGACCATTCCTCTCGCCTGCTAAACTACATCTATCTTGGCTATAAGCCAAGGGGTCGCTACCCTGGTGAGCCAACCCAACTATCTGACCATGGTTACTTCTTCTTATCACGTCACTCAACCTCAACCCTTGCAGCGGTTGATCTTGGACGATGGAGGCCATTGTTACACCAATTATGGCATGCTGGCATTAGGCCATTGTTATGTCGGGCCATGGCCCAAAACTCATAGGTTGAACAAGTCAACATCCACCTTACTCACAAAGAGTCATTATGATGAGCGGGTACACCTCATCATGGCCTACTTTTATGGCCACTAAATCGGTAAATAATGCATACTCTCACGGTGGTGGTTGTTACTCTAATAAAGCCACATTTCTAACGTGGAGGTTACAGGGCAGGAGAGGACATATAAAAGTCCCAGGAGACAATGAGTGAGGAGGGGCCATGATCATACATTGAGGTATCTACATAATCATTATTCTCTGGCCTCCCAATAGGTTGGACCCAGCCTCCACCGAGCCCCTTTCTAATCATCCACAGACTTAAGCATATGATGGGATTTGGTCGGGCCCCAAACCCGACCCCCCTGACGATTTTTCCTATGTTACAGATCTACAAAGATAGCGCGGAGTTAGGACGGGCTTTATCCCGAATAGCTCAGATTTAGCTCTCATCGACCCGGAATCGCCTCTCTGAGGGTCCCCCTCCTCTGCCGATAAAGTGTCCCATCCCCGGAGGTGCCCTCGTTGGCACACTTTACCGTGTGACGGATTTACCCGTCAACAATTCTAATCTCTTCCCAATCTGAAATTACCACCATCCGCCAAACCGAAACCAAAAATCACAATACTTTTCAAGCTGACATCCAAAACTAAATGGCTTAGCTTAGTTCTGAATAGCATCTGATTAAACTCGAATTAAATTTTGAATGAAAACAATCGATGGAGAATGATTTCTGACAATGTGATAGACTTTAGGGGACCAAATCCATTTAACATGGTATCTATGAAAAACCATCAAAACATTGTTTACCTTGTGTTGGATTAATAAATCGTTGAAGTATAAACCACAGCATCAGTGTTGAGATGGCCGAGTTGGTCTAAGGCGCCAGATTAAGGTTCTGGTCCGAAAGGGCGTGGGTTCAAATCCCACTCTCAACACTCATCTTTTTACTTTATTAATTTTTCTTTCCCCAATGATGAAAATTTTAGCATATAGAGCCCTCCTTTCTTTTGAATGTTTTGTTAACCATTAGTCTTTATAATATTATCACACGTGACCTTATTCTATTTAATTTTTTCATGTAGAAATTTTAGCATTAAACCCCCTTGTATCATCTGAATAATTTCATGTGTGACTAGGGCCGGCAAAATGAACCCGACCTGATCCGAGCCATCTAAGTCATCCAAGCACATACCAGACCATTCAGACCCATCTGCTCATTAAGTCATCACATGCGATTCACTCTCAAACCCGTCGAAGTCCATGGAAAACATATAGCAAAACAAACCGAATAAGATTAACACAATCAATTTTCGGTTACTGAGTGCTAGGGATGAGAATGGGCATGCCCAAAGCCCGATTGAGCTTCCAAATGGGCATGCCACATCATCATCCTTACAATTCCTTCACAAATTCTAGAAGAATTTGTGAAGGGATTGTAGGGATGATGATGTGGCATGCCCATTTGGAAGCCCAATCGGGCTTTGGACATGCCCATTCTCATCCCTACTGAGTGCAAACAAAAGGCCCAACCTTCGATCAAAACAAAACTGCTTTTGAACAGCTATAGATGGAATCACCTGTGATCATCTTTTTTTCTTCCTTGCACTGTATTAAATATCAAGTGAATCAACCGAATTCAGATACGGTCTCATGAGTACACTTCCCATGACATTCAGAATCACTGTGAAATATACATACATCAGCATCCAAATCATGAATTAGACCTGCAAACTTCATCCTACAGGTGATGGCTCCCTTCTAAATGATCAGCAACGACATCAGCTTCTGAGTTCCGAGGAAGAGGCGGGCCCAAGCCTATCGGGTAAGCGCCAAAGCCACTTCTCGACGGCTTGGCAATCCCCGCATGAACAACCCTGCCATCGATGATCTACGAGAAAAAACCAATGAGGTTAGCCTTCACATGTTTAAATCCCAAAGAAACTGGAACAGGGGTCTCGAAATCTGACATTGCGATCCATGTTTTCTATTGCTAGAACCGCGTCGTCCTGGCAAGTATACTGAATGAATGCATACCCTTTCGACTTCTTTGTCTCCTCATGTTTAGCCAGTTTCACTGTCAGTGATGAAAGAACACGACGTTAGCAGATAATTAGCATGTTACGAATGCCATGGTATTGAGAGGATACTCCCCCACCTTCCACTATATGACCGAACTTTGAAAATTGCTTGATCAGAGAGGCTTCACCCGTAACGTATGACAGATCTGGACATAACGATGCAACGTGTACTGAGTCAGATAGACGAGAAACATAGGAAGGAATGGTTCCCAAAAAAAAATTTAGATTTTCTTTTCAAGTTGCTTTGTGTATTCATAAGCGGATAAAAAAGATACATACAAAGCAAGGACTCAAACATTAGACCTACTCCATCCCAAGAACAAAACCTTGCCTATTAAGCCAGTCACAAAATTTATATTGCCATTATGGCAATTTATACTTATATTCAAGCATATGTTGTGTAAAAACTCAAATCGTATTAACTTTGATTTTTTTTGCAAAATTCAGTGTGGGAATCCACCTGCCCTCGGCTCTATGTAGGTCCACCCCTTAATAGCAGCATGGGCCTTTAAGATTGTTGCGATACCACGGTTGCCAATTAATCCTTCCTAGCTTTGCTAGGGACCGATCAGGAGTAAGAAAGTATTTTGGGAGAGAGAGAATAATTAAATTTAGTCTTAATCCGAGCGTGCTCAAAACTTTTGGGAGCTTCTCAGATTTGGAGACTTGGTGCAAGTTTTCAAGGAGAGAGTTGGCCCCTATTTATATAGGCGGCTGACCCCTCCACTTCTCATCATATCCGATGTGGGACTAAAAGTTTTGGAGGAAAAATTAATTAAAGTTTGCTTTTCACAAAGCCCAATCTTTAGCAAAATTTTCCTCTCTCACCGTTGAGCTTTGCCAGTGATACAACCGATCAAATCGAAAAGCACTGAACGGTGAACGCATAGAAACAACCGGCGCTCCAATCCGACTTCGTTTGACCCCTCAAACGTGTGTCCAAAGTTGGCGCAAAACCAAATTTTCGCTGAGCAATTCAACCGTCAAAAATAAACCATTTAGGGTTCAAAACCCTATGCGCTGTGGCCCCCCACAATTGATTTCTGCCGAGCCCGGGGCGCGTGCCAGGCACGCGCCCCCATGGCGCAGGGCGTGGAAATTTTCTGGCCCTTTTGGGCCGGGCTCATGAAAGGGGGCCTTTGTGCCCCCCTTTATCTGGTATACATTTGGGCCTATATATATATATATATATTTCATGTCCAAATTCTCTTATCCAATTTCTCTTGATAACATTCCTCTTTTATATAATATATATATATATATATAATTTTTTTAATAATTTCTTTCGCAAAGGAATATATATATAACCTTTGGGCCTTTAGATATATTTAAAACCCCCTTTTTAAATAGAATTTCTGGACTCATATGGACTCCGATTTGGGCGCGGTTTTCTCCCCGACTTTCGTGGAAAAATCCTCTTCATTTCTATGCTTTTATTATGAGATATATTTGCAAACATTTTACAATATATATTTTTTATTTAATATTAAAATCCATTTGCATCAAATACAAATGAAATGAGGGCATACATCTCTCAACAAAAAGGCCCATCAACCCATTTAAAAAATTATTTCTTTTTTTAAAAGCCTGACGGGCTGCAGCGGGCGGGCTGAAGCCCGCATATCTACGCGGGCTGAAGCCCGCTGGGCTTCACTTTAATTAAAAAACGAAATAATTTTTTATAGAAAACTGGTGTGGGCCTGTCATCCCCCACATGGCTTTAGGTTCAATCGCGTGTGGGTGGTGGATCCCTACTAGGGTTTTATTGGGGGTGGCGGCGGCCGCCGTCCCCCTTCCGGGACCGTGTGGGACCGGTGGCCTTCTGTAACGACCCGCTCTCGGGGGCCCGTTACTTATTTGATTTATTTGCAAGTCCCGCAGTTTACTAGTGAAATCAGCATAGCCACAACTCAGAGATGTACCAACAACACTCAAACCAGCGTACCGACATTATTACAGTCCAAATTAAAGTACAATAACAATCAGCACTCTCTCACCAGAAAACTTAAAGGAAATACGGAAAGGAAATACGAAAAGGAAATACATGGTACAACACACACTCAAACACAACAGCTAAAACTCCGCGGCCTTTGGGTCGAACGCAGGCTCCTCAAACTCTGGTGCAACCTCCTCGATCAGGTCGTCTTCTGCCGGTGCCATAAATGGAACCGAAGGTAAGTCACAACAATTCTAAATAAGGAAAAGGAGTACTGTACAAGTATGACAAAGGTAGCAGACCAAAGTGAAAGTAAAGTAAGGTACGGTGCAATGTCTGTACAAATGTAGAAAGTAAAGTGCATGTACCGTAAAGAAGTAACCGTGCAAGCAACACTAGAACTACGTGACTCAAGTCGGAGAGTACAAAAAGTAACGTATAAGAGCAATCATGGTGATAGCAATGGTAGGACTAGAAGGCTGGAACTGTAAGTAATTAAACATGCAAAGTTCTGAATAAGGCGGCCTAAACTATGTGATGTGACTCATGTAGGAAAATATGATATGCAACCATGGGTCATCTCTATTGCCACGGGGAGCAAATCCTGGGCGTCAACCACAACATACTTTGAAAACGAGACGAGACGAGACAGTGTGACTCCGGTCATAGCTCCCACACTTTCTCTATAATGAGTTACCCCAAACCCCAGTGTCATGTGTATCGATTACATACTTTCTTACGAGATATTCCTTTAGACCTTTTACGAGATATTCCACGCGACATTCCACGAGATATTCCATAAGACATTCGATAAGATGTGCCACATGATGTCATTAGTTCCCTGTTTACGATGGTAATTAAGGTAGGTTCACTGGTCGACTTTCTTTAAGCAGAGTAAGGTAAATGCTAGCAAATTTGAGGGTAAAGACAAGTCCAAAAACATGGAACACAAAAGTTGTTTTTAAGAGGTTCGTACAAGGACACTATCTACTTTTCTAAATCTAGAATCCATTGTGACTTACGGATCTCGAGGTGATGGTAGTGAGCCGGGACTGGATCTAGTGCTGGTGCACGAGATTTGATACCTGTAAACATAAGAAACAATTAGTTAAAGAATACACTATATCCTATTTATTTAACTTGATCGTCTTGATTTTAAAACTGATTAAAACGGCAATGAAAAGTGTTCTAAACTTTTATATAGGCTATACATGATAAAAATAGTTTTACTGCAAGAGGGAATATTTTTCTGAAACTTATAATAATTTTTATAATTTTTAGAAACTCAAAACTAGTTTAAAACCCCAATTTATTTAAGTGACGCATATCTTCTGTAATTTATTCCGGGAGCAATACTCGTCAGAAATACTTGAAATGAGCAGTCAAAACGACCGTCTCGAAGATTACTATTACCTATAATTTTATCATGTATCAGTGTACGTGAAAACAGCGAGTTAGGGATTTTAGAATGAATTATACTTATTTAATTTTTAAGTTTGAAAAATGATTCTGGAAAAAGTAAGCGTCTGATCGAGATGAGACCAGCACCATTGGGTCCGGAATATTGTTTCCGATTTTCTGGAGCTATCCCCACATTTTTCTGGGCCATGTATTTCAAGTTATGAATTTTACACCATTAAACCCTATTATTAATTATTTAAAAATTGAAAATACGAAAATTACTCATATTTACGAAAATGCCCTTGCGAAAAACTCACGCATCCTCTGTTTTCTGATCGCCGGGGGAGCTCGTGCGGCGGTTGACGACGGCGAGGCGGCTGACTGCGGTGACGAAGGCGGCGGAGCGACGACTCGGGGAGACGACGGCGAGCGAGAGAGACAGAGAGAGAGAGGCGAATCGGGGGGCGTGCTGGGTGCTCGGGGGGCGTGGCGACGGGCACGATGAGGGACGGCGGAGCTGTTGGCAACGACGGGCGGCGTTCTGCGACGGAGCGGGCTAGGGTCAGGCGGCAGAGAGCGACGCCTGATGGCTCCGCGATCGGCTAAGCAGAGGCGAGGGGCTGGGGCCTCCCCGGTGTGCGGGGGCTTCGGGCGGAGCTCGGGGGCTTCGCCGACGTGCTGTCGGGGCGGTGGAGCTTCTTGGAGGCGGGGGCGACGGTCTGGGCCTCCGGCGAGGGGCGGAGAGAGATAGAGAGGGAGAGTGAGGGAGAGAGAACGAGAGAGAACGAGAGATAGAGAGTTTGTGAGATAGGGAGTGAACTGAGATTCGTAATAGGTTTTTTTCGAATGTTAGAACACAGAGAGAGAGAGAGAGATAGAGGGAGAGAGCAGTTTGCTTGAGGGTTGGGTTTCGAACTGGAAATTGAGAGAGAGGGAGATGGCTGAGGGGCGGTTTGCGTGAAATGAGAGGGAGAGAGAGATAGAGAGGGGGAGATAAGAGCCTGATGGAGATTATTGAAGGGCTTGGGTGATGGGTTTCGAAACGTAACAAAATGAAAATGAGAGAGAGAGCAACCGTGAGTGTGTGCCTTGACATTAAGCAGGGGACACGAATTTATAGGGTTAGAGAATTTAAAACGTAGATAAAAATAATAATATATAAATAATTAAAAGGGAAATGAATTCGGGGGGAAAGGCTGTTGGATCTGAGCTACCAAGGGGGTGGGTTAATGAAGGTAGTTAGGGAAATTATTAGGGGAAGATCTAGGTTTTAATTAGGGGTAAAAGTAATTAGTTAAAAATGATTAGCAATAGTAAAAGGTCATTAGTGAAATGTAATTAGCAAAAGCAGAGAAATACAAGTCCGTTTTCGTAACCGACTCCGAAAAATTACGAAAACATACCCACGTGATCGTATCGTCACGTGGATCGCGAATACAAGATCTGTTTTGGGATTTGAGTTACGGAAATACTAGTTTTAGGCCAAAACGTTTAGAAAGCGGGTTTACGGATTCTAGGTTGAAATGATATCATAAAATTATGAAATTATTGTGGGGATCCTTAAATGATCATATGATGCTACTGTAGAAGTTTGAAAATATTTTGAAAATGTTTGAATATAAAATAAATTCATCGACCCAAAACGGTAATTATTGAAAATGAATTTTTATCGAAAAGTTTTTGAGTATTTGAGGAAATCTGAAATTGCTGAAATATCTTATCATTAGTCTAGTGCTTTAAAATATTTTTATAATTGTTGAAAAATATGTTAAATACGTATTTGAAGTGTTTGAAAAATGCAGGCCGTCACACCTTCGAAGGCCGCCGCCGCTCCACTTTTTTTAAAAAACTTTTTTAAATAAAGGTTGTAAACCCTAGGGGGGCGGCTGTGGCCACCGCCCCTCTGCCCCTCCCCCCGGCGTTCGCCGGGGCTATGGGGGCCGACGGCAATGTCCGCCGCCCCTCTAGGTGGTCGGCGGCCATCAGCCGCTCCCCGAATGTAAAACTTAATTTTTTTTATAAATTGGAAAATTTTAACCGAAAAAACCAATAATCAAATTTTCCTGCGAAAAATACACAAAAAAACAGAAATTTTTTGGAAAAATAAAGATCACATGGATCTAACATGAAGGGGCTCTGATACCACTTGTAGGGGCTATTTCTGGATTAATAATACACAATACCATGCAAATAATCTAGATAAAATATTCATGTCAGATCTGCGAGAAATAAACTGAAACTTATGCGGAAGCGTACCTGAATCCATAACGCTAAGAACCTTAGATCTGTATGGTTGGCCTTCCAGATCTACAAGAATGCTCGTGAGAAATCATTTAGCTTTCTCTGTCTCTAATCTATCGACAAGATGCAGAAAAGACGGCTCTTCATTCGTGCGGTTTGGGGACCATGACCATGTATTTATAGGCAAAACCTAATGTCTATTGGGGTTTTGGGTTTAGCACATCATTAAACCAGAAAACCCATAGTCTCTACACATTAAAGGCCCACACCCTAAACGATACATTAAAACCCACTTAAATTATTAGATCACTTTATTGGACTTAACTTAATTTGACAGCCCGCATCACATAATTATTTTACATATAATTCCAACGTTGGATTAACGATCCAACATAGACTCACTTACCTTTCAAAAAAAAAAACAACTACTCCAACTAACGAAGATGAACAATTCATTTTGTTTAATCTTCATCAGTTCAAATAACCATCAGATATGCGGATCATGTATAGCAGTTGATGATCATAAAGAAATGCTCCAAATTACGTTAAAATGGATATGCACGATATGTTTATTATTTGAACAAATCAAATTGCATCAAATATATAAACACTTGTAATTACGCATAAGCTATAGTTGAATGAACTTCAGAAAAATTCATAATAATCACTTAATGGAATAGCTAGCCAACAGAAAAGTTAGATTAATGGACTCCAAAAAATCTATTAGAGCACAAATTAAAATATATGATCTTCGGCTGTCAACCGCTTTTCCTTCTTGATGCATTACGATCACAGTATGCAAGAATGTTAACCTAGTTTCTTGTTTAAAGGGAACCCATTTCTATTGCAGTCTCGTCTTTCAATCAACAGTTGTGTTTTAACCCGTGGAAAAATATAGCAAATTTCTTTGAAGTGACAGAAAATTGGAGGTTTTAGACGATATTCCTATGAGAAATACTGTGAATTAGGCTCATTAGGATGGGGGGAAACAAAAACCAACAGATGGATTTCTTACTCTTTACAAAGATTCTGCTTGCGAGTGGGAGATTGGAGAGCAACGGCTGCAAATTCTTTCCATTTGATGATGATGATGAGTAGTTGAGGGAATCGGAGGTTGGTGGAATCGCAGAAACCCTTGATGTTGTCGCTCCCAACATCTCAAAGTGTCAAATCTTTATTTTTATTTTTCCAGTTTTTCTATGCGACGGGAAATTAGCACTTGTTCTCGAAATTGATTTACATATTAGCCCCTTGAGTCCTCCATAATTGCATTTTAAAAGCCTACATGCATTTCTTTAAACAAAAATTGTATTTTTCCGTTTGGTTGCATGAAAGTAGGGCCAATTCTACAATTTTTATTGCAGAAAATATATTTTCAGTGCAAATCCAGGATTTGGTTGTAAAGATGTCGCAGTTCCCAACAGATATAGTATTTGCCGTTAAAAACATCTATTTTTTTATTCATCAGAAAGCTGGTTAAAAACATGCTGGATCTGTGTCTATCAAGGATCGATCCCTAGTTATTCCACTGAAAAGCGGAGTTGATGCAGCTAGACCACAAACCTTTTACAAACCTCTATTTTCTTTTCAACCAAACAGCCACCAAAACACCATATTTATTAGACTCCGTGTCAACACTTAATCAATTGCAACATTTTACGAAAACACCTTAAGATATTTTATGATTTTCACAAGTTTAGCAGTTGCAACATAAAATTATAGTCAAGGATCTTCTAGTAGTTATTTTACTTATATTTTTAGAACAGACTTTATGGCCAAATGTGCAAAAACTGAAAAAAAAAAAACCATAACCATTTCGCTAAATTGGCGATCGTTCGCGGGCCGGGTCGGTATCAAAAAGTTCGAAGACCCGGCATCTTACCCTATATAAACAGCGCCCTCAGCTAGGGTTCGCTCCACGCCTCTCTCCGGTTAGTGCCGCCGTCTGTTTTTCTCACTCCGGAATCGCTAATCATGGCGGAACAGGTTTTTAATTAAACAGATCTCAAATTTCCAAAACCCTAATCTCATGTACTTTATTTCTTGCTAATTTCTTTTCATCTCTTATGCTTAACTGTTCTGCATTGCAGACTGAGAAGGCTTTTTTGAAGCAACCGAAGGTGTTTCTTAGGTAATTAATCGTAAAACTTTTTCATTTTTTTTATAAAAAACTATTTTTTATGTAATTTTTTTGATGTCATTTGCTCGTTTTGTAGCTCGAAGAAATCTGGAAAAGGGAAGAGGCCTGGCAAGGGGGGCAACAGATTCTGGAAGAGCATCGGGCTCGGATTCAAGGTCCCTCGAGAGGCAATTGAAGGTTTCCATCTATCACTAGTTCTTTTGTTTTATTAATGCTGTAATTATCTGTGTTATTTTAGGATTGGATTTTGTGATCTATCTAGTAGATCTTGCCAAAATATCAATTTCCAGATGTGTAAATAATTTATTTTGGGATTGGGTTTTGTGTATACCATCAGTATATGATTGTGTTAGTGTTTATCGATTTTGTTCATTATATTACCTACATCGATTTTAATACCGTATTCATATCACATTATGAGTAGCCAGTCAAAAACCTTTGAAAATTATATGATAAATGGTCATTTTTTTCATAACGAGAATTGAGAAAATTGGTAATGTCATTATCAATTACTTAAATTTCATTATGGATCAATGGTAAGAGCTACGTCAAGTGAAGTAACCTCTTCGTTTTGGTCTGACAGATGTATTTGGCTGGGGTGTAAGGACATGTACTGACTATAAGATCAATATATGCGATGTTTTTAGAGTGGGGATAAGTTCCATTAGAGTACATGACATGCATAAATCTATGTGAGAAAAGCATTTTAGTGCGTATAATTATCACAATTATATATGAGAAAAACATGTTGATCACAAATAAAGCTGAAGTGTATTATCTAATTGCAAAGACAACAAATAATTTTCTAGCATATAATTGATAACATTAAAAATAGTTATGAAATTAGGAATCGAGATGCTGACTCAAAACAATTGACTTGTGCTGGACTGCAGTTTATGCACCATCTTAATCTGCCATTTTTCATCTATTATCAGTAAATGCATGAAAGATAGTCATATCGGTAAATTTATTTAACCCTGGTTTAATGGAAAAATGTGCAGCAATGATTTTAGATAGACAATGCGGAAAGTTTGCAGGGTGTACATGGCAATATTGTTTCTTATGCTGAGGTTGATATTAGGGATACACCATCCCCATTGATATCAGCCTAGACTTGTTTCTTATTTTCTCTTACAATATCTAGATTCTTGCTACGTTAAGAAGTTACATATAAATCCTTGGGCATGGTTTAGTATGGAATGAAAACTGAGTTGCAAGACTAGTCCACCTGAAGAATATATCTTGTGGTTTACACACATGCATCAATGCCTGACCATCTCTATCCTTGTAAGACTTAAGGTTATAGATAGTTGATTCTTGCTAAGCTTTTGAATGGATAATTTCCATCTATGTGAATAAAAACTCTTTTTTTTTCCTTTTTAGCATTTCTTTTGCATCGATTCCTTAAAAAAATGTCTGTATGTAATATAATTTCTTGTTCTTGTTATTAATTAGTTATCTTTTTTTGCTAGAAGGGTTCTTTTTATAATTGTCGACATAATTGTTTTCTGCAAATATTATATTCAATTTTATTTAAGGTCTGTTGGTCTTAAAACATGCATATCTTTCTTGTAGGGACATACATTGATAAGAAGTGCCCATTTACTGGCACTGTTTCCATTCGGGGCCGTATTATAGCAGGGACATGTCATAGTGCCAAGATGAACAGGACTATCATTGTTCGAAGAAACTATCTTCATTGGGTGAAGAAGTATCAAAGGCAAGTTACGAAAGTAACACTCGTGCTCGTTAGATTCCGTCTTCACAATTGAAATATATTTAACTCTCTGTCTTTTGGTTCTTATAGGTATGAAAAGCGGCACTCGAACATTCCGGCCCATATTTCACCATGCTTCCGTGTGAAGGAAGGAGATCATGTGATCATTGGCCAATGCAGGTAAAGTAGATGTCTTACTGTCCATAAGATTGACATATTATTTTAAAGCCGGGTATTCATTTATGAATGATGAATTATGTAGAATGCATGTAGATTGATGTAGGTATATTTCAGATCATTGCATACTTGAGATATCATACGAATTTGATGGATTGGTCAAAGTAGCATGTGTAGATGTGATACCATGGTTTTGAAATCAGGTCAAGGTTTATTTAAACAATTCATTGCCTTTTTCCTGGAAGTATTGGACATAAACCAAATGTATACACACACATGCAGTGCTTAGCGCCAAAAGTGGTCTCTGCAGGTCTATCTTTGTTACTGTCTTTATCATATTAAGAACGAAACAAGTCATCGGCCGTAGACTGTATGGAAATAGAAAATGCAGTTAATATTACATGTTTAACTAAAAACCTTTACCCTCAAGTATACCTGATTCATTACTGATCTAGTCAATATTCCTGATGCATTGGTAATCTAGTGAGATGTGATGTCAGAAATAGTTCTTAAAGGGAAGGTGTGAAATATAGACTCAGGGAGACGGACCATGGAATTATTGGAGGTTAAGATCAAAATTTGAACATCCAGGTGATCTAGCTTGCACTGGCAGCAAGTTGTAGCAATATCTTTCGATGCATATAGTTGTCTTTCAGGATGACCTATTCCTAATTTTGAGAATCTTCTCCTTTTCCCCATTTTTTTCGCAATGATCAAGAACTGATTTCAAGCACTTGATTATCATGTATTTCATGCTTTTGTCGCCTGAAGACTCAAAAACTTTTATTAGTTTGACTTATTTTACAGTCTTTTCTGTAAAATAATTTGTTAGAGTTATATTCCTTTCGCATACCATTTTTATTTCTTTTTTACCGTAATTCATCAACCTGACGTTAATTTTATAAACCAGGCCTATATCCAAGACGGTGAGATTCAATGTGCTGAGGGTCATTCCAGCTGGATCAACCGGTGGAGGAAAGAAGGCTTTCACTGCTGTCTAAGACCTTTACCATCATCCTTCTTTAATTGACCTCAGTCTATTTTTAAGCTGGTGATCCTGAATCTGTAGTAATGTCGGCTACTAGTTTTGGTTAAAACCCATATTTTGTAAGCATTTTAATGAGCACTTGGTGGTTTTGTTTGAGATTTATCTTCGATATGGTAGTGAGGAGAATTTTGATATCTGTCAGCTCAGTCTTCTAACTTTTATTTAAAGAGTTACACATGTTGGTACTCCTGCAGCTGGCTGCTTTTCTTGGCATCTTTTATTATTATCTTTTTGATATTACATTGATGCAATTCGTTCCTATTGAATGTTTGTTTTTTATGGGCTATCTTCATATGTTGAGAAATGATGTTTCTTTTCATGTTATACTTTATAGAATTAGAGTCCTTTTTGCTTGATTTGCAATGATTAATATTCGCTTAACCATTTGCATCTTTTACTGGTTTCTTTACAATACTATTCTCAACCTCCTTGCCTGCCCGCACGGAATGCTGTGTTCTTTTTTTTTTTTACCACATTGCTCCTCTAACGCTGTAAAAATAATATATAAGTTTACTTTTTAGATAATTTTCACAAAACTACCTTAAACATTCTGTAATTTTGAGAGGCGAGAGTAGTAAAACTATGAAATGTTACAAATGGCATTAAAGCCACTTAAAAAACCACCCCATAAAAAGCGAAGGGGTTTTCTGAGAAATAGCATAAATTATTGCCATAATATTTACAAATACCACCATCTCGTAACCTTTCTTACAAAAGATACCCACCGCCCCTATTGCCACCTCCCAGCATTCCCTCCAAAAAGAAGCCACTAGCAGCGGTAGTAGAATCGAACCCCTCCACAAAACCCTCGCCGGTGAAACTGTTACTGTCACCGCCCGGTACAGTTACTGCCCCGTCGAACTGATGCTGCCCAAACTGCCCGAGGGAGGACATGTCGTTAACAGGCGGCTGCCGCTGCTGGTGGTGCAGGATACGGTCAGTGTACCCGAAGCTGATGACGGGCCCGGCCGGGCTAGCGTACGGACCGACCGGGGCCCCAGTGAACTGCTGGACCATGGCCCGGAAGTTGGCGGGGTCCGTGTTGAGCAGCGTCGTGGGGGTCCGTCGGGAGGCCCGTGTGCGCCTGCGGCCCGACTTGCCGACCCTGCCCTCGATGGTGTGCACGGTCTGGGCCGGGCCGGCCCCGGTGGAGACAACGGTCGAGGCGGCCGTGGCTGAGGGGTAGAACCGAGTCCAGTCCGCTGGGCCGTCCATCATGAATCTGAATCAGGAGGGGAGGGAGGAGCGTTGAGACTTGAGAAGGGGGCATTTATAAGGGATTCGAGATGGCGACTGGTCAGCCAAAAACTGACACGTGTAATATGTGGGTCCCAGTTGGCGGCCGGTGTAGATGCGGGTGCGTGTAACTGAGCGGGCCAAAAGATACCTGGCGTGGGAGGTGGTTCTTCTGGAAGGGGGACGGCGCGGTTCTAGGAAGCAGCGCGATGACGTACCGTTCTCGGAGTGGTGACGTCAGCATTGACGTTGGGGGTTCTCACGAGTCGCTCGTGTCTAACTTTGACTGGTACATTTCTTTAGCGCATTGGCACGTGCGAATAGAAGCTGATGCGAACAGCTAAGAGTTGGACCATATACACTAGGAGTTGAGGTGTATTGATGTAATATTTTGCCAATTGTCAAATTTCGCAAAATGTCACATCACTACACCTTGACTAGTTGTGTATATATGGCAATGACGGGAGTGGGGGATATTAGCTATTGGGGGAGTGGGGGATACGGGGCTTCTCTCTATTTCACTTCCAACACTTTATGCCACCTCCCTTCATCATTCACGCCTACAAAATACCTAATGTTGGACGGTTAGTTAGTTCGAGCGCGAACCGATCTCAAACCGGAGCCAAAAGTTTAAGAGGGGTGCTATATATATTGGCCGGTGTATATCGGGTTGAGTGTCGTATACAACTAAAACACTTTGATCGGTGATGTTTCCGTTGTTTGGTGTCTGTTTTACGGACCATTGGTATCGTTTGGAAACCTTATGAAGAGTAAAAGCCATTAATACCAATTTGATGGCCTTTCTTTAGTGTTTTCGTGTCAAAAATTGGTCTTTCGAATAAGACATGATCTACTCTACGAAAACACCAAAGGAAGGCCACCAAATTGGTATCAATGGCTTCTACTCTTCATAAGCATTCCAACTGTACCAACGACGCGTAAAACGGACACCAAATAACGGAAATATCGCCGGTCAAAGATTTTATGATTGTATTTGGCACGCAACCCGATAGACACAGGTTGGTGTAAATCGCACACCTCAAGTTTAGAACTCACCCACATTAGGAGCCGGCCCTAACCTCAGTCGGAGTCGACTAGGTTCAGGTTTTCTCTTGTTAAAGGGGACGCCCTCTTAGGAAAGCACACTCCTCTTAAGTAGTGAAACAAAAAATGACACCGATTCATCCAAATCTCGTGGTAATCATGTGATAATCACGTGCTAATCTTTCCACCGATTCACCCAAACCTTCTCCGGGAAATTGCAAATAACACCATCTACTCAGGAATTTTGCCTTTTATTTGTTGCTCTCTAGAGAGTAGACACTGGAAGAAGGTAAAACACCGATCAATTTACGCAGCGAAACAATTTTATTGTGAAATTTAGTTGCATATTTGTTCTGATTGGCTCGGAAGAGTGGAATACCACCAAACGACGGCAATTTCGACGCCGTCAAACGGTTATTGTCTCATGAAAGGCTAGAATATTAGCCTTTGTTTTCCAAATTAATTGGTAATTGGTTTTTCCCCCAAAGTTTTTTTTTTATTACAACAAAAAATATGGATCTAAACTAATAATCGTATTCAACATTAAACTCTCGTGCAGCAGCGACATTGTAATCATGTTTTTATTTGGCAACGATAATGTTCTGGTTTGCTCTTTTCAAAAATTATTTTTGAAGAATAGTAACAAAAGCTTATGAATCCTTTTCTTTTTCTTTTCCCGGAAAAGGATGATATACAAACTGTACGTATATATGAATGTGTCGATATCTGTTCATACATACTATCATACATTGTGCTCCCCAGCTGTAGAGAGACAAAAGAATTCATATGACTAAAAGATAAAGCATGAATCTTCCTACAGAAGAAAAGTCTTGGGTTAGAAATGTAAATATTAATTTTCACTTAAACGAAGCACCTTCACAAAACACTGTAAATTTATATCGGACAAGGGACCTAGTGATAAATAGATCCCAACTTACTCAGTAAAGCTGCTCGCCAACAGCGGGGAGTTAGAGAGAGAGAGAGATGAATGAGATCGTCGTCGGATCGGAGATCGGTAGAACAGAGGGATCTCCGGCGACGGCGGCTTCTCCGCCTCCCTCGCTGGTGGAGCGCCTGAAGGACTACGGGCAAGAAGACGTCTTTACCTACTGGGACGAGCTATCCGCCGACGAGCGCGATCTCCTCGTCAAGGACATTCAGGTAATCTTAAACCCCCTGTTTGTCCGATCATCCAGTAGAATTTTCACGGCATTTACCGACGGTATAAGAATCTTGGCGTAACTGGATTATAGTTCGGTAATTTGGTTGAATTTTGGAGGGCCGAGGCTGATTTAATGGTTAAGAAGCGATCTTTGATTTATTTTTTCCACCTCAAAACTTTATTCAGACAAAGCATCGAAAATGATATATTCAGAGATAAAATTTCATTATCATTTGGAATTATCCAGAGAAAGTTATGAAAATGATTGATTTTGTATTTTCAAGTAATTTTTGATGGAAAAGAGTGTATTTTCAATCTACTTCCTATTTTGAATCTAGCATATGTCAACTAAATACTTTATGTGAGTGAAGATAGAAGTTAGTTTTTCTTGGTCAAGATTTAAGTATTTTTTTCCTGATACGATCTCTTGTTTGATTGCTATCTTTACTACCTCCGGTATACTTCTCCTTGAAAATTTATAACCACTTGTAATTATCATACTCCAGAGCTTAGATCTAGCAAGAGTGGACCGGATAATTCGTTGTTCGCTTGGGTCTCAAGGTAATATCTTATGGCTATATGAGAAGTTGGGTAAAATTTTGGGATTCATTTCATGATACTAAACTGCATGTATTTGTCATCTCTCTATGAACTTGTGGACAAAATTAGGCCTTCCATTGCCTATGATTGAACCCGTGCCAGATGCTAGTGTCTCTACTGTGGAACAGAGAACTCCAGAAGATAGAGAGAGGTGGTGGAAGAGAGGGCTAAAGGCTATATCTGAAGGCAAGTTGGCTGTTGTGCTTCTGTCAGGTGGACAGGTACTCAATTCCTGTGTACCTCCAACCCCATGCAAGTGTTGATTTGCCTGGATGGATTTAAGTTTGAAGTTCTGAAAGTTTCATGGGAACCAGTTGGTGATATATAATTAATCATTATGTCTTCTTTGTTATCAAATTAGATTGAAACACAAAGAATTTACTTAATCCAGAAGGCATATCCATATTGCAGAGCATGTAGGAAATAAATTTTACTTTAGGTGAGTACGTAAGTTGTTTTTTTAAGGAGAGTCGTTTTAAACGTCCTATTGTGTCTTGACTCTTATACTGTTTAGCCTTATGCATCTCAACAAGTAATATATTGCTTAGAGAAAATATTCATTAATTTATTGAGTTCTAAACTCTATTTGGTTGATGAGAGATAACATCAACAGTTTGTTACGTTCATATCTATGAATGCTCTAATTTATTGAGGTCAAAGGAGAGATGTGCCTCATAGAGTTTTCTTTCAAGGGCATATTACTTGGTTTAGTTAAAAAGCATGATACTTTACGAAACTTGTAATCATGGTTACAATTTTTCAGCATCCATGGAAGCATACTTATTTATCGGGTTCCATTCTTTTGCCCATGTCATCTGTTTCTTTTTCTTATCTAGTTTGTTTTGCACACTAGTCATATTTCACGGGGGAATTGAATATTACATTGATATTTATTGGTGTACCTGGATTGTGACACAGGGTACCCGACTTGGGAGTTCAGATCCTAAGGGTTGTTTCAGTAAGTTATAATCTGACCTCCTAAGTTTTATTTTGATGTTATTGTCCTCTTTTACTGATATATTCTGCTCTATCTGGAGCAGAAATTGTATTAGCTTTTGTTGATATTTTATGGTTGTAGAAGCAAGAATTTACTCTATTGATGCATTGTTATAAAGTAAAATAATCATTCTGTACAATTCTAAAATGTGAAAGATGGCTATGCTTTCTGACAATGCTCATCAAGAGTATTGCTCTTCAAATGGTATCCAAAACAAAATCTTCAAACAATTCTATGAAGCGTGCGCATCAGTAGAGTGATTGAGTATCATTCAAACCATTTTTCTATTAGTTCTCTGAAACAATTACATTGCTAGAGAATTCTGCTTGACGTCATCATCACCACCATCATGCAAATTTTATGGGTCCTCCCACATAAACATCTCTAGATTGAGATGGATTTTTGTAAATAGTGGCATGCTTTTACAATAGACTGTGCACTTGACATTATTTATCTGCAAAATTCCGGCCGCGAGACCCCAAACTATGAATAATAGAAGGGTTTGTCTTAACACCTCAAAGGTCAGTTGTCAGGCAGGGAGTTGACCTTGCGGTTAAATCACTTGCCATCAGGGTGCAACCTTTTAAATTCTCCCACATTAAGAATCGAGAAAATATAATTTGTCAGGATTAATTTGAAGCAGAGTCTAAGAAAAAGAGGCAATCAGATTTCCCCCCAAAGTTGACGTGCTTGTTAGATGGAACTGATTTCCTGTGACATTCTACTAATGCCTGAGTTCTCCTTTTCTTCTTATTTCTATTACGAGTAGTGGCAATAATTAATATAATGAGTACATTTTTGCTGTGAGTTTATAAATTTCTAGGATATTGATACCCCTCGTTCTGTGTTTAAAGGTAGTGTCACTTATTCTTTCACAAATTTGTTGTAACTCATGTAAGTCTTTCATGTGTATAATAACATTGCAGTCGTGCTTTATAACCTGACCATGCTATCTCACATGCAAACATTGCTTAAAAGTTTCACCGAACATGTTATAAACACAGAATGATTTTTACAGAAAAATACATATGTTCTATACATCATTCACGAATTACCCTTCAGCTTGAAGGAAGTGCTCTTCTTATAAAAAGAAAAAAAACAGATGGTAAGTAATTTCATCAACCGCAACAACAGTAACAGTGGATGCCAATGTAATGTATGCATGATTGAACATATCCTGAACTACACATGTATTAATTAAAGCACATGATGGTTCTTTTGCACTTATAACATACTAAACGTGCTGTACTTTTGTATCATGTTACAATGCTATTCTTTTTAATGGATGTAGTTATTTATGTAATTTTGTTCATCTCTTGCTTCAGATATTGGCCTCCCATCTGGGAAGTCACTCTTCCAACTTCAAGCTGAACGGATTTTATGTGTTCAAAGACTTGCAGCTCAATCCACTGATGGTAAAAATCTGTGAATTCACTTGGCCAATTGGTATGTCATCTGCGAGATTAATCTTAAATGTTGCACCTGGATGACTCAGCTGGAATTTCATCAATTCACTGGTACATAATGACCAGCCCCTTCACTGATGATGCCACGCGCAAGTTTTTTGAAAGCCACAAGTACTTTGGCTTGGATGCGGATCAAGTAAAGAAATGACTTTTATTTTTTATTTTCCTCTCATTTCATTCTGTGGTCCCCTATTCTTGTCAGCTGACTTTTCTTATTCTCTTTGGTTTAGGTCACCTTTTTCCAACAAGGCACCATACCTTGTGTTTCTAGGGATGGTAGATTTATTTTGGAGACCCCGTGCAAGGTATATATCACTCTTTCTTATGCTAATAAAGTCTATACAGTTGATGTTTCTTGGATCATAAGGCTGCTATGTTAACTCATGTTTGCCATATGGACGTATATATCATCCAAAAGCTTTTGCCTTCCCACCCACCCACCCAAAAAAACCCCGTGCCGCCCGCGCGGGGGGGGGGGGGGGGGGGGGGGGGAGGGGGCAGCAAAAGTTTACTGGTGGAAAAAATAAACATACGAGCATGCATACAGAGAGGGCAAACCGATTGTATAATGTATCCATTAAGGACTATTGTGAAATATATTTCTAATATTGGCTTGATATATAGTACATTGTAATATATAAAACTTTGGAACTTTTCATTGAACTTATGTTGTGGACCACTCAGCCTCTCTATAAAGCATATGGTTATTCATGTTCTCTTCATGCAGACAGATTTTGCCCTTTTATTTTCCTGATATTGGAGGATGGGTGGCACATACATATGGTTGAAGTGACCATACTTCATAGCCATCAGAACAATTGATGGAAAATGAAAATACTCTTAGCAAATCAATACCTAACTCTAACATCATCTTATACATAGAGTAATTAACAATTTAGATCCTAGCTTATCAAACTAATGCAAACTACATCCAAACATGAGATTAGCTAATCAAATCATATTTTCCTCCATCTATAGAACGGGCAGATTAGCCTAACTTATGATGCTTATCATGGACAGAGAGTTGACAAACATTCATACGCACATCAATAATGTTTCCGTTCATTGTTCGCAGAAGTTTGAAATGTTGAATATCATATATGTATGACTTGTAAGTATATGATGATTTTCAATTTTTTTTGCATATATATTTCTTAAGATCTAATTTATCAGGCATCATTGATTTTTGTATATCTCTTATATCTCCTTTACTTCAATGATATTATAACATCATCCAATATTTATCTAGTTGTGTTGGTTTCATTATCCTCAATTGCAATGTAACAAATTTATTTTGTACCCAGGTGGCAAAAGCTCCTGATGGAAATGGAGGATTGTTTTCTGGTACGAATTCAGGATACTTAGTATATTGTCAATTATGAATGCAATAAAAATTTGCTGAAAGAGATCGAATTCCAGAAGGAGTTCAGTTTGAGAAGAAGTCTTTTATTTATTTGATGGGGTTTGAGCCCTTAGAGAATTCCAGTCTGTGTGTTATTTTAAGGGTTTTATTTATTTGAGTCCTTTTGTTATAAGTCTTTTTGTTATTTGAGAGTTTTAGTTATTCTAGAATTTCTAATCCTATTAGATGTTGGGAATCAAGTGATACGGCTGATATTTTGGAGGCTAGGGGTATTGTAGTAAAATAAGAAATTGAGTAACTTTTCTATTTAAAGGGGTTGAGCCGGCCCTAAGGGCATGCAAAATTGTGAGAGAAATTTCTTTAGTTTATTTGTTTAATTCCTAGATAATTTGTATTAGGAATTTTCCTATTTCCCTTAGAGTAATCTCAAGTGAGTTGTTGTATCTATTCGTAGTGGTTATTTAGCAAGTAGTTGTTTTGTGGTAGGGCTTTTAGAATTTCAGATCTAATTTGTGCAATAAAAATCCCCCTTTTACCATCAAAACCCTAGCGGATCGCATCAATTGGTATCAGATCACTAGATCAATGGTGAGCATGTGATCTATGGAGCGGATCGAATTGTTGGAAGAGAAGGTGGAGAAGCTTGAGAGCAAAATTAGCGAGGGGTTGAACGATGTCAGAAAGGAGGCCGCGGAGAGCGTCGCATGATTGATGGACACTATTGAAGCGAATAGACCTCAGATGATGAAGGATATAGCGGCGATGATAGCTAACATCAACCCAAAGATAGAGCCAAGCAAAAAGAAGCCACCTTTGTCAATGAAGAAAGGTAAAAATGCGATTTTTATTGAAGTGATTCCTGAGGATGTGGAAGACGAATGCATTTACCCTTTCGGACCACACGACGCAGCAGATCCAGAAGACTGGGAAGCGTTCCCGGCCACCTCCCCACCACGGGGAGGCGCGCCGAACCTCGAAGGGAGCGGCCGCTCCTCCGGCAGCAGCTGGGGGCTGCGCCGAACCCCCAGGAGGGGTGGTGGGGGGCAGCCTGCCCCTCCAGGCCCTTCGACGGCCCCATGGGGCAGCGGCGGGGCCACCGGCCCAAAACTGGGGCCGGCAGGCCCCGCCGCCCCCTTGGGGGGCGTCGCCCACTCCTCGCGCAGCCTTCCGAGGGCCGCTTGACATTATTGGAGGCCCGCCGAATTTCCTGGTGGCCCGACAGCCCCCTGACCTCGTCAGCACCCCATGGAGCGCAGTTTGGGGCACGAATAGCGCCGACGCCCCCTTTTCAGCCACCGATGGGTCCCGGAGGAGGATTTCAGCAGCATGGAGGGCGACAACAGCATATTGGAGGCCCGTCGACTCAGCTCTCGCGTTTCGGTGGTGTGACAGGAGATTGGAGCGGCTTTCAGGGCCCCCAGAGACCATCAGGCGGATTATGGGGGGAGACTGGCAATGTGATGGAGCAGATGGAGGCGAACGAGATGCTACAATGGCATACATCCCTGACAGATCACATGTGTATCAGCCGAAACGTCAGGATCAGTCGCACGAGAGAGATTGATTCGCGGGGGAGAGTCGACTAAGGAAGTTTAAGATGCACATTTTTGAGACCGTGGACCCTGATGACTGGTTGTATCGCGTGGAGAGATACTTTGAGGTGTCAACCGTACCAGTAGAGGATTGGCTTCGGGCGGTAGGAGTCTGCTTAGAGGGAGAGGCCTTGGGTTGGTTCAGGTGGACACATCAACATCAGCCTTTTCGGACGTGGGAGGAGTTCACCTCTTTACTGCTGGAGCGGTTTGGCACAGTACAGTCTGAGGGAGTCTATGAGCATCTATACTCAGGCTATACTCACTGAAGCAGGATGTGAGCGTTGGAGAGTACATCAAGAAGTTCGAGTCACTCTGTCACCGAGTTCGAGGAGTCTTAGGTGAATCCTTAGAGTGGTGCTTCATGAAAGGGCTGTAGACCACGGTTAGACCCAGGCCGAGACAGTTGAAGCCCGTGGGCCTGCGAGAGATGATGACCTCAGCTAGGATGGTGAAGGACTATCAGGAGACTGCGAGGAGAGCTCGAGGGGCATGGGGAGGCTTCCATTTCCGAGGGTCGGATCCTAGAGGGGGACAGAAGATGGACCAGTGGAGCAATATGACTGACGGGTCAGCGACTAGCAAGGAAAAGTGGGTGGAACCACGGCCTGGAGGACAAACACGGAGCATGATAGATGCAGAGATTTGTGACAAGCGGACCAAAGGCATCTGTTTCAAGTGCGACGAGAAGTTTACTACAACTGGTGCGGGGACCGTACTCTTCAAATTCTGATAGTGAATGACGATGAAGAGGGAGGAGAAAGTGTGGTAATGCTGGAAGCTGGCGAGGACGATGATAAGGAGCACCTGCACGTGGAGTAGTCGACCATACACTTCACGCACCACCTTAAGGACAAGGTGGGGTTTCAGGGGCAGAGTAGTGATACGGCTGATATTTTGGAGGCTAGGGGCATTTTTAGTAAAATAACAAATTGAGTAACTTTTCTATTTAAAGGGGTTGAGCCGGCCTTAAGGGCATGCGAAAATTGTTAGAGAAATTTCTTTAGTTTATTTGTTTAATTACTAGATAATTTGTATTAGGAATTTTCCTATTTCCCTTAGAGTAATCGCAAGTGAGTTGTTTTATCTATTCGTAGTAGTTATTTAGCAAGTAGTTGTTTTGTAGTACGGCTTTTAGAATTTCAGATCTGATTTGTGTAATAAAAATCCCCTTTTTACCATTAAAACCCTAGTGGATCGCATCATCAAGTTGTAAGCCTATTTAAATGCCACAAAGTTATTAGTTTTTTGATGATTCGATGAAAATTAATTTCTGGTGTAAACTTTTAGTTTCTCCACAAATTAAATCTTTTAAATTGGTGTGCGAAAGTAGTCTTGATTGCATGGACAAGAGGTCCGAAGAATCTCCACATGCGAGACGTGCGAGTCAGTGAAAGATTTCTGGGGTGTGAGATCTGAAACGTTATCAAATCCCTAAGGGTCCTTTTGTTCTAAGTCTTTTTGTTATTTGAGAGTTTTAGTTATTCTAGAATTTTTAATCCCTATTATATGTTGGGAGTCAAGTTGTAAGCCTATTTAAATGCCACAAAGTTCTTATTTTTTTGATGAAGAATTCTATGAAAATTAATTTCCGGTGTAAACTTTTAGTTTCTCCACAAATTAAATCTTTTGAATTGGTGTACGAAAGTGGTCTTGATTGCCTGGACAAGAGGTCCGAAGAATCTCCACATGCGAGGCGTGCGAGTCGGTGATTGTAAGATTTTCGGGGTGCGAGATCTAAACATTATCAAATCCCTTATTTACTTCTTCCCCAAATCCCCACCACCTCCATTCCCGTTTCCGTCTTGCGTCATTTGTTTAGCCATCTTTCGTCATTTTAAAAGTGGCAAGCTAACAAATATCATTGCTTTTATTCATTCTCAGCTTTAAAAACATCAAAGTTACTAGAAGATATGGCTAGGAGAGGTGTTAGATATGTGGATTGCTATGGAGTTGATAATGTCCTGGTAAGATGTTTGGTTGGTCAAACCATCAGTGAACTCCATTTATTTTTAGTTTGAGTCTAATCACCTGGGTGCAGGTGCGTGTTGCAGACCCGATATTCCTTGGATATTTTATTGATAAAGGTGTCTCTGCAGCAGCCAAAGTTGTAAGGAAGGTAATAAACCTATTTAAAGACTATTTCTGCATGAATCTGCAATCTGGATTGTACTCATAGAATGCTATTGTAATGTTATTTCAGTTCGTTAGCTGCATAGTTTGGGTTCTCCTGTCAGTTTACTCATTGAAGCATTTTTGTTGAGGCAAATATTCATTTGATAATCATTTTAATTTTCACACAGCTATGTTGATAAGTATTAAAACTTTGTAATATACTAGACCCAATTCGTAAGTTATCTTATTTCAGTCATCTAGGATTTATCAATAATGTATCTAACAAGATGCTCTTGCCTCCTGATCTAAGAAGGATACCCTTATTTTACCAAGTTTTCTTTCAGGACAACTATCAACTAAATTGGTCGATCTTAGACATGGTGAAACCTCGATGGAAGGGGTGTGAGAGAATTCATAGTGCTGCCTTAGAAACTTGAATTAACGAGCGGCATAGCTTGTTTCGCAATCTGTTCTTTCCTAGAGATTACAAGTCTAATGTTACAGATACACACACACACGTGCAACCCCCCCCCCCCCCCCCCCCCCCAAAAAAAAAAAAAAAAAAAAAAAAAAATACATATCAAGTCAGTATATGTGTTGATATTCTCTCTTAGGTCATGATCGAAGCCATCTTACCGGCTCTATGTCCATAGTTGTAAACAGCTTGTTGATTGCTGTCCACGCTAACGGTTCTTGTTTTCCACTTTAGTTACTTGTGTGATCTGAAGAAATGGACCGTAATATTTTGAGATCATTTTCTTTCAAATTTCATTGTGTATCTACCAAAATTACTCTCAACTGATTCAACAACTTTTATTTCTGAAGTTTCGCTAACTTGAATTTATACATTTCCCTCACCCATTCTGCCATGACTATTTAATTTGATAGCTATTGACGTCAAACGCAGGCATATCCACAAGAAAAGGTTGGGGTTTTTGTTCAACGAGGCAGAGGCGGACCTCTTACAGTTGTTGAGTACAGTGAAATGGATCCGTCCATGGTTGCGGAGATCAACCAAACAACGGGGAGACTTCGATACTGTTGGAGTAATGTAAATTTTTACTGACACCTAATATCATGAACTTGGGGCTTTTTGATCAGCTGCACATATATTGAGTTTCTGCACTTTTTTGTGTGATATATCACAATGAAAATTGAAAATGGTAACTATAATGTATGTCATTTGAATGTTTATGTTGTCAGCATTACTGTGAAGAGTTTGGATCACTGTCACAATCTTAATAGTTTTCCTTGCTACTAGAACAATTTCTCAAACTCTGAATGATAATTTGTAGTCCTGGCACATGCTCCTAGTTGTGGTTGCCTATTTTAATTATGTCACTCAAGGCAATCTTTATCGTTATTTGTTAAATATGTAACATGTCTTTATCTTATACATGGTAAATAATTAACTAATCTGGGCAACTTTTTGATGTTAGGAGTTGTAAGATTTGCAGTGTTTCTTCAAAATAATTCCTTAGGTTGTCTAATACCATTCTGAGATACAGAGCCTAGATGAGTCAAATTAAGAAACAAAAAGGAATAAGAAGAGTTTGTCAGGGAGCTGCCTCTTATCCTAAAAGAAGAGGCATATGTTGCTAGCATATCTTCGTAACAAGGATCAACGAAAAAAGGATCAACAAAACAGCCACTGAACTTTATTTGGGAATTGTCAATACTTTGGGAATCCAGATGCGGGATTGAACAAATAAACTATGAAATAATATCATCCCAACTTTTACCGACACTTCGTCAATGCTTGAAGAAAATCCACCAAGATTTTACACTTTTAATGTTTTATGTCACCAGAAATTAATTACTGATTTTCTCAACAAAAAAGTAATTTTTTTGTTTGATCTACAATATAATGACCTGAGTTATAAGTCTGCTCGTGGTGTCCCCTACTACATAGTACGCTTATCATTCTCAGCCATTAAAATTTATCTGCGATCAAGCCCTGACGGCAGCATCATGTTTTTCCAGGTATGCTTACATATGTTCACTTTGGATTTTCTGAATCAAGTTGCTAATGGACTTGAAAAGGACAGCATGTAAGTAATTCTCATGCAGCATTTGTTCACGCAAGCAGTTTTACTTTCTTGTTACCTTTTTTTCCTCCCTTCAAGTTCCAGTTGGATGCAATCCACAACAGCCTTGAGCATCTAACACACATTGCTGGTGATGATTGATGTAGTTCTTTGTGGCACAAATAGGATCCAAAAATTAAACATGAACAAGTGTATCCACAGATCCAAGTTGGAGCATGTCCTTTTGATTGGCACTATTAAAGTCCACATTTGTGTAGTTCTAAACTTCATCTCTGTGAAATACTTACTATGTCAGAGTGGTTATATGAGGGGTATAAAGATTGAATTATATACATGAAGGCCAGAATCCCTAGCAGGCCAAGATACAAAATAATGAACTAAATAGAGCACATGAGTAGTAGTTTCACATTGTTTAGTTTAATTGCAATGTCTTTCTGCAATGATAACTAATGCATTTTGTTTGCATATAATCATTTATTAATGCACGAAATTATTAAATACCCCGCTTATAAATACATTAACTTTATTGTTCTACAATAGGTGTGGACAAACAATGTATGGCCATCTAGAAATCATGTCAACATTTTTGTCTTATTTATTTATTTCTTCTTCTTCTTCTTTGTCACTTGTAGAAATGCTTGTAGGCCTACATCATAGACCCCATCAAGTGAAAGAAGATCTCAAATAGAGAATGAAATCCTTATGCACCCGATCACAACAAACCGCTGCGAACCGCTGCAGTCCTTATATGCCACAAACTATTGGATATTGAAGTGCATCACTATATGGTTTGATGATCATCAAACATTACGCTTGTATTAATATGATTTGTGCAAATTTTAGAAAATCTACGGGAGACAAAAGACAAGATATCAAGGCTCAAAAATGGATGACAACACCTATGATAGTGACTTAGATATTAGTGACATCAATTGAGTGCAACAAAGTTGTAATTTTGTTTATTGATGTATTTTATTTTTTATTGTATTAGTGATGTTAAAGCTTTGAAGATACACCTTCATACACACACACAATCATATATTTAGACTTAGAATCGTATGGACTCAAACAATAGGTAAACCATCTGATTTTAACTCAAAACTGTGTTTTTACACGTGTATTTATCGACCAACATAGTATATTAGTTGGCCAATGAAATCCAAGCCTTATACCTAAAATCTTGAGTGTCATTAGTCGACTAACATGATTAGTAGTCGATTTATGTAGCTTCAACATTTTTCCAGTTGCGGCTCAGTTTAATCGACTAACATGTTTACTAATCGACTAATGCAGACATTAGTTGACTAACAGGTTTATTAGTTGACTACTGCAGCCATTAGTCGACTAATAGATCCAGTGGTCGACTAATACAGGTCGGTTAACACTTTTTTTTACCTGAGCAGTTAGTCGACCAATAAACATATTTGTCGACTAACGATTGTTCCGTTAGCCAAATGCTAACCATTTACTAGCTGTTGAAAGGAGTATTTTGGTAATCTATTTTAATGGGTCCCCCCATCTATAAATATGAAATAATTTTTTAGATGTTTAGGTAAGAAATTTGATAAGAAACAATATTAGAAAATAGACGAAGAGAAATCATATCTTTGGCCAAAATAATCATTGATATCTTATATATATTTCCTTGAGCCAAAAGAAAAAGGAAAAGTCCAAAATTTATATTCTCAAATTCTTTTATCCTATAGAATAGACATCCATCTTCTTAGCCACCACTATATCCATAAACACATAAATTCAAAGCTATATGAGATTTGTAATCTTTTTCTCTTCAAAGCTTTTACCCTAGTGTTTAAGGTGTTTTTGTTCTTAGGATTTAAGAGTGTTTTCATTCTCAGAGTGTTGAGATTGGAGTGTGTAATTGACAAATGTGTTTGTCAAGTTACACGATTTTCTTTTGCGGGTTTGCAAGAGTGTGATTAGTAAAAAATCTCAAGCGATGAGCTTGGACTGTAGTAGGTCGGGGAGACCGAATCAGGATATATTCTGGCCAACCCTGAAGGGAATAAAATGAGCCGACTTGGTCAATTGATCAACGATTACCTAAACGACATCATGTTGCTTCTTACTCCTTGGAAGTCTTGTCACGAAATCCATTGTGATATGTTGCCACTTCCACTCAGGGATGTGTAGTGGTTGTAACAGACCGGCAGCGCGGTGATGCTCAGCCTTCACCTGCTGACACACCATACATCTGGCCACACTTTGCGCTACTCTTCTCTTCATTCCATGCCACCAGTAATTTCGTCGTAGGTCTTGATACATCTTGGTGCCTCCTGGGTGGATGGAGTACGGAGAACTATGTGCTTCCTTTAATAATTCATCTCTGACATCTCCTGATGGTACTCATATTCTGCTGCCATATCTCAATGAACCATCTGCGTGTATCTGAAATTCTGGTCTCTTTTCTGCTAATGCCATGTCCCTGATCCGCTGAAGCTTTGCATCTCCCGCCTTGATTCTGTCTACCAACGTCGACTGTATCTCCATGTTCATAAATGACGAGGTCAGCCCGGATAACACCACGTCTATTTCCATGTCGCGGATTTCCTGCTGCAATCTCCACTGCGTCGTAAGCGTCATAACTCCTGAAAGCCGACTCAAAGCATCGGGTACCATGTTAACCTTCCCAGGGTGATACTGAAGATCAATGTCGTAATCCGCCATGAGCTCGATCCATCTCTGTTGTCGCTGGTTCAGATCCTTCTGCGTGAAGATGTATGTCAAGCTCTTATGATCCGTATATACCTTCACGCGCTCCCCAGGTAGAAAGTGCCTCCAGATCTTCAAGACGAATATTACGGCCGCCAACTCAAGATCATGAATGGGGGTAATTCTTCTCATGATTCTTCAATTGCCTTGATGCATATGCAACAACGCGTCCTTGCTGATGAAACACACACCCAAGACCTTTGCCAGACGCGTCACAAAACACTTCAAAATCTCCCATGCAATCTGGAATGACCAATATCGGCGCTGTCGTCAACCCCTTCTTCAATTCTTAAAAGGCATCGTTACACGCCCTCGACCAAACCTACTCACGTTATCACCTAGGGCTAGGGTTTTGTGCTCACAGCCGCCACCAATATCCTTCCCTGAGTTAACCCTTTCCCTCTCGCTCTCAACTCTCTTTCCCCTCACTTCAGCACCGGAGACCCGACCCTCGTCCGCCCTCGCCCGCCAGCAGCCCCGTCGGAGAGCCTCTCCCCGGCCTGCTCTCTCCACCGGTGAAGACATCCGGCGGGTGTCATCTTCGAGCGACGCACAGCAGCAGCAGCTGCTGCGTTTTCCGGCGTCGTCTCGGCAGCCAAGCGCCACCGGCGACCTCCCCAGGTCACGGCATGCCCCTCCCCAGGCCGGAACATCCCATCGACACCCTCCCCAGGCTGGCCAGCGCAACAACCGACGTTCCAGCGACGTTGTGTCGACGTTTTGCCTCCGTTGCTCGCTGTTTTGGCCCCCCTTGGCCATTGTCTCTCCTTGCTCGCTGTTCAACGGCCTCTCGATGCCGCTAACGCTTCCTACGGACTGTTACCGTGCTCCCCTTCGTTGTCCGCTCTTTCCGTAGCCGTTGGACGCCTTTACGACACCCCTCGCTCGCGGATCCGCCCGTGCTCACTGTTTCGCCTTCCTAAATCGCTGCCCTCCTCGCCTTCATTGCCGTAGATCTGCCGTTGCCGCAAGGAGACATTTTGTTGCCGTGCCGTTCAGATCTGTCACCGTTCAGACTCTACTTTCATTCTACGTCAAGCGTCGGAGAGGTTGGTTTTCCCTAACACGTAGCGAACCCACACCGTAGCTCATCAAAACCTAAATAAAAATCAGCAACTTAAATTAACAAAAGTTAATTTCAGCGTCTCTATACTTTTATTATTGCAATCACTCATATTATATTATTCCGCTTCAAGTTATTGATTTATGATTGTGAAAGATTCAAATTGATAACTCTCTTTGATATTTTGTTTGATTGTTTTAAAGACACTATTCATCCCACTCTAGTGTTAACTTTACCCATCCCACAGGTGTGACCTAATAATTAGTATCAGAGCTGGTTTGAAGGATTTCATCCACAACCAATAGTTCGTAATTCTTCAAGGCCACTCCACAATAAGGCCATCGTTATTTGATGGTTCCAATTGGAAGAGAAGAAAAATGATATATTTTTGTGTTTGCGAATGTCTTTTTTGGGTTGCTTGTCTCTACACTTTTATTAGTACATCACTCATATTATTTTATTATGCTGCAAGTTATTGAGTTTTGGTTGTGAAAGATTCAAATTGAAAACTCTCTTTGGTATCTTGTTCGATTGTTTTTTAAGATGCTATTCACCCTCTCCTTTAATGTCCATTTTGCACACCCCCAAATGGGACCCAACACGTACTTGAGTCTTTGCGCAGTGAATTGGGTCTATGCATTTTTAGTTGAAAAATCTTCTTGAACCTTTCTGATGCTCCCACATGGGAAGGGCATGTCAATATGTTTGTGCTAAGCTTAGTTGGTAAATCATCTCCACTTGATGAATCCTCAACCAAAGCATAAAAAGAACGTCAGGGATAACGAAGCTAACTATAATCTAACTTTTTAGTCTAAATGCTAAGATGCATAAATTGTTTTAATTTTTTTGGGAGAATTACCAAGGCTGTCTTTGACCTCACATGAACTATCCCAATGACTTTACCAATCTTCGGCGCCAAGGAATGAATGTGCGTTTCATGAAAAGAGAATCCATCATGCACAAGAGGTGATGCAGCTCAAACTCCATATAGCTGCCAGAGTAGTTTAACAAGAGTTACTATTATTGCTAGCATCCATTAGAGAGATCTCAGGCAGGATGTATGAGATATATCTAACATGATAGGTTACTTGGCATTTTGTTCTAGCACAATAGCTGATGCAGTCATATCCTGTGACATGCACAAACCACATCATCGTAGGATAGATGGTTCAGAGGCTGTTGTGCTGAGAAATGCTTTTCTGACAACAGAGAATTTACATTTCTTCATCCCAATCAATTAACCATGAGAAAAAATTAATTAGGGTGGGTGTTCTTCGGGAACTTGATATTTAAAATTAATGAGTAGAATTTGTATATGCAATGGGCATTCATTGCTATTCTCTGTGCTGATTAAATTTTTGTTACATGTGACTGTTGTTCATACTGAAATCATGGAAACTAACTAGCTTATTATTATTTTATGTAGAACTAGGTCTCTAACTAGTTATTACATGATTTACATCCTAATGTGGTGAAAGTACCTTTTGTTTTTAACTCTGTAGCTTAATCAGTGTGCCATGGTTCAAAATTTATTTATTTGTCAAATTATTTTTCCTATACATAATGTTTCTATTATGCTGATTTTGTTTTAAGTAATGGGTATAATTACTTATTCATATGATATGTCTGCCGTTTCCAAATAAATTTTTGATATAATTATAGTACTAATGAGCCCAACAGTTATTTTAACCAATGATGTACCTTTTTCTTTAATAAAGTTACATTATTTTTCATGTTTAATGTGTAAATTGAATGCAGTTACCATCTAGCTGAGAAGAAGATCCCTTCTGTCCATGATTGTACAATGGGTTTAAAGCTTGAACAGTTTATATTTGATGCTTTTGCATATTCTCCTTCAACAGCTCTTTTTGAGGTTTGTTCCTTGCACATCTTGCAATACTGCTACCACATAGTAGCTATTTTTCATGTCAATTGTCCACTGTGTCTTTCTATTATTATTTCCTGCATTAATCAATACCTCTGCTATTGCCTTTGTGCGAAAAAATAAAATAGGATAGTAAAAGTAACGATGAAGGAACATGCAAATCGAGGGAAATTTTTATTGCATTGTGAATTGAAAATTAAAATGACAGGTGTTGCGTGAGGAGGAGTTTGCGCCGGTTAAGAATGCAAATGGAGCGAGTTATGACACTCCTGACAGTGCTCGGCTAATGCTTCTCCGTCTTCATAGTCGATGGGTGGTCGCAGCTGGTGGCTTCTTGACACATTCTGTGCCATTATATTTAACAGGTAGACTTCTCGGCCATCATCCGCTATATTTGTGGTTCTTTGATACATATGTTGGCATTGGTTCTCATACTCGACTATTAGGAAAAATAACTAGGGCCGACCTTTCCCAAAACGACATATGTACGAGTATGCATGATGCAAAAGATACATATTTGAAGTAGGAAGTAAAAACAAATGATGTAAGAGTTGTAGTTTTTCAAAGGAACCTCAGAACGCTCATCATCTTGAGACGGTCCCCTTAGACACGACAAAGATAATTATCGACCAGCCATTACCCCTGCAGTTATCCGAAAAAGAAGTGATGAACCATGTATTGATCATCTGTTAGGATTCAATTCGAGATCCTCCCATTACAAAATTAATGCCACGTTATTCACAATGAAATTTGACATAATGGACCATTAGCCATCAGAAAAGAGGTAATGGCCATTGTATTAGATGTGTTATGGCAGGGTTCTATATGAGATTCTCCCATTACAAAGTTAATGATAAGGGATGAACACTGAAATTTGACATATTTATTGATTTACTGTTTTAACTGACCAATGGAGGATCAAAAATCTGAAGGTTTACTGTAGAGAATCTAATGAAATGTATGGTTGAGAAGCACAACTCATCTAGACAGCATGTCATCAATCCAACCCTCTGTTTCTTGGATACGAGTACGTGTATCCCCATATGAGGTGAAGCATTCTCCCAACTCCTAGATGAAGGATGTGATGGAGCAGTTTATGTGTACGCATGCTTACAAACATAATGTATAAATACAATAGCAAGGAATTAGCAACCTTCATAAGAAGCTGATCCACAAAATTATACAGAAAGGCAAGACACCAACATGGAATCAGAATCCATTCAAGAAATGAGAATTGAAACATCCACATGTCAGAAAGACAAAAACTCCATTTGCTGATGAAACCTTAACGGCCTTGCAATTTATTACCATGTATGTTCCTTAAAACATGAAAGATGTGTTCCAAGTCCTAGGTAATGAATGTACAATCGTGGTAAAATGACAATGAACAAATATACAGGGATAAGATTCTTTGAAGTTTGGCTCGTGGTTTGTCAGACTATTCCGTCGGATATTTAGATTATTTGGGAAGAAAAATCCAAAGAATAATAGTAAGACTAGCACTAGTACCAGTGTCGTCAGGCGTCCGGCACTGATACCTCACCCTTGAGAAAGGATCAGGTGACCTGGATTCCCTGTTATTGCAAATGCCTGCAGACTTCAAAACATAATTGGAGAGTATTGTGATAATAACATACTTGGCACTTCTGTACCTGTGCTGATAACCAAGAATCAGATTTACCTGCTAGTACTACAATCTAAAACACGTCTTCATCACAGGTGTGGAAATATCCCCTCTTTGTTCGTACGGTGGAGAAAACCTGGAAGCTATATGCCGTGGAAGAACATTTCATGCACCAAGTGAAATTACCATCTGATTCCTTGGAATTCCTTTGATACAATATCTTATCCGGCTGCTATATATCCATGGACTGGATGCAGTTTTTGGTTTCTCTTCAATGTGTGCATGTATTGATTGTTCTTACAGAATCCCTTTGTGACCTTTTACAGAGGGAGTTGAAAATATTGTGTTGATAATTAGAACCAAATGTCAGCTCCCTTTGTTTTCCTTTCTTTCATTTATTTATTTATGCGTGCATGCTTGTGCAACTTCAATGTATTATGTGATTACTACACACAAAAGTATTACAAAGACACAAACTTTGCGGTTTATATTTTTGTTCTCATGCTGTTTGTTTTCTCTGGAAACTAATGAAATTTAAACCAAAAGAGTTGCCGCCTGTTGCCAGGAATGATTTCATTGATGAACTACTTTGCTTCTACGAAATCATTGAAAGCATTGATTTGCAACCTAAGCTTATGCCCCTCTTGTTTTAACCGAACCGGGCTATGTCAGACACGAACCGGGCTTGACCCACGGTAGGAGGGAAGGGACATGCCACGTCAGGTATGACAATGGGGTCCACATGAGGGCCCACCACAGTGGCGTGCCTTCAAATAGAAATCAAATAAGGGAATTGCTATTGGCACATACTCTTTTGCTGAGTTTACATACCACTTATTTACAAGTTTGCCATTCAAAATATTTGCTCAGTTCACATACCACCTATTTACAAGTTTGCCATGCACCCTCTCTGTGGCGGTGGTCTCCAGCTCCGGTGCCTGCGTAAGCTGCTAAGAAAGCGGCCGACGTCATCGGTGACGGCAGCGGGGAAGAGGCTTGGGAGGAGGGTGGATCGGGTGGGATGAGCACAGGAAAGAAGGCCGGGATCGCAATCGGAGTGGTGGCTGCAGCGGCCGTCGTTGGGCTGGGCGCGTATGAAAGATGTTCCTTCGAACCTGAGTCATCGGCGTTCCCCGACCATCATTAGTTGATGACCGCCATTAAAATCACCCCTTAAAGTTCGGTTATAATCAAAGAAACACCACGCTGATGATTGCCACCACTCAAATGTTGTGTTCTGACTGTTTCTTCCACGATTGAACACGCCAATTTTTTAATCTTCATAATTTAATGAATCAGTGTGTTGATACATCAGGTTGTGGTGGTCGACCATGAAGCAAACACTTACAATTATGAGGTGATCAAGAAAGCAGATGCCATGGTAAATCCAGGCCTCGTTGATAATACTGCAAAGGAAGCTACAGCATTATTTTCACGGTGGAATCAACTGGCCCTATCAAGGCGAATCAACTAGTGATCAATGCGATAGAGGTCTTGAGGCAAAAGCTAGATGCAGTTCGCCTTCAAGATTCGGAGGAGAATGACTTTGGCAAACTGAGCGCGATGAACCACCGCAATCCAGCCCAGTCCAACGACGACCGCCGCAGCCACCACTCCTATCGCGATCCCGACCTTTCCGGTGCTCATCCCACCCGATCCACCCTCCTCCCGAGCCTCCTCCCCGCTGCCGTCACCGATGATGTTGGCCGCTTTCTTATCAGCGTACGCCGGTGCCGGACCTGGGGACCACCGCCACTGAGAGGGTGCAGGGCAAACTTGTAAAAAAGTGGTATGTGAAGTCAGCAAATATTTTGAATGGCAAACTTGTAAATAGATGGTCTGTAAACTCAGCAAAAAGGTATGTGCCAATAGCAATTCCCATCAAATAAAATAGGAAGGGACAGCCATCCAAACAATAGCGGTAGGCCAACAAATCTGACCTCATTTTCAACTGATCTTCTGGTGGTGTGACCAACCCAGCCACCCTTTTTCAACGATGCTTTTAGTGGTTGCTGCTGCGTTGGATCCTTCCATTTCCTCTCTAATTTTATTCATCTCCAACATGTTATAATTTGATCGACGGATGAGACTAGACCTCTTCTTGAATACCATTCGTCAACACGTTAAAGCTTAAACGTCAATGGAAATTGCCTATATGGTACTTCTTTTTTATTTAAAAAAAATAAACATTTTGCAAACAAAATCTTGTTCACGTGGAGCGCATGGGCACACCCTCATCATCAGTTGTTTATTATAATCCAAAATAATCCCATGATCAGAATGCTTTAATCCATAGCTAGCACCTTAATTACCATCACCGGTTGGATGTGTATGCAGCCTTCATCACCACTTAAAAAGATGGCAATCAGTGGCATTGGTTAAAGAACGAAAGTGAAGGGAAATGTGATCCTCAACTATTGCGTTTGGGTGAGTGCTTGGCATGTGTAAGCCATTTGGCTATTGATTTACGAAAGCCCCTTTTACGATTGAAATATTGTGTGGTTCTTTTTAAACATCTTAATATTTGAAAATTAAAGTTAATTATCGAAAAAAAAATTCAGTAATTTTCTTACAAAACAACCATCGGTCGTCTTTCTGTTGCTTAGGCCGTCACCTTTCTGTTGCTTAGATCGTCAGAGAACTTTTTTTAAGGAACACGCGTTTTGCATTTGATTTTTATACTGGGAACATAAAATAAATTAGAAACAAATGCATAGGATTTGAATGAGACTTGTTTCTCATGCATTAAACTAAGGGAGTTAGCTTTGCGCACCGTCCGTTTTACTCCCGCGGATAACCACTTACTTACAGGTTTGTCATTTGCTCCTGTGCACATGCTATTTATTGACAAGTTTGCCACTCAAATTTACTTACCGTGAACAATCATTCAAAAATTCCAAACCTGCCTCTGGGTGTGCGCGGTGAGTAAAACGACCACGACTGTCGGCGAAGGTGATGCTGCCCCCTCCTCCAACCTCCCCAGCATCATCTTCCTCTTTCCAATCTCTATCCGCCACCCCCACCTCATCCGTTGCCCCCCTCCTCCGCCCTCCCAGCCCCTCCGTCACACAAGCCCCCTCCTCTGCCTCATCCTTCGACCTTCCCCATCCCGTCGCCTCCGCCACCTCTCCTCTGCCCTCCCAGCCCCTCCGCCATGCCCACCCCCTCCACCGTCCCATCCTTCGACCTTTCCAACTCTGTCACGTCCGCTGCCCCTCATTTGACATCCCCATTCCAGTCCTAGCAGCCTCCCCCGCCCCATCTTCCTCATCCACACTGTCCATTTCAAACCCTAAAACCCCTTCAATGGAGACGGTGAAACGCGACGGTAAAAGACGATAAAACTTGAATGTCAAACTTGTAAATAGTAGTTGTGCGCGCGAATAAAACTGCCGGTGCAAGTAGCAACTCCCTTAAACCAATTTCGACCTTTTTTAGTCATTAATTAAATAACTCACTTGTCAACCGGCCGTTACCTAATACCAAACATATAACGACCTAATTAGCCCTAATTAAACCTTAGTCCAACCAAACCCAAGGGCATTATCGTAAATCTAACCACAACTAGCTGTATGCTTTTTAGTTAATATTAATCATTAACAATAATAAAATATTTTCCTCTATTTTTATTTAATCCCCATTCGTTCTCCCTCTCTCGGTCCTCCCTAGATTTCTCCCTCGGTCCTCTTCAATTTCTCAATTTCATGGCTCCGATTCTAAGAGACGTCCAATTGACATCCATCTCCCCTCGCTCGGATGATCTCGAGGACGTCCGCCTGCTCGATTCGTTCCATGAAGAGCAGCACGATGATGAAGAAAAAGAGGAGGAAGAGAGGGAGCAGAGATTTAGGAAAATCGAGGTGAAGATAACGGGGATGACTTGCTCGGCCTGCTCGAATTCCGTCGAATCGGCTGTCAACGCCGTCAGAGGGGTCGTCACGGCCTCCGTCTCTCTCTTGCAGAACAAGGCGTGTGTGGCTTTCGATCCTAATTTGGCCAAGGTGAGATGGTGTTCTTAAATTTTTTTGCTAAAATTGGGTTTTGGTTGATGTCATGTTGTGATTCTTGTAAGAAGTTGGATTTTTTCGATGGGTAGTTGTAAGTTTTACAAAAGTCTACCTCGCTGAGGATTTTGAGGTGGGGGTTTAATTAAGAGATTTTGCTCTTTCTGTTTTTCTTTTTATTTTGGTGTAATTAGCTCTACTAGCAAGTAATATTAGCTTGAATTATAGCATTTATAGTAGGAAATCTGTTTTCATCGGGGTTTAGCAGGGTTTATCGTAATTCTAGTTTAATTTATTGTTGATATCTACTCAAGGAATCGAGGGCAGCGTATTTGCAGATGCTATCATAGCTTGATTGTAGAGTAGCTTGAATTCTTATTTGTGTGTGAGTGTGAGAACGAACTGTTGATATGGGTTTAATTAATATCAATGTTGTAGTACAAATGCAAATAAGTTTTGTCAATTTAAGCTGCGAATGGAAATATGCTAGGTTGTTGTTTACCATTTTGGTAAATCTCCTTTGTGCACGAAATCTTCTGAAAATTTCCATTTCCCCCCTGTTGAATGAAACGATGCAAAAATTCCGTGGAATTATACCTTTTTAAACAAAATTCAGTTTTGTCCAACATTAACATTTACAATTAAATAAATCCATCAGCTGTAAGAATTTTGACTATATTCAGAACTGGTTATCTTACACAAAGTTTGAGAATATATATCTCTTGTTATACTCAAATACTTGACAATTGATACACTTGTTTCACCTCATCGTATAATTATAACATAATCCATTAATTAAAGTATACAATAATTACCTAAGAGTTTGTCATATTTTTGATGAAAAAATATGTAGTGCAAAAGGAAAATTAGTTCTCAATTCATTGTCCCCTTTTAATAATAAGCTTTTTTTGTATGTTTGATTTCCACTGGTCCGTTTCATTTGGATGGTTTATGCATATTTCGTATCTTGAAATGAAGACAATTCATCCTTATTGCAGTACATATGTTTCTTCAAAGTAAATAGTCCATCCTCACTAATTCTATTCTTTTGTTTGTTTGTTTGTTTAGTTTATTTTGATTAAGGAGCAATGGATGAAGTATCATGTCCTTAGTACTATTTTATCTGTACCTATGCAGGATGAAGACATAAAAGAAGCTATAGAAGATGCCGGTTTTGTAGCCGAGGTCCTCCCAGATTCTAATAAAACTCGAGCAGGATCAAAAAAACCATTGACGGGACAATTTAGGATAGGGGGTATGACTTGTGCTGCATGTGTCAACTCTGTTGAAGGCATTTTGTTAAAACTCCCTGGCGTTAAGAGAGCCACTGTTGCCTTGGCCACCTCATTAGGAGAAGTTGAATATGACCCATCATCAATTAGCAAAGAAGAAATTGTTAATGCCATCGAAGATGCTGGCTTTGATGCTTCATTCTTACAAAGCAATGAGGAGGACAAAATCTTTTTAAGGGTGGACGGATTGTACAGTGAAATGGATGTAGGACTTTTGCAAGGTATACTTAGGAAAATGAAAGGCATAAAGCATTTTGAGGTGCACAATACTCTTTCAGAAGTAGAGGTCATCTTTGACCCTGAAGCCACTGGATTAAGATCAGTCGTTGATGCCATTGAGAGCCAAAGTAGTGCTAAGTTCAAGGTGCATGTCCGAAATCCGTATGCCAGTGCAGCTTCAAATGATGCCGAAGAAGCCTCAAAAATGTTTCGGCTTTTCATTTCCAGTCTCGTCCTCAGTGTGAGTATGCCGTTGAGCTTTGCCATATAATTGCCAATGTGTTTCTTTCAAAACATACATACATGTTTATGGATTGAAAAAAGACGACTTTGATCCTGAACGTGGTAGCCAGATTTAGTACCACTGAATGGATAACTTGTCTTAATTGAATATGTATTAGGTATATATAAAATGAATCATGTAAGGTATTTGTTACTTTCAAAAACACAAAAGATGCTTTGGCAAACAATTACTACGGGAAATAATGGTATGAAAGAGATTCGTGTTTGATCTACTTACCAGTCTGAATCCATCCTGATACTGACAAGAACTAATACTATGTGATCAGATTCTCTATTATCAAAATCTGATTACCTGATTCCTTTTTTTAATGCATCAGGACCAACTACTAGTGGACCAACTACTAGTACATGATTTAAGTAACGCTTTTGTTCTTTTCAATGTAGTTACGTTGTTTTAATCATTCTTTTACATGACTATGCAACAGGTTCCTGTCTTTCTCATACGTCTTCCTTTCATAAATTCGTTTCTACTCCAACATTATGGACTGTTTAAGATCAGTGACCTGTTGAAGCTGGTTCTAGTGAGTATTGTTCAGTTTGTAATTGGCAAACGATTCTATGTAGCAGCTTACAGAGCATTGCGGAATGGATCGACAAACATGGATGTTTTGGTTGCATTGGGAACTTCAGCTTCTTACTTCTATTCTGTCTGTGCCCTAGTATATGGTGGAATTACTGGGTTTTCATCTCCGACTTATTTTGAGACGAGTTCCATGTTAATCACATTTGTTTTGTTCGGGAAGTATCTGGAAGTTGTTGCAAAAGGGAAGACATCTGATGCCATTAAGAAGCTAGTGGAACTTGCCCCTGCAACTGCTCTTTTGGTGGTGAAAGATGCAGGTATATTTCCTTGCTGTAGCTGCAAGCATTTTTCTAAATATTGCTTGCTGAGTGTATTTGAGCCAAGAAGCTGGCACTAGAAGATAAATAGTTGGCAACCCAAATTTATTTAAAGGATTATATCTAAATACAACTAAGCGTAAATTGCAGAAACCATCTCCTATATATTGCAACAGTAGTACTAATACCCTTGATGACTAGCGGAAACTATCCATGATATGTTGGCATATGGGGTACTAAAGTCACTGCTCAGGGGTAGGTTTTGCTAATTTCTTAGATTAGGAGGTATTAGTATTCCTATGCCAGTAGAACATGGGTGGTTGCAGCAATTTACCATTACAATTAAATGTCATGTAGATTTCTGACATATTTACGATTCTGTTCAAATGGTTAATAATTTTGAAGAATCGTATGTTATTACGATGGCTATAAAAATTGAGAATATATACCAAAAATTAGAGGAGAGGATATGTTTATTCACGTAAACCGTGTAATGATTTGATTTGAGTCTAGCTTGTTTTCCCCTATTTTTGTTCAAATCACAATTAGTATGTGTGAATTTGAAGTTTAATGGCATAAATATACTGTTTCCCTCAAGGCACACAGCTTCACTCAGACACCTTTCTCATCATATTTCTAATTTAATGTGTATGCATTTCTAGCTATAATGATTTTTTATATTGCTGACATGCTTAACGGATTGATAAACACCTCACTTTGCTCGCTCTCCTGGTCCCTACTAACTATGATTTGTTGCTTTGGTATATTGAACTCCAGAAGGAAGGCATATAATGGAGAGAGAGATCGATGCACTCTTAATTCAGCCAGGTGATGTATTAAAAGTACTTCCTGGTTCCAAGGTTCCTTCTGATGGCATGGTAGTCTGGGGTTCAAGTTATGTAGATGAGAGTATGGTAACTGGTGAATCTGTACCGATTCCAAAGGAAGTATCTTCCCCCGTTATTGGAGGTACAATGAACTTGCATGGTGCGCTTCATATACAGGCAACCAAGGTGGGCTCTAATACAGTTTTGAGCCAGATTATTTCTCTAGTTGAGACAGCCCAGATGTCTAAAGCACCTATTCAGAAATTTGCAGATTATGTAAGCATCTGTCATCCCCATTTGGTTTGGGTTGACTTCTGCTTAATTAATGCTTCATTTCCTTCTTTAATCTTTTCTATAGCGTTTATCTGAGACTCTGAGATCTCAAAAACTTTCTATTGCTATGTCATCAATTAGCTTTAAATTATTGAGTGAAATATTGGATATAGTTTTAAGGCCAGCCAGGTTATGCTTATGAAATATGCTGACCTATAACTTATAAAAACGTATCACACATAAGGATTTTTTTTTTGGAAATATCAAATATGAGTGAAGGTTATAGGATTCCTTGGTAAGTTGATACAGGCTTTACATTTTTTGTTGTTGAAATTCTTTAACCTGCAACTGTCGAGTGATTATGAGTCATTGCTTGCTTTTTATTCCGAGTATCTTTCGTGATAAATTGACAGAGTCATAATGCATACTAAACTTAAATCGTAGAGGAACATGTAATTTCTTTGGGTTTCTCCTTTAGCCCTCTTGTATATGTGGATCCTCCCATATTGGCTTACTGCATGGGTTTCTCCTGTAGAGTTGATTTATGTCATCCATGTATGACATATTTGCTTAATTTTCTTGGTTCCAGAATATAATGCTAACAGGAGACATGAAAACTGTTATAATTCTGACGACGATCTATGGTTGCCATTAACAGGTTGCCAGCATCTTTGTTCCCACTGTGGTCCTCCTGTCACTATTAACTTTCATGGCATGGTAAGTTTACATTTGAGAAAGTTACATTGTCTTAACTTGTTGGGTTTGACAGTAATTATTTCCTTCTACTTTCTCCAGGTACCTGTGTGGTTCATTTGGAGCATACCCATCCACCTGGATTTCAGATAATGGCAATTGTTTCGTCTTCTCCCTTATGTTCTCAATATCGGTTGTAGTTATAGCTTGTCCGTGTGCTCTTGGCCTGGCCACCCCGACTGCTGTGATGGTGGCAACTGGGGTTGGTGCCAGCCATGGAGTCCTGATCAAAGGTGGTGATGCTCTTGAAAGAGCTCAGAGTGTTCAATATGTGATATTTGATAAGACTGGCACCCTTACACAGGGAAAGGCCTCAGTCACATCTGCAAGGGTCTTTTCAGAAATGGAACTAGGAGATTTCCTGACATTGGTGGCATCGGCAGAGGTGAGCTAAACGGATTTTAATTCAGTACCGTGATATCTCTGAGATGCACTGGACGTAGTATGCCACTCATATCGTTCATGACGATAACCAAGTTGTATCTTTTGGTGTAGTTTAGGCTAGCAGTGAACATCCTCTTGGAAGAGCCATCGTAGAATATGCGTATCACTATCATTTTTTCGGGAAGATTGAAGATTCCACGAAGCAGAAGAAAGAAGAAATATTGGCTGAATGGCTTGTTGAAGCATCGGACTTCAGATCTTTGCCTGGAAAGGGAGTGCAGTGCTTCATCAATGGGAGAAGTGTTTTGGTGAGTTCCCTCTCGAATTGGAAAGTATGCGTGCTGTTGTCATCAATCATAATTTGAAACATCTATTATTATTATTGACAGGTTGGAAACCGAAGGCTGTTGATGGAAAATGGAATTATAATTCCGTCTGAAGCTGAGAATTTTCTCACGGAGTTGGAAAACAATGCGAAGACTGGGATTCTAGTGGCTTATGATGGCAGTTTCATTGGGTTATTTGGGGTCGCAGATCCACTGAAGAGGGAGGCGGCGGTCGTGGTTGAAGGCTTGAAGAAGATGGGGGTAAAGCCCATTATGGTGACAGGCGATAATTGGAGGACGGCGCATGCTGTTGCAAAGGAGGTTAGCCTCTTCTTATTTCTTCTTCATTGTTAGGCTATATATTCGAAATTAAACCTATATTTGAACTGTTTTCTATTGCCTGTACAGATTGCGGACGTTAAGCGCTTGCTTAGGTTTGGTGTTCATCAATTAGACAACTGAAAATGATTTAGAATATTGATGGCAGGTTGGCATTGAAGATGTGAGGGCTGAGGTAATGCCGGCGGGGAAAGCTGATGTGATCCGGTCTCTTCAAAAGGATGGAAGCGTCGTTGCAATGGTCGGAGACGGCATCAACGACTCTCCCGCCCTCGCCGCCGCAGATGTTGGCATGGCCATTGGGGCCGGCACCGACATCGCCATTGAAGCCGCAGACTACGTCCTCATGAGGAACAGCTTGGAAGACGTGATCACGGCCATTGATCTCTCCAGGAAGACGTTTTCCCGGATACGTTGGAACTATTTCTTTGCCATGGCTTACAACGTGATCGCCATCCCGGTGGCCGCCGGGGTCCTCTTCCCCTTCACGAGGCTGAAGATGCCGCCGTGGCTGGCCGGCGCCTGCATGGCCTTCTCGTCGGTGAGCGTGGTGTGTTCTTCACTGCTGTTGAGGAGGTACAGGAGGCCGAGGCTGACCACGATACTTGAAATTACTGTAGAGTGATGTAACTATGAGACTAATTTTTTTAATGAAGAAAATGAAATGCAAATTGGTGTCGCGAGTTAACTTTTCTCTTGTTCATAATTCTCAAACATCAAACGAGAAGAGAGATTCACTGACAGATCTCATAGGATCAACACAAGGCAGGGATCCCACTTTATTTTTAAGAACCATAGCTTTAGGTGAACATATTACAAGACAAGATGGACATTATATGTTAAACACGGTGCTTTGCATATTGAACAGATGGTCGACATTCTAGCATCTTTTGTTGCAAATGCAGCGGCGGCGGAGGCCGTGGCAGTCGCCGCCGGCATAGCCGTCGCTGACGCAGACCTCCGCACAGTTACGGTCGCTGATGCAGATGCCATGGAATCCGCGGCTGGGGACGCGGCAGATCGCGGCTTCAGCCACAGGCACCACGTTCCCTGTGAACAACAATGGGGTCAAGAAACTTGCATTACAAAATGTTAAGATAGTAGCAGCTTGTTATTGATTAGCTACAGATGAGGTATGTATGAAGATGATGAAAGGGAGAAGGGGTGATTACTGGAAGCGAAGAGGCAAAGGACGAGGAGGAGGAGTGAGCACAGGGTTGCCTTGTTGAGGTCCATTTTCACAATAATTAATTGTCTCAAATCAGTACTTGAGACTGGGAGGATTGCGATGGAGCGAGAGAGTCAAGTTGGGGGTGTATTTATAGGACAAGGATGAGTGCATGGGGTTGTTGAAGGTGGCAAGAGAGTGCTGGCACGTGGCCCTCCACGCGTAGATCCCATGCAGCATGTTTCATTGCCACGTGCCAGCTTCCTGCTTCCTCAATTCCTTCTAACATCTTCTTCTAACAACTTCGTCCTCAATTCCAAACTTTAATGCAAGAAGCACAGCAACATTCGAAGGGCGGGGAAATGAGATCAGCGAAGTAAACCCATCGGCTGGATCTGCTTCCCCCTCGCTGCAGCCGTTCGTTCCTGGAATTAATTGTAGTGAAGTAATACGAGCCGTTAAGTTTCAAGACACGTGGGACCCGCAACCGCTGAAGTTCATTCCCGACGGATTCAGCGGCATTGCGCGGAAATCGACGGTGGCAACTGAGCTTGGTGACGACAGGCGGTTGTAACTGTTTGTAATTGTCTTGGATCAAGAAGATCCCAGGAAGTGCAATGAAATTGCTATATATGTTGAAATTCAATACAAAGAACCCTGCAACATCAGCGATTGTAGAATCATTGGGAAAGGATGATGGCTAAGCAGGCGGGACATGAAGGCCGATGTAGCTGACCTCATGAACCAGTTCTCAACCCAATTTTGCAACATCAGCGCTCAAGAAGCTTCCCATTGTGGGCAATCCAGGAGCTGATCCAAGAAGACTCATCCAAAGGATGTATTCTTCGTAACCCATCCTAGATTCTAATAGTAACAGGCGAGTTTGTAGTGGTGAAGCAAGCAGTTTGCGAGAATTTTATCCATTGGGACTCCGGCCTGATACACCCTCCCACCCAAAAATTATACAAATGGTGAAGATGTCTCATGTGACACCTTTGTCCGAGTCAAACTTTTTGTGCTTCACCCCCTTGTCCAAAGTCCATCATCACATCTGTTACGACTAATGTCAGCGAGCCCAAAGCACAACGGCCCACGGCCCAATCTCAAAGGAGAAGCCCGCTAGAGAAGACGGGCCCTCCCAAAGGAGGCCCACGGACGGAGCGGAAGGCCCAACCACCTCGCCCTCGGGTACACCCGACCGGCCCCCATACGGCCGGATTAACCGCTCCCCCTGAATCCGCGATCCCATGATGGCCATTAACGACCCGTTAATGGGCCACCTCACCACGTCGCACGAATGTGAGGAGGCGGAGGCGGATCGTGGGGACGTGAGAGGAGGCAGGACGTGGGGCAATCAGGAAGAACCCTATAAGGGGAAGGCCAGGACGACGAAGCGGAGGGGAAAACTCAGTTAACCCACACAGAGGTACCCCATTAACGACCTAGGCTTTCGCCACTCCATTTCCTCCCTCCACCAATACTCGCGCCGCCTGGGTTGATGCTCCGGCTTCTTCACAAGCCGGATCTCCCCCGCCGAGTATCCTTTCAGACCCTGATCTGACTTAGGCATCGGAGGGGCTTTGGCCGGAACCTAGGTCCGGCCTCCCTGACGAGTTTCTTCATCTGTCCAGGAAGGAGACATCCGAGACGCAGAGGCTACCCCTCGGCGTCGGTCGGCCATCACCGACGCAGTCGCCAGGAGGACGACTGATCAAGCACCGACTCAATCGCAAGGCGCCGAGGCTACCCCTCGACGCGGATACAACCGAGGCCGAGCCCGACCCGACCGAGGCCGAGCGCGACTCACCGAGCCGAGGCTTCCCCTCAGCTCTCCCACGCCGAGTACAAGCGGGCTCGGCGAACCCAAGGGACCCCCAAACCGGCCCCTTGACCACGTTGACCTCACATCTGGCGGTCAACGAGCAGTGGCGAGAAAACACCCGTAAACATCTGGCGCCGTCTGTGGGAACGTAAACAACGCCCACATAAAACAACCACACCGATAATGACAAGGCTCCGCCGCAAGTGACGGAGAAAAGGCGCGGCCCCGGTGGAGGGCACAGACCCACCCCGTGGCGAGCGAGGCAAGGCCACACCTTCCATACACGCGAACCGGACGGCGAGCGTGGGTCGAGCAGAGGACAGTGTTGAGGGAACCGGCGGCCGTCCAGTGGCTTCCCGGGGCAGTAGGATGGACAGAACACGGGAAAAGCCGGGATCGGGTGAAGCGCCGGTGGTGTCCCTGATCGTGGATACCTCCGTGGTGCGACGGCTACTGGTCGACACCGGCAGCTCGTGCGACATCCTCTTTACCACGACTTTAGAAAGGATGGGGCTGCGCGACGAAGACTTGGAGCCATGCACAGGGCCCATGGTCGGCTTCACAGGACATTTTGCACCTATCATCGGGGCGATCCACCTCCTGGTCACGCTAGGGAGAGCGCCCGATTCGGTGACACTGACGGTGGAATTCATTGTGCTGAAAGTCGGCTCGGCGTACAATGGCATCATCGGTCGCCCCCTCCTCAACGCTATCGATGCGGTGGTCTCGACGCTCCACCGGACAATCAGGTTTCAGACCCCGAAGGGGGTCGGGCAAGTTAATGGCGACACGAAGGGAGAGAAGATCTGCTATCACTTGGCAGACGAGAAGGTCGTCGAGGCGCTGGGCGGTCCAATGGCCTCTCTCGACCTAAGGCACGGACCGATGCCCACCCCTGCAGAAGAACAAGATCCCCGTCACGAGCGTGGAAGGGAGATTCATCTCCATTGGGTCAGGGCTGGATCCTGACTCGAAGCGCAAGCTGGTCGAATGTTTGGAGGCTAACTTGGACGTCTTCGCGTGGTCGGCCGAGGATATGCCTGGCATTGATCTACGGGTGATAGTTCATCGTTTGAACGCCGACCCCAACTTCAGACCCGTCCGGCAGAAGAAGCGGAACCTGGGAGGTGAGAAGATGAAGGCGGCCTCTGATGAAGTAGAGCGACTCCTTGACGCCGGTTTCATCCGAGAGGTCTGGTACCCCAAATGGCTGTCTAACGTGGTAATGGTCAGAAAACCTAACGGGAAGTGGCGGATGTGTGTGGATTTTAGCGACCTCAACAAGGCATGTCCCAAGGACAGCTATCCACTGCCGCGGATTGACCATCTCGTGGACAGCGCCTCGGGATACGAGATGCTCAGCTTCATGGACGCCTACTCTGGGTACAACCAGGTCCAGATGGATCCTGATGACGAAGAGATGACGGCTTTCACAACGGACCGAGGTACCTTCTGCTACAAGAAGATGCCCTTCGGATTGAAGAACGCGGGGGCAACCTACCAAAGAATGGTCAACAAGGTGTTCGACTCACAGATAGGAAGAAACCTGGAGGTCTACGTCGACGACATGCTGGTGAAGTCGAAGGATCCTGCGGATCACATTGCCGACCTTAGGGAAACCTTTGAACGGCTGCGAAGGTACAATATTCGGCTCAATCCCGCGAAATGCACGTTCGGCGTGAGATCCGGCAAATTCCTGGGATTCATGATCACTAATCGCGGGATCGAGGCCAACCCCGACAAAATTGAGGCACTAATCAACTTGCGGGAGCCGACAACCATCAAGGAGTTGCAGAGGTTGAATGGCCGCATCGCTGCCCTCGGGCGATTTCTGTCCCGGTCGGTGGAAAGATCTCTCCCGTTCTTCAAGACTCTGAGGAAGGCAATCGCCGCGCCCGCCGACGAGAGGAAGACAATACAATGGGATGAGGACTGCTCCCGAGCCTTCGCCGATCTCAAAGAGTACATCCGCAGCCCACCACTCCTTTCCAAACCACGAGAGGGGGAATCGTTGAGCCTGTATCTAGCCTGCACGATGGAAGCTGTGAGCTCGGTACTGATTCGGGAAGACGATGAGGTACAGAGGCCGGTATACTACACCAGTCGCGTCTTGAAAGACGCTGAGGGGCGGTACACGCCGATGGAGAAGTTAGCGTATGCCCTCGTCCTCTCGGCCAGACGACTCCGACCCTACTTCCAGGCTCACACGATACTGGTCCTAACCGATTCCCAGTTGGAACAGAACCTCAAAAGGTTTGACCGAATGGGAAGGATGTTGAACTGGGGGGTCGAGTTGAGCGAATTCGACCTGCGATTCAAGCCCCGCACGGCCATCAAAGGACATGCACTGGCCGACTTCATCGCTGAGTGTACCATAGAAGAAAGAGCCTTTGCGCCAGGAGACGTCTCGGAAGCGGTAACGAACCAACCTTTGTACTTACTTACGACTAACATCAACTCGGCTAGCCACTCAGGCGATCAGGACACATGGATTATTCACGTGGACGGCTCGGCGACACAGGCTGGGAGTGGAGCCGGGATCACGATTCGGTCTCCCGAAGGGAACGTCGTCGATTACGCGCTTAGGTTCGAGTTCCCGGCCACCAACAATGTGGCCGAGTATGAGGCCGCAATAAACGGCTTAAAGCTAGCCCGAGAACTCGGAGCTGAGTGCGTACGACTCCTCAGTGACTCGAAGCTCATCGTTAACCAGCTACAAGGGAGCTACGGGGCACACGAAGGAACAATGCAGGACTACTTGGCCACGGCCAAGACTGAGATGTCCAAATTCAAAAGGGCCGAGACCTTTCACCTCCCGCGGTTGGAGAATGCCCGAGCAGACGCACTGTCCAAACTGGCTTCTTCCTCGCCCAGGGAGTTGGGTCGCACCGTCTACATAGAGAACCTCAGGAGCCCCAGCACGGAAGAGAAGGAGGTGATGGCGATTGACGGAGACCCCACCTGGATGGACCCGATCATCCGGTACCTCACCCTCGGGGAAACGCCGACCGATGTGGAGGAACGTCGAACCTTGGAGAGGAAGGCGCTCCGGTATGTAATGCACGAAGGAACCCTCTACAAAAGACGGTGGACAAAGACCGACATCCTCCCCTACCTTAAGTGCCTCGGCCCCCAGGAAGCTGACTACGTCATCAGGGAAGTGCAAGAGGGCACCTGTGGGAACCACCATGGAGGCACAACAATCGCCCAGAAGATCTTGCGGCAAGGGTACTACTGGCCGACCCTGGTGCGCGACGCGACAGAGTATGTCCAGAGGTGCCAGGAATGCCAAAGATTCGCCAGCACCGGGTCCATTCCCCCTTCAGAGCTCATCCCAATCGTCAGCCCAATACCTTTTGCAAAGTGGGGGCTCGATATCCTGGGACCGTTCACGACGGGCCGATGGCAAAGGAAGTACCTGATCATAGCCGTGGACTACTTCACCAAATGGATCGAAGTCGAACCTCTAGCCTCAATCACCTGGAAGAAGGCAAAGAGCTTCGTGTGGAACTCCATCATCTCCAGATTCGGAATCCCCCGTGCCATCGTCACCGACAATGGGAAACAATTCGACTCGGCTGGGTTTAAATACTTCTGCGCCGAGTGGAAGATCAAGTTACTCTTCGCCTCGGTGGCACATCCCCAGACCAACGGGATGGCCGAGGCCGCCAATAAATGCATCATATAGCCCCTCCGCAAGAAGGTAGAAGGCGCCGAAGGGAAGTGGCCTGAAGAACTCCCCGGGATACTCTGGTCTTATCGAACAACTCACAAACAGGCTACGGGCGAGACCCCATTCATGCTCACCTATGGCGCCGAAGCGGTAGTCCCGGTCGAGGTGGGCGAGGAGTCTCTCCGCATCCAACATTTCGACAAGGAAAGAAACGTCGAGGGATTGGAGCTCGGCTTGGAGCTCCTAGGTGAGCGGCGAGAGCAGGCCTTGGCCACCATCATCCGCCAGAAACAAAAGGTGGCGCGCTACTACAATTCCCGCGTCAAGGAGCGGAGTTTTCGCCAAGGGGACTTGGTCCTGAGAAAAGCGGTCTTCTGTCCAGAGGTCGCGCGCAAAGGGAAGCTGGCAGCCAAATGTGAAGGTCCCTATCGGGTGGTCGAAGTTCTAGGACCTGCCACCTACCGGCTGGCAACCCCGGAGGGAAAGGCCCTCACCCATTCCTAGAACGCCGAGCATCTGCGCAAGTATTACCAGTAAAAGTCTACGGGATCGCCCGCGAATGTAACTCCTTTTCCCTCATGTTCAATAAACTGATTTGATCCTACTTTTCTCTTATGGCCTGGCTGCGGAAAAGTATTACCATCATCTGGGATGGGCCAGCCTCTAGGCAAGGATATCCCTCCCTTCGAACGAAGCAAATCAAACCGATCGTAAGGCTGGGGGCAGCCCCACCCGCGGACCGGCGCACCGACCGACCGCGAGGCCAAAGGCAGCTCCCCAGACGGGTCGGTCGCGAGGATGAACTCAGAGGTCGGCCTCTGCGGCTAGTCGCAAGACATGGGGTCACTCCCCAGGCCAACTAGACAACTGAGCCAGGGGCAACCCCCCTGATGCGGCGGCACGATGTACCGAGCTGAGGGCAAATCCCTCGGCCCGTCGGCACGCCAACTAAGCCGGGGGCAACTCCCCCGCCATGGCTGCACGATTGACCGAGCCGAGGGCAAATCCCTCGGCCCGTCGGCACGCCAACTAAGCCAGGGGCAACTCCCCCGCCATGGCTGCACGATTGACCGAGCCGAGGGCAAATCCCTCGGCCCGTCGGCACGCCAACTAAGCCGGGGGCAACTCCCCCGCCATGGCTGCACGATTGACCGAGCCGAGGGCAAATCCCTCGGCCCGTCGGCACGCCAACTAAGCCGGGGGCAACCCCCCGCTACGGCTGCACGATTGACCGAGCCGAGGGCAAATCCCTCGGCCCGTCGGCACGCCAACTAAGCCGGGGGCAACTCCCCCGCCATGGCTGCATGATTGACCGAGCCGATGGCAAATCCCTCGGCCCGTCGGCACGCCAACTAAGATGGGGGCAACCCCCCGCTACGACTGCACGATTGACCGAGCCGAGGGCAAATCCCTCGGCCCGTCGGCACGCCAACTAAGCCGGGGGCAACCCCCCCCGCTACGGCTACACGATTAATCGAGCCGAGGGCAAATCCCTCGGCCCGTCGGCACGCCAACTAAGCCAGGGGTAACTCCCCCGATACGAATGCACGTTAGGCGAGCCGAGGGCAACTCCCTCGGCCCGAACAGCAGGAACACTGTCTCTACTCCGTCAGGAATTCCAAAGAAGGCTCGACCCCGAGGGAGGAGATAAGCCATTACAAGCAAGGAAAAGACGCTTTTACTCTCGGGAAGCACGAGGGGTTACACCAAAAAGCTCTGGTCCTGGAAAACTTAAGGACCAGGCGAGGGACCTAGGCGCTCCCACCCTCATCCTCTCGGGGGACCCCCTCAAGGCCATCGGCGGGAGAGGCATTGGACCGCACTGGGATCTCTTCCTCTTCATCTGAGTACGCTTGAAGTTCCTCGAGGTTGATCTCCGTGAGCGGGAATTTCTTTCGGACCTCGGCCAGACAACGGGCAAAGCCTTTCTAGAACGTTGAAGACGTGGCCTTAGTGACAAAGGAAAGGGCGTATTCCTTCACGGCATCCTGGGCGGCCTTGGCAAGTTCCACTTCCTCCAGCTCACGAACCCGACCCTCGAGAGCGGCCACCTGCCGTTGATGATCAGATCGGATCCTCTCGATCTCTCTCGATCTCGTGTCAAGCTGAGATAGGAAGGCTCTCTCCCGCTCTTCCGCCGCCTCCAGCAGGGCACTGAGTTCTTGGGCATCAGCCGTGATGAAAGGACCCGGATCGGCGACCGCCTCGGCCGCCGCATTAGGGGCCGCGGTGAGCGCGGCAATTCGCTCCTCGGCCTTGGACTTCTCGACCAAAGCTAAGGCTTTTTCCTGGTCCAACTTCTCCAAGGCAGAGGAAAGCTCGGCCACGCGAGATTCCAGGGACTTCACTAGTGCCTTGGACAAGTGGTCGGCCTCCACCACGACTTCCCGGGCACTAGGAACGGGTGCCGCGTTCGCCTTGGATAGAGCCACAAATTGGCGCCTCATCGAGAGGCCAACGGAGGATAGCTGCACGAAAGAGGCGGGAGTAAGGCGAAGATAGCAGCAAAAGACTGGGTTAGGGAAGAAAATCCACCTGTTGGCCCGCCTGCACCACGAAAGCGGCCAGACGATCGCCGCTAACCCCGTCCAAAGCAGCTCGGTCCGAGGCGAGACTGCCATTCTCAGCGACCCTCGTCGCCACACTGCAGCCGGAAAAGACCGACTCCCCCACTCCAACGGGGAAGCGAGGACGGGGAGGATCCTCCTCTCCCGGAGGCAAGTCTGTAGGGGAGGAGCGGAAGGCACCAAGATACCGCTCATATATATCGGGAAGAGGGCCCGGCCGCGGATAGGAGGGGTCAGCCCATGGCCAAACCTCCTTGGCCGAGGATGACTGATCACGGCAGTGGGGCAATGAGGCACTGACCTCCCCGACGGGGGTGCGGGTCCTCTTAGGGATGCCATGCTGGGAGGAAGAGGGGACTTTCCTCTTCAACTTCTCAACACCAGCCGCCGGACGATCAACACGTTGTTTCTTCCGGACCGCCAGCACATGATCTCCTCTCCGAGAGGCAGGATCCGAAACCCCAACTTGACGAGGGAGGGCAGAAGGACTGGGGGGAAAACCACCTGCACAGGAGAAAGTCATCAACAACCAACCCCACCGGCCGCAGAACGGTCGCCACCGAACACTACCTTCGGAGCAGCGAAGGGTAGCAAGACTCACCAGATGGCCACGTGGTCTTCCGTAGGTTGGGGTCGGAAAAGAGAACGGAGACTTTCCGATCGCCCGAGGGGATCGCCAACAGAGCCTCCACGCTCTCGAGTTCAGCCGCAGTCGGGTCACCCAGCTCCGGAGCCAGCATCACATCGGCGCTCCAGTAAGTCGGGAAATCCATATCCGACGGGCTGACGACGAAGAGGTACTCCCCCTTCCAGAGCTTGACGAAGCTCGGCAACCCCAGAATCAGGCTCTTCGAGGGCCGAGCGCTGATGTAAATCCAGGCCCCAGACTGGTGGCGGCTCAGTCGATAGAACTGGGAGAAGAGTTGGGGAGAGGGGACCACCCCCTTCTGAAGGCAAAGCACGGCAAACCCGATAACGAGCCCGATCGCATTGGGGCAGAACTGGCATAAGGCCACGCGATGAGCGCGCAGAAATTCAACAACGAAAGGATGAAGGGGGAACCAAAGCCCGAACCGGAAGCACACCTCGTACACCCCGACCGTCCTCGGACCCGGAAAACAAATCCGCTCGTCAGGCTCAGGGGCCCGGATATAGTAGGGGGGTAGAAGATAGCGGTCACGCAGCTCTCCGACGGAGGTGGCACAAAAGGAAGAAGGACATCCCAGAACCTCCGGAGGAACCACTGAGGGGTCATTCTCCTGACTACCAACCGCCGAGCCGGGGCTATCAGATGAGTCAAGGCGGACTGCATCCTCTGGACAACCCGGGCCGGGGCAGGAGAAGACGACATGACTGATGGAAATTGAATTCCACCCCAAGTGATTTTGATGATGAGCACACCAAACGAATGCTTAGTGTACTAACTACACTACACTTTAAGTATGCAGATTTTGTGAAGCTCTACTAATACTCCAAGAAGCACGCATCAATACTCCACGACAAAGACGAACATGACTAAACTCAAGTGATGAAGCTCAAAGCTCAAAACAGAACAAGAAGCTCAAAGAGAAGCTCACCTTCACTTCATCAAGTTGACTAAACTTCCGAAGACATGTTCAGAGTCTAGTGTGAGTGTGTCGTGTCTTTTAGGGTATTTGTCAAAGCCATATCAAATAGACAACACACACACACAAATGATTTCGAAATAATTTTTAACTATCTTCAAAATAGTTTTTCAAGAGCTTTTCTAGTCACTTCATAATTCTCGTAGTGAAACTCCACGCACCCTGGAGCTAACTACCCTTTTTGACTAGAACAACAGGAAAAACTCCTCTGGGAGTCGACTACCAAAAGTAGGGAGTCGACTACTTGTCAGGGATGAAAATTTCCTAGACTCCTCTGGGAGTCGACTACCTATAGGAGGGAGTCGACTACCTGCTGGAAATTTTCAGACGTTTTGAATTTGAATTTTAAAATCTTTTGAGCAATTTACTCCGAAATTTTTGGGACAAAGTCAAACGAAATTTGAAATTCAAATCTCAGTTTTTCCCTATAAATAGAGCTAAATTCTTTTGTGAAAAAAAAAACACAACATTGAAAATCAAAATTCGTAAAAGCTCTCGTGAATCAAAGTTCTCTAATTTTTCTCTCTAGCCAGTTTAATTTCAGTTTTGATCTTGCAATATTTTCTCATCTTTTTTTAAGATCATTTTCTATTGGCTAAATTGTTTTTCAAAATCCCTTCTATTATTTCTCTCTAATTTTATTTGAAGGATTTTTTGAAAAAGCTCTAGATCACAAAGAACTTATCTCGTATCTTTGTGTGATCTAGACTATCATTCTATTAAGCCACTACACAATTGTCTATCTTTTGATTGGCTATAGAATCGGGTGTATTTTCAATCTCTATCATTTATTGTAGAGTATTGAACAAATCTCTTATTGTGTTAATTGTTGGAACACTAGACAAGTCTAGTTGTTGCCAGTTGGAAAGTCCTCGGTTTGTGAGGCAAGGGTAAAACCCTAGACAAGTCTAGGTGTTGCGTTCGGAAATCCTGGTCAAGGCTAGGTCGTTGGAAATCCTAACAAGTGAAGTTAGGTGCTTGTATTTGCCAAGGAAGATAGTGGAAATCTCGTACCGGATTGGTCGGGGACTGGACGTACCCGGGTTGCGGGGAACCAGGATAAAATCCTTTTGTTTGCGCTTGTTGATCTGTGTTTGATTATCTTTTCATTCATATCTTCTATTTACAGCAAAGATCAATTTTATCTATACGCTGAAAATTCATATTTATAATCTTATTTGTCCTAACATATTCTCTGGGAGTCGACTACTGCTCATAAGGAGTCGACTACCTGCTGTGAAATTTCGCTGTGCATTTTTAATTATATTATTGATTAAGAACCAAGCGTAGATCACTCTACTTGGTTTCTTAGGCAACGTTAGAAGGAATTTATTTGTGTTAATATCGTTGAGCGAAAAAGTTTTAGTATTTGATCAACACTATTCAACCCCCCCTTCTAGTGTTGCTTGACATCCACAGGATCCAACACTTGGTATCAGAGCAAGGTTAAAACGATGGCATCAACAAACGTCTACAACACCCATGCTCCTCCAATCTTTGACGGCAACTTTTATTCCCAATGGAGAAGGAGAATGGAGATCTTCTTGGAAGCACAAGATCTAAGCTACTCAAGATCTCTCGGTGAACGATATGAGATTCCAACCACTCCTCAAAATCAATGGAATCCGGATCAAGAAGAAGCCTACTTCAGAAACATAAAGGTAATGCATTTACTCTATACTGGTTTAACTAATGAAATGTTAGATCTTGTAGAAAGGGCTGAAACCGCACACCAAATCCTCAACTTATTGGATGAGAGATTCGGATCAAAGTCAAAAGAAATTCAAACACCCATAGAGACAATCAAATCCAACGATGAAAAGTATGAAAAGAAGATTGTTGAAGATAAATGGACTTTTGGCACCATCAACACCAACGAAGAAGAGGAAGAGCAATCCAAAAATCATATGTGCATGATGGCTTGTCAAGACAATCAGGAAAAGGTATGTGAATCTAGTTCTGATGATGAAGATGATTTTGACATTGCTAGTGCATATGAAAATTTGTATAGAGAATTTGAGAGATTGAATAAGAAATACAAAAGTGTAAATAACAAGTACAAAGCTTTGAATAATGATCATGATGACCTATACAAGAAATATGATAGTTTGATGGATGATTATAATGCTTTGAAAACTGATTGTAGTAATATTTCATTGAATGATCATAATTCCTTAAAGGTAAAATATGATGCATTATTGATTGATAATAACTTATTGAAAAATGAACATGCTCTGTATGTTTCCTGTCTAAATGATAAGATAGATTCACTTGAAAGTCTTATTGCTTCTAGTCGTATAAAGCATGAAGAACTAATTGCAAAATTTGATTGTATCAAAAATAACTCTACTTCTTCTTGCTCTTATACTCCTAGAAATGTTGTTAATAAATCTACTTATGCTCAAGCTTCTACATCTAAAGATATGGGTAGAAATGTAAATGTTGTGCATGCCAATGTTAAAAAGTATGTTTTCATGTATGGGAAAAATGTTAGATACAATAACGCATCTCACGTCTCACATGATCTACCTGCTACACATAAGGCACACAAAAACAGTGTACACAATACACATCAAAAACCACATTTTGTACACAAACCTCAAAACATACACAATGTTAGAAATAACATGATATGGGTGCCTAAACACTTAGGCTTGAATGATAAAAATGCTTATATTCATAATTTGACTAGCAGTATGCATAGATCCCATAAAGACTTATTTGTTCATAGGAAATCAAATTCGCATCGAATTTGGGTTCCAAACAAGTAACCTTTCTTTTAAAAAATTAGGGTATCCACATGCTTCATGTATATTATTCTGATACCCAAACGTTTAAAAAGATATGTAAATAAATTTTTTTTCTAACATATCGGACCCAATTAGAAGTGGGTACCAAACGTGTAGAGATTATTTTATTTCAGGACATATGGATAATGGATAGTGGATGCTCTGCACACATGACATGGAACGCAAAATTACTTAGCAATCTAAAAATGTATGATGGCGGAACCGTGACATTTGGTGACAACAAGAAAGGTAAAATTGTCGGAATTGGCAATATCGGCAGTCACTCAAAATTGCTCATCAAAGATGTAAGCTTGGTGAAAGGATTAAAGCATAATCTTTTAAGCATAAGTCAACTATGCGACAAAGGTATGAAAGTTATATTTACTCTTGACTCATGCTTAGTCTATGACAAAGATATGAAAAATATCCTTGTTAAAGGTAAGCGAGTAAAAAATATCTATGTACTTAGACTAAATGAGTATGAATCAAATGTATGTTTAATTGTTTCAACAAACGATCCACTGCTTTGGCATAGACGCTTTGGCCATGTGAACATCAAAAACATGGATAAGATTTCTAGGAAAGAGTTGGTGCAAGGACTTCCTAAGATAATTTTTAAATTAGATAAAATCTGTGACTCATGTCAATTTGGCAAAATGCATAAGAGTTCATTTAAAAATATTGGAGCTCTCAGTTCTAATGGACCACTTGAACTACTCCATATGGACTTGTTTGGCCCAACTAGAACTCCATCATTATGCAACTCTAGATACGTATTTGTCATAATTGATGATTTTACTCGATATACGTGGGTATTATTCTTAACTCATAAGAATGATGCCTTCCGTGAATTCGAAATATTTTTCAAAAGGATTGAACGTTTATATTCCATGAAAATTATTTCCTTAAGAAGTGATCCCGGTGGAGAATTTGAAAATGAACATTTTAAATCATTTTGTGAAGAACGAGGCATTTCTCACACTTTTGCTTTTCCCAGAGCTGCTCCTCAAAATGGGGTAGTTGAAAGGAAAAATAGAACACTCCAAGAGTGTGCACGAACAATGTTGTGTGAAAGCAACCTTCCAAAGAATTTTTGGGCGGAAGCTGTAGCAACCGCGTGCTATATTCAAAATAAAGTTTTAATTAGAAAACCTTTTGAAAAGACCCCGGATGAATTATTGCTCCAACGAATTCCAAAAGTATCTTACTTCAGAGTTTTTGGTTGTAAATGCTATATTCTGAATACTAAAGATAACTTAGATAAGTTTGACTCCAAAGCGGATGAAGGCATATTTATCAGTTACTCTTTACGTAGTAAGGCATATAGAATTTACAATAAAAGTTCCGAGACTATTGTTGAAACTCTACATGTAACATTTGATGAATCTTTACCTCATAACATTGCTCATGATGATGATGATAGCATGCTCATTACACGCACTCCTAATAATGAATCTCTCAATGATATCCCTAGTTCTTTGCCTAAATCATTTCCTGAAGTCACACATCACCCACACACACACAAGTCTTAGGTGACATTGATGCAGGAATTAGAACTAGATCTCAAATAGAACACTTAACACATGTTGCATTTGTTTCTAACATTGAGCCGAAAAAGATAGAAGAAGCTTTTGCAGATGAAGCATGGATCGAGGCTATGCAAGAAGAACTTCTACAATTTGAACGCAATCAAGTATGAGAGTTAGTGCCTAGACCGGAAGATCGTCCCGTTATCGGTACTAAATGGGTATACCGCAACAAACTAGATGAAGATGGAAATGTGATAAGGAATAAGGCAAGGTTAGTAGCACATGGTTACTCTCAAGAGGAAGGTATAGACTTCGATGAAACCTTTGCTCCTGTTGCTAGACTAGAATCCATTAGGATGTTACTCGCATTTGCATCATATAAGAATTTTAAACTTTATCAAATGGATGTAAAAAGCGCTTTCCTAAACGGATTCATAAAGGAGGAAGTCTACGTTGAACAACCTCCAGGATTTGAACATGATAAGAAAACAGGATTTGTTTACAAGTTAAACAAAGCATTATATGGGCTAAAACAAGCTCCAAGAGCTTGGTATGAAAGACTAAGAAAATTTTTAAGTGACTCAAGTTATACTGTTGGAAAAATAGATACAACCTTATTTGTTAAGAAAGATCATAATGATATCATTCTTATCCAAATCTATGTAGATGACATCATTTTTGGATCTACTAATGATGATCTTTGCCAAGAGTTTGCCAAGTTAATGCAGGAAGAATTTGAAATGAGCCACATGGGGGAGCTAACATACTTTCTCGGATTACAAATCAAACAATGAAAAGAAGGAACCTTCATTCATCAAACAAAGTACGCAAGGGAATTGATCAAAAGGTTCGGGATGGAAACTGCATCAGGAAAGAACATACCAATGGCAACGTCCACTTCCTTAGACAAAGACGAAGCAGGTAAGAAGGTTGATCAGAAAACATATAGAGGTATGGTTGGTTCGTTACTCTACTTAACCGCCAGCAGACCTGACATCATGTTTAGTGTTTGTGCATGTGCTAGATTTCAATGTGATCCTAGGGAATCACACCTTAAAACAGTAAAATACATATTTAGATATCTTAAAACCACATCTGACTTTGGACTCTTCTATCCCAAAGGAAGCACATTCGATTTAACTTCATTTAGTGACGCAGACTATGCTGGTTGTAAAGCCACAAGAAAAAGCACAAGTGGAACATGTCATTTCCTTGGACATTCCCTTGTTTCGTGGTTTAGCAAAAAGCAAAGTTCCGTTTCACTATCTACCACTGAGGCAGAGTATATAGCTGCCGGACTTGCCTGTGCTCAAATACTTTGGATGAAACAAGTCCTCGTCGATTATGGTGTTAATACATCTACATGTGTAATTTATTGTGATAATAAAAGCACCATAAATCTCACTAAAAATTCTGTTCTTCATCCTAGAACAAAACATATTGATATAAGACACAGATTTATTGATGATCATTGTGCCAAAAAGGATGTTGAACTTAAATTTGTCTCCTCTGAGTTTCAAGTTGCTGATATTCTAACAAAACCCTTACAAAAGGATACATTCTCGAGACTTCGTCGAGAATTGGGTATTGTTGGAGAAAAAGAATTGAATAATGCTCAGCTATAATATTTTTTTGTTAATGACAAGGGGGAGTAAATAACGAAATACAAAAATGAATGCATTATTTCTAACGGCTTCGATGCAGGGGGAGACTCGCATCAAGGCAGGGGGAGTAAGTATACTATGTATCGTCATATTTTTTTAACTTACCTCATTTTTTATTTTGGGTGTCATCATCAAAAAGGGGGAGAGTGATGGAAATTGAATTCCACCCCAAGTGATTTTGATGATGAGCACACCAAACGAATGCTTAGTGTACTAACTACACTACACTTTAAGTATGCAGATTTTGTGAAGCTCTACTAATACTCCAAGAAGCACGCATCAATACTCCACGACAAAGACGAACATGACTAAACTCAAGTGATGAAGCTCAAAGCTCAAAACAGAACAAGAAGCTCAAAGAGAAGCTCACCTTCACTTCATCAAGTTGACTAAACTTCCGAAGACATGTTCAGAGTCTAGTGTGAGTGTGTCGTGTCTTTTAGGGTATTTGTCAAAGCCATATCAAATAGACAACACACACACACAAATGATTTCGAAATAATTTTTAACTATCTTCAAAATAGTTTTTCAAGAGCTTTTCTAGTCACTTCATAATTCTCGTAGTGAAACTCCACGCACCCTGGAGCTAACTACCCTTTTTGACTAGAACAACAGGAAATACTCCTCTGGGAGTCGACTACCAAAAGTAGGGAGTCGACTACTTGTCAGGGATGAAAATTTCTTAGACTCCTCTGGGAGTCGACTACCTATAGGAGGGAGTCGACTACCTGCTGGAAATTTTCAGACGTTTTGAATTTGAATTTTAAAATCGTTTGAGCAATTTACTCCGAAATTTTTGGGACAAAAGTCAAACGAAATTTGAAATTCAAATCTCAGTTTTTCCCTATAAATAGAGCTAAATTCTTTTGTGAAAAAAAAACACAACATTGAAAATCAAAATTCGTAAAAGCTCTCGTGAATCAAAGTTCTCTAATTTTTCTCTCTAGCCAGTTTAATTTCAGTTTTGATCTTGCAATATTTTCTCATCTTTTTTTAAGATCATTTTCTATTGGCTAAATTGTTTTTCAAAATCCCTTCTATTATTTCTCTCTAATTTTATTTGAAGGATTTTTTGAAAAAGCTCTAGATCACAAAGAACTTATCTCGTATCTTTGTGTGATCTAGACTATCATTCTATTAAGCCACTACACAATTGTCTATCTTTTGATTGGCTATAGAATCGGGTGTATTTTCAATCTCTATCATTTATTGTAGAGTATTGAACAAATCTCTTATTGTGTTAATTGTTGGAACATTAGACAAGTCTAGTTGTTGCCAGTTGGAAAGTCCTCGGTTTGTGAGGCAAGGGTAAAACCCTAGACAAGTCTAGGTGTTGCGTTCGGAAATCCTGGTCAAGGCTAGGTCATTGGAAATCCTAACAAGTGAAGTTAGGTGCTTGTATTTGCCAAGGCAGATAGTGGAAATCTCGTACCGGATTGGTCGAGGACTGGACGTACCCGGGTTGCGGGGAACCAGGATAAAATCCTTTTGTTTGCGCTTGTTGATCTGTGTTTGATTATCTTTTCATTCATATCTTCTATTTACAGCAAAGATCAATTTTATCTATACGCTGAAAATTCATATTTATAATCTTATTTGTCCTAACATATTCTCTGGGAGTCGACTACTGCTCATAAGGAGTCGACTACCTGCTGTGAAATTTCGCTGTGCATTTTTAATTATATTATTGATTAAGAACCAAGCGTAGATCACTCTACTTGGTTTCTTAGGCAACGTTAGAAGGAATTTATTTGTGTTAATATCGTTGAGCGAAAAAGTTTTAGTATTTGATCAACACTATTCAACCCCCCCCTGTAACGGCCTGTTTTTCTAGTCGTATTTTGACTGTTGTGTGCGTGTATTTTTTTTTTACTTCGTTGATCCGGTTATTTTCATCCGAGTAATCTTCGTCCGTACATTGACGCGAGCGCGTCTTTATTTTAGTTTTGTCGTGGCGTAACCATCGGCCGCGTAACCATAGCTAATTACTACTAACTATTTTAAAATCACAAAAATTTCTTTTAACTAAATGTTAATTACTAATTAGCTAATTATTTTTGACTAAATTCATTTTACTAAGTTACCTTTCCTAACTTATTTTACCATCTACTTAACCCTAACCTACCCAATTAAATCCCACCGAAAGAAATCGGTGAGATCCAACATTGCTTTCAAGTCATCTCCCCTACCTCCAACCATACCCTTCAATCTGTCTCCCCTCCCCCTTATCCTTAAATCAATACGGCAACAGGAACAACCACCAGCAACACCCTAACATCCACACCCCAAATTCTCCACAAACCTCTTACAATCAAAAATCAACCCAAAACAAACCAGATCACAATCTGAAAACCAAACAGAAATCCATTCAAAACCCAATCCGATCGCAGCATCTCGAAGACCTGCCTTCGATCCGCCATCCTCGAAATCGCCATGCCCCGTCGCTCGATCCGACGTCGCGCCGCCCTCTTGCACTCGTAGCCGCCGTCCCCGGCCTCCCCTCGCGTCGCTGGAACCGTGGATCGTCGACCGCCCCGCCGTGACCCCCTGAAGCCCGCACAGCCCCTGGGAACTCCGCCGCCCCCCGCCTGAAACGCCGATCCGCCGCCGCTGCTTCGAATCCGACGTCGCCGCCGCTTGGATCCGCCTCAGACCGCCCACCGCCGCGCCCCGAAGCAGCCCGGAGCCGTCCCGCCGCCCGTGCCCGCTCCGATCCGCCGAAATCGCGCCGCCGCGTCGAATCCGCCGTGCCCCCGAGCCCGATCCGCCGCCTAGCGCCGCCCCCGCCTCGCACCGCCTCCAAGCCCCGCGAGCCGCCGCCCTAGCCCGCAGCCGACCCCTTTGGCCGCCCTCTCCGCCGTGGATCCCTGCCAAAAAAAAAAAAAAAGAAAAAGGAACAGAGAAGGCAGAACGAAGGAGAAGGAGAAGACAGTGAGGGAGAGAAGTGAGTGAAATAAAATAAGTTTATAAGATATTATAAGTTATTATAATAACATATGGTTTTATTTTTATAAGGTTTTATTATAATAACATATGGTTTTTATAAGTTAATGTAAGTTTTTGAAGAGTTTTATTATAAGTTTTTTTTAGCTTACATAAAGATATTTTATAAGTTATTTTATAAGTTATTTTTATAAGTTATAATAGTTATAATATTATTTTCAGAATAACATGCCTCTTAGCCTATTACAGTTTCGTGTAGCTAACTCGTTCGTAACCCGTGTGAACCAGGTACACCGACCGTCTTTCAAAACGCGCCTTTCACGACAAGGCGATTTGGTAACTCATCGTACCCTTGGCATGGGTCTTAAAAACAAAAACAAATGCATGCCAAACTAGTTTTATTTCATTATTACAGTATTCCCATTTTTGAGCTGTTAGCTAAAATTGCACGGTATCGTATCGTAAATTGCACAGTATCGTAAAGGGAGAATTGGGCTACTTGACATGATTGACAGAAAATTGTGATTGGAAATGTAAAATTGCACTGACACTGGGTTTTGGGGTAACTTATAATGGCGAGGGTACGGGAGCGACTAGTCCAGACTTTGTTGTCACCGTGCGGGTTCTAGCAACCCATAACAGTGCCGGTGACAACCATCACAGATCACAGATCACAGATTATTGCACAGTACTCAGAGAATTGGTTCGCCCGGGTAGCACCCGCGGCAAGAGTTGGCCTCTTGGTTGCTTACTGTACCCCGCATTATAAGTCACAGTCTAGGTAAAGGCACAAATAGACTCTCGCATCATAGATACTTTTATCATTGCACATTTAACTGCTAGAAATTGTTGATAGCTGTAAAACTGCGAAGTTTACTTTTTCTGCTCATTTTCTCTTACTATTATTGTTCGTACTTTACCTCTTTTCTTTTAAAATGCCATGCTTGTATATTTGTTTCAATATCCATGTATAGAGATACTTTGAGTTACGTCTGATCCTGGCGACCCTTCTCTTTGTGGTGGACTCGCCAGATATCTCACAGGTCGAGGAGTTTGCACCAGAGGCCGCAGACGCTGAGTTTGTGGTTGAGTACGACCAGCAGGACCAGCAGGACCCTGTGTATTGAGAGTGAGTATGAGAGATTTGCTTTGTTGTTTCGAGAGTGGTTTGATGTATCTTTTGTATTTTCGGATGTATTTTCTTTTCCTGTTAGCTGCTGGATTGTAATAAGGTAGTGTACCACTTTCATTATCAGTATTTTGGCGTATTTCTGCAACGTAGCCTGTGTTGACTTCATTGGTGCCTAGCAGGACTTGTGCATGTTCCAAGCAGTAACGGGCCCCGTAAATGGGTCGTTACAAGTTTGGTGGCCCATGCAGGTCTTCGCGCTAAAAGCCACATGAACAATACAGGAAGTTCAGAATATGTCGTATAAAATACTCAATGAGACTGATCAAACCTTATTGAATGCAGATAAGCCATGGAAAGGAACACTTCGGGAAGCGAAGACAGTGCCTTTGGATCCGGGATCAACCACCCGAATGAGGGCCCCAACCAGAATGATGCTGGCAATGGAGCCAACAACGGTTCGGGTGCAACAGCATTCCCGACTGCACCGTTGTCTGCAGAAGATTGCATGCGGGGCATGTATGCCCTTCATCAGCAGCTTGGACAGGCCTTGGAACAGGCTTTGCACAGAGAGCAACGAGCTGACCCAAGTGCTTATCACTTTCGAGGGATGAGCCCGAAGACCTTCGCAGGGACTGAGAGCCATCTTCAGGCGGAAGAATGGCTCAAGCGCATCACTGATGATCTGAGAGCATCTCAGATTCGAGAAGAAGCCTGGGTGGCTGTCGTCAAGAGGCAACTGACAGATGGTGCTAGAGACTGGTGGCAGGCGGTTGAAGACCGCTTGGGATTGCCGATTTCGTGGGATGTATTTACAAGTACCTTCAACGCTCAGTACTTTCCCCCACACGCAACGATCAAGATGAGGAAGAAGTTCATCAACCTGAAGCAGGGTTCGATGACGGTGGATCAGTATGACGCTGAGTTCTCCAGGCTCAGCAGGTTTGCTCCAGAGATGGTTACAAATGCTTTGACTCGAGCCCAGCAGTTCCAGCAGGGGCTCAATATTGAGATTCGAAGGATGATGGTCGGTGCTAGCCCGACCACACATGCTGAAGTTCTGGCCATTGCTCGTAACCATGAGATGGTCGAAGAGGAGGAAAAGGAAGAACGCATGCTGGCAGCATCTGCGAGGCCCCCACCGACCCAAGCTGGGCCAAGCAGACGGCCACAGATGCACCGCCCTATTCAGCAGGTTCAGTTTAAGAGGCCAGGACCACAGCAGCAGGCCCTCCCGGTTTGCCACTTTTGCGGAAAGTCTGGACACTTCAAATCTGAGTGTCGAGGATTTTTAGGCCTTTGTTTGGTTTGTGGAGACCCTGCGCACGTGGCTAGGAATTGCCCACATCATAAACCACGTGCTCCAGCCCCAGTTCCAGCTACAGCTCCTCGTGCTGCCCCGACTGGGATCGCCCCACAGCGTCCACCACTACCTCCACAGCAGAGGGTGTTCCAGCAGGCAAGGCAGCCACCACCGAGACGCCAGGCTTACACCATGACTGTCGAAGAGGCCGAGGCCACCGGTGAAGTGATCACAGGTATAATTCTTGCATTATTAGTATATCTTTTCTTTCATTAGCATTGGTTGCTTAGATTAGTGTTTGAACCTAGGTGTCGTGCTAGTAGCTGGGAATCCCGCCCTCTCCTTGTTCGACTCGGGAGCATCACACTGCTTTCTAGCGAGTCGATTCGTTCGCACCCATACCGTTCCTGTTAAAACCCTATCTACCGGCTGGAACGTCAATACGGGTGGCGGTGTGATAAAGGCGACCAGTGGGTATCCTCAATGCCCTGTGGTGATTTGTGGGCGAGCTTTGTTCGCCGACTTTATGATGATTGATATCCCAAACTTTGATGCTGTATTCGGGATGGATTGGTTGGGAACTTTCCATGCCACCATCGACTGTTGTCGAAGGAGGGTAGCCTTCGACATTCCTGATCATCCGAAGTTCGAGTTCATTAGTGGGAGCAGATCTGTGGGACCGGTGAAGTACAAGGCCAAGTCGACCGAAGCAGTAGCAGCCGCGATGGACGCTGAGCCTGAGATACCAGAAGTGGTTCGAGAGTTCTTGGATGTGTTTCCAGACGACCTTACAGGTTTGCCTCCAGATCGCACCCTTAAATTTGCCATCGAACTAATGCCAGGAGCCCAGCCTATGTCCAAGGGACCGTATCGTCTAGCACCATCTGAGCTAGAAGAATTGCGGGTCCAACTTGATGATCTACTGAAGAAGGGATGGATACGACCCAGTGTATCTCCCTGGGGATCTCCTATATTGCTGGTGAAGAAGAAAGACGGATCCCTTCGTATGTGCGTTGACTACCGCGAGCTGAACAAAGTCACCGTGAAGAACAAGTACCCCCTACCGCGCATCGACGATCTTTTCGACCAGCTCGGTGGGTCAAGCGTTTATTCAAAGCTGGATCTGAGGACAGGGTACCATCAGGTGAAGGTGAAAGATGAAGATGTTCCCAAGACTGCATTCAGGACCAGATACGGACATTATGAGTACTTAGTGATGCCGTTTGGTGTGACTAATGCACCCGCGGTATTTATGAGTCTCATGAACCAAGTATTGTATGAATACTTGGACAAGTTCGTTGTAGTCTACATCGACGACATTCTCATCTACTCGAAGAATGCAGTGGAGCATGCAGAGCATCTCAGGAAAGTTCTCGAGACCCTGAGAAGACACCAGCTTTATGCCAAACTTAGCAAATGCGAGTTCTGGCTGAACGAGGTGGCATTTCTGGGCCACGTGGTGTCCGGAGCAGGGATTGCTGTTGATCCTGAAAAAGTAGCCGCCGTTCAAAACTGGCCAGTCCCCCGAACGGTGACCGAGATTCGAAGCTTCTTGGGACTAGCTGGCTACTACCGGAGGTTCATCAAAGACTTCTCGAAGGTCGCGGGAGCCATGACGCGATTAACGAGAAAGGATGTGATGTTTGTTTGGTCGAAAGCATGTGAGGATGCTTTCCAGGAGCTGAAGAAGAGATTGACGACTGCACCCATCTTGATCATTCCAGATCGATCAGGAGGATTCGAAGTCTTCTGTGATGCATCTGGCAAAGGACTCGGATGCGTGCTACATCAGCATGGTCGAGTTGTAGCATATGCATCCAGGCAGTTGAAGATCCATGAGAAGAATTACCCCACTCATGATCTTGAGTTGGCGGCAGTGATTTTTGCATTGAAGATTTGGAGGCACTTCCTATTGGGTGAGCACGTGAAGGTGTTCTCGGATCATAAGAGTCTGAAGTATCTCTTCACTCAGAAGGAGCTCAACATGCGTCAAAGACGATGGGTCGAGCTCATGGCAGATTATGACATTGACCTTCAGTACCATCCTGGGAAAGTCAATGTTGTACCGGATGCATTGAGTCGTCTTCCAGCGGTGATGACCCTTACGACTCAGTGGAGATTGCAGCAAGAGATCCGAGACATGGGTATAGAAGTGATTCTACCAGGGATGACTGCATCTTTGATGGGCATGCATATCCAGTCGACCTTGGTAGAGAGGATCAAGTCTACTCAGATGGACGATGAGAAGCTGCGGAAGATTAGAGATCTGGTGATGGCAGGCCAAAGACCAGAGTTCAAGATTCATGCAGATGGGTCCTTGAGGTTTGAGGACAGGATCTGTGTACCGTCTGGTGCCATTAGAGATGAGTTATTGGAGGAAGCTCACAGTTCTACTTACTCTATACACCCTGGAGGTACCAAGATGTATCAGGATCTGCGACAACATTACTGGTGGCATGGCATGAAGAGAAGCGTCGCTCGGAGCGTAGCGAAATGTATTGTGTGCCAGCAGGTGAAGGCTGAACACCAGAGAACTGCCGGCTTGTTGCAGCCATTGCCCATTCCGGAGTGGAAATGGCAGCACATCACGATGGACTTCGTGACTGGTCTACCCAAGAGTACAAAGCAGAATGACGCTGTCTGGGTGATCGTAGATCGATTGACCAAGTCAGCGCACTTCATTCCTTTCAGAGTGGGCCAGTCTACAGAAGTATTGGCCAAGAAGTACATGGATGAGATTGTAAAGCTGCATGGAGTTCCTATCAGCATTGTCTCGGACAGAGACACCAGGTTCACATCTCGTTTCTGGAGGAGCCTTCAGGAGAGCTTGGGGACTCACTTGCGTTTTAGTACGGCTTACCATCCGCAGACAGATGGTCAGTCAGAGCGTACTATTCAGATACTGGAAGACATGCTGCGGGCATGTATGCTAGACTTCAAAGGATCATGGGAAGATCATCTCCATTTGGTGGAGTTTGCATACAACAACAGCTACCAGTCTAGCATTGGTATGGCACCTTTTGCGGCACTGTATGGGAGGAAGTGCCGATCCCCCTTAAGCTGGGATGATGTAGGAGATCGAGAGTTGGTTGGTCCTGAGCTAATCACCGAAGCCGTGGATGTGGTTCGGATCATTAGAGAGAAGCTGCAGCTGGCTCAGGACAGGTACAAGCATTGGGCAGATGCAAAGCGTCGACATCTGGAGTTCCAGCCCGGTGATCATGTGTTTCTGAAGATCTCGCCCAACAGAGGATTGATTCGCTTTGGTCGGAGAGGAAAGCTCAGTCCCCGATTCATTGGGCCTTTCGATATTTTGGAGCGAGTCGGAGAGGTGGCATACAAGCTTGCACTGCCCCCTGCCTTAGAGGGAGTGCACAATGTATTTCACATCTCGCAGTTGCGTCGCTATGTGAGCGACCCGAGTCATGTCGTGGACTACTCAGAGATCACAGTTCGGCCAGACTTGACGTACGAGCAGCAACCCGTAGAGATCCTTGATCGACGCCAAAAAGTCTTCAGGAACAGGACAATTGATCTACTCAGAGTGATGTGGCGTCGCGACTCACCAGGAGAGTCTACCTGGGAGAGAGAGGATGAGATGCGAGGACGTTACCCCTACCTTTTCCATACCCCGTAGAGAATTCCGAGGACGGAATTATTCTAAGGAGGGTAGGATGTAACGGCCTGTTTTTCTAGTCGTATTTTGACTGTTGTGTGCGTGTATTTTTTTTTTACTTCGTTGATCCGGTTATTTTCATCCGAGTAATCTTCGTCCGTACATTGACGCGAGCGCGTCTTTATTTTAGTTTTGTCGTGGCGTAACCATCGGCCGCGTAACCATAGCTAATTACTACTAACTATTTTAAAATCACAAAAATTTCTTTTAACTAAATGTTAATTACTAATTAGCTAATTATTTTTGACTAAATTCATTTTACTAAGTTACCTTTCCTAACTTATTTTACCATCTACTTAACCCTAACCTACCCAATTAAATCCCACCGAAAGAAATCGGTGAGATCCAACATTGCTTTCAAGTCATCTCCCCTACCTCCAACCATACCCTTCAATCTGTCTCCCCTCCCCCTTATCCTTAAATCAATACGGCAACAGGAACAACCACCAGCAACACCCTAACATCCACACCCCAAATTCTCCACAAACCTCTTACAATCAAAAATCAACCCAAAACAAACCAGATCACAATCTGAAAACCAAACAGAAATCCATTCAAAACCCAATCCGATCGCAGCATCTCGAAGACCTGCCTTCGATCCGCCATCCTCGAAATCGCCATGCCCCGTCGCTCGATCCGACGTCGCGCCGCCCTCTTGCACTCGTAGCCGCCGTCCCCGGCCTCCCCTCGCGTCGCTGGAACCGTGGATCGTCGACCGCCCCGCCGTGACCCCCTGAAGCCCGCACAGCCCCTGGGAACTCCGCCGCCCCCCGCCTGAAACGCCGATCCGCCGCCGCTGCTTCGAATCCGACGTCGCCGCCGCTTGGATCCGCCTCAGACCGCCCACCGCCGCGCCCCGAAGCAGCCCGGAGCCGTCCCGCCGCCCGTGCCCGCTCCGATCCGCCGAAATCGCGCCGCCGCGTCGAATCCGCCGTGCCCCCGAGCCCGATCCGCCGCCTAGCGCCGCCCCCGCCTCGCACCGCCTCCAAGCCCCGCGAGCCGCCGCCCTAGCCCGCAGCCGACCCCTTTGGCCGCCCTCTCCGCCGTGGATCCCTGCCAAAAAAAAAAAAAGAAAAAGGAACAGAGAAGGCAGAACGAAGGAGAAGGAGAAGACAGTGAGGGAGAGAAGTGAGTGAAATAAAATAAGTTTATAAGATATTATAAGTTATTATAATAACATATGGTTTTATTTTTATAAGGTTTTATTATAATAACATATGGTTTTTATAAGTTAATGTAAGTTTTTGAAGAGTTTTATTATAAGTTTTTTTTAGCTTACATAAAGATATTTTATAAGTTATTTTATAAGTTATTTTTATAAGTTATAATAGTTATAATATTATTTTCAGAATAACATGCCTCTTAGCCTATTACAGTTTCGTGTAGCTAACTCGTTCGTAACCCGTGTGAACCAGGTACACCGACCGTCTTTCAAAACGCGCCTTTCACGACAAGGCGATTTGGTAACTCATCGTACCCTTGGCATGGGTCTTAAAAACAAAAACAAATGCATGCCAAACTAGTTTTATTTCATTATTACAGTATTCCCATTTTTGAGCTGTTAGCTAAAATTGCACGGTATCGTATCGTAAATTGCACAGTATCGTAAAGGGAGAATTGGGCTACTTGACATGATTGACAGAAAATTGTGATTGGAAATGTAAAATTGCACTGACACTGGGTTTTGGGGTAACTTATAATGGCGAGGGTACGGGAGCGACTAGTCCAGACTTTGTTGTCACCGTGCGGGTTCTAGCAACCCATAACAGTGCCGGTGACAACCATCACAGATCACAGATCACAGATTATTGCACAGTACTCAGAGAATTGGTTCGCCCGGGTAGCACCCGCGGCAAGAGTTGGCCTCTTGGTTGCTTACTGTACCCCGCATTATAAGTCACAGTCTAGGTAAAGGCACAAATAGACTCTCGCATCATAGATACTTTTATCATTGCACATTTAACTGCTAGAAATTGTTGATAGCTGTAAAACTACGAAGTTTACTTTTTCTGCTCATTTTCTCTTACTATTATTGTTCGTACTTTACCTCTTTTCTTTTAAAATGCCATGCTTGTATATTTGTTTCAATATCCATGTATAGAGATACTTTGAGTTACGTCTGATCCTGGCGACCCTTCTCTTTGTGGTGGACTCGCCAGATATCTCACAGGTCGAGGAGTTTGCACCAGAGGCCGCAGACGCTGAGTTTGTGGTTGAGTACGACCAGCAGGACCAGCAGGACCCTGTGTATTGAGAGTGAGTATGAGAGATTTGCTTTGTTGTTTCGAGAGTGGTTTGATGTATCTTTTGTATTTTCGGATGTATTTTCTTTTCCTGTTAGCTGCTGGATTGTAATAAGGTAGTGTACCACTTTCATTATCAGTATTTTGGCGTATTTCTGCAACGTAGCCTGTGTTGACTTCATTGGTGCCTAGCAGGACTTGTGCATGTTCCAAGCAGTAACGGGCCCCGTAAATGGGTCGTTACACCCCCCCCCCTTCTAGTGTTGCTTGCCATCCACAGGATCCAACAATGACGAGGAGCGGTCGATCCACGGCAGAAAATAACTGGACCAGTATTAGGAAAAAGGAGATGCGAAAGGAAAATCTGGCCGAGGGAGTTCTACTGATGTCGGCGCTTCTTCCCTGGTGCCCTTTGGATGAACCAACACACGGTGGAGATGAATGCAAGGGGCACGTGGCGACATCAAAACGGCGGCGATGCTTCGAAAACCGCACCAACAGAAGTTCAAACGGAGCGGCAATAATGACATTCATTTAATGACGGGGCCTCGACTGACGCATCCATCGGGTCACGAAGGAGTCACTTCACCCGAACCGAACCGATGGAAGCCGAACGGTCCGGGCGATGGGGGCAATTGTTACGACTAATGTCAGCGAGCCCAAAGCACAACGGCCCACGGCCCAATCTCAAAGGAGAAGCCCGCTAGAGAAGACGGGCCCTCCCAAAGGAGGCCCACGGACGGAGCGAAAGGCCCAACTACCTCGCCCTCGGGTACACCCGACCGGCCCCCATACGGCCGGATTAACCGCCCCCCTGAATCCGCGATCCCATGATGGCCATTAACGTCCCGTTAATGGGCCACCTCACCACGTCGCACGAATGGGAGGAGGCGGAGGCGGATCGTGGGGACGTGAGAGGAGGCAAGACGTGGGGCAATCAGGAAGAACCCTATAAGGGGAAGGCCAGGACGACGAAGCGGAGGGGAAAACTCAGGTAACCCACACAGAGGTACCCCATTAACGACCTAGGCTTTCGCCACTCCATTTCCTCCCTCCCCCAATACTCGCGCCGCCTGGGTTGACGCTCCGGCTTCTTCACAAGCCGGATCTCCCCCGCCGAGTATCCTTTCAGACCCTGATCTGACTTAGGCATCGGAGGGGCTTTGGCCAGAACCTAGGTCCGGCCTCCCTGACAAGTTTCTTCATCTGTCCAGGAAGGAGACATCCGAGACGCAGAGGCTACCCCTCGGCGTCGGTCGGCCATCACCGACGCAGTCGCCAGGAGGACGAATGATCAAGCACCGATTCAATCGCAAGGCGCCGAAGCTACCCCTCGACGCGGATACAACCGAGGCCGAGCCCGACCCGACCGAGGCCGAGTGCGACTCACCGAGCTGAGGCTTCCCCTCAGCTCTCCCACGCCGAGTACAAGCGGGCTCGGCGAACCCAAGGGACCCCCAAACCAGCCCCTTGACCACGTTGACCTCACATCTGGCGGTCAACGAGCAGTGGTGAGAAAACACCCGTAAACACCATCCAAAAACAATGATCCAACTTCACACCCACCACTCAAAAAATCCCAAAACCCCCGACGATACCAACACACACACCGACAGTTCTCACTCCTTCTCGGTTGCGCGCATGCACCGCATCCTGTTCGTGGTTTTTTTTGACGTCGTGCACTGTGTGCACTGGTTATTTCTAGTCTTTCTTACAAAAGAGGGACGTTCACATCAGTTTGTCCCTGTCACAAGCTGCCTGTGATAAACTCGGTGGGCCCTAATAGTTGGGTGGGGTTTTGGGCTTTGGTTTGGGGTTCTTTTATCCCCCGACCATACCAACTCACACATCCACAGTTCTCATTTTTTTCGTTTGCGTACATGTACCGCATTCTGTTCGTATGGTTTTTTTCTCCGCCGTATACTGTGTGCACGCGTTATTTATAGTCTTTTATACCAAAGAGGTGAGTTAATGTAACTTTGTCCTATGTGGCAATGCCCCTTCAACCCCCTCCCAATTTTGCTCATTGGTCCCCCTCTATTTACAGGGTCATTTTATCCCTCCTTGAACCCCCTTATATACATATTTGCTATTGAGATTTTGACCCCTTTTATCCCTGACGATACTGACACACACACACGCTTCTCACTCCTTCTCGGTTGAACGCGTACACCGCTTCCTTTTCGTGTAAGGTTTTTTTGTGCATGCACATGTGCGTGAACACGTAGCAGTGCAACACGGCACATTCGCATTGGTTGAGGAGCACAGTCGAAGCTATACCAGAAACCATAATGCAAACTATATATAGTTAGACTTTGTAGTAAAAATATTTTTTGTTAAATTAGAAACTGTTATGAGTCAAGTGTTGAGGGGAGAGCCCTCAAGTCTATATTTATAGCCAAAGGGGAGAATACAAGTGGGTATGGGCCCAACCAATTGGGTTGGCCCAATAACTCATCCAACCCAGTAAATGCCCATTCACAACACTCCCCCTTATCCAGCCATAGTTGTGGACCCTGCTCATGAATGCTTCAGGATTCTGAGCCTGTATGGGTCTCACATGGGGTGGATACTTCAGGATCCTGAGTTGGTGAGATTTGCCTCGTTAAAACCTTTGGCTATGGAAAACCCAGTGGGAAAAACCATAGTTAAGGAAAAAGAGTACAAACTCTGCCAAACTCCCCCTGATCTGTACAAGCTCTCAGGCTTTCAGATCTCTTAGGCGTCTCATTCCAATCCTATGTACAAGTTTTCTAAAAGTAGCAGTAGGAAGGGCTTTAGTGAACAAATCTGCCAAATTGTCACATGACTGCACTTGTCTGATGTCGATCTTGCCATCTCTCTGTGGCTCGTGCGTCCAGAAGAACTTTGGTGAAATGTGTTTCGTTCTGTCACCTTTGATGAAACCACCTCGTAGCTGAGCTATGCAAGCAGCATTGTCCTCGAACATGGTAGTGGGTTCGAGGTCTCCAGTCTTCAGTCCGGTAGTAGACAAGATGTGGTGGATGACTGAGCGTAGCCATACGCATTCTCTGCTTGCTTCATGGATGGCAATGATCTCCGAGTGATTGGATGAGGTTGCCGTCAAGGTTTGCTTGATGGATCTCCAGGAAATGGCTGTCCCTCCGTAGGTAAACACGTACCCAGTCTGTGATTTTGCTTTGTGGGGATCAGATAAGTACCCTGCATCAGCATAACCTGCAAGTGTAGAGGGTGTTCCATTTTTGTAGAAGAGTCCCAAGTCTGTAGACCCTTGGAGGTAGCGCAGAAGGTGCTTTACCCCGGTCCAGTGGCGCTGCGTGGGCGCTGCACTGTATCTGGCAAGCAAATTTACTGCGAACGCTATATCGGGACGCGTGCAGTTTGCCAGGTATAGTAGTGCTCCGATGGCACTCAGATAGGGAACTTCCGGACCAAGTATATCCTCCCCCTCTTCCAGCGGCCGGAAGGGGTCTTTATGTGCATCCAGGGATCGTACCACCATAGGTGTACTCAATGGATGGCAATGGTCCATATGGAATCTTTGCAACATTTTCTTCGTATATGTGGTTTGATGTAGTAGGATTCCGTCTTTCTGATGTTCAATCTGTAAGCCAAGGCAGAATTTGGTTTTGCCTAGGTCTTTCATTTCGAATTCTTTTGTTAGGCTTACAGATATCTCAGTGATCTCTTCGGGAGATCCTATGAGATTCAGGTCGTCTACGTAGACAGCTATTATCACGAATCCTTTTCCCTTTGTTCTTATGAAGATACAAGGGCAGACTTCATTGTTCGTGAATCCTTGTTGAACAAGGAACTCACTGAGTCTATTATACCACATTCTTCCTGATTGTTTGAGACCATATAATGATCTTTGTAGCTTAACAGAATAGACGTCCTGAGGTCTATCTTTCAGTTCAGCAGGCATTGAAAAGCCATCAGGAAGTTTCATGTAAATCTCCTTGTCGAGATTGCCGTATAGATATGCAGTCACAACATCCATTAGCTGCATATCTAGGCCTTCCTTTGCTGTTAAGCTTATCAGGAATCTGAACGTGATCGCATCCATGACCGGGGAGTATGTTTCGTCATAGTCTATACCCGGTCTTTGGGAGAATCCCTGTGCTACAAGTCTGGCTTTGTAGCGTGCGATCTCATTATTTTCGTTTCTTTTTCTGACGAATACCCATTTGTATCCCACAGGTTTGACACCGGTAGGTGTCTGGACTATTTGCCCAAAGACTTTTCGTTTCTGAAGCGAGTCCAGCTCGGCTTCTATTGCCTGATTCCACTTTGGCCAATCATCTCTACGTTTGCATTCAGCAACGGAGTGTGGTTCATAATCATCATCGCTTCCGGCGACGTGAATGGCAATGTGAAACGCGAAGTCATCGTCGACGACTGTACTCTTTCTGTCCAATACCTCCCCTGTACGTACATAATTTAGTGATATTTCTGTTTCTCCCGGCAGTTCCTCTGCAGTGGATTCCGGGAGGGGAGAGGGTATGGACACGAGCTCGTTTCTCTGTGGGGGTATCGTCCCAAGGTCTCCGGATATTTTTCTTTTTCTTGGATTTTTATCCTTGGAGCCTGGTGGTCTGCCTCTTTTCTGTTGAGGTGCAGCCACTTCTGCTGCCGGTGGATTGCATCCATCCTTCGGGATGTCAATCCTAGCTGGAGTATTCGCAGCAGGGATGTGTGATCTGACAATCTTCTGGTTGTCAGTGAACGAGTCCGGTAATCTGTGGACTGTGTCCTGGATGTGTAAGATCTTCCGGATCTCATCATCACATTGTCTTGTTACCGGATCGTAGTGGGTCAAGCTTTTTGTATCCCACGTCAACATTTGCTTTGCACTAGACTTTGCGATGTCTAGGCCAATTTTGGGGAAATACGTCTCATCAAAATTGCAGTCTTCAAGGCGTGCCTTGAAGGCGTCCCCCGTTTGGGGTTCTAGGTATCTTATAATGGAGGGTGAGTCAAACCCTACGTAGATACCTAGGCGACGTTGAGGGCCCATCTTGGTCCTCTGTGGTGGTGCAATGGGGATATAGACTGCGCAGCCGAAGATTCTCAAGTGAGAGATGTTCGGCGGCGTTCCATATGCGAGTTGCATTGGAGATAGACTCTGACCTCCTGAGGGTCTAATTTTTATTAGTGATGCAGCATGCAAAATTGCATGTCCCCATGCATCCACCGGCAACTGGGATTTCATCAGCAATGGTCTTGCGATCCATTGGAGTCTTTTAATTAGCGACTCAGCTAACCCATTTTGGGTGTGAACATGTGGCACCGGATGTTCAATTTCTATTCCCGTTGCCTGGCAATATTCTTGGAATGACTGAGAGGTAAATTCCCCCGCATTATCCAGACGTATTTTCTTTATTTGGTTGTCTGGGAAATGCGCCCGCAACTTTATTATTTGTGCCAGAAGCTTTGGAAAAGCTAAGTTGCGGGTTGAAAGTAGACACACATACGAGTATTTCAAAGATGCATCAATCAGTACCATAAAGTACCGAAAAGGCCCGCTAGGGGGGTGGATAGGTCCACATATGTCTCCTTGTATTCTTTCAAGGAAGCTAGGAGACTCGATATCCACTTTAAGTGGTGATGGCCTTGTTATTAATTTACCCTTAAAGCAGGGTACACAAGGGAATTCTCCCTTCTGAAGAATCTTCTGGTTCTTCAGTTTATGCCCATGGGATTGTGCTAGGATGCGGTGCATCATCACACATCCGGGGTGGCCAAGTCTATCGTGCCAAAGTAAGAATTTGGCCGATGTCGGGCACTTCAGGTGCTCCGTCAGGTTTGCTTCCTCTCTCCGAATTTTTGTATGGTAGAGCCCTGATGAGAGGCTCTCAAAACGTTCAAGGATGGTTTTAACTCCATTTTCTTGAGACGTTACATACAGTAATTCGTTTTCTTTGACATTTGCTGTTTCCAAGTGGAATCCGTTAAAACGGATATCTTTGAAACTTAGTAAGTTTCTCTTGGAATTCGGAGAGTAAAGTGCATCTTTTATTTTTATTTCTGTTCCATTGGGGAGCAACAAGATTGCATTCCCGGAACCTTCAATTATGTCCGATGGCCCTGAAATTGTGTTTACAGGGCTCTTATACGGGATAATGCTATGAAAATAGCATTTGTGTTGAAGGATCGTATGTGTTGATGCGCTGTCTACTAAGCAGTCATGAGAGCATTCCATCTATGAAAAATGAGTAAACATTTGCATTCAGAAAAGCTAAATTTTATTCAGCAGAATTGAAGATACATAAAAGTTCTCATGAGATAAAAATGTTCATACAATAGAAATGCTAAGATAAATGATAATAGGCTAATCAAGCAGATCATCTGACTCGAAGTCTTTTGCTGTAAACTTGACTGCATTATTCGCAGCCACCAGGTTTGATTCAGCATTCTTTTTCTTGCTTTGTTTATAAAGCTCCTGGAGATGCACTGGGGTCCTGCACACTCTAGACCAGTGGCCTGTCATGCCACAGCTGTGGCACTGGTCTTCCCAGTCCCTCTTGGGTGGGGGTGCATTGTTTTTCTTGTTATCATTCCTGCGCCAGGTGAACTTGCGCTTCCCTTCATTCTTGCGCTGCTGTGGTGGGCCCTTGGCTCTTTTCTGTTGCCCCCCTTTCTGTGGTCTTTCTTTTCTTTTATTATCCCTCTTCTTTTTGAGGGAAGAGGTATGGTGAGCTTCTGGTAGGGGGGGCAGTGCCGGGAGGGCGCATATTGTGAGTGGCGAGAAGAAGCTCTCTGTTTTGCTCGGCCATGAGAAGACATGACAGCAGCTCTGAATACTTGGTGAACTTACGTTCACGGTATTGCTGCATAAGTATCGCATCCTTTTCATGGAAAGACGTATACGTCTTTTCCAGCATGCGATCTTCTGAGACTTTTTCACCACACAACTTCAGGCGTGAGGTGATGCTAAAAAGTGCTGAGTTGTACTCAGCAATGGACTTAAAGTCCTGCAGTCTCAGGTTCTCCCACTCATATCTCGCCCTTGGGAGTATGACATCTCTCTGATGTTTATACCTGTCCTCAAGGGCGGTCCATAGCTCAAGTGGATCTTCGACCGTAAGGTACTCAGCCTTTAGGGTCTTGTCCACATGGCGGCGAATATAGATGATGGCTTGCGCCTTCTCTATATCGCTAACATTTTCTTTTTCAGTCACAGCAGTGATGAGGGACTTGGCCCGCAGGTGAAACTTAACATCTAGCTGCCAGCTTAGATAGTTTCTGCCTGATGCATCCAGCACTTCAAAGTCAACGCTTGCAATTTTAGCCATTTATCTAGCAGAGCACAAACATGCATGAATTAATAATCAACCAGAAAAACATTTTTATGCGGAAGCAATATTTAATGAAAAGCTAAATGTGTGGATCGGCCAGTCCCACAAGAAAGAGTCCAAAAGTCCACAGTCCAAATTATACAAATTTGCAGCTTGAATTAAAATGAAAATACAACTTTGGAAACCCCGTGGGTCCCATTTAATATCTTCGTCTTCAAGCGTAGCTACCGACTTCATGGAAGTAGGTCTTCTTTCTTTGACATTTACATAAATTCCTCACTACAATTTCTCTCAAAAATAAAAGAAAAGTGCGGGAAAATAAACTGTGGGACTAAACGGCCGATCCAAAAACCACATTTAGCAATTCATGCAAGAATATTGTGCTCATCAACATTTTCATCCACAGACATCACAGGCAGTATATTCATATGAGGATAAAACGATATTTAATCACTTAATAATTATTGGACCACTGGGCAACGTCATACACCGTTAGGTTAGGTAACTAACGGCAGAGCGGTCGCAGGATCTTCCTAATTATTAAGTTTTTAAATAAAATTTACAACCACGCAAATAATATCCACATAATTTTGCCATAGATGTAAAGCATGTAAAAAGAATTACGATGCATAGGTTGTAAAGTAAGTGGGTTTAATCAATTAAATTGATTAAGGGCCCAAAATTAACATTTTCTTTGTCGAAGGGAAAAGTCTCCCTCGTCATCCCAAAAAAATCCCCCAACAAATCCCCATAACGCCCTTGTCTACCCGATGTATGCCCCGTAATTTACCGTGATTTTTCACGAATATTTTGCCCTTAAACCCCTTTTTAAATTAATTTTTGGGCTAATGAGTTGCCTTTTGAGGCACATTTATAGCCTTATTCCCTCCCCCCAAATTTTTTTTTTTTTTTTTTTTTTGAATGAGAATCTGTGGGCCTGAAGCCCACAGATCTGCTGTGGGCTTCAGGCCCACAAATCTGTTTTTTTTTTTTTTTTTGATGAAAATCTGTGGGCCTGAAGCCCACAGATCTGCTGTGGGCTTCAGGCCCACAGATCTGTTTTTTTTTTTTTTTTGAGAGTTCTGTGGGCCTAAAGCCCACAGATCTGCTGTGGGCTTCAGGCCCACAGCACTGTGCGTGTTTTTTTTTTTTTTTTTTTCTGTTGTTTAGGGTTACGGCGGGGGGGGGCCCCCGCCGCCGCCGCCGCCGCCCCCCCCCCGCAGAGAGAGGGGGGGGGCGCGGCCAGGGGGCCGCCGCCCCCCGCTGCGGGGGGGACGGCGGGGGCCGTCGCCCCCCCCCCCCCCCCCCCCCCCCCCCCCCCCCCCCCCCCCCCCCCCCCCCCCCCGCAGAGGGGGGCGTGGCCATGGGCCGTCGCCCCCCGCTGCGGGGGGGGACGGCGGGGGCCGTCGCCCCCCGCAGGGGGGGCGTGGCCAGGGGGGGCCGCCGCCCCCCGCTGCGGGGGGGGACGGCGGGGGCCGTCGCCCCCCGCAGAGGGGGGGCGCGGCCAGGGGGACCGCCCCCCCCCCCCCCCCCCCCCCCCCCCCCCCCCCCCCCCCCCCCCCCCCCCCCCCGCAGAGAGGGGGGGCGGCCACGGGGTGGGGGGGGGCCGCCGCCCCCCCTGTAGGGGCGGGACGGCGGCGGCCGCCCCCCCTGCAGGGGAGGGCGGCGGCAGGGGCCGCGCCGCCCCCCCTGCAGGGGGTGGGCGGCGGCAGGGTTAGGCCCCCCCATGGGGGGGAGGCGTGGCCGGGGGGGATTTTGGTAGTTTTAGGGTTTGATATTTCTAGAAAATTCAAAAACCCTAAAAAAAATTGATTTTTGGGATGGAAAATCCGTCGTTTTCAAGGCGACGATGAATCCCCATGACGATCTTGCGAGATCTAGGGGAGAGGCAATCATACGTATGATTTAAAAACCTTGTTTTTAGAGTTTTTACCTCTATATCCGTCCTCCGGATATAGCGACGGTTGCTCGAAGCCCTACGCGGATGACGACCTTTGATAGAGGAAGCCTTGCACCGCGCTCGTCAATCTCCCGTCTCGCCTTCGCCTTCGCCTTTGCAACGAACGGAAAAAAATTTGTGGAAAGCAAAAATTTTAGAGGCTCGTGCTGATAACGTGTTATGAGTCAAGTGTTGAGGGGAGAGCCCTCAAGTCTATATTTATAGCCAAAGGGGAGAATACAAGTGGGTATGGGCCCAACCAATTGGGTTGGCCCAATAACTCATCCAACCCAGTAAATGCCCATTCACAACAGAAACGAAATATTTGGCCCCAAATTTCGACATTTTCAAATTTACAGGGCGAAAATTATAATCAGAACCAGACCGCACACGTCTTATAGTAAAAACGCTGTAAGTGACCGCCTCTGGCTTCGTTAATCGAATACTAGCAGCTAATATGTGCCAAAATACAACAAGGAGAAAGAAGAACCTTGTCTCAATCTCATAGAGAAGCATTCAAACAAACAACAAGCACATGATTTATTTTTTATGAGAACAAACCACAGACACCATAAGCCAAAAGCAAACAAACACCTTACGTACGTACATATATCACCACAAAGCACAGGATTAGGGCAAGCCGCAAGGTTGTTCAGGGGTTGCAGGGTTTCTGGCACATGCAGCGGCTACGCCAGTCGCAGCTGCCGCCGGTGAAGCCCTCGGACATGCAGATCTGGGCGCAGTTGGTCGTGGTTGCGACGCACGGCCCCGGAACCGGCCGCTCTGCGCCTCGCAAACCCCAGGAATATGAGCACCAGCAGCCTCCTCTGCCCAAAGTTGATCATCAAGTACAAGTTAACGAAAGATGGTGTGCTAGGCCAAATGCATGCATCAACACGAAGCCATGCATACATATGTTGGCAAGCTCACGATCAACGAAGAGAATCAAATTATAAGATGAAGTAAATACATGTTAAATTCATTGTAACAAGGGATGCATGCATGCATGCAGCTAAGTTAAGGCGATACATATCACTAGAGGGTGTGCTTACGGGATGCAGAGATGAGCACGAGGAGGAAGAGGACACCAAGCAGAGCTTTCGTAGACACCATGATTGCTAATAACTTCAGCTGACAAAGTTGAAAGGATTGATGTTGGTGTGGGCGTTGATCAGAGAAGAAGAAAGCGCAAATTTACAGCGGGAAAGTGAGGAGGTGTGACCAAAAATTTTGTCGTGTTGCTTGAGATGTTAAGTTGGCCGGAGAGTCCGGTGCCGCGATGCGTTACCATAGCCTTGTGCGGCCCATCTTGTCCCCATCCTTGGTTTATTTTGATTTTGAGGAACACGTTATCCGGTAGAGTTCGCATGAACTAGCATACACACACGTCAATGCTCTCATATTAACTGACCTTAATGAAATCTCTTGCCTTTTTGTTCATACTAGTTAGGCCCAAATAGTAGATGTGAACAGCTTGTAGATCAGTCAAGCACAATCTGGCAAGTTGAAGAGCTTACGAGCAGCAAAGATGAGCACAACGAGGACGAGGCAACCAAGTTGCAGCTCCGTGCCCGGTTGAGCCCTTAATCACAGCATCATCTTTCCCCCAGCAGACCAAACACAGACTGTAACGATAACAAGTGTTTCATATGGGTGAAGATTTTCTGTTATTTCGTACAAGTGATAGCAGATGAGTTATATGAATCTCAATTGCTGTGTATTATTCCTCTTCGGACTGATTGTCGTCGACCCCATCAAAAATATTCCTAAAAATCGGCGGAGAAATTCCGACCCACGGGCAGGAAACTTGTCTCGGCATGGGAAGTTGATTCAATGGGTGGCGCCGACCAAGGCCATGTGCTCGATCAGGTCCAAGACTCGGTTGCTGCACCATGATGAAAAGAGTTGAGTTCAATAGGGAGGCTTTAGAGTAGAGATGGCCAGAGATGAAGAGATGGAAGCAGCTTCGTACCTGTAGCCCCATTCGTTGTCGTACCAAGATACGAGCTTCACGAAGGACGCGCTCAATCCGATGCCAGCCTTCGCATCAAAAATGCTTGACCTATATGTAAAAGTCATGCACATTGTCACATAAAGTAGCAATCATGTTCAGCACTAGAGTGAGAAGAGGGATGATAGCTAGTCAGATTCAGGTTGGACTCTCTGGCCTCCCTCTGGGACAGAAATGTGTCCAATGACACTGTGGTTCTACTCCCGTGTCCAAATCATATGGAGGGCCTCGGATTTGATTTCAGGTGGATTTAATGCTTCTCTTATAAATAATCAAGATGTAATTTCATGAAAGCAAGCTGACACGGAGTTGCTGGTTTTCCTCCATCAATATTTTAAATCACCACCACTCATCAGAAACAAAGTATGAATTAAGCAGGAGATAACTTGTGTATTAATAGAAAAGACAAGTACAATACTAAATACGCCATCATCTTCGTGTAATTTTTAGTGTGAAACTCATGCATATGTGGTTAACATGAAGAATCACTTAAATAGACATGTGCAAATTTGCTTTTCTTAACCATAACGTCAGTTCGTGGTTTATCTGGATCCAAGCAGAGATTGGATTTGCATTAAGAAAATCGGCCAATAATCTAATTCAACAGATTCTTTCATATACAGAACACTGAATCATGGAACATTGGGTCACTTGCAATACCCTGCTACAGGATTATTGGCTTTCATTGACAACCTACCAACAAAAGCATTTGTTGCGGATAGGAACCAAGGAAAAGATATGATTTTTATTAAAAACTGAAAATATAAAGATAACTGTCCACAATTGAAGGGTTCTCTCTCCCAAGATGCCAATTATAGAGAACGTCCGCACTCTCCCGAAGAACGAGTGATAATCTCACCTCTAATATCAGTAATATCTCAAAATCAACATAATAAATCCCTCAGCCCCTACCACCTATAAATAGAGTTCAGAAATAAGCAAAATTACAGAAAACCCCAAAACAACTGAAATTTCCAAAAACACCACTAAAATTCGAAAATTTCCAAAATGCCCCTAATATGACCAAAACGCAGAAAAGTGCAGATCTATCATTACTCCGTCCACATTGTCCTCAAGTTGGTGCATGAAGTCCACGGCGGTCCTACTCCAAGTGGAGATATCCATCTTCCCCGCGGCTCTTCTTCCTCCCCCATATCTTCCTCACCGTCCCCCCGCTATCAATAGCTGAAGCATATGCACTCCACAATGGTGCCCTCGGGTGAACCTCTCTCACATCTAAAGCACGACCCATTTTGCATCTTCTCCCGCATCTCCGCATCCACCATTTTTCTAAACTGTTCTCCTTGCGGTGACACCCCGCTCTTCTCCTGACTAGACGGGTATGTCCCTATCACCGTCTTCTGCTGTTCTCCTACCGCAGGCTGGCTATGAAAAGAGGAGCCTCCCCCTGTCCCGTTAGATTTCTTTTCCTTCATCAATCGATCCTCCACCATCCGTACCAACTCCATGTTGTCCATCAAATCATAGGGCCTTTATAAGCGAAGCTCTGTGCTATGGTGGCATTCAGCCCCTTCATGAAGCTGCTCTCCAGTGTCTCATCAAAGATCCCCCGTACACGCCCTAACAGCGTCTCGAATCGCTCCATATACTCCTTCACTGTGTTGTCATGCCTAAGAGAAAGCAACTGCTCCTTCAAATTTCCTACATGCATCTCGCGGAACCTCTCTATCTACCAAGTCGTCCTTTATCTCCCACGAACGAAAACGACGCCGATGCTCTCTCCACTGGAATCAAGAGACGGCCTTTCCTTCCAGACACTGCCACCATCACCTGCTTCTGCTCCTCAGTCATGTGGAACACTGTAAAAAAATCTCTTCGACCGGTATATCCAGCCATACAGATCATCCCCCTCGAAGATGTGCATCTTCAGCTTTTGATCATGCTATTCCAAAATTCACCTGCTCAGCTCGCGCCTCGTAGTGTCTAGGACGGTGGGGCCGGTATGTATAATTCCAACGGTCTATGTGCCCCTCCCAGGCCCTCCGTTGCCCCTCATCTCTGTCCGCATAACCACACCAGTCATCTCCGCCATCATAGAAGCCATGAACATCCTGCTCCATGTCCTCCCTCTCCACCGTTGTCTCCTGGGTACTCCTCGTACGTCGGGGGTGGACGTCGTCGTCTCTGTGCAACATATTGAGGGCTATGAGGCTCTCGAAACTCATGGTCGTCGAGCTCCCACAAGTACTCCAGAGGGTCGTCGTCGTAATGCATCGTGGGGGGCCTCGAGGCCCTCGTAGCTCTTCTGGATGCTCGAATCTGTGTTGTTTTAGTTCAGATGGTCGTTGAAACTGCCCCGGAAGTTGCCCCTGAAGCTATCTTGTGCCCAGGAGGGGTTGTTACCCCTACTGGGGGTGGCAGCCCCTGTGGGGAGCCCCTGAGTGGCTGGCGCCCCTGCTGGAGGGGCGAAAGCCCCTGTGGGGCATCCAGCAAGGGCTGGCACTGGAGGGGTAGTAGCCCTTATGGGGCGCCATGTGGGGGCGGCAACCCCTGTTTCGTAGCCCTAGGGTTCCGGAGTTCGCAGATTTGCATCATTGGCTCCTCACCCTCCACGTAATACATGTCAGCGTCGAAAAGCAAACCTCCATCATATTCTTCCATCTTCATCTTTCCCTTCTCCAAAGGTAACGCCTTTTTTGCTTGATTAGGGTTTCCATCAGCGTCAGCCTCCTTCGCAGCGAGAAGCACGAGTTGTTGCATGATTTGGGCTAAGGCTTCTCCTTGTCTTTCTTGAGTCTATAACATCTTCGCTAGGCTTTGCTTCACATTCTCAAGTTTGTCGTTGAATTTCTCCTCCAAGGAGTCGGATTTGTCTTTAGATCTCGTCGTCGCCGACATAAATTTTGATGCTCTGATACCAAATTGATAGGAACCAAGGCAAAGATCTGATTTTTATTAGATAAAAATAGAAAATATAAAGATAACTGCCCACAATTGAAGAGGTGGTCGCTCTCCCAATACACCAATTATAGAGGACAGCTGAACTCTTCCGAAGAACGAGAGATAATCTCACCTCTAATATCAGTTATCTCTCAAAATCAACATAATAAATCCCTCGACCCCTCCTACTTATAAATAGAGTTCAGAAATAAGCAAAATTATAGAAAAACTCAAACAGACTGAAAATTCCCTAAACGCCCCTAATAGGCCCAAAACACAGAAAAGTGCAGATCTATCAGTTGCCAACCTCAACATTCCAGTACACAACTAATTCCTAGTGAGCTTATCTTGGTGTCGTTGCTTCGATCTCACTGCTAATGTACTTTAGCTTTGCCTTTAAGAATATGAAAGTGTGGGTGTGTGGATTTTTTTTATTTAATGGGGCTTTTTTTTTGTTTGGGGGGGGGGGGGGGGGGGGGGGCTCCTCTCTCAATGGGAAGGCAACATACATTCAACAACGAATCACTCAGATGGGAGAATGGTGGACACTGCCGCATTGGCAACACCATGTTCCACCTATTATTCAGACACTTCTACTCTCTCAATGCATGACAATTGCTAGACTGTGCCATAAGAAATAGCTATGGTTGATATGGTTTATGAAGCACTGACACTTCAAAACGATTACCGTGTTCGTGTCGGACACATGTCGGACATTGACACTTGCTCGACACTTACCCGGCACTTGCTCGACACTTACCCGGCATGTATCGAACACTCCAAAGCCGTTTCCAATTTTAAAAACCAAAAAATTTGTATTGAAGTCATCTGCTTTAAATACTAAAAATCATGTCAGACACTTTAGACCATGTTGCTTAAACATAAAAAAAAGGTCTATTAAACTAAGTATATGTCATGTCAATAAAACCTAAACATCAAATAAATTTAGGTATCAATAATTTTTTTAACTTGATTAGAAGCTATAGATTATTACCACTGAAATTTTATATTGTTCTTTTATAGCAAGGTTTGCAAACAAGAAAGAAGTCTGGTAGTACCTTGAATCACCAATAAAATCATTTGAAACTACATCATCCTCCGTGTAGCCAAGTATGCCTATCAGTGGATCCTCTGACGCAAACCTGACAACCATTCAATGGGTCAGACAGCAAAGACAATTTATTTGGGCACATACAACACCATAATCTCAGAAGCCAAAATTTACTAATGTTGATATGCTCAAAAAGGCAAACCAAGCATTTGCTCCAATACAACGATATGAAGGCCTATTGACAAATAATGAAAATTAATTTCTTACAAACACTACCTAAAAGTTATGTATTGTTGACCAGAAAGCAATGCCACATTAACAATAGAATAACAACATAAACAAGGTAGGCAAACTTGTAGGGAAGGAATGATGAAGATTTGCTTATTGTGTAATGATCTTTCAAAAACTCAGCATTTCTTGATCTCCCTCCTGCCACAATATGTTGTCAACCAATTTTTCAACCATTTTAATCTTCAGAAGATATTCTGAAGCCATTAGAGATTGTCAGCTGATGACTTATCTGTACATAATCACTAACACATGATCTTGACAAAGCTGATCAATGTTGCTTACTTTAACATATGCACGTCTTCAAAAATATCCTACTGGCAAGCAAGATCATGATACATTACACCAAAAAAAAACAGGAGCAGGTAAACTTGTCAACTTAAAAAATTTGGATCAAAATTAATTGATTCCAACTCAAAACTTAGGGGTCAAAAAGACAAAGAAACAGTCATATGAAGATAAGGGCCACGGACGGAAAGGGACATGAAGAAAACAAAAAACATGGTAGTACAAAATGGAAAATGTGCAAGGTATTGTTCAGGTCTACTTTTCTTTCAGGCCAGACAAACAAGTGCAATAGAAACAAAGGAACCAAAGACAATGAATTTAAAAGGTTGGAGAGAATTATGGTGAACCATAATTGGCCTTTCAGAAAATGTTCTTGATGTTGCAATTATGGCACAAATAAAGTTATCGAGTCTAAAGATGAAGTAAAAAGGCATGCTTTGGTAATGCAATGAACCAATTATGAAATAGAAGTTTTTGATTGATTAATAAAACTAACATATAACAGAAAAAGCAATGGAAAACATGTACTGCTTCTTAAGAAAATTGTGCCATATATGCCATTAAGAATGACATGTGAAAGATAATAAACGAGAACACGAGACTATGAACGCATACTTGATAGCTGCTTTAACATTATCATAAGAAGCACTTTTCTCCAGTCGGCAAGTTAAGTCAACAACAGAAACATTTGGTGTGGGAACACGGAAGGCCATCCCGGTAAGTTTCCCATTCAATTCTGGTAGAACTTTGCCAACAGCCTATAACAGCGCAATGAAAGCCATGTTTGCATGAAATGTTTCAGCGAAAGTTACATCTTAAAGGGAAGATTAAACCCCAAGAATCATGCACCATGTTATTTCTGTCTCACCTTGGCTGCACCTGTTGAGCTGGGAATAATATTTTGACCAGCCCCACGGCCACCTCTCCAATCTTTCATTGACGGACCATCAACAGTCTTCTGCGTTGCTGAACAAGACAAGCAAAACCACATCAACAAACAGCAAAGATTAGAAGCAAATGAAATTGATACCAAGGACTGAATTTCAGGTATATGTGATGATCATTAAGATTATGTCTTTGCACGAAAGCGAGGAACAAACCTGTTGTTGCATGAACTGTTGTCATAAGACCTTCAACAATACCAAACTCCTCATGGACCACCTACAACATATGTCAAACATGGTCATCTAGATAAGTAATCTCCAGAACAGTAAAGGGTATAATGCCCTTGTGTTTTATTAAGAAATATTGAGTGCATACAATATTCCCTCATAAAAACACCACTGAAGCTTTCTTATTTTTGAAGCATATGCTTTTAGACAATTAAGGCTAATCTGACAAATGGTAAGCTACTATATAATTCAAATAGTACACCAAACCTTGGCTAGAGGAGCTAGACAATTAGTTGTACAGCTTGCGTTTGAAACAACATTCATGCTAGGCACATACTTTTTCTCATTTACTCCAACAACAAACATTGGAGCATCAGCCGATGGAGCTGATATTACCACCTTCTTGGCACCACCCTACAAGAAATTACATAACTAAATAAATCATCTTAGGTCTTCAGTTAGTAAACAGAATTGTGGTAGAAGGAAACTTCAGAGTCACAAAAAACAAGGAGCACATAATTGATAATGACCTTTAAGTGAAATGATGCCTTGTCCACGGTTGTAAAAACCCCAGAGGATTCAACAACATATTCTGCACCAAAATCACCCCAGGGAATTTCTGCTGGATCCCTGTTAAAGAAAATTGTTTATATCTGTTATAAAATGACAAAAATATAAAGGACTGAAGCATATATCGCATCAAATTTTTATGGCTCCAACTTGTTTTAAATCCAAACTCAGTAAATAAATGGTTTTAAAAAATTTGACATCAGTTTGGCAGACACCAGAATGGTTAAAAGATGTGTTAACAGAACATCAAATCCTAAGTTTTCTCAGAACCCAGAATCTTAAAGCAATAAGAGTTAGAAAAGACTGCTTTAGCAGGATTTCTAAGCTTTAACACATCTAGATTCTCACCAACCTATCCAGATGATTCTCTTAATTAATACGTGAGATTGTAAAAATGTATGTGCATGTGCATAAGTAAAAATTATAATGGCAATACCTTTTGCTCGTAACCACAACATTCTTCCCATTGATTTCTAATGTGGACTCATCCACAACCTTAATAGTTCCTTTGAAAACCCCATGAGTAGAATCATACTTAAACATATATGCCTGGAGAGAAGGATCAAATTAATATATTTTTCACATTAATGCTTCAGGATAAGTGAAAAGGAAATTTTAAAAGAGACACCACAATTTTCTGAAGAAACTTACCATGTTTAATCATAAGGATAACCAAACAATATACAATCAAAAGTGTAAAGCATCAAAAGCTAAAGGGAAGTTGACTTTGCTAATTAATGAACCAATGTGATTGATTGGGAGGGTTAATTTTTTTACGAGCAGCATTAAATTTTTAGGTGATCAAGCGATTGTCTTCTACTTCTACAAATAGTGACTCAGTGACAAGATGTACTCTATAAGAATTCGTTATTATTATAGATGTGTTTCTCACCAAGTTTTCTTTTTTCTAGAAAAAGTCGTGAGAAACCTAGTCAAATTCATTATGCAACCCATGGGGAACACCCATGGGGAACATAGTCTCTTGGCTAGCACTGATAAGAGCACTGCACCCATACCCTACCAAACTGCATCTACGTAGTTCTTGAATTAGGAATGCAATACAAAAACAGCTACCAAGAATAAAATAAAATTTACATCATCAAATCAAAAACAGAAAATCCACATCAATCTTGTACAATGTGTGAATAACTCCAAGACCACTTATTGACCACCTAATTACCCAACACTGGTCTAGGCTAAATGATGATAAGGTAGACAATGATCGACACACATGCCCTGCCATCAACATGGAATTTTGACATGTTACTCCAAACTCTATCACTATCATGTCACTGCCTCATCCCGTTCATCCCAATGTCGGATGCCAACAAACCAAATCACATACAATGGATCATCAGCAAGGATGAATGATATCATGTCAACATGGCATACAGATCCATCCTCCCCAACCACAACATGAACTCCCATATAACGAAGATCCATCACCCTATCTGGAAAGCACATGCAAGACCAACGATTCAGGCATGCATCTGACATGCTCTACATTAGGTCCTCCCCGAGAAAAAATTCCTCCACCATTGCATTAGCATGCAATCTATGTGGTACACCTGAAACTTTGGACCACATGGATGTGTCCACATTAATGACACATATGGCACGATGTAAAACATTGTCTTGGACAATGGCTTTAGACATCCATGATAGCATGCAAGGATTTGTTGACTAAAATCGGGAGAGGTCCATTGATGGATTTAACAATATTACTTAGGACATCCATCCATGTTCTTTAGGCCATCTAACACTGGTGAAAACACTCAACATGGCCAACAAACACATCCCAATCGAAGCAATATGGACGCACTCATACGACATGCTAGGGATTCTAGGGATAAAAATAAGATTTTTGATAGATTTTGGGGAATGATGGGATTTTTTACAGATTTGGAGAGAAAAGATGGGATTTTTATTAATAAAAGAAGGAAATACAAGTATAATTTGGCCTCTTTTGAGAGGAGGACTGCTCTCTGTTAGATCTGGAATTATTTTACGCACAACAAGTCATAGAGAAATTACTTTGCGCACAACAAGTCAGGGGGGAATTGCTTCATGCACTACAAGGAGGTGTTCTTATTTAAAATAGGTCTAGCAGTCATTTAGGGGCATGCTTGATTATCGAATTGTTACTGAGAGTTCTTGGTAGATCTTAGATTAGATGAGTGCGGACGTCCTCATAACGGCGTCTTGGGAGGAGGGTACACCTACTTTTGTATGCAATTATCTTCATTTTGCTATTATTTTATATAAAAATCAGATCTTTCTTTCGGAGCCTATCAATTTGGTATCAGAGCGACGATCTTGGCATCCATGAAAGCGGCTACCACCAAAAAAATTGAAGCTTTGGAGGAGAAGTTCAACGGCGAGATCGATGGGATAAAAAGATCGTTGACGAGGAACGAGGAGGCCATAAAGAAATTGACGGCCTCTATCGACCAATTAACGGCGAATCAAGCGAAGCACGAAGAGCAATTTGCGTAGTTGATCTTTCAATTGGCGGCCAACAACAGAGAGGACGAGAACCCTAAATCAACAATAAAGGCGCCATCTTTGAAAGAGAAAGAGCCTGAAAAATTCAGACCTGAAACTTTCAGATCTGGATCTGAAGGCGGTATGGATTCAGATCTGAAGGCGCCGGCGGAAGACGAGAAAATTTTTAGATCTGAAACTTTCAGATCTTGATCTGAAGGCGGCGAAAATTCAGATCTGAAGGCGGCGGCGGAAGACGAGGACGTGCCCCCAAGGCGAGAAAACCCGAGCCGTCGTCTCAATAAGGCGGCCACACCCCCTGCAGAAATTTTGCAGGGGCGGCCAGCCCTGCAGAAATTCTGCAGGGGCCGCAGCAGCCCCTGCAGGGCTCGACAAGGGACCTGCAGGCCCTGGCAGGGGCCCAGGAGGCCCTGCAGGGCCTGGCAAGGGCCCATGAGCCCTGCAGGCTCCTGCCGGGGCCCTACAGGCTCCTGCCAGGGCCCTGCAAGGCCCGGCAGCCCCTTCACCAACGACGACGGGCCCTCCGATGCAGCGGACAGCGAGTTTTCAACTTTCTGGGCCCAAAAAGCAATCATTCGAGCTTCTGGGAGGGCGACGTGGGCCACAAGGCCATTGGTTTTTAGTTCGAAGTCCTTCCGAGCGCCAACATTTCAGTTTTGGGTATAGAGGACCTTCAGATCTGACTGGCTACGACGGTAGCTTTCATTTGGATGCTGTTGAACGCGGGGGAGATCAATCGTACCCTTTTGAACCGGGAGGAGGCTTGCACGCAGTTAGAGTAGGGCCTCCACGGACTTTATGCACCACCTTGAGGACAAGGTGGATTTTCAGGGGCGGAGTAATGTTATATCTGGAATTATTTTGCACACAACAAGTCATGGAGGAATTACTTTACGCACAACAAGTCAGAGGGGATTGCTTTATGCACTACAAGGAGGGGTTCTTATTTAAAATTGGTCTAGCCGTCATTTAGGGACAGGCTTGATTATCGGATTGTTATTGAGAGTTCTTGGTAGATCTTAAATTAGACAAGTGCAGACGTTCTCATAACGGCGTCTTGGGAAGAGGGTATACCTACTTTTGTATCCAATTATCTTCATTTTGCTATTATTTTATATAAAAATCAGATCTTTCTTTCGGAGCCTATCACTCTCCCAAGCTTCAATTCGAGAGGACTCTAAACTCTCCCATTGACATAAGGGTTCTACTCCTACTCTACATCAATTATTCACCAAATTCAACATAATCCTTCATTCTAATCTTTACCGTATTTATAATAACTTCTCCTAACGAGTCGTCATTTCAAAATTACCAAAATACCCATGACCTAGGGTTTTGAGCTTAAAATTACAGATGTGTCATCTAGACCCTCAAAATTACAGTTTTGTCCATGTACCCAGAAATTACAGATCTGCCATTGGTTACCGCCGTATCCCAAGTCTATCAGTACTCTATTCCTAAAAGCCACATTGTCATCAAAGTGATGCATAAAGTTCATGAGTCACGCTACTCCAAATAAAAGCGTTCGGTCCCCCCTTCACTGTTCCATGGTTCGTCGCCTCTTTGTGGGCCTCGTGTGATCCAGCCGAAACCTCGCTGGCCTTGTGTAATTTTAGGCTAAAACCCTAGGTCATGGATATTTTGGTAATTTTAGGGTGATGGGCCTCGTGTGATCGAGCCGAAACCTCGATGGCCTCCGCTATCGTCAGGCCATCAAAATCTCCACCACCTTGCTCGAAGACCTGATGGAAGCCACATGATCACCAAGCCCACATGTAGGTTCGCCTCACCCAAACCACTGTCACCAAGGCCCAGAACGGCCTATAAACCAAGGCCCGCGGGCCCCCCTAAAAAGGAAATCCGGCGGTCGTCGATCCTAGGCCAGCCCACCCAAGGGCTGTGGGCCGCTGGGCGGCCCGCCAGCCCATGGGTCTGTCCTGGGGGCCCGCCATGAGACCATTGGTCTCCTGGCGGCCTGCCTAGCTGCCACCTAGCCTTGTCACACCACGCATGGATTTTTAGGGAGCTTTTTGCCCTCTTCATGTGGATCTTCATCGTTTGAATGCAGATCTGTCTCAAAGTCGTTGACTTTTTGCCTTGATAAAAAGTCGTGACTTTTGCCTCAGATCTTCTTCATGGTCGTCATCTTTCTCCAGATCGGGTGTCATAGAAATCTCCTCAGATGGACGACAGCTCTTTATCTCGGATAATTCCTACCTTATGGTTTGCATAAAGATTTACTTCAATGCCTTCATAACGAATTATGTTATTGCTTTCAGCTTAGATTCGAAAGACGACATTCTTTTTTCCATGGATTTCTTCAATTACTCAAGTTCTCTATCAAGTTTCTCATCATAAGTTTCCATCTTTTTTATTGCTGCCATTAGGATATATGCTCTGATACCAATTTGATATGACCTACTAAAGATTTTAGGGATAAAAATAAGATTTTTGATTGATTTGAAAAAAGATGCAATTTTTAAGGATTTGGAAGAAAAGGTGGGATTTTTATTGATAAAAGAAGAAAATACAAGAATAATTTGACCTCTTTCAAAAGGACCGCTCTCCCAAGCTTCAATTCAAGAGGAAGCCGAACTCTCTTTCTAACATAAGGGTTCTACTTCGATTCTCAATCAATTCTTCACCAAATCCAACATAATCCCTCATTCTAATCTTTCCCTTATTTATAATAACTTCTCCTAACGACCCATCACCTTAAAATTACCAAAATATCCATGACATGGGGTTTTAGCCTAAAATTACACATGTCCACTGGACCCTTAAAATTACAGTTTTGCCAATGTGCCTAGAAATTACATATATGTCATTGGTTGCCACCGCCCCCAAGTCTATCACGCACACCGTAACCATGTTCCAAACCAAATAAATGTAAAAGCAAAAGGTGCTCAAATAGCCACCAGAACTGTCGAATTGTGTCTAAATCATATCATATCACTTCACCTCTGCATTACCACCTAATGAGCTACGGCCAGCAATAGTTATTCAAAAAAACCAGCAGATCAATACCATAAAAAACCTTGTGATGACTTACCATGTACTTAGCATCAATGAATGGATCATTAACAGCTACCACTTCAACATCATCCCTAGAGGTCGCTATACGTAAGACCAGCCTTCCAATACGACCAAAGCCTGTATAAATCAATTCCTCTTAAATGCTTAGGATGAGACAAAACAAAATAATTAAACTGAGCCAACACAACATTGAGCATTCAATTTGAAGTATATTCTTAAGGGTCTTTGAACCTTGGCAACTGAGAAGCACGTTTGCCATAAATATCGCTAATGATCATAAAAATCTCAAGTGGGTAACGTTAAAGAGAAAACATACCATTAATGCCAATCTTCGTTTTCCCACCGCTTGATGATCCTAAACATCAAAATAAGCCCAAATATCAGCAAAACCATTGTGCTATCAAACTTGGTTAGACATCAAAATTCATTTTCCTGCTTGACACTAAGTGAAAGCAAATTAGTTTTGTGCAGTTTTTCTGTTTTCTCTACAATGAAAATGATTGATTTCACAAGTTGTAGATACTTAATTTTATTTTTAAACGAACAAATTGACATATATGATTTGAAATATAAAATCAATATACTGCAAGAGCAAAGTTTTACTTGGAACGACTGGAGGGGCCTCAGTGGCCGTCGCTTTGACCGGATGGATGCCTCTATCACTTGATAACCTATACATTTAAGAAGAAAACAACCAATTATGTAAGGGAGAAACAGAAAAAAGAGTGATCATTACATGCTAAATCGATATAAATAAAATCCAGATACTTAACTGTAAGGAGGGTGCTTCTAATGGGGTAATGGAAGAACCAAGAATACTGGAACTAAGCCTAGCTGCACTCAGACTGCCTTTAGCACCATGGCAAGATACCTGCACAATTGAATCAAAGGAATAAAATAATAAATAGTAAATTTAATGAAATGTGCATTCAAATATTAATAAAGATGTGAGCTAAAACATGTTACAATATTAAGATACATGAACAACAACAAAATAGAGACAAAACATAAAAATGACGGCAAAAAGGAGACAAAAGCTAAAAATTAAGATATGCACACATGACCAAATCTTTGTTTCTATTTAATATAAAGGAAGCTTGGAAAAAGCATGCAGACGAAAAATCCCCAAATTTTCAGTGAATCAATAAAAATTCACGCAAAAAAATTATTTAAAAAAGAGCTCGCCAGGAGTTTTTAAAAGACATAAAGCCAAAATTCAGAAGATGAAAAAAGCGTGAATTTCGAGCTCAATATGTAACATAAATAGAATCAGTATAAAAAAATCAACGATCATGGAAAAGTTACCCGAACATTGAAATGATAGGGAGCTCGAATCGTGGAATCGGCCGAAGAGAAGAGATCTCGAGATCCGTCGATGAGAGGAGCTACCGATCTGAGGGAAGCGGGGAACGCCATTTCTAGATAGAGAAACAGCAGCAAGCACAAACTCCTATCTTCTTCTTCTTCGAGATCGATCTCGAAGCCCGAAAATTTTGGGAGAGAGGGGGGCGAGAGAAGGCGGCATTTTATAACAAAGAAGCCGGTGTTAGGTTTTTTCGGCGATTTCTTCGCAGGGTGACGGATCTCGCTATGATCTTTCTCTCTCTACTCCATTGTCATTTTCTCTCTCTAAAAACTATATAGATACGCCAAGGGCATCTTCTTTTGTAGGAAAGTATGATTGGGAAAGTTGAGAAGTTAGGAATCTGATTAGAGAGAAATTTGTGTGTAGTGTATTCTTTTGTTGGAATGTGGAGTTGGATTGTACAGTTGGAAAGTTGATGTGGGTCCCACTCCGTGCATTGTGTTCTTTTGGACAAAGAAAGCTGGATGAAGAAAATGGTGTGGGCCTACTTAATATATCAATAAATTAAATTAAAGTATTAAAGTAATCATATAATATAACATTTATCATATCATATAAATTAAATTAATGTTTTAATCGCTGATATTTGCAGGGAAATGGAAAGCAGGTCCCGCCACGAGGTGGATCCTAGCAGAATTTCCGCAAAACATAGAGATTACAAACCACCCCGACTTTCTCAATTTCGGCCGCCAGCACAGCATGGATTCCAAGCTTTCCATTTTAGCAACCAAAGAGCCGAACAAAATCTTAGCCTGGGATTGCGATGCACAGTGTATGAATAGCGTGTTTTTCCCAAATTCTTGTCCACGTTCTTGCAAAAGAACAGGCCCTAAATACATGAACTAGAAATATACATGCACTCAAAAGAAAACCGACATTCTCACAGAACGTGGGAACTATGCACACGTGTAAAATGTAAATGGAAATGAAACGAGTGTATGTGTGTGTGGGGTAGTGTCGCCGGGGTTTTTGAGTTTTTTAAGTGTGTGGTGGGCTCCACGTGTTAATGGTGGCAATGCAGTGATACTCTGCTGTCACCTTTGTCCTGGATTTGCTCAAGGACAAATATTATCAATTGTATAATTGATACATGCGTGTGTGATAAGTACACTCCTCTTTCTTGTGGGTTAACTAGAAATAACACGTGCACAAAATGAAAGGGGCAAAAAAAATCCACACATAGAATGCGGTGCATACATGCAACCGAAAAGTAATGAGAAATGTGGGTGTGCGTAGGTATCGTCGGTATAAAAGGGGGAAAACATGTGTTAAATTGCAAAAAAAAAGGTCGTGGCAAAGTGTATATATCTTAATGGCATACTCGTAGGATGTTTATTCATGGGAATGGTGATGCTGTTTTTGCCCGATTTTATGAATTCACCGCATTAATATTTTTGTCTTTCTTAAGAACTACTCTTATTTCCAATTTTAACCCCACTTCTTTCCATCACTCCTCTCCCATCCACTCATCACCTCCTTTCTCTTCTCACCGCCTCCTTCACCTCAAGCTTACCGGAGCATCCACCAAATAGATCATATACTATGTGCGCCTTCGGTGCACTGTATTCTCTAAGTTAGATGTTTTTTTGGTTCATCGGAAAGCAGGAAACCGTGCTCGAAGGCGGGCTGGTAGCCCGGTGCAATAGACTAGGAGAGACACTACACTAGCTACACCGGGGAGGACTACACTGGCTACACTGGGGGGGGGGGGGGGGGGGGGGGGGGGGGGGGGAGGGAGGGAGGGATTACACATAGGGGAGGGGGTCGGGAGTTTCAAACCCCGGACCTCAGAGGGTAGGGAGTTTCGAACCCGGGACCTCACACCTGAGGTCCCGGGTTCTCATCTGGGTGCCAATGAGCCAAAGGAGCTCGGCTCTAAGTTAGATGTTCAGTATATGCTATGTCTCAAAAAACATGTATAAATATTTTGGTATTCATATCATTTTCTAAAAAGTGCTAATCAAACCAAAGCAACGGTTTTCGCAGATCATGCACTAGCAATTCTTCATATTATTTTCGAAAACATGCTAATCAAACCAAAGGAACGGTATTCGCAGATGATGCACTAGCAAGAAAAGAGGGGTAAGAAGAGAGTACCCAAAGCAACTGTAGTCTAGGCTCATCGGAATAATGTTAGTCCTGACCCTACACTTTGCTGGCGGCCCCGCCGACCGATGGCCATTGAACCGTTTGACCTGAGTAATCAAGGTTCTCAAGCAACCGCAGATCCCCTGCCTCGTCGTCGCAGATCATGTTCCTCTCCGATCCTCGCTAGCTCTCTCCAAGCAAAATAATCTGTTGGATACACAGGTGAGCTTGCCGCCAGGGGGAGGTGGTGGTGGAGAGGAGTGAAGTAAAGATGTGGGGTTAAAATTGGAAATAAGAGTGGTTTTCAAAAAAAAAGACAAAAGTATTAATACACTGAATTTATAGATGTGGTCATTCTCTCAAATCACGCGCAACTCCACACAGACCCTCAAATGGGTCATAAGGCCCATAACATAATGAGGTGGCCAAATATGTATCACTAGTTCTCTATCAACTGGTTTGTTTTAGTAAGACAAACATCAAATCAATCGTCCCTCTTCTCTCCTGTATAATAGATTCTATAAGCGCACCCATTTTTACTTCACACACCCGTTTATTTACAGGTTAATTATGCAACTGGGTTGTATTCCTATTATTTATGCAAGCTAATTACTGAAACAAAAGTTTAGCTGAGTTATTCTGTGGCATGCATAAATCATACCTTGGGCAATAGAATTTTCGTTTCAGTTGCGTGACGTTTTCATAAGATTCTAAATTGGTGTTGTGAACATCTCCGAATTCAACCCAATCTGATCTTTTTCGCAAGAATATGTGTTCTATAATCATGGATGTCTTGTTTTATTTTTCATGTTTATTTTTGGAGAAAGTATATCAGGGTTGTACACCATGTGACGCACGATATGCGATATGTATCCTATCATATTGGATGATACAAAATACTGCACAATACAAATGATCTTCGACATTGTTGTCATATATCATATACTGTCCTACATTCATATCGGTCAATATATATCGTCTCAGTGCCGGAAATGCCTCACGTTGGTGAAGATGAGAGAGACACCGTACTTGTTGCAGCAGTCCACGGCGTCCTTGTCTCTGATACTCCCCCCAGGTTCCGCGATGATCCCAATGCCATTCTGGCACGCTTCTTCAACTGCGTCGTTCCAAGCTGCCAGTAGGATTGTTCACAACAAGTGCATTCAGTCGGAAGAGGCAAACATTGGATATACTGGAAACACTAGAAAACATGGACACAAACATATATTGAAACTTGCCCATAACTAGCAATTTCAGCGTTGTACAAGGAACAAATAGATCATGCTGTAACGCGCTAACATGTAATGGATGTAAGCATGTCGAGAAAGCATGCACATTTTATGTTTAGGGTTTATGTTCGTTTTTGAAATTAAAGGAAACGAAAGAAGTTGTTTGATTGTGACGGTAAAAACGCACGAAAACTTCCAAGTTCTAACCTTTTCCACTTCAATTTTTCTGATTCCCTTCAACAACCTACTAAATAAAACAACGTTTAATGGGAACATTCAGGTTTCACTGTTACATTTTCATTCAACATTGCTAGATCCTACTTATATTTGGATTGTGCTTGAGCTTTGCACACCTATTCGATTTGTCTTAATTTTTCTTTTCAACCGAAACACCGTATCTTTCATTTTATTTGTTTGGGTAAATTTCACTCGAACTCATTGTTCTATAATTCACCGAGTTATAACTCTGAGACCTATTGTTTTATGAAAGCTATTGCAGTTAGACCACATGAAACTAGAAGAAAATTTGCACTTATACTACCTACCAACCTCTTATTCAAGTGGGTCTAATTGTGAGTTTCAAAGACTAGGTGTGGTAAGTTACAGACCCCAAATAGAAAAGTAGGCCTGAGTGCAATTTAGCCTATTTGTTTTCATTGTTGCTTTCTATCAAACCAGATGCAGCCAAAGGCAACATATCTTAACATAGTATGAACGATAGAGAGCAGTGCTTACCAAACGGGAAGAATGCATCACTAGCCAAAGCAGCACCCTTCGCTTCCTCTCCAGCTTTCCTGCAAGCTATTCTTAGGCTCTCAAGCCTGTTCGGCTGTCCACTCCCCATACCCAACATACAGTTATTCTGCAACAAAACAAAGTAATGGGGAGTGAGAGAATCGCTGTGGAAGGAGCAATTGACACAAGAATAGAGATTGTGGCAGTAAAACATGATATGGTGGTTACCAAGATAACGGACACTGCATTCCCTTAAACATGCAATATTGATGAAAAGGATGAAAATTGCCAACTCCGAGCTTACATGGTTGTTAAGTCTTTGCATTATTTTAACAAAACTATAATGAAATTATGAAATTGTTGAGATGCCGGAAGAAATGAATATGCTGACACTTGCCTTGTGATTGCAAGAACAAAGCACAGCTCTCCCCCTCCATCCCAGAGTTACGCTCAACAGCTGACCGTATTTTAGTTAATCATTAAATGCTTAGACAATGGTGATAATCAGAAAATAGAATCCAAATGCAGCTGAACATGAATCAAATATTTCAAACAAATGAAGGATAATGACATTTATATAACCATTTTCAATATATTAGCAAGCAGAGAAAAACACCAAACAAGCTATCTCCATTAAACCTGCAGATTGATTTATGCTATATCAACTTCATGTAGCTAGAAAGGGGAATAAAACTGGAAAGAAACCTATTATCTGTTCAACCCTTCTATCCGGATCAAATTAGAGATTCTTTGTCAATCATCCAGAAACTACTGTTACAGACAATTTAACCAAAAGTATGAAACATTTGAAGGATCACAGAATACTAACCATGGACATTCACTTCCAGATTACATTCTTTATTATCTACATTTAATTATATGGGATGCAATTGGTGAAATTTTAAACTGCGGAAATATTCTTAATCAACTTATATATTCTTCGAAAATATTCTCTCACTAAAGAGGAGAAAAGGACAAACCTTGGCTATTACGATAGCATTACTCTTGACATGTTTGACGCAAAGCCATGCAAACTCTGCATCGCTAAGCTCTTCTTCTTGCGGAATTTTTTCTGACATCACGTTGAATTTGATATCTTCTGGGGTTAAATCATCAGATTCCTGTGCTAACCACCCACCGCCAACTTGTCTCAGAGAAAGCATTCCTTTCTCACTTTTTTTTGCCTCGAGGATCCTCAAAGTCTTTGACTTTCCACATAGGACCTCCAGTCCCTTTTCTGTATATTTCGGGGCCACAACTATCTCATAGAACATTCTCGTCTCACCATCTGTTGGACTCCTAAATTCTCTTATCTCTTTTGCGAGGTCCTGGATAATTTACAGCGACATTAAAATAAATTACCAACAGATATGATGTCTGAAATGCAAAGAGACAGGGATGTGTGAGAAACTTTTAGTCATAACTTACCTCGTCTATTGTCGTGTTAAAGGCAACTATGCCACCAAAAGCACTCACAGGATCAGCTTTTACGGCTAACCTATATGCTTCAAGGATATCTAATCTCGATGCCACACCACATGGATTTGTGTGCTTCACAATCACACAAGTAGGGTTCTTGAACTCTGACACACAGTTCCAAGCAGCATCCGCATCTAGATAGTTATTGTAAGACATTTCCTGCCCAAATCATAGCCAATAGAAAAAAATGCCAGAATCAAATTACAGATGAAAATAAACTCTTTTGAAGGTTCTCACTTCCAACCTGGCACTAAAGATGATGGAATCAACCATCAGATTGCAAAATAAAGTAACCCTAACTAATTACGTATGTACCATAACTAATTCTAGGTTTATCAAACGAATGACCATGTTTACCCTACATTTTGAAGTATATCGTAGAAGCATCTTTCCAATTATCTAATAGATTTACATTTGCTTCTCACCTTCCCATGGTGCTGTATTGCGGTGGCAATACCGCCAGCATTCACCACAGAAAGACTCTTATCATCATAAAATGCAGCCTTCTGATGAGGATTTTCGCCATATCGAAGTGTACATTTACGTGACATAGGCACTGTAAAGCTGGGAGGAAACTTATCACCTAGACAAAGAACATCAGATTAGAAGTCAAAATCATAATAATACAATTAATCGCATAAAATGCGATTAGGTAAGGACACTGTACAGGTTTTACCTCCTGCTGATTGTTTCCACAACCACTCTGAAACTGCAGAATCATAGGAAGCAACATGCTGAAAAGCCTTCCATGCCAGCTCCCTGCGAAACTGCTGGTTATCTTGATTTCCTTTCAGAAATTCCAGGATGGCAGCATAATCAGTGTGGTCCACCACAACCAAAACATCCTCGTGATTCTGCAGAATTTCTTATTTAGCAACACTTAATAGACATCAAATTATACATCACGATACTACGATTTTGAACTTATACCTTTGCCGCAGCTCGGATCAAGGTAGGCCCACCAATATCAATATTCTCAATGCCATCTTCAAATGTAATTCCACTCGAAGAAGTGACTTTTTCATAGAAAGGATACAAGTTCACCACCACTATATCAAATGTCCCTGGTGCAAGCTCGACAGATAAGGACATGCTTGGTAGTTATGACATAAGACCATCTACACATGGAGATGTAATTGGATCTGTTGAATATTTATTTACGCCTAAGCTCACCAATTCCATGTTTATTTAAGGCTTCCATGTGGTGGCCTTGATCTCTTCTAGCAAGAATACCTCCATGTATGCTAGGATGCAAAGTTTTTACTCTACCATCAAGCTGCATAAAGCCAAAAAAAGGTTCATGTATCATGTACAGATAATAAAGTAGCACCTCTTCCACTCTAGAATCAAGCAAATGAATCTAAAGTTAATGTTTTGGAAGTATGCACCAAAACTCAGCAATTATAAACTACATGCAAGAACGAGTGTTGTCATATTTACAATGTTACCTATTGATGCAATTGCAAAGAACAAGCCAATTTGCTTCTTGGCAAATGTAATGCTCATTCTCACATGACCAGATATCTATTTACTTTTGTATTGTTTATCAATATATTGTAGACAGGTTTATCAATATGTGTTCCTATAGCTAATACTTTATAAATAAATACAGATATTGCTCAGCCCAAGATCCCAATAATAGTTTAATATAAAAGAAAGAAACAAATAGAAAATTTTGCTTTAGCACTGAAAATATACATGTTGTTGCATGTATGATGTAACATATGTATATTTCCCATGCTAAAGTAAATTTTTGTGTCAAAAAATATGCATGTTTTTAATGAGTGGCTCGCATGTTAAAATTCACCCCTAAAAGAAAATCAAAACTAAAAGAACAAACTATCAATGGTACAAAGATACATAAGCATACAAATTTTGAAATAATAATAATAATCAAAACTACTTGTATCAACAATATTGTTACTATTAATATTTATGCACTTGCTAAACATATTCCAAATTAAGAGAATTTGAGTAAATGGAAAATTATGTTCAACAAATAAATTAAGATAAAGCAAATTACCATTTCAGGGAAATGAGTAATTTCTTCAACCCTGGTTACTGAGACTCCAGCATCTTCTAATGCAGTTGCTGTTCCCCCAGTCGAAACAATAGTATATCTATAGATGCAACAAATAAATTTGAACAGAATTAAGCAAGTCCACTAGCATTTCCAACAAAAGTCTCGTTACCAAATTCCAAATAAATAATTACGAAGGTCATTCCAAATAAATAATCACGAAGGTTATGACAAAACTAAATAACAACCAAGACCGGTAAGTAAACTGGGGCCAGAAAAAATGGCTAGCTGTCAAGTGGTTAATCGTGTGTAGCATTTCAAAAATCACTGACCATTCAAAGATCCTGTAACTTCTTAGCGTGTTTGTAAACTAAGATTTGCATATACCTATGTTGTTAACTATTACTTTCCAATGAAACGTCCTAATGAAACATCTAATAACGCATGCATGCTTCTCTTACTGCAAGTACAATCCGAGAGATTAAATAAGGAACCTGAAGAAGAAAACAAATTAATGTAATCATATATATTTTTAAGTAAATATGATAATCATACCTATAAATGGTGACTAAAAAGAAAAAGTATCAAAATATAACACCCTTAATAAGAGCGAAAATTAAAACATGAAATCTGCAGAATTTAACTCACCCTAATTCTTGAAGTCCATTTCCAAGGAAAGTGAGATCATGCTTGTTCGACAACGATATAAGGGCTTGCTTGTCACCTGTAAATTAAAGAAAATAAGCACTGGTAGAAGAAATACAAAGAGTTGGTTCCAGGCAATTTAAGGGATATAACTTAAAGTCATGGTAAAGTGGAAATGTGTTAGCCATCGCAACAGCTGGTAGAAGAAAACAAGAAAATTACTGCTTGCATAAGCATACACGTGAGAAACTTGAGTGTGTTAATGTAAAGATGGTTGCAAGGGTTCATTCATGATATAACCATGGGAATCAAATTAGTTGGCACTTAACCAGTTATGAAATTTGCATCAAAATATCAGTAGTGTAGGGAAAATTTATTCAATTTACAAATGGAGCCGACAAGTAAGAATAACAAATTTATTCACTTTTGTTTTCAGTGTTCTGGCAAATCCAACCATTAGTAGCTTAAAAAATGTGCCCAGAGCACCATTCTCAAGAAAGGAACCAGCGTGGACAATTTTTTCAAGGCATGCAGCAACATCAACTGATATCATAATTCGCAGTAATCAGAGGGTTAGTCGCAACTACAATCTATTGATGTGGCTGAACTAAAGAACAACACAAGGATAATAGAGATAAAAATGGCTCTAAGATATGATAGAATAGATGGTGGAAAGCAATTTTCTTTCCACATGGCGGGCAATGGAAAGGTATGATCCCTGTAATATAAAAAAGGAGGCATAAAGAAGTGTAAATAACAATTTTAAACAAAAATACATGTTGAAAAAGATAACAAATCTAGAAAACATCATGATGGTGGTCCATGAGAGGAGGGGACGGAGCGAAGGTGATGTTGGTATGCACTGAAAGGGTCAAGCATCCCATTTCAGTAAATATGGTTGGAAGTGGATCGGGGCCAGCCCACAGCCCACAGCCCACACGCAAAAAATGGTACATATATACTAGAATTTATGCCATGGATCATGCATGGGCATCAAAATGAAGACCCAAACAATTTCCATGTTGTTCCTGGGCCTAACCACATTCAGCATGGCATGGCCCAAGGCACAGCCTGCTCACGGCAAGAATGGAGGCCCAATTGGAGCCATGAATGGAGGCTACTGGATATGTCAATTATCTATAACTTATACATATTATGTATATGTCAACTGTTTATAACTTGTAAATAGGATTATTAGTTACTTAAACTAATATTAGACTAAATAGATGCTTTATAGTTATAAAACTCTCTAATACTCTGTTAGCTGATTTAGATTCTTAAGTAATCTAAAGTAGTTTTAAAGACATATTGTCTCCCTTTTTTCCCTATGAGGATATATGCATTATTGAAAGACATTAGAGCTCAATATGTTTAAAGGTCCTATTACAATATATCGGATATATTAAGTGCTTTATATGTTCAAAAGTCATATTATAACATATCTAATCTATCTAAGTACTTAAATGACTTAAAATTAGCAAGCACTTGAATGTGGTTATTATTTTCTAGTTGCAAATTAAATCTCATCTTGCAGGATAGTCAATTAACTGTATGGCTTTTCTTTCTAAATTTATTCATTTATAATTCTTTATATAAACTTTTAGGGGGGAAATATGTGCATACAAGTTTCACTAGTTTAGTATGCACAAAGTACAAAACATGGCACGAAATAAGAAGCTTAAATTCGGCACGAATGAGCCAACACGATATAAGCACAAGTAGGCCGGCCTAGTACGGGACACGGGCTAACCCAATATCCAATTGATTGAAACAAGAATCTGACATATATATGCTTTGTTCGTGTCTGGGCAAAGGAAATTTTGTATGCACCGTGCCTAGATTTGAACAAGCATGACACAACACGTCGCACACTCCCACTTTCCACCCTATTAATAAATTGTCATATTGTTATTCATTTAAACTGTTCGAATGCAGATCGGATATTGGTTATCCATTTACGGAATCATGTCTAATATGGATTCGCATATAAAGAATATTCGAAAAGAAAATCTAGTACCATATTCACAAAAAAGGATACAACTATGGATTATGACCATATCTGATATAACTAATACACACCAAATGTAAATGAATGGATTAAAAACACCCAAAATGACAATTCTAATATGGCATCATATGTGGGTAAGTGATGAGCAAATGCATGTGAATATATATCATAGATAAGAGTGGCTAACAACAAATGAGCCAGGTATATAATATATGGGTAATATGGGCATCTGCTACCCAAGAAGGAATTTTCTCCTATGCACACTTTAGAAAATCCCCTCTTCACTCTTCACTATATTTTTTTTATGATTACTATTGTTCATTTTGATGTTTTATATTCTAAAATCCCAGCACATCAAAGATCGAGTGAAACTAAGATATTTTGCTTGTTAATCTAATCGTTACAAAAAAAGTCTATAATTGCAAAACTGTTAAATTTGCAACGATTAAATCGACGAGCAAAACATCTTAGGTTCATTAGATCTTGGTGTGATGGGATTTTAGAATATGAAGACTAAATGAATGGCAGTCGTCTAAAAAAATAACGAAGATTGAACATTTTAACCTGTGCATAGAATGAAATTTCTTCTTGGTTAGTTGACACTCTATCCCTCATAATATATTAGCGCTAATATCGGATATGCGTATATAAATCTGTATTGGAAAAACAATCAAATTTCAATATCCAAATCGGTATCGGTATCCTATGGTGTAATGATATTTTGATATCATATCCACATCCAAAAGGGAACAGATATGGATCCGATTTGGATAATCCAAATTCATTTACATCCCACTTATTATGAATAATAAACAAAGAAAAATCACTGCAGTCACAAGTGAGAACAAGTATTCAGCCCTAGCCATGCCCTAGGGTTCATTCAAGTGTACCTTTATAAAGAAATTTATGCATCATTATAAATATGAAAAAAAAAATACAACCTAGAAATTTGCCATCTGGTTGATTAGTCAAACTAGTAGTATAAAGAAAAGCATCTGAAATAAAGCTTTAGCCCAGATTAGTACAGAATGAAACGATGACTGTCAAATGAGAGTGGAGAAAGTTACCAGTAGAACCTCAGGAACAAAAACTCCCGAATTTTTTTAGGATTTCCCATTTAAAAATCCTTAATAACATGAAATTTGCATGCCAGACAAAATTACACATTCAAACAATTTTGCTCATTCGTTACGAGAGAGAGAAATCCACGGTTTTTCAATGAAAATGATGGGTATCATATGTATCGTAAACCCATTAACTTAACACTACAACATATGTATTTGCTTCGGCGAGAAAAAAACAAACCACATCAACTTATGGAAGATTTCTCGATATGAGGAGAATTGTCGCAGCTGTTTTAACGAATACCATTTCAACAAAATAAAATTCAAAAAATAATAATAACATAAAAACCGTAATTTCATCCCAACATTTAACCAACAAGGGCGAAAAATCGATACCAGCTGAAAGATGAGATTTTGGCGTCAGGGTCTCAGTCTGCGACATTGCCCTAACCGACCGCCTATCACTCGAAGCAAATCGAGATAGAGCTGGGGTCAAGAACAATCTGTCCTGTAGCAAAAAAATTGGTAAAAATTGACTGAACTTAATGAACATAAGTGATCTAAAAACAAAAGAGTGCGATAGTACCGATTTGGGTTGGTGACGGCAGCGGCGGTGAGAATTAAGTCGGAGGGGAGCGGCTCTAGTACCGGTGGCGGCCGCTAAACCCTGAATCAAAAGCGCCATCTTTTCTCTCCCGCGTTGGGGCTACGATGTCGAGGCGGCGTTGCGGGTTTTATATTGAGACCCGTTAGCTTGCAGTAATCCAACCAGGTTTTTTTCGGATTCGGAGCCTGGAGTCGGAGATTCGGTTGGGATCCCTGCCCCAAATTTCTTGAGAAGGTGAAATGAATACAAACTCATCAAAATTTGGAAAGAAAAATAGATTCATTTGCAATATGAACAACGGCTTGATTAGCAAAATGATACAAACCCAATTCATCAAGTAGCCATCTAGTCCACACAAATGCACATGGTATTAGCCAAATCCCGAAATTCAGACTTTTCTTCTTCTTACCATTCTACGATATAAGATTTCCTCCATAATGCATTAATTAAATTGCAAAAATATAAATAATGTGCATCATATGACATGTGAGAGAGATCTATCATATATGACACATTCTTCTCCATATAATATAAAAAATAATCTGGAAGAATATGTTAAGTCATCATCGTAGACACCCATTATCAAATATAAATGATTCACGGGCACAATTAAGTCAAATTCGTACTCAGGCTATACATCATCATCTCCTGCAATGCCAACACATTTAATTCATGAAAATGCAAATAGTTGGGTGTGTTTTACATGCCCATAAACCACACGCATAAAAGGGCAACACTCGTCACAGTTCAAATTTAAAGGGAAGAAAACTAACCCTGCAATACACTGAATTTACAAACTGATGGTGTAGTTCTTAATTTTACATAAAAATGCAATAACTCCATGTGAATCTACTGGTATACAAGAAGTCAAATCTTCAGTCTAGCAAGTTATCTGTCCTGTGTCTGTCCTCAAACACAGGCTGATAGGCATCCGAAAACAATGTGAATTAGTTGTTTATTACAGATGAAAGCTTCTTCAGGCCCTTGAATCATCTGCCGTCAGGTTGGCCTGAAGTCCTCAAGGAAGCTGGCCATGCTGCAAAACAGAAGATATATTTAGACATAGCATTTAAATTTAGGTGTAAACAGAGATAGGCTGAAACTCCTTAAAAGTCGTCAATGCAGGGATACTCTCTCACCATGCAGCCCACCTTTCTTTGAAAAGATTAATCTAATCATCATAATTATAAAAGAGATTGAATGGAAGGAAAATTTATGCTAGAGCCTTACAGAAAAACGTGGAGACCGGCGGAGATTAGATATAGACTGTGGAGATGGGGTTACAACTTGCCGAGGCATGACTGCTTGATGAGATTTAAGCCGAGCCTTTTTAGGTTGAACATGGGGAGGGTCTTCCTTGACTGGTGTTCCATTCCTGCTGTCCACTGAGATGGGGGGTGGAGACGATATTGTTATTGAAGTCGAGTCTTGAACAACGGATGACAACGTAGGTAAAGTTCCTGCTAAAAGGATAAAATATAGTAATAATAGCAAATACAAACAGCACCAACTGCATGTGGAACACCCCCCCCCCCCCCAAAAAAAAAAAAAAAAAAAAAAAATTAATAATAATAATAATAATAATTAAAAATTAAAATAAAAAAATGAAGGGGATGGGGGATTGGGACGGCATACTCTCATGAAGATTTTTACTGAACAGGTTACGAATCTTGAACTTTATACTAGGCGCTAACAATTAGCACAAAAAATCATAAGCAATCTAAATATACAACAAACATAAACATATTCAATAGAGAACATGGTAACTAATCCTTTGGCGTTTGAACAATAGCAATATGTTTTTTTCCAGTTACAAGAGGATGATGCAACTCATCTTCACACCTTCGATTGTTTGTATGTATCCGTAAGAGATAAATGTGGCAACACAGGTGCATCATACATTTCATTCATACACGAATACATGAGTTGCATCTCAAATGCACTAGCATGGATTAATGAATTGTTTGAATTAATTCATTCTGACATTTTTTAGGCCTTTGTACATAAAGACACGTGGGGATAAAGAATATTTCATAACCTTTATAGATGATTATTCCAAATATACTTTCGTGTAGGTTTTAAATAGAAAGTCTGAAGTCTTTGAAAGTTTTAAAGATATAAGGCAGAAGTAGACAGAAAACTCGAAAGGAACATAAAGGTCTTAGAACGGATAAAAAGGTGGAGAATTTAACTCAAATGATTTTGAGGATTACTGTAATAAATACGGTATTAAAAAGCATATTATCATACCCTATACAACACAACAGAATGGTGTGGCTGAAAGCAAGAAGAGAACATTAATGAATGCAATAAGATTTATGTTATCACATTCTGATCTCTCCAAGGTTTTTTGGGTAAAAACTATATTGACGGCAAATTATGTTCTGAACAAAATTCTTACAAAATCAATCGAGACAACACCGTATGAGATATGAAATGGACGCAAACTCAATTTAAGTCATTTGAGAAAAAGGTGTTGTGTGGCATATGTTTTTGTTCTATCTCAGGTTAGAGATAAGCAAGATCTCAAAATCGTAAGATGTATATTCATAAGATATTCTAAAAAATCTGAAGGATAAATATTCTTTCATGAAAGTAAAGGCGTCATTGAAAGAAAAGAATGGGATCACGTCTAAGAAAATGTGCCCCCTTTGCTAGACTTAGATGATGTTTCCAATGATGACTTGGAAATAGTGGATGAAGTACATCATCATCAGAATATACCTATGGCAAATCAACCAGCTGAACATGTCCAATCTGCAAACCTTAGTGAAACCAAGACCAAAACAATACCTGCATAGATGGATGATTATTATCTATATTTATGTGAATCTAGTTTCTCTGTTGATATTGATATAGATGTGCAAGGTTTCTCTGCTGATATTGATATAGATGTACAAGTTGATCCATTGAATTATACAGATGCAATGAAATCATCTGAATCAGATCAATGGCTTGGGCCATGAAAATGGAGCTTGACTCAATTGAGAGAACAATGAATGGGAGATATGCGACTTACCGAAAGAGAGGAAGTCCATAGGATGTAAATGTGTATCAAAGAAGAAATACGTTGATGGGTCTTTTGATACATTCAAAGCCCAATTAGTTGCAAAAGAATTTACTTGGAGAGTAGGGATTGATTATTAAGAGACTCAATTCTTCGGTAGCTAAGTTTGCATCTATAAGGATAATCTTAGTGATTGTTATATCTTTGACTTGGAACTCTACCAGATATATGGATGTCAAAACTGTATTTCTCAACAGAAAGTTAAAGGTTACATATATGAATCAACCTGAGGAATTCCCGGCTTAGGGACAGGAAGAAAAAGTTTATAAATTGAAAAAATTATTGTATGGTTTAAAACAATTATTTAGAGAGTAATATCTCAAATGTCACAATATTATTATCTAACTTGGTTTCGTTGCAAACAAATTAAATAATTGGGTGTATGTCTTGAAAAGTGGAAGCGTTTTACAATATTATCCATGTATGTGGATGATATTTTACTCACTAGAAATGACATTGAATTTTTGAAGAAAATTAAATCAGCACTTTGTAGTGAATTTGAGATTAACATAGGAGATGTGTCATATGTTCTTGGAATACAGACCCTTGAGACTGAGATCCATAGGAAGAAACATCGTTGTGTAACGAGATACACACAAGAAACTGAGTATATAGCATATAACATATAATATGGCAGTTACTCATGCAGTCTGGATCAGACGGTTTACATTGAACTTGGATCTCAATATGGTGGAAGGACCAATTGAGATTTACTGTGATAATCAAACAATCATCAGCTTGATCCACAATGGTGCAAACAGTTCCAAATGAAGTCATATTGAGATACAATATCATTATATTAATAATATGGTGGAAAGGAAAGAAGTCTACAACTTATATTCCGACGAGTCCGGGTTTACAAGTAATCAGGGGCATAACTACGTGTAAGTTGCCCTGAGCAACTGCATAGGGCAAGAACTCTAAAAATAAGTTATTATTATTCATCAGCACCATTTCTTTGAAACCCAACAGCTAAGGCATTGGGGCATTGGACAAAAGGTTCCGGGTTCTATTCACAGCGAAGGCATTATACATTTTTAACAGATTTTACATACAATAATCATTTATTTATAAAAATCTCTTGTACTATCACCATTTCTTTATAGCCTAATATCCAAGGCAATTGTGTATGGGATCACATGTTAGGTTTGATTCTAAGTGAAGAAATTTCTTATTTCTTACATATATTTTCCATACAATAATTATGAATTTACCATAAAAAATTTATACATTAAATTTGATTGTGATTCCTATGCTAATATAGCATGTATAGATGGAACTGTGTACAATTTGCACTTGGCAACTCGGGACAAGAAAAAAATAAAATTTATTACTATATATAATCACATCTCTCTCATTACCTCTCACTTTTCTAACTCTCTCTCTCTGACTCTAACTCTTCTCTATCTCTAAAATCTTCTCTATAGCTAAAATAATAAAAAAAATTATATCAAATATTATTTTCATATGCTTGTGTGTATACGTATTAATGTAAAAAAATTAATCGTTTGTTTATCAAAAATTATTTTCATAGGCATGCATGTTTATATGTATGAAACTATTTTGTCAACTTAAATAGACATTTTATATATTATATATCATCTTTTGAATATATGTATAATACTAATTTGTAGCTATTATCAATAAATAATTAAACAAGGTTAGCGTTTTTTTTGGTATTTCTTAAAAAATATTCTTTACGTCATCTTTATCTTCGCCCAGGGCAAAAGAAATTCCTAATTACGCCACTGCAAGTAATGCATCCAATACTAAATAACTAAAACAAGTAGATTCTAACAGAGCCACTGATAGCATGCGGCATGCATTTCAAAAAAGGGAAAATAGAAATGTGAGCATCTACTCATGCAAGCAAAATGTATTCCAGATATGAACATAAAACTAGAAACATGCTAACATAAAATGATGTAACAAACATAGTACTAGAAACATGTTAACATGACATAGTAAAATACTTAACAAAAACTATAATGAGCCCTGACAATTATATTTTAGACAATTTAGCATCCCTTAGAATATAAAGAAATTTCAAGTTGCATTACCTATTAAGCTTAATCTCAGAAGTAGCTCCCCTAGAAATATACTACAAGTGATTTGTCTATTAAACTGAGATAGAAACAATACAGCTGCTTCATAAACCCATGGCTATAGATAAAAATGAAAAGAGGGATTTTACCCTTTTGTGCAGCAGCTCGAAATTTCTCTCTCATAATTCTTACGAATTTGAATAAGTCGTTACTTTTGTTCAGATCCTTAATCAACTCATTGACATCTTCCACAAATGGATCACAATCCAACACTGGAAATTATCAGAAAACGTGGCATTAAATAAACTAGAGTGCATGATATTAACTTATAATACCAACTTGATTAAATGCTTTCAAAGATTTTGGACTTACACGTGTATCTATCCCCATCAAGCCTTATGGTAAACACATACTCTTTTTCAGTATCGTTTAAGTTAATAGTGTCAAATATGAATTTGACCCCTGTCAAGATTACAGAAAAAAATTGTAGATTAAATCTTTCTTAACATGAAGTACATAAACAGAAAATATTCAGGCTAACCTTCTCCACCTTCAGTTTGGAAGCCAAGCACCCTTTTATACCACATGATAGCTTCCTCGATTGTTTTTGTTTCAGCTAGATCTTCATTGCCCGTTTCTTCAAGAGCTTCTAAATCTGAAGAAAAAACAATACATAAGAATAAAGAGAAAAAAACAAGATAGCCTTCTTAAGCAGCGATAGAATCGTGTATGAAATGCAGCCACTATTGACTTATATTTTGCCTAACAATTGAGTGGATTTCCCTATTGCATATCTCACATTTCCCCCTACCTCCTAGACCCTATTCTTAGTCTAGAAGGATTTTGGAAAGGGACGACTGGCTGCATGAATTTAAACTAATTTGACCAATATGGTAGATGTCCCTATATGCAAGCTAGCCTTGTAAAATTTAAGCAAACCCCGTCGTTGTCCTCATTTTCCCGCTAGAATTTGGACTTTTGGAGCCAATCTAGATGGTTTCGTCAAGTTGCCAACCAGAAAAAGAAAGTTAGATCAAATTTCCATGAAACTTTTTGCTCCATGGCAATCCCATTTAAATGACGAAGGGCTATAAAGAAAACAACACGGTAATGCATAAAATGAAACCATAGGTTAAAGTGTTAAACTATAAATAGTACACATGGAACAAAGTTTACAGTTGATCTCAGGGCACAGGTGTTCCGACAGCATCTGGCTGAACATTTTATGACAAACTGGATTCAGTTCTCCTAACTCCTATTTCTCTTTCCATCATTTATTTCCAAAACCATAAAAGCTTCAATCTGTCCTCACATCATGCAAATCACTGAGAATTATTACCTTGTACAGGTACATATTTAACACCAATTAGAACGATCTTAATTTTTTGGGTCTAGCATTATATTCTAAGAAATTGTTCCAGTCCTCTTGCTCACAATCCCTTCAAAAACAATATCAAGTTTTTGAACTAGATGTGATTAGGCTTTTGCATGCTGTAAAAAGCTGGACACTTCCACAGATAGGACATACAATAGACTCTTATTAATGCTATATTAGATTAGACCTATGCAAATTTAACAAAGGACAACACAGTAATACAATCATACAAACATGGTTCTATATATCAGACATCGGGTTCATACCAGATGGGAGATTTTAGTATTGGACTGTGGATACCAGACGATATATCGGATATTTGAAAACATGCCGGGTGTCCATATTGGGCATTTAATGGAACTGGAATTTTGGCCCATCAGCGGAGTTTTCGTAATTTTCGGATTTCTAGTGGATTTTTCATAATTTTCAGTTTTAATATTCTTTTATAATGTGTTTTGTTATTTTCAGTTTCTTATTTATAGGAGGCTATGTGGATTAGAGTAGGAGAGTCGAATTTTGAGTAAAATCTTGTGTGGGATTGATATAAATCCATCTTTTATTGGAGAGTGCAGCCCACTCTCAAATTTGCAGCTTGGGAGGGAGAGTTCCTCTCAAAAGAACTCAACATATCGTGTATTACTTCCTTATTTCAGTTATTTATCAATAAAAACAGCAACTATCCCCCAAGACCTTTCTTTCTAACCCTAAAGATCACACCTTTACCCTAAAAATCACACATTTCCACTAAAAATCTCATTTTTCTGTCAAAAATCCTCTTTTTATCTAACAAAAACTAGAAAAATCATATCAAGTAGTATTGGAGAAATGTGATCATTATGGCGGCAACAAGATCAAAGGAAAAGTTCGAAGCATTCGAGAAAAAAAACGACAACAAACTCAAAGAATTGAAGAAATCCGCTATCAATTTGGTTTAGCGCTTCACGACGGTGGAATCCAGAACGTCTCCATTGAAGGGTCGATGGAAGGGCTTGGTGCGAAGTTTGATGATCTTATACAAACCCTAATGCAACAATCTCAAGATCCTAAGACGAAAAATTCAGATTTAGGGGACAATCGAAATCTAGGGCAAAAGGCGAATACTTTGGAGAATGGAATAGAAACGACGGAAGATTTTGTCGAATGACTCCTCAAGGATGCTGACTTCTACTTCAAAGAGACGGGGGACGACGTCATCGAAGACGGCAAGCCAAACCAATTGCATAGGCAGGCTGAACTTGATAGGATTTTCTAACGTTTTAATGTATAAAAAGATGATTTTTGGTGGAAAGATGAAATTTTTAGGAAAACGATGGGATTTTAGTGTTAGAAAGAGGGATTTGGGGGAAAAGATAGTAACTTTATTGATGATAAACTGAAATAAGGTGATAAAGGTAAGTGTTTGAGTTCTTTCGAGATGAACTCTCTCTCCCAAGCCACCAATTCTAGAAGACGGCCGCACTCTCATATCAAAAGAAGGAATTCTCAATCTCTATGAAATTTCTTCATAATAATCAAGTATGAGAATCACTAATCCTCCTAGTCTCCTTATAAATAATAAACTGAAAATACAAAATTACAAAAAGACCATTGAAACTGAAATTTACAAAAAAAACCAACTAGAAAACTAAAAATTACTAAAATACCACCTAATATTCCAAAATTACGGATGTGCCCTTTTCTTCATAAAATGTAATCTCATCGTTACTCCGTTACCGAAAATCCACCTTGTTCTCAAGGTGGTGCATTGAAACCATGGACATGCTACTCCATGTGAAGATGCTCGTTTCCTCCTAGCTCTTCTCCCTCCATCATATCATCTTCACATGCTATCAACTGGAGAGTGTTGTTGCGTCAACGATGCCCAAGAGTGAACATTTCATTGCATCTGAAACATAACCCATTCGCTCGCATGTCTCTTATATAAGCATCGGTTGGATTGTCTCATCTACAGTGGCTGATTGTTCTTCTTATTGGACTGGCCTTCCCATGCAGGTGCCTTTTGCTTCCTATTGGTTCCTGACTGCGAAGATTGGATCCACTCCAAGTCTATCTAGACATCATCTTCTCAGTAAGGCGGTCCTCTACCAATTGTGCTAGGTCTGTCGTCGTTGTCAGTCCCCTAGGCTGATGCAGAGTTTTGCTCAGATGTTCAGCTTAAGCCCCTTCATTAAGCTCCCCTCCAAAGTCTCCTTCGGTATGTCCCTAGCTCGCCCCGAAAGAGTCTCAGTTGTCTTTATACTTCATAACAGACAGATCTTACTTGAGTGCCGTAGCTGCTCCTGTAAATTTCATCACTGGATATCTTGAAACATATTCACCGAGCAATACATGATCTCCTCACATAAGCGAAAACATCGTCGATGTTCGCTCCAATGGAACCAAGAAAGCGTCTTCCCTTCAAAACAGACACCCACCTCATCCAATTTCTGTTCCTCCATCATGCGTGTCATCGCGAAAAACCTCTCAGCGTTGTAGATTCACCCCATATGGATCATCTCCCTCAAATATGGACATCTTCAGCTTTTTCACTCTGCTATCCACCCCAAAACTTCCCTGCTCCGTTCGCCCACCTGTATGTCTATAGTATGTGGCTGATAGTTATCGCGTCATACATCCCTTTATCACCCATAGCCCCTTAGCGGGCTGCCGCCTCAATCCCCATTGTTACCATGTCATCCTCATCCCAAGCGTAGTCTGATATCAACATACTCCTCAAAGGCCGGATCCCGGTCATAATTATCCTAAAACTCCTCAAATGCCGGAGGAACTCGACGTCGTCGCATTTTCACTGCAAATCGAGGCCCACGAAGCTCATGAATCTCTTCCACATCATTCTCAGGTCCCAGAAGCCGCTAAAAATCATCTTCGAGGACTCAGCGGTCCCTGGTTGCCCCAGGGACCAGGATACTCTGCCCAAGGCTCGATGAGCCTCTTGCGGCCACTAGGGGCCCGCGAGGGGCTTGGCTGCCCTATCGCAAGACCGCAGGGGCCTGGCGGTTTTGCAGGGGACCACGGGGCCCTCTATGCTGTGGGTTCAACCTGTAGTCTTCGATGACATCGTCCGCCGTCTCTTCGAAGTAAAACTCAGCGTCTTCAAGGAGTCCTTCGACAAAATCTTCCGTCGTTTTCTTTCCCTTCTCCAAAGTATTCGCCTTTTACCCTAGATTTGGGTTGCCGTCTAAATCTGAATTTTTCACCTTGGGATCATGAGATTGTTGGATTAGGGTTTGCATAAGATCATCAAACTTCGCACCAAGCCCTTCCATCAACGCGTTCAATGAAGATGCTATGGATTCCACCAACATGAAGCGCTCCAAATTGATACAGATTTCTTCACTACTTTAAATCTGCTGACGTATTTTTCTTATAACGCTTCGAACTTTTCCTTCGATCTTGTTGTCACCATGAGGATCGCACCACTTTGATACCACTTGATAAGATTTTTCTAGGTTTTGTTGGATAAAAAGAGGGTTTTGGTAGAAATATGATATTTTTAGTGGAAAAGTGGGATTTTTAGAGTAAATGTGATCTTTAGGGCTAGAAAGAAATGTTTTGAGGGAAAGTTACTGTTTTTATTGATAAATAACTGAAATAAGAAAGGAATACAATATAGGTTGAGTTCTTTCGAAAGGAACTCTCTCCTAAGCAGGTAATTCGAGAGGGGGCCGCACTCTCTAATAAAAAAAGGATTTTTATCAATCTCACACAAGATTTCTAGGTTTTTTTCATAATTTTCAGTTTTAGGGTTCTTTTTGTAATTTGTCCAAGCCGGCAATTCGAGAGGGGGCCGCGCTCTCTAATAAAAGAAGGATTTTAATCAATCGCACACAAGATTTCACTCAATATCCGACTCCCATTCTCTAATCCACATAGCCCACTACAAATAATAAACTGAAAATAACAAATTACAAAAAGAACCCTAAAACTGAAAATTATGAAGAAAACCCCCTAGAAATCTGAAAATTACGAAAATGCCCCGGATGGGCCAAAATTCCTGATCCATTAGCATTCTACCGATATAAACATCTGAACAAAACTTACAAGATCATATATGTTCATACATGGTGTTCTTGCTTTTTGCTGCAGGGCAAACATCTTAACAAAACTTATAAGATCATATATGTTCATACATGATGTTCTTGCTTTTTGCTGCAGCCCTGCAAGCAGCATAGCCAGGAAGCAGCAGCAGCAGTGCAAGCAACGACAAGAACAATAGCAGCAGCAGTGCGAGCAACGACAAGAACAATAGCAGCAGCAGTAGCACTACCAAAAGGGGGGGAAATGAGCAACAAGGAGAAGGAGGATGACACAGAAGGAAGAAGAAAAAGGAGAAGCAACATCAATTATAAGGAAAATGATGCGATTTGCTAGGGATTTGAAGATAAAAATGGGATTTTTATTGGAATTTCAGATCTCACAATTAAAGAGGAACACTAATACAATAATCTACTCGCTAACTAATAACTAGAAGACAATTCTTAACCTAGGGGGAAAAGCCGAAATCCTAATACAATTAATCTAAGGGATAAAATAAAATACTCTCTCAATTTTCGCATAAGAATTAGGGCCGGCTCAACCCCCTTAAATAGCAAAACACCCCTTAAATGTCATTTTACCCAAATGCCCCTCTTCCAATTACCGGCCGCAACACTACTCCGCCCCGGAAAAACCACCTTGTCCTCAAGGTGGTGCGTGAAGGGTATGGTCCGCTACTCCACGTGCAGGTGCTCCTGATCATCGTCCACGCCAGCTTCCAACATTATCACACTCTCTTCTCCATCTTCTTCGTCATTCACTATCAGGATCTGAAGAGTACGATTCCCGCACCGGTGCCCAGGAGTAAACTTCTCGTCGCATTTGAAACACAGGCCCTTGGTCCATTTGTCTCGAATCTCTGCCTCGGTCATTCTTCGTGTCTGTCCCCCAGGTCGTAGTTCCATCCCCTTCTCCTTGGTAACCACTGAGCCGTCAGTGGATGTTGCCCCTCCTGCGGCCCCCTTTTGTCCTCCTCCAGGATCCGGCCCTCGAAAGGTAGAGCCTCCCCACGTCCCGCGGGCTCTCCGCTCTGTCTCCTGGTGATCCTCCACCTTCCTGGCCAGCGTCATCATCACGCGCAGACCAACGGGCTCAAACTGTCTCAGCCCCGACCGCACCGTGGGCTTCAGCCCCTTCATGAAACAGCCCTCCAGAGACTCCTCAGAGACTCCCCGAACTCGGTGGCAGAGCGACTCAAACTTCTTGATGTAATCTCCCACGCTCCCCTCCTGCTTCAGCGAGTACAGTCTCTCGAACACGCCGCCAGCCGGACCTCCTACAAACCGCTCTGTCAAGAGCGTCGTAAACTCAGCCCAGGTCTGAAAAGGCCGTTGCTGATCGGTCCAACGGAACCAGCCCAAAGCCTCTCCCTCCAGACAGACCCCTATCGCCCGTAGCCAGTCCTCCCCTGGGACAGCGGACACCTCCAAGTACCTCTCCACCCGGTACAGCCAGTCGTCTGGGTCGCCTCCCTCAAAAACAGGCACCTCCAGCTTTCTCAGACGCCTCTCGCCAGCGAATCCACCTCTCTCCTGCCGCTGGAATCCTCCCCTGTGCTGGTATCCATGTCGCCTGTCTGGAACATAAGCCTCAGTCCGATCACGGTAGCCTCCCTCTGCTCCGTGCCCCTGCCAGTCTCCCTGATGGTGTCCAAACTCCGCCTGGTGGCCTCCTGGAGGATCCTGGTACGCTCTCCAATCTCCCGTCACTCCCCCAAAGGGTGGGGGCTGAGTCGACGGGCCTCCTGTGATCTGGTGGGGCCCTCCACCCTGCTGCAATCCTCCGCTGGGTCCCCCAAAAGTCTGAAAACCCCCAAATTGCGCTCCACAAACCTCGGGTGGGGCCCCGGGGGTCGGGGAACCTGCGGAATCACCTGTCGAACGTCCTGGGGGGTCAGAGGGCCCCCCCAGGGGTCGGGCGGGCCTCGGATCCCCCCTCTGGGGTCGGCCGAGGCCCCCCAGGCCGCCGCCTGGGCCGGCCGGCCCTGGAAGTGGGCCGGCGGGCCCCAGGCGGCGGCGACAGGGTCTGCCGAGGCCGCCGGGGGGCGGCAGGTGCGGCCGCCCCTCCCAAGGCCCTGGCGGCCTGCCGCCGCCCCCCAGGGGGTTCGCCGGCCCCCCAGATGTACCTGGGGGGCCGGCGGCCACCCTGGGGTGTTCCGGTTGGCCGGAAATCCCCCTCCTTGAATTGTGTCGTCGCGACGCGGCGGCGCGTGGTCTTGGTGGGTCCCCCACGCGTTGTCTCCTTGGTCAAACCCTCCATCGTCGTCTAGATCCGGTTCATCTTCAAAAAAAATTGTCTTTTACCCTTGTCCTTCGCCAAAGGTGGCTCCTTTTTGCTCGGATCCGCTTTTGGGATAAGATGAGCGGTCAACGCCGCTATGGCCTCCGTCAATTCCGAAAGTTTTGCATCTGTTTTCCCTTGATTTTCTTTTATCTCCGCCGTCTTGGCCTCCGTCTTCTCTTGATTTTCTTTTATCTCCTTCCGGATCTCCGCGGCCGTCTCCGCGTCTTCCTTCCTTAGATCGATGAAACCCTTGCTGATTTGGGCTTCAATCCTCTCAACTTTCCCTTCCAAGACTTCAATCCGCTCCGTTGCTCGCGTGTTTGCCATGGATCAACCGCTCTGATACCAATTTGATGCGATTTGCTAGGGATTTGAAGATAAAAATGGGATTTTTATTGGAATTTCAGATCTCACAATTAAAGAGGAACACTAATACAATAATCTACTCGCTAACTAATAACTAGAAGACAATTCTTAACCTAGGGGAAAAGCCGAAATCCTAATACAATTAATCTAAGGGATAAAATAAAATACTCTCTCAATTTTCGCATAAGAATTAGGGCCGCCTCAACCCCCCTTAAATAGCAAAACACCCCTTAAATGTCATTTTACCCAAATGCCCCTCTTCCAATTACCGGCCGCAACAAAAAATAAAAGGGAATACGAATAACAAGGAGGAGAAAGAAGCATCAGCCACAAAAGCAGCACAACACGAAGAAGAAGAGTAACAATCAACCGAACCGCGATTATTGAATGTAATTGCTTTTTTAGAAAAATGGAAAAGTTGTTGGAAATTACATGAAGAAAATATATCTCTGGTGTTACCCAGTGTTCCCGCCTTAGTCATCTCCCAAAAAGAGGTAATCAAATTTGGCAAAAGAGACGCAATGAGAGATTGGAAATTTTAGAGATTTATATAGACATGTCTGGGTATGAGTTTTGGGTCCAAACCACTAATAAATTAAAAACATTATAAGAGAGTGAGGGAAAAAGCCATATTGGCTAATATTCGACCGATATATTGCGCCCTGAAATACACGAAAAACGGCAGGACCTTTTCATTATCATGTCGTATCACCCAAAACCAATATATTGGCCAATATAACGTCTGACCAATATCAAAAACAGTGAATACAAAAGCTGATGCCATAGTTTATATAACTTTTTTCCATAAATACCCCCACCGTCATCAGATACAATGGGCAAGTATGGGATGTTTGAATTGAATCCTTTCACATGGTTATTATTTTGGCAAAAATCAAAATATCAAACAAATGTGCTCCGCTAGAACTCACTAGGAGTGGGAGATAATGTCATCAGAAGTCGGATAAGAGATAATGTCATCAGAAGCCGGGTAGTTTGGTACCAAGAAACAATTGGGGGAATCAATAGCAAATTGTCATGCATAATGCTTAACAAAGAAATGTGTGAAATATTCAATGCAATATGCATGATGCCATCTGAGATTGGAGAACTTCAAAAAGAACTTTAATATTAAGAAAGTAATGAGATGAAATTACTAAGAAGCTGTTGTGATATTAATGCAGCGTATTCATCTTTCCTCGCCTCTTGATCTTGAATTTTCTTTTCAAGTTGCTGTGTTCTAGCTATTGCGGTAGAAACAGATTCAGCTATAGCGGCGCGTTTTGCTTCTTTACGAACTCGAACTGAAAATATAAATAGAGTGAAATACATCAGCTAGGATATATAAAATACACATATACGTCATTATATTGAGATTTATGAAGATAAGCCAGCATGCAAAATTGAAAAGTGTAAACTTAATATCAAAAGGTCACGTCAGAAAACAGCTAAGAAGTATTATAATGATTACCAACAAAATGAAAAGTAGATGTGTGACCACAAACATAAATGAAAGAATCTTCCGATAATGATTCAGAGATCTAATTACCGTTATAAAATGTTTCCCTTCATTTTTGGGACCATGATAGAGTTCTCTTTAGCACCTTTACTTATCCTTGGAAAGTAATTAAAAGAATAAATCATTGGTTATAGAATAATGGCAAGTTCAGGGCGAATCAAAGTAGAAATTGTATTTCTACCTATCACCATGCCCAAGTTGTTAGGCATATAAAATTCTCTATCCTGCATATTTACATTGGACTTGCTCCCAAATTTATCCATTTTTACTCTCCAAAACTAGAAGAGAACAGCATATGAAGCGAGAAAAATGCAGTGAGATGTAAACCAAGGAGTTATCAAGTCAAGCTAAGTAATGTGCCCTTTTTATAGAGAAAATTGTGTATTGGTCATCTGATTGACTCAGAAATTTACTAAGCCGCCTCTTGAAGAGAAAATCCATGGGAATCCACTTTGTGCAGTTTTTTTCTAGACTCTTCCAATTGGGAAAAGTAGACACTTCGACTCAAAAATAGATATACTTTGGATGTAATAGGTCAAGATACCAACTGGTTTAACTAGTTAATTCTCTCCTAGATGATTATGTATCCTTCTTACATTTGACGACCCTTCCCCATGGGCATGTCCGATGTGGCAGTGTCACAGCTGCCAGAGGGGAATCCATCAAATAAATAAAAAACAAAATTTATTATGGTCCCCTCCTTCCCATTTTGCATTATGGTCCTTTTCGCATCCGTTTTTTCGTGATTGCTCCCCTTTTACCCCCGACGCTGCCGACACGCACACTCACGTTTTTCAATCCTTCCCGGTTTCGCGCGTCCACCGCTGTCGTGATCGATTGGGTTTGTTTTTGCTCCATGCACCAAGTGCACCGGCAATTTCTAGTTGAAGAACAAATGAAATGTTCACAAAACAAAAGATATTCAATTGGAAAACATACCGGCCAATGCATCACTGAGATCAGTTTCCAATTTTCTGAGGTTATTTTTCAGCTTGCCGAGTTTTTCTGTACATGATGAGAAAAGAAAAGAACCTTGTCAAGCATTAAATAAATTACATGTAATCTGGAAAAAAGAAGAGAGAATGTATTAAAGAATGACGCCACGGACAAAGAATGCAAAGAACAACGCTCAAAATCCTAATCATCTCCAAGAAACCACCTTAAGTATATTGGAGCGAGGGAATTGGCATCTCAATTGTTCACAATGTTAAAGTCTCCACATCAAGAAGTGCTTAGTATAGCGGCTATCAAACACAAGATCCAGGTTTGATCCCTAGGAAGGCATTGTGCAGACCTATTTCCCAATTAAAAACAGAAGAAAAAAGAACCCAGAAAAAAAAAGTTTGGTTCCCCACCCCCAGCTTATTGTTGCTATTTTTGACAGCAATCCTTCTTAGATTTATCAAATGAAGAAATAGCCATTGTGATTCCAAGGGAATTGCATGTCACTCTCCCATAGTTTCACACAGAACAAAAGAAACCTAACTTGTTAGAGCTTCCATATGCTCAACAACCCACTAGTTTTCAATCATGCACCTCAAATCACCTTTATGGAGTAAGCATTTTAAGTGGACAACACACTTCTATTAACTCAAAATTTGTGGGATTTAACACATCTTACGCATGCATTTCCCTTTGGGATGGACTAGTTAAAATCTTAAGAGGTTAACCATGGCTGGAGAACAAAGTAACGGTGGTCCAATTTTGTAGTGTATACATTATCAGATCTTACTATTTTGATCGAACGAGGAATGTGTAATCAAGCCATAAGCATTGTGACCCTGTCTATACAGTAAACTAGTAGTGTGTATTACTAAGTACCACGGACATTTCAACCATAGAGTTGTGTCATGTCAAATGTGAGTGTAGGACAAGCATATCAAACACAACACTTTTATTTAAGCATTCTTCTAAGAATTTTCTTTAAGTGTCAGTGTTATCCCATGGTGATGTGTTCGTGTCCATGCAAGGATGCATGATGGAGTACTAGTAACTTCCAATTCAAAGAAAAAAGACTAATTACTAATAACATCATCAAGCTTTCTTCTCGACGACATAATCCTCTACAATTCTCCCCAGCCCTGTATTTCCTCTCCTTAACACTCATGTTCAATCCTCGTCCCTCCCACTTTCCTTGCATGTTCTCCCCCACATCCACTTTCTCTATGTTTTTTAATTATGATGCCTCCTTTCCCTCCCCCCATATCAGCTCCCACTCACTCGTTGTTGCTTTTTTGTCCCAGCAGAACTCCCGGCCACCGCCTCTTGCAGCAGAGCTGCCTTAACTTCTCACTCCATGTAGCTTAAGTGCATTCTAGAGTTTCTCCACATGCCTATGCCTTGTGATTCTACTCCACACCATCTCCCTCCAATGTCCCCTTTCCTCACAATCATCTTATTGCATCTCAACGGAACTGTCTAGGTAACAAATCATTAGCGGTGGACATAAGGAAGGAGATGGAAAAAAATTCAAGTAATTGAGCTGTTAGTTATCATGTGGCGCCACATTTATGATTGTAGACGACATGAATGTGAAAAATAGATCAGTGCTTTCTACAATGGGATTGGCTCTTTGAAATCAAGTTGAACTATAAGGGAATTGTTTGAAACTACTATGGAACTATATAATTGCAGGATGGAGTGAACTTTTGTGCAAACAGATGCTTTTGACATGACAGGCTTCATGTATCATATATCATGCATGGTTTTTGCTCATGCTAGGTTTATTCACATGTGCCTACATCATGAATATATGTCTTGATTTGCATCGATATGTGGCTTGCATACAGCAAACCTCATTAATCGCTTCCCTCCACATTTTGCTGATATCTTCTAATTCTATTTTCGTCGATCATTGTTTTATGTAACTCCTATAAAACCGTTTGATGGGTGCTTGAGCGGGCCACTGACTTATACTGATCCATGTTTTTGTCCACTTTGAAGAATTTTGACTTCAGTTGGGAGTCGGCGGTTAGGTTCTGATTAGCACGTGCAGTCTTATTCACTGTTTCCAGCCATGCAATTTCATCTTCTGCACACTTAGCACTTGTATTCTTGTGTTATTCTACTCTGCATTTGCCCAAACTACACCTTAAGTTATGCACTTTATACGCTTCTTAGTTTCATCTTGTCTTTGAATTTGCATCTCAAATTACTTTCATTCCTTTCATTATATGCATTCCCACGTTGAATCTTAGTTGGTAGGTCATTTGGTGCCATCATTTCCACTAGCAGTGTTAAAGCAAGAGCCTTCAGAGGTATCATTTATGTTTCATTTGCAGCAGTACATCTATCATTTCCAGTAGGGGTGTTAAAGAAAGAGCCTTCAGATGTACCATTAATGCTTCATTTGCAGCAGTACATCTATGGGGAGTTTAGTGAAAATAATGACAGCCATCGTCATATTGTTGATAATATTTTATTATCTTGGCATCATGCTAATCTTAACAATCTTAATCATGTTCTTGACTGCTATGTACAAATAAGTGTCGTGGGGACTGCTTCTACTACTAAAATGGAATTTAACAATGGTGACAGTCAACAAGTTATGTGGTTAAATAAGTGGTCTGTATTTTGATCTTAGTTATGATCTCTTAGGTTTTAATTTCTAAAATTTTAATACTTGGTTTTCAAATTTAAATTCCTAGTTATCATTTCTTATTTCTTATTTCGCAATTCTATTAGAAAATGCTAAAGATAAGGGTCGAGATAGAATTATATGTTAAGTTTATATCGTATGCCCAAAAAGTAAAATTTTTTGAACAACCACGCAATAAATAAAAGCGGATTAAGACAATGTAAGCAAAGGTAAAGATTGTAAATCCAATTGTACTCACATGTTTTCTATGTTCCTAACTTGAACCCATTTTGCATTTACAATAATGATTCTAAAATTGCTCAAAGGCGGTTCCTTTTTGGATGTTATTAGGGTACCTTGCAATATACTAAAGAATCATGTATCCTTCATTTTCATTTTACTGCAATAATTTCTAAAAATGCACAAAATTAATAAGATGATTTCGAAGTAATCGTGCAAACATTAAAAACCCTAATTCGTTCCCTTTACCTCGATTCCCTAAGTTCTCCTCGGCCTTGGACTTGACCGACTGCAGAGAATCGCGGAACGAGCTCGCTGCAAGCTCGGATCTCTGCTGCCGGATCCGGATGTCTCTCTGGCACGCCATTCTGAGCTCCGACATCTTCTTGTAGATCGGGGCCTCCACCGCCGTCGCCGCCCTCTCCATCTTGCAACAACCCGCCGGTTTCAGATCAGCATTCTAACTGCTTCTGATTCGGATTATAATGGCATGGGTTCGGATTCGCAGTCGCCGGAGATCGAGATGGATAGAAATAGCGAGCAAGGGAGAGCGAGAGGTGTTAGGTGAGAGTGGAGGGAAAGTAGAGGTTTCGTTCTCTCTCCTCCCTCCCCTAAAAATATATTTTTTTCAAATTTTTGGAGATCGACTTGGAGTGCGTGTGTGGAACCTGGCACGTGCGGCGAACGACCGCCGGTGGGTGACGTGGAAGGGGGCGATTGGGCCGCATGAGAATGAAAATAGGACGGGTCGGGAGATGTTTGGGGACCCGACCCGCAATGTTGCCATTCAGACAGCAGATGATTTTTATATTTTTCTTATACGCCCTTGTGTAAATTCCATTTAGCAAATTTGTTCCATATTCAAAAGTAGAAGAAATGCAATGAGAGCTGAAACACTAACATTTTCAACTTAATCACTATATATGCAATACATGTAATATCAGTCCAACGTTCAACAATCTCTCATGATGTGCATTAAAGATCACCACTGCTCTCTCTACAAATCCTCCGAATGAAAGTAATGACATAGTAAGCAGATTGGTTTTAATGTGTATTCTTTCTGCTTATCATGTAATCTACCCATTATATTCAACAAAAAGCTTTCGTGAGCCGAACCTGTGTAATGGTCCCTGCTTCGACTCCTCCAACGCTCAAATCAGAACCTAATAGATAATAGATATAGTATATAATCTTAAATGGATCATATGGCCTTCTCATATTAGGGTTGGGTACGTCCTTTATGATGGTACGATACTACTAATCATCAACTAGTCTAGTTCGTAGATTGTGTAGAATTGGATTAGCATGTATCCTTTTAACAGACACAAGCAAACAGAAAATATTTTTGTATCGTGGTGATACGGTATTTGGTTTAACATGATGATTTTGATGATGGATGAAGTACTTCAAGCAAGAATTTTAACTCGACACTTTGTCTTATCGTATAGGCATAGCAATTATAATGTGCTTTTTGATAGCTTGCTTGGATATAGAGAGTATACTCTTCTAGAGGTAGCGAGTTCGCAAGTTAGATGGTATGTAAATGGCTTGTACGTGACGGTGGTAGGCTCGCAAGTTAAATCAATACATGCATGCCTTCAGCATTTCTTCGTGTAATGAATGTGTGTGATAGCATGCATCGGTAAATGATTTTGTGCGCATCACTAAGTGCATCATTTCAACGAATAAGTTATGTGCAAATCATACACATTCACGGGGGCCACACATCATTGGCTTGTTGGTCCCAAATGTTGAAACAACTAGTTATAACCCATGACCATGGGTCACGAGGCATTCAAAATATCTCCGGGAAAATTACAACACATTCAAAAAAATTTCACTCACAAAAACATTTGCAGACTCGTTCAAAATATTTCTAACAACAAAAAATCTTAAACACATTTAAACATAAATTTAGTTTTGCCAATAAATTTAATTTTCCGCAAAATTTAGTCCCATACAGAGTTAGTTCCTAACAAAATTTTAAACTTTAGTTCCCCCAATATTTAGTTCAGCTAGGTTCCATTAAAATTTAAAATTTTAGTTCTTCCAAATTTAGTTTAATCCAGATTCAACATCTCCCAAAACATTAAATTAAATTTTAGTTCCCCAAAAATTTTAGTTACCTCGAGATTTAGTTTTTCCAAAATTTAATTTTTTAGTCCCCCCATAAATTTTTTTTATTTCAAATCTAGTTCCAACAAAGTTTTAGGGTTTTGTTCACAAAATTTTCACAAACTCTCATCTTAACTATTGATTCATTTAGATTAAAGAGAATAATGTACAAAAGGTGACACTTGATCTAATAGATCAGGTGCCAAGACATATAAAGTTGGAAAGTACAAGTCACACATTGGCTTGTACTTTTCATGGGGTCCTATTTTTTGTGTTTTGCACCTGATCTATTAAATCAGGTGCCACCTTATCTACATGATTCCCTAGATTAAATAGTAACTATTTTTCTACATATCCGTTTATCCTATTCAACAAACACATTCAAAAACATCCATCATTTGTGTTAAAACCACATTTGGCTTTATATTAATTTGGGCTGAAGATGGCTTCTTCGTCGGTATGTAGCCTCGTCAGCAGTTGAAGTGTGACCCGTGAACGAGAGTCTCCGTGTCAGGGCGAGCTAAGATTGGCTCCAAGGATGGATGTTGGCCTAGTTTTGTAGTATCTCCATTATCCTGCATCATAAGAATAACGTTAGGGGGTCGGGGTCGGGGCCCGGCCGATTCCCCTCCGACGGCCAAGTTAGTTTCTCGTGGTGGAAACACAAAAGGGGAAAAATGAGAGAAGAAGATGACTGGATATTGTAAATTGATACTTATCATATGTTTTAGATCTGACCTCCTCTTTCTCCCTCGTTCGCGGGGACTTTTATATCTCCCTCTTTGACTTGTTCCTTCATCCGTCGTTAAGTGGTATTTTTCTCATAACTCCATACATGAATTTAGCACTTTATTGTTCAATTAGTGACTATTGAATTGGTCCATCACGGAGTGTAACCGCCACCATCATTCTAGCTATTAATTACCTAATTCATGGCTATTGAAGTGGGCTGTCATGAAGTTGCAACCTTCCTTCATGGATGGCACTTAATGGAGGCAAAATGAGGGGTTGACTCGTTCAACTCGCGAGGAATGGGCCATGGGCCGTGGCCTGGTAGATTGACTATGCATATCTTCCTTGGTGGGCATCAGAGCTATTGGCCGATGTGCATGTATCTTAGTGGGTCATGCTATTCAGGTTGAATTCGTCTACCCGCTTCGTGTACCTACAAGATTGTATAGCTAAGTTTTCTGCAAAAAGCTTGTGGGTCATGCTATCTCAGCCCACTTACTATATAGCTAAATTTTCTGCAAAAAGCTTGTAGGTATTTAGCGAAAACAACATCCACCTACATAAAAGGTGTCTTTTAGATGCACAATATCTTATTCATTGAACTACTTAACATGTATTCCATATTAACATCACAATTTTCTTTAACCCTGTAATCATTGCCCTCCTCCAATAAAGATGGAAGGCATGATTGATCTATATAGACATGTACAAGCTTGTCTCCTCTTCTGTATCGATCGACTTCATATTGCCCGTAGAGTGCAATTGTGTCGCATGCCGTCCCAAAATGAATAACTGACACGGATATGTGCTAAGAGGGTGTCTGCTGTTGGTATAGGAAAAGTAAGCCACATGCCAAACCAATGTATTGGTTCTGTTTATATAGTTGAATATACCAGATGATTATAACTGGTACTACTATTCAAACTTGGCCATGGCATTACTCAAGATGGATCCAATGCAATAATGCAATGATCCTTTTCTCCAATGATATCCCTTAATCCCTAAGAAATGATAACAACAATGATTAAGGAATCACGAGGCTGATAAAGAGGCTAATAATGGTGCATGTTATATCTATTTATATCATACTCTTAGTACTCATATTGCATCAGCCTTAATTCTCCATACACAGCTTCCTCAAGATCTTCCAGGTTCATTTCATCTTTGATAAGTCAATGTTTTCAACTGTTTTCAAATTTGATTCTGATCACTATATTTCTGACAGAATGGAGATGAGATCAGTATCATGCACTATTATTATGCTTGTTTCACTGGCGATTAACACCGATGCTAGAATTACGGAGCATGCTTTGGCAGATGAAGGTGGGTGTATGCTTTCAGTACTGTTTTCATTTCTATGGAATTTTAATCTATTTGCAAAATTATTGATAAGAATCAGATCATGTTAAATTTATAATTATCTGGAGTTTTCTCTTCTTAAGGTTTATCCTCTGCTTGTGATAAATGCTTGATGGTTTCAAAAAAAGCTGAGGCAGTGTTGAACAGCCAGAAACTGTTTGATGAAGCCCACAAGCTCTCTGGTGAAGCTTGTCATGTTTTCCCTGCAATTTATCAAGATAAGGTGTAGAATCCTTTAAAAAACAAAAATACATTGATGAATTTTTCTGTTTTAGTTTCTGACAATTATGCCCAAGTTTCCTAATCTCCTATGTTCTAATTTTTGCAGTGTATAAAGAAATCAGGGGCTTATCTGCATGAAGCTAGACATATTTTGCAGGAACTTTTTGAAGAAGGCCACATTTGCAAAGGAACAGGGTTGTGCGCAACGTCTGACCTCCCAGTCGATAACTGCCTTGGTATGAACGATGAGTTCGATGATGAGGTAAGTTTGTTATAATTTTCTCACATGAAATTTACTCTTCATATGTACAAAGGGTCAGCCCTAGCTAATTAAGTTCTACTATTTGGTTAATTGCTTATATTTTCAGAAGTAATGAACGGTCAAAGTAGAATCAAGCAATATTCAAAAGTTGTATTTGAGCCAACTGATTACATGTATCATTCTCAAATATGACTAGTTTTCTAATGTCAAATTGTTACATGCCTTGATTCCTCTATGTATTATTGAAATATTATATCGGTCCTTTTAAAGAATCTTAAACTTATTCTTTCCAATGTTAAGTAATCTTAAGCAAAATAATGATAGACTGTCAATACTGATGACATTGTTATGCTTCCAGCTATTTGAGGAGAGAGGTTGCATTACATGTCGGAAGGGAATGAGAGGTCTATTCACCAGATTGAAGAACCCTAAAATGAAGGTAAACTCAGACCGAGAATTATATTCGGAGTTGCAGAGAATTCACCAGTCATGTTTATCTTTTTTGTGCATGTCTCAGTCAAAGATAGTTGATGCTCTTCTGAACTACTGTGAAGAATCAGATGAAGATGAAGACCAAGTAAGTTTTCTTGCAACTGATATAATTAACCATCTGATTCAAAAATTTGAGAAACTTAATCACGCGATTTTATTTTATTGTAAATATTTGTAGTGCAAGCATACAATGTATCAGTACGGTCCGATGTTTCTGCGCAAGCTCGAAAAGGTCAAGCCCTCTAAGATGTGCTCCATGATAAGGATGTGTGATGAAGAGATTACCATGAAAATCTGAAGTAATTGGTGCAGTGGGGATGCAATTTAGATGTGTTCTTGATCAGCATCTTCTATTGAGAATAAATGGGCAATTAAGAAGTGTGTTCATGCCATTGATAAATGCATTGTGAGGGATCCTACATGTAATATTTGGAATCCATGTCCTGTCTTTGTTTTAATCTATTCAATTTTTACTACAACTGGTGGATTTGTTGTAAAAAATAATAACAAGAGAAATAAGTTGAATAAAAAGAATAGGGGCTGTGTTTATCTATACATTTCATGCATGCATGCATGTATATCAGTCTTCTGGTATCAGATCCATATCAGCCATAGGTATACAGTTCAGGCACATTCAATGACAACACTGTTATCAGGAGGGAAAAAACAAAGCTATGCAAGAACCTAAATGAGTTTCAAAGACAGGCTAAAATTAATTTACACAAAACTCTCGTCCAAACCCTTGATTTCTCAGCCGAGCTCAAGAACTACATTACAGATCGAGATCGACATGCTGTTACAATAGGTCAGATAGGCAGAGACAGAAGACATTTTTAGGAAATACTACAACTCACACACCTTATTCATCAATCAAATAGCCATTAAATGGGCAACACGTCCATGACCTAATAAACAGAAGCATAGAAGTAGTGACTACTTATTAACCACTAGCTAAAAAAGTGTAAGCTTAACTCCTAAGACTAGGTCACATGCTATAATAGTAAAACAAACTTAGCAAAATGCCTTGAAAGTGGTTTTGACTTATTCAACAAACCCTCCCTTAAATTGAATGTTTAAGAACTTCAGTTTAATATACCAACCGCAAAACCCTTTTTCAAACTGGACCACCCAAAGTGCAGAGTACTCTTAATAACTTTCTCAGTTTCACAAACGATACCAATTTGAGGGACTCGGTAAAGATATCAGTAACTTGGTCTTCACTCCTGCAAACCATAAGGTTAATTGTTCCATTGGCTGCAAGATCACGCAAAAACTGATGAAGATATTAGTAACTTGGTCTTCACTCCTGCAAAACATAAGGTTTAATTGTTCCCTTCTCTGCAAGATCATGCAAAAACTGATGCTTTACATCGATGTGTTTGCCCCTTCCATGCAAAACAGGATTTTTGAAAGCTAAATAGCTGAATTATTGTCAGAAAAAAATGGAAATAGGCCCTTCTTGCTTAAAAGGAAGATCTTCAAGTATTGTTCTCAGCCATGTAGATTGACAAGCACACGAAATTGCAACTGTTAGATGTATATGTCCCTTTGTATAAGGTCTTTTGTGCTTATTTACCATTCCATGTACTCTATATATATCGGGCTATTGCCCTTGGAATAATACAAGAGAGTTTATTCCTAACATGGTATCAGAGCCGGGTTTAACCTAAACCCAAGCCGTCCTTTTCTCTCTCCCGCAAAATCCAAAAGCCTAAACCCTAGCCGCGCCGATCCGGCTGCCTGCAAGCCGCCGCTGCGCGCACGAAGCTTCACCTCCTGAACAACGTGAATCCCCCATCTCGCCTTCAGACCGCACGAAGCTTCACCTCCTGAGGTCCCTCGCCTCCACCTTCGTCGATCTCATCGCCTTCATCGCCGCCGTGAACAGGCAGTTCCCATCAGAGTCGACATCGCCGCCGTGAGACAACCTGAAGGCCATCCCCGTCGACGAGGGGTCATCCGGGTTCCTCCAGAAGACTCCCCGCTCGTAAATCCGCTCGAGGTGGTGGCGCTGCTGATCCTCAAGTCTAGTCACCGCCACAAATCGCCTTCTGCGCGCACGGATCTCGGAGATCTTCGCCCCTTCGCCCCCCCTGCCTGCCCGCCTGCACGGATCTCGGAGGTCTTCGCCCCCCTGCCTGGATCTTCGCCCGCCTGCATGGCGCGCACGGATCTTCGCCCCCCTGCATGCCTGCGCGCGCACGGATCTTCGCCCCCCTGCCTGCGCGCGCACGGATCTGATCTCCTACGGCCGTCTGCCCCTTGTGCCGCTGCCGTCAGCCGTCTGCCGCAATCTAGCCTCTGTCTCCTACGGATCTGATCTCTTCATATGGCGTCTCCTACGGATCTACCTCTTCATCATCATCATGTTGCTATCCCTCGGTGTTCGTTGATTTTTGATGGCCTTAATTATAAGGAGTGGATACCGCACATTCGTCTCCATATGCGCGGTCAGCGCCTTTGGGACCTTCTCACCGGCGATCGTCCTTGCCCACAACGACCGGTGTTTCCCAGCGAGACACCACTCCCCCCCACTGCTGATGACACCGCCAAGAAGGCGGCAACCGATGCCTATGCGACTGCTGTTGCTGCTTATTCCTCTCAGGATGTTCTCTATCGGCGGTGGTGTGATGATGATGCTCGTGCCGCCAACATCCTCATCGCTAGCATTGATGTGTCCCTGACTGGCGACATTGTGAGTTTGGCGACGTCTCAGCTGATGTGGGATCATCTTCGCTCTCACTATGAGCCTACCGGTGACTCCCTCTACCTTGCTGTCGTCAGACAGGAGCAGGCTCTTCAGCAGGGTGATGCCACGGTCGATGAGTTATATGCACAGATATCTTCTATCTGGCGTCAGCTCGACTCTTTGGGACCAGCGATCTGTCGTATCTGCCAGTGTTGCCAGCATCAGCACTCCCACCTGCAGCTTCGTCGGGTCTATGACTTTTTGACCCGACTTCGACCTGAGTTTGAGTAGATACGTGCCCAGCTGCTTGCCCGTCACCCACGCGTGACGTTCTTGGAGGTTCTTGCTGCTATTCGTACTGAGGAGACTCGTCTTCGTACTGCTGGTCTTTTGGCACCTTCTGCTTCTGTTTTGGCGACCCGTGCTACTGCCTCTTCTGCTCCTATCACACCAGATCTGCCTTCTGCTACAGCACCCGTGCGAGGTGACACCAGACGCTGCACCTACTGCCACCGAGACAGACATGTGGAGGCGCATTGTAACAAGAAGCGGAGGGATCAGGCTGCTGCCAAGAAGAAGGAGACTCACACTGGGGGTTTCACATCTCAGAGGAGCACTGCCCCATCTGTTACTGAGCATGAGCTTCTCACGTTATTTCGTCGGATGTCTGCTTCTGGGGCATCAGGCGCTGCTTCTTCTGCCAGTGAGCCTCCAGGTACTGCGACACCATCTTCCACCACCTCAGGTACCTCTCCTTGGATCCTTGACTCTGGTGCTTCATTTCATATGACTCCTGACCCTACCACTTTACATTCTATTAGTACTCCCTCTCGCTCTGTCACAGTTCTCACTGCAGATGGCACCCACTTTCAGTTACAGTGCAGGCACACTTTCTAGTCCCACTTTTCATGTCCCTGCTGTGTCCCTCGTTCCAAAACTCACCATACAGCTTATGTCGGCAGGCCAACTTAATGATCATGCATGTCGTGTTATTCTTGATTCTGACTCTTGTTCTATCCAGGATCGTCGCACGGGCACTCTAGTTGGTTCTGGCCCCCGCAGGCGTGATTCTCCACGTCTTTGGGAGCTTGACTGACTTCATCTTCCTTCCGCTGCCTCTGCCAGTCCTCCCATCACGACTATTGCCTCCGCCTCTGCTGCATCGTCTACCGGCTCGTTTGCCCAGTGGCATCATCGCTTAGGACATCTCTGTGGTTCGCGTCTTTCTTCTTTGGTTCGTAGAGGTTTATTAGGGTCTGTCTCTGGTGATATGTCTTTAGACTGTATGGGCTGTAAACTAGGCAAACAGTTACAGCTACCTTATCCTACTAGTTAACAGATCTCTCCAACAATGTGTTATTTATGAGCCTACTAGTTTGCCTAGTTAACTGTTATTTATTTGATGACAGATTGCTACTCTGGTGATATATAACAGTTTGCCTAGTTAACAGATCTCTCCAACAATGTTCGGTTCATCCGCTCCACAACCCCGTTCGACTGCAGATCTCCCGGTGTAGAAAAATGACGTCGAATCCCACGGCATTTGCAGAAACCGGTAAACTCCTTCTATGTGTACTCTCCTCCGTTGTCGGATCTAAGGACTCTCACCACCTTGCCGGTTTGCTTTTCAACCATCGCGAGCCATTGCTTGAACATCCCAAAGGTTTGATCTTTCGTCTTCATTAAGTACATCCAAACCTTCCGCGAATAGTCATCGACAAAGAGTACAAAATATCTAGCCCCACCTCCCGACTCTACGGGACACGGTCCCCATACATCGAAATGAATGTAATCCAATGAACCTCGGCTAGTGTGCATCCCCGTGTTGAATTGCACCTTTGTCTTCTTGCCGTACATACAACTTTCACAAAACTCCACGCTCTCATTGCTAGCTTCAATTAATTTTCTTCGGCGAAGAATATAGAGGGTCTTATCACACGGGTAACCCAAACGATAATGCCATAATTTAGAAGAATCTCTGTCACTCGAGCTAGTGGAGGTGTCATCGGCTTCACCTTCCACGGTGGTACCTTGTAGGGCATATAGATTCTACATTTCTTCCCTTCATCACGACCATGGCATCTTTTGAGACTCTAAGTTGGTCATTCTCGAACACCGACTTGCATCCGACGTTATCCAAAACACCAATGGATATCAAGCTTTTTCGAAGGTCGGGGACATGTCTCGCATCGGCTAGAGTACGCACAATGCCATCATGCATTTTGATCCGAACAGTTCCAATCCCGCGGTTTTACATGCCGCATTGTTTCCCATGAGAATAGAGACTCCATTGTATTGGGAACGGTAAGTGGAAAACCAACACCTTCTCTTTCACACTCTTGTGAGTAATAGCTTGGCAATTCCAAGCCCTCACATATCTCACAAAGGAAGAAGAAGAGAAAGAGAAACCCTAGAAAACCCAAGAATCAAAGAAACCCTCTCAACCTATAGCTAATCCGCTTGATTCTTTCCTCTTCTACACTCTCAAAGGCTCAATTTTCTCTCATGAAGCTCTGAAAAATGGAAGCATCGGCTCTTCTCTTTTGCTTTGGAAAAATGGCAGCAAGCTTGGCTCGTCCTCGCTGCATTTTGGCTCACTGGAAAAGAAAGGCAGCAGCACTCTCAATTTCCCCCCTTTCCACAAGCTGCCAGGTGGGCCAAAGGCTCCAAAGCCCTTAAGTGCAATTCTTGGGGCTCATCAAACTGTGCAGAGTACTTTGTGTTTAAATTTTGGTTGGTTGAAGTTGTGAATAGTGTTGGTGAAACGGGTATTGTGTTTTTTTGGGTGAAAGTGGGTTGTGAATGTGTATGTTGAAATTTTTTGTGGGTCCCACACAACTTTTGTGTGTGTGTTTTGTGGCCACGTCAGCAACTTTCACAGTCAAAGAAGCCAACACAAAAGAACAGAATGAGTGAAAGTGAGGATGAGAATGAGTGAATAGTGGAATCTTCCACTTTCACAACATTTTAAACACAAAAGAACAAACCTCTCACTCCCTCGTTCTTTTCTTATTATTTTTTAAAGTAGGAGAACTACAGAAGCGCTTCTTTTATTAAGTTTCTAAATACAATCATATACGTTTGTTTTTTTGGGTGCCTTCGGGAAAAAAAAAAAAAACAAAACAAAATCACCCGGCGGCCGGGCCGGCACTGCGTACAAGTAAAAGGAAAACAAGCACGCCCGACGCGAAGAGGAGTCCCGAAGCGAAGGCACAAACAATCTTGATCACGGCGAGGAGGCAGTGGGTTCGGCGGGAATAGCAGAGGAGAATGACCATCATCGCCCAGCCACACAGATGCACCGCCGCCAACGAGCTACCGATTAACTTGAACAGCCAGCGCGATTCCGAGGTAGGTCGACCGAGATTTGCGGAGAGCAGGGCGTAAAGGGAGGAAGTCGATAGACCCAGGATCAAGACGGCGATCTTGAAGAAGGCTTTGCGCGTCTCCTGCACAGGCATATCCGCGGCCGCTTCTCCATCGACTCGGCTAGTAGCACTGATGCCAGCCAGTTCTCTCCATAACTAGCAACAGAATAAAGCGGAATGTGTCAAAAAATAATAAAGATACAAAAATGAAATCCTAAGAAAGCAGTGAAGCACGTCGGCCCGGCTCCACGCAACCACGAGCGCTCTCACTCTGGCCGCCGTGGATACAATGCGACGTTGGATTTCGTATCCCGCCATGCGAAAAATTCTCTCCCTTTTTTTGGCAGTATTTATTACCAGAAGGCAGGTCGTTTGTGGATTTGATGACAATTTTTTAGGATGGGTTTTCGTTAATTTGTGGGAATTTTTAGCCACATTTGTTTTGATTTGTTTTGATGCCGTTTGCGGGAATTTATAGGGTTGGCTTCCCACTTCTGTTTCAACAACCCCCGCCTACCAACTTCCGCGAAACTGGGTATAGGATGGGTCCCAAACCCGACCCGGATGCGTTGGCGGGAATAGATCAGCTGGTAAGGGCGTAAGGGGGTAAGGGGGTAAGGCGGGAATAGATCGGCGTGATCCGAGTCGGGTTCGCAGAGGCATATTGAGAAAAATATGGTTGGAGGTGGCAACCGAGAAAGGGAGGAGGGTGCATGCCCTCCCGACATAGATCAGCCAGAAATGTGAGAAAGCGCTGTAAATAGTTACAAAATTATTAAATTAAAGATAAACGAGCTAAAACTCACTGGACTATAAGCCAACCATTAATATATAACACAAGGATTGTGGAGACACCGCCTCCTCTGGTGGCTCCGCCGCCCGCTCCTCCACTTCTGCAAGCTTCAATCGCCGGCCCATGGCTCACAGCGACACGAATTAGCAGAAAGGAAAGATCAAGAGAGATCAATGAAGAACAAAAAATAGGAAAACATGAGAACAAATGAAAATGAGACTGAAATGAAAATAAAGCTGAAATCTCAAAGGAGATAAAGAGATTGGATTGATTTCTCAAAATATTCGATGCTTACAACTTGCCCCCCTGCTATGCTATTTATCCTCTCCCAATATTCTAACAGACTACAGTTAGGGAATAATTGGCTCTCTCTCCCAATCAATTGGTCCTCAGCTAGCTGGAGGAATAGGAAAGAAGCCAGCCGTGTACATTTCGTTGCAATTCTGACCCATTGTCTTATCTCATCTCAAGGGCTGACATTCATCTAATTAATCAACCTACGGTTAGGATTATAACCAAGCTGAATGGACATGATCTCTCCCAACTCTGATCCAACGGTCTCCTTCACTTCAACGGCTAGTTGTTTTGCTTCCCAACTCACGGCAGCTTTCATTCCCAAACTCGACGATGGTGGCGCAGCGGCTCTCTCCTCCATCAGCACCGATGAGACTCCAGGACTCTTACAAGGATGATCTCTTTTAATTAACCATGTGTCCAAAGCCACCAATGTCTATTTACATTCATTCGGGCCTCACGCCAAGAGAAATTTTTCTTCCAACACGAACGAGACCAGTGTGTTCACGCCTATTAAGGCCAAAAATGACCGAAACAATCAAGATGCTGACATGGATCCTTTCTTGCAGGGTTGGAGACTCGTCAGCATGCTAAGTGAGACCCTAGCCTGGTAGAACCAGAATCGTTGATAGTTGGTAGTCGACTTGCGATGCTCGTTCGACCCTCGAACGGGTCAAACCCCTTGTTAGCAATACGTAATATGTGAAATATTCGAGACGTGAATAAAACGTGTTTAATTCGATCAATTTCAATAGACGTTTGGTCAAAAATTCGGTCAAATATGGATAATACGGGAATAATACATAAACGGGTTAAATCGTGTTTAATTCGTTAACCCAGATAAAAAACGCGACTAAAAATACGAATATTATCAACATATCATTCATCCAACTGAACTTAAAAATCAGCAATATCAATATAAAATAAGAGTAAAATAAGTTTTATATTCATGATTTAAATTGTATTTGTTACGACCTTAAGGTCGGCCCATGAAATTGAGGCCCATATGCACTAGGGGCCCAAGCAAATACCTCACCGACTCCCTGGAAGGGGCACTAGCCCGAGCGGAAGGTCGCATCCATCCAGAAAAGCTCGTCGCTCCCGACCACTAGGTCGCCTTCAAGGGCAACCAGAGAAGCTCGCTCGTCCGACCGTCAAGCTCGCCTGCCCTCCAACAAGAAGCATCGTCCGGAGGAGCCAAGCTTGGCTCGCCCCCAAGGGTGGCCATGCATAAATATCTCTGCCAGGGTGACGTAGGCTCACATCCCCTCCATTAATGCCAGAGGTTAAGGACGAGAACTGATGGCCGTCCCTCGCGTCTTGTTAATGCACCGGACACCACCTGACACCGTTAATGCGAAAAATATCCCTGCCACAGCTCGCCAACCTATCGCTTCACCACTCGAGTGCCAGCTGTGTTGATTCGACAGCTGACAGGATGGCAAACAACCGCCTCTCGGCCCTATAAATACCCCCATCCTGCCTCTGTAAAGGGGGTTGGTTGGTCAGTTAAAAACCTCTAACTTATTCCCACATTAAAGATCGGATATCTTCCATATATCTGCGCCTTCCTCATAAGCTCGCCACGCTCCGCCGATCCGTCTTAAGATAGCCAAGGGTGCCCGACGCCTACATTTCACGTCACTTGCTCACTTAAGCATCGACGGTGCTACGGACTGACAGTCAGCCATGCCTTTCTGACGAGTTGTTCTCCTTGCAGGTAACTCACCCCTACTGCCAGTGGTCGGAGCGACCTAGGGCAACCAACTCCAATTGAATGGCGACATACTCCGGTTGACGGGCGACCTGGAGATTCTCATCTACAAATCGTCCTCAAATCGAGAATAGCCTCGTCTGCACCCTAAACTTGTAAGCATTGTACCCGGGATTCCCATTTCAAATAAATCTCATTGTGTGTGAATCTGACCCGCAACAATTGGCACCGTCTGTGGGAACAAGGGTTACACCCATCTCAGGCTCCACACATCCTCACCGCAATTCTCGCCACGGCAAGTCGCCCAACGTCACACCCCCTCTGCCTCTGAGGAGGCCGGGACGACTTGAGGCCATCATCAACGACACTCTGAGGTTGTCCTTGGCCGAAGAACCACGTTCTCCCTGAAGAACTCCCCCAATGAATCAACCCCTTGAGGGGTCGGCCGCGATCATTCAGGACGTGGCCCTCGACATCTACAAGAGCTTTCAGAGCTTTACCAAGATGATGGAGGAGTAGACCGTTGCCCGGGAAGTGGGACCCCCTCGGGCAGAAGTTCCCTTCGAGCTCCGCCATGTGAGGAGAGACCTCCTCCCCCAAATTGACGAAGAAGAAGCAGCACAACAGAGGTGGTTCGAAGAAGCGGAGGTAGCCGCTTTGTAGAGGGCGATCAATATGGAGGAAGATGTCGCTCATCAGAGGCGACTTGAGGAGGAAGCATCCATTCGACGGCTTCGCCTCCTCGATACTGAAAGGAAGAGGCTTCAAGAGCGGAGCCGAAGAGTCCCCATGGCATCGGCCTCGATGGTGCAAAGAAACGCCGTGTTGGACAATCCTGTGGGAAGCTATCATCGCAGGAGATCGCCTAGCCCGAGGCGAGGAGGGCACGAATATCGTAGTAGGAGCCCCCCGACAAGATCTCCGCTCTCCTGGGCATGGAGACCGACCGCGGAGGAGCCGCGACCGTAGTCCAACCCCTCGTGAGAGAGGGAGGAATGCCTCTGAGCGCTGAGGTGGCTCATCCGGCAGTTCCAACCAGTGGCGGGAGCATCAAAGCGACAGGAACATTCCTTGAAGGCCGCCGACACCTCCCCCCAGCCTCGAAGAAGCCAATCCGTTAGCCCAAAGGGTGATCTCAACCCCGGTACCCCATAGGTTCAAGCTACCTTAGATTGAACTGTATGACAGTTCGGGCGATCTCCTAGAGCATGTGCAGCTATACCGGGGAGTTACAGAGATCTGTTGCGGGTCAGATCCATACGCATTGAAATTTATTTGTAGTGAAAATAATGGGTATAATGATTTACAAGTTTTGGGTGATGGAGAGGTTAACACGACTCGGAGCTCGCTTCAGAGGTGAAGAGTACAAGGTCGCCTGGAGATCACCTGCAGGTCGCCTTCTCCCGATAGCTGAGGCGAGCTTCCTGCGAAGATTAGCAACTGGTCAGAAAGGCGGGGTTGGCTGTCAGCTCTTAGCCTCTCTGATGCCTAAGTAAGCTGGTGACGTAAAAGGGAGGCACCTGGCACACTTGGCGATCTTAAGACAGATCGGCGAAGTGCGACGGGCTTATGAGGAAGGCACAGATATATGCAAGATATCTGACTTTGTGTACTGAAATAAGTTAGAAAATTTTACTTATCAACAACAACTCACCAACCTCCTCTATGGAGGCATGCGGGGATATTTATAGGGCTGAGAGGCGGTTGCTCGCCGTCTTGTCAGCTGTCGAAGCATCCCAATTGGCACTCGAGTGGTGAGGCTGTGTTAGGGATATTTACCGCAATAATGGTGTCAGGAGGTGTTAGGAGTATTAATGAGACGCGAGCGACGGCCATCAGTTCTCGCCCTTAACCCCTGCCAGTAATGGAGAGTAGGTGAGCCTACGTAACTCTGTCAGAGATATTTATGCTCGGCTGCCCTCAGGGGCGAGTCATAGATCAGCGATTAAGCACGGCTCCTCCGGACGATGCTTCTTGCTGGAGGGTAGGCGAGCGTATCCTTGGCATAGCAAGCTTATAAGTCGCACCGGTGAGCTTCTTAGTTGACCTTGGAGGCGAGCTTGCGACAGGGCGAGGCGAGCTTTTCTGGATCGAGGCGATCTTTAGCTCGGCCAATATCCCATCAGGAGAGTGGATGAGATGTTTGCTTGGGCCCCCAGGGCATACGGGCCTTAACTTCCTGGGCCGGCCTCTAGGACGTAACAATTGCCCCTGTCATTCAAGCTTGACGCGGCCAGCCCAGCTTCAGCTTGGATGACGAATCGCATTCCCCCCCGATGAAGACGGGTTAACAACATTCAATGAACTCTGACTGCTGAATCTCAGGAATCATGATGGTGATCCGGCGACGGGGAGAGTTTGAGGCACCCACACGCTGAACAGATGATGCATTGCTGAGGTGATTGTAGGAGTATTCGAGGCGCCAGTCCAGACCCGCTCGGATCCCGCCACGTGGCCTACGCCTGACGATGGTGATCGTCCGCCTCTTCTCATAAATAGAGTCGGAGAGGGAGCGGAAGAGACTTTTGCCAGAATTTTTCAAAGCTTTAGATTTTCCCCTTGCATCATCGAGAGCAGCTGTCGTCAACTGCCATCGTTTATCGGAGCTTTCTTCGTTCATTCTTCTTTAGGTACACTCTTGATCCCAGCGATGTCTTCATCTGCTACTCCCGCAGCTTCTTCTTCTTCGAATGCCCACATCGAACAGCACTTCGGGGAGATTGGCGGGGGTGACGCCATCGAGTCGGAACCGATGGTGTCAGAGAAGCCGTCGATGTCCAGGCCGGAGGGAGACACGGCAGTAGAACAAGCCGTCGCTTCATCGTCGGTGATGACGATTGACCCTAAGAAAGGGAAAGCGCCCAAGTCGACCGCCAAAGCCGCCATGGTCACCGGGGCGGTGGACCCACGGCTGTGGTCCCTGCAGAAATCCTGGCCCAGATGTCTCTGCTGCTGCCCTCTGAGATCTGAAAGATCCGTGCTAAGTACATCCGGCCCCTTACACAATCCGCCTCCCTGAGTCCAATGAGCAAGTCTGCTCCCCACGGGACTACGAGGTCGACGTGTACTTTTCGACCTTCGCCTTGGGGCTCTGCTTCCTGCTCCACCCCTTTCTTCTTCTCATCCTCCACTTCCTCGAGCTCCCCCCTTTTCAATTGACGTCGAACTCCATCAGCGCGATGGTCGGCTGTCACGCCCCATTCCCAGAATACCTGACATCTAATTTTTTTTACAAGTTTTTTTTACAAGTAGTCTGAAGGGCAGAGATGACGAAAAGGAAAAGAGAGAGGAAGAAGAAACTGAATAAGCAGGCCACTGCGCACATGCTGGGATAGTACAAGTAAAACTCCACAGTTATATCAAACAACCTCATGTGACATTAATAACGCTTCATATGTAACATGTTTCATTTATACATACAGCCCAAATGTCTCAATACATATACACCGCTCTCAGTCTGCCAAGACATCCCAGTCACAGTACACCCCAACTCACACCAACACTATCCCTGAAACTCAACTCCAAGCCGCCACCAACTCTGCTGTCCTTACCTGAAAAATAGAGGGGAGCACGTCAATGCGTGCCCCAGTAGGAACCAACTTGGGTTTGGAACTCCATTTTAAGGTTATCAATTTACAAGCCAGGCCAGAGGAATAGAGCATGTAACTAAGTGATATAACGGAAATTTAATAGTTAAAACAAGGGAATCATACCTGCGGTCCAATGTCGAGTTACTGCAAGGAAAGGGTTAGCACGAATAATAATAATAATAACAATAATAATAACACGAGGGTTCAAGCAACCAATATCAAATAAGATAAGTGCAAGTGCCTGAGGCATGCCACAGAGCCACAAAGTACGGGCAAAGTGGAAGGGAAAGTGCTGCCAGCAGTAGAAGTAACACACAAATCTTATTTTATTATTTCATAATTGAGTTAAAATGGAACTTGAGTAAACTATGTGATACCAGGACCTGGACTTCACCCCAAGTTTGGGGTGAATATAGCACACGGCGCAGTGGACACGTGCACTGTATAACACCGGGCCTCTCACCTTCCCCGTCCCTGGCAGGAGTGAGGCTATCCACATATAACCCAACCTCCGTATGACCCCTCCACTCCCGGTAAAGGCGAGTGGGTATAAGTATCCCCTCCACTCCCGGTAAAGGCGAGTGGGTAAGCTCCACACATCACATAATCATCTCCAAACTTCACAGTCCAGGCCTCATATTCACAATTTACTCAAACCCCACCTAAAACCCGGGATTTGCTAACTCACCCTCATTAGAGAGGATTGAGATATTTAATAGTTTCATTTCATCATTTTAGTAATGAAGAAGTCCTGTTGCATGGCATCACACTTCATATTCATATCAACATGGGGCATACACCGAAGTGTCATGCCCTCCATCGATTTCATATTAACCCATCATCACATAACATCTAGTGACATGCATGACATGCTCCCAATATCACCATTCCATATCAAATTTCATTTCATAACAATAGGATGAAGCATTTCTCACAATTTTGACATTTGCCTTCATTCAGGCATTTCATCGAACACGTGGTGTGTGTGACGTGCACGTCCATAAGAACATTAGCAATCCATTACAAAACATATCATGAATGTATCTACCATGCCATAACAATAATCATGCACAATAGGGTGTGAAATAGCAATAGAGCATAATTTATAACATCACTTTAATGTTTCAGCTTGCTGGAATTCGTAGAAATTGCGAATACATGAACATATTACATCAGGTTTTCTTGGGAATTTGGCACAGTGTTCCAAATGAAAGTTGAAGATATATCAGTTATTGATTCACAAATAAAATTTTATGGAAAAATATTAAGTGTGTGATTTATGGTGAATTAATTGGTGAAGTGTGTCAAATCTGTTTTTCAGACAGATTCTTGGGTCTGTGTTTAAAGCCAATTTTGAGCATGTTTTAGCCAGAATTTCGACATATAAATCAAATGGGACTTTGAGAAAAACTTGTTAGCTTTTCAACAAGACCAAAATCATAAAATTCCAAGATTTGTGCAGGTAGTTATGACAATTTTTCCAAACTGTGTCAACACTGAAATTCAAACAGACATGCTGTAAAGATGTATTTATTTCTCCTAATATCTAAATTACAACTATATCAAATTGTATATGATTTTGGGGTAGAACTTCATAATCTACATGCTCATATTTTTTTCAAAACATGATTCGAGCTACAGTAATCAGGAACAAGTCAACATTAGACATCAAAGTTTCAGAATTTTAAAAGAGATAGATTTGCTAAGAATTTCAAGGAGAAAATGGTGAAATTGAACATGATACATATATTTTTGATTATCCCAATCACATATCAAGTAAAACATGCTATAAAAACAAAATAACAAGAATTAATTTAATGAATTCCAAACCAAAGAAGTTCCTACCTCAATCTTGATTTTCTTCTCTTCTCTTCTTCCTTCTCCTTCTTCTTCTTCTTCTTCTTCTTCTCCTCCTCCTCTTTGTTTTTTTTTGTATGGCTCAAGGGATTTCGGCCATGTCAAGGGGGAGGGGATAGGCATGGCTAAGGAGGGGTAAAAGATGAGAAGAGTGTTGAAGAAAATGAAAGGAGATGAAAGGAAAGGATAAGAATGATTAAAACCTAGAATTTTCTTAAGAAATATCTCCACATCCATATCTAAATCATCATGACAAACTTAAAATGACCAAAGTGCCCTTGCTTAAATGCCCCTCAACTTTTAAGTAATTACAAGTTTGCCATTACTTTATGCACCGACCACTTTAAGTATGTACGCTCAGCAAATCTAGTCAAAAAGACCGTTTTGCCCCTGACTTTTCTAAAAATTTACAGGGAGTGCCATTGACCCCTAACCCCTTTCACACTTCCATGGATACCCCTACACACATCCACGCCCATCCATGCATGCGTACATGCATCACACACATGCGTCTAACCCATTCCTGCAGTTTTGCACCAACGACGTCCTTCGCATTTCTCCTGCGCCCAATCTCACTTTCTCGTCTCTTAGCCACCCATGACGGCCCAATCCCCTTACACTACGCTACATACATCGATGCTTACGTCGATTTCATGCCTACGTACGCATTGTATGTAAATATCCCGTGCGTATACAGTAAAATAGACGTATAGGTCAAAGCAGGACATGACATCCTACCCTCCTTAGAAAAAAGTCCGTCCTCGGACTTCCTGGGGTCTGGCAAAGGTCAGCTAGGTATAATAGTCTTACTACCCATGAAGTACAACAAGAATACGTACTTATGCCACGCGTGTATACACTGTATATTTCATTGTCATCTATACACATCCGCATCACATACATATCACGTATACATCCTACTATTCATCTAATAGGACATCCACATCACTATATGTATTCACTACATCTATATTCATATAGGCATCCTTCACATGAATATCTAAACACATATATATACACATTAACAGATACAACACACATGCATACCGCAAATAGATCTCCATACATATCATTATATGCATCCAAGGCACTACTCCAAGATGTAGTGGAGTTTCACTACGGAAATACAAAACGATTAGCGAAAGCTCTCAAAATCCTTTTTGAAGATGATTAAAAAGATATTCAAAACTTTTTAAAATCATTAGTGTGTGTGTGATTTGTCTATACGATTTGGCTTTAACAATACCCTAAAAAGACACAACACACTCACTATAGACTAGGACACGTCTTCGGAAGCTTGATCAATTTGATGAAGTAGATGTGAGCTTCACTTGAGCTTCTTGTTCTATTTGAGCTTTAAGCTTCATCATTTGATCTTTAGCCACGTTCGTCCTTGTCTTTGAGCGTAAATTGCGCTTCTTTGAGTATGAATAAAGCTTTTCATTTGTCGCATATCCTGCACACTTAATTGTAGTGTAGTTAGTATACTAAGCTTCATTTGGTGTGCTCATCATCAAAATCACTTGGGGGTGGAATTCAATTTCCATCAGAGAGATCGCCCCTCGCCACTGAACGACTCACGACGCTCGTCGGTTGTAAGTCGAAGGGGCCTCGTCCCTCGCCACTGAACGACTCACGACGCTCATCGGCTGTAAGTCGAAGGGACCTCGCCCCTCGCCACCGAATGACCCTAGTCGTCAGCCGTAAGTCGAGGGATCACCCCTCGCTACTGAACGACCCACATCGCTCGTCGGTCGTAAGTCGAAGGGGCCTCGCCCCTCGCCACCGAACGACCCTAGTCGTCAGCCGTAAACCAAGGGATTGCCCCTTGCCACTGAATGACCTACGACGGTTATCAGCCATAAGTCGAAGGGGCCTCGTCCCTTGCCACCGAACGACTCTAGTCGTCGGCCATAAGTCGAAGAGGCTTCGCCCCTCGCCATGAACGATCCCCTACTTTCATTGACTCTATGAGGCATTGCACCTTGCTATTAAACGAAGCACGATTTATGGTTTAAAAGGTTGTTTTCAATCGACTGAATGTGCCTAACTTGTCAATGACCTAACTTATCATCGATCTCTACGAAACTGGAAGTTGAGTCGTTGAGGGGCCATACACATGCATATATTCAAATAAAGGAAAAGGCAAAGGTACGCCAAAGTTGCAAAAAAAGTTTTCATTCGTTTTCATTTCAAACGAAAATACATTGAAAATAGAAAAATTGCAAGAAGCCTAAACTAAGGCCTGCCGGCTTAAGAGGGAGGAGGAAAGCCTCCAGGTGCAAAGACGTTGGAGAGAGCTTCCATCGCCCTTGTAAACCTTGTTGTAAGCTCCGCTTTCTCCATCGCAGCGGCCTCCTCGAGCTCGATGACTTTGGCCTGAAACTCAGCGGCCTCTGCCTACCTCTCGGAGTCGGTAGCTTTGACTCGGAGCTCAATTACTTCCTTCTTAAAAGCGTCGAGATCCGCCTCGAGCTGAGCCTTCTCCAACCTCCACTGGAGCTCGGCTGACTTGCAGAGGTTCGACATGGACGAGAGACTATTCTTAGCTTTTACATCCGCCCACTCGGCCTCCGCCTTAGCGGCGAGGGTCTTCTCCAAGTCCTCCTCCGCCTTCCTCGTCTGAGCCTCACGCTCTAACGCTTTGCGCTCTGCGTCTGCCACCCGCCGACCTCCTTCGATCAAGTCGACAGCTTGACGGTGCAACACGGCGTCGAGAACGGATATCTGCAGAAAGGCATAGTCAAGGACGGCTAACTCGGACATCAATAGACAGAAGAAAGACGACGTACCCGTTATTCGATTCCTACGAAGAAGTTGGCCACCCGTTCGAGGTCCAACCTCTGAAGAAGCCCCAGGTCCCTGGGGAGAATCGAGTTCTCCACCAATCAAGCAGTCGTTCCAAAGTCCAACAAGGCCGACTCCTCCCTTCCAACAACGAAGGGAGGTTGGTAAAGGTCACCTCGTACAGATCCTAAGGAGCAAGACGAAAGCTGATTGAGCAGTAAAGCTCGATCAAACTCCATAGGGATCGGGCTGACCAGAGGGACGTGAGACATAATACCACCCCAGGGCCATCGATCCAGAAAAGGCGTCACGGGACACTGAGACACCGAAGATGTCTCAATCGACCACTGAGACTCAATAGGGGCGACACCCATACCCTTCTCTATGTTCGAGGAAAGAGGATCCTCCTCCTCCACTCGCCTCCTTTTCCCTGGCTTCTCCTCCCATTGGGAGGGCATCTCCAGCTTCTAGTCAACAACTTCGGTCGACTCAGTGACGTCGACATCGTCGACGTCGACCACCACCATCGGCTCCGAGACCACAACGAAGGCAAGGGGTGCTGCAGTCTGAACTGGGGCCTGACTCGAGACCTCCATTAAGGGGACACAGGAAGAAGACCTCGAGGTCTGCCTAACCTTGCCCCCTTGGAAGAAGAGCTCTGGTTGACCGCAAGGGGAGATCAAGAGATCGACACCTTAATACGAGCGCTCGACCTTTCGGTGCTCCCCCTTTTCTTTTGCTGTTGCCTCCAAATCCGATCCATTCCAGAGTCACCGCTCTGATGATTTCTATTCATCATATCTACAAACAACGTGTATAATTATCGTAAGTGGATGTAATGAAGACACAGAGTCGAAATACATTACCCGGTCTCCACAAAAGGGTTATCAATGTATGAACATCCAACAGATACCGAGTCAACCTCTCTCGCCTGGGTCGACCCAGAAGAAGCTTCGCTGCCTCAGCCTCGCTCGGCGGCAACCTGGCTTCGACCTCATCCAATGATAACCGGGACTCTTTAGCAATCTCAGGATTTGGTTAACTCCAACTATTGAGCATCGGTCCTAGTTTAAGAAGGACAACAAACACAAAGGTGTCTTTCCACACAGGGTCAGAAATCGGAAGGTCGTATATGAGCCTCGCTGTCGGGCGAGCCACGATATGGTACCACACTTGTCGATGGTTGAGTATTATCCGGAAGAAGTACTTGAATAGTCCAAGTGTAACGACTGGTTTCCATGTATCTGGATTTATTATAATATAATATATGCTTTGGTGGATTTTCTCCTCATGTGTGGCTATCGTCTCCGTAACTTTCATTTTCGATCGTTTCGTCGTGATTTCTCGTTTCTTCCTTAGGATCGTCGATTTTGGAGTAAGTCATTCGTGACGGGCTTTGTATCGGTCATATCTTACTATTAGATCAAGCCTAGGAGTCTTAGGAATCGATCCCGGAGCTCCGCGCTCCGTATCGGAACTTTTGGTGCTTATTAGCCGGTGTAAGAAGGGGCACCGACCGACTAGATGACGATCCAGTCGGTCGGCAATACTTCTTGAACTGACTAGTTGGCTTTCTAAATTATTCAGGAGTTACTGTTTATCGTTAGTCGGTCTAAGAACGTTGGTTGACCGACTAGGTTGCAAACTAGTCGGTCAGCAATGCTTTTTTAACCGACTAACTCTTCAACTTAATTTTGGTATCAGTACTGTTCACTCTTAGTCGGTCTAAGAACGTTCATCGACCGACTAGATGTCAAACTAGTCGGTCAGTATTTGTTCTTTGACCGACTAAATCTAAAACCTATTTTTGTTCAGAAGTTACTGTTTACACTTAGTCGGTCTGCGTTGGTCAACCGACCGACTAGTTTCCAAACTAGTCGATCAGCGGTTGCTCTTTGACCGACTAATCTGTGTTAAAACCCTAATTTCTGGACAGCCGCCAGCCCATCCTATTTAAACCCCTCCCAAACGTTTTCTTCTTCTTCCACTCGACCCAAAACCCTAGTTTCTCCCCCATTGAGCCCCTTCTTCCCCAAACCCTTATTCCTCCATTTCAAGCTCATACTCCATCATCCAAACCATCCCTCAACACATTCAACCTCTCATCTTCCACAAATCTTCATCAAACCCCCAAAATCCCCCAAAAACCCTAGTTCTCCAAACTTCTCCATTCGTCTCCAGATCTGGTCCTTAGGTTCTCCGGAGTGTTTCTTCCGCTTCCTCACGGTAAGAAATCGATCTCTTGATGTTTTCATAACCCGTTGAATTTTTTATGAAACCCTAATGAATAAATGTTGTTTTGATGGTTGTTTCTCCATAACAGCGACTCCCCCGTAGATTAGCATCCGTGAGACGAACCTTCGTGATCGTCATCCCCGGTGCTAGGCAAGTGAAACTTGCCACTTAGGGTTTAGGCCATGTTTTAGGCCATTTGCTTGTTGTAGGCGTAAAAGAGGCTAGGCGACGAAATGATACTCGCCTAGGCGCAAATTGGGGAACTAGCTTGACAACGAAGCTAGTTCCGACATATATCATGTTGCACAATTACCATGTCATGTTTAATTTCTATTGACGGTACGCAAATAAATTGTCATGTCATTGCATTCTTAAAATGTTTCCGTGAATGCGAAGCTTCGCTACAATGCTTGTGTTCCTGGCTCGTGTTCCAGAAGCGGGCCATGTGTTGGTTGATAGCCAATGCCCGAATTGCTTGTTTCCGGCTAGGTGCACCCCTACGCCAATTGTTTACGAATCGTGAAATAGAATACGAGCTCCTGTGCGGGGCAACCCTGGCTCATTTACTGAGCTCGTGTGCGGGGACCCTGGCTCGATTACATGTGGGTATTGGGGGTAAGAGTTAAGCGGCCAATCAACTGGGAGTCTGCCCGATCAGCAACTGCAGTGGTAAGGCGTAAACTCTGGGTTTTGGGGTAGTGTTAAGCGGCCAATCAGCGTGATTGTTATACCATTCAGCTGTAAGGCGTAAACATCTACAAACAACAGTGAAACGTGAATAGTGAATTGATTGAGATTGTAGTAGCTTGGCTACTCTTGTCTTGTCCCGATAATTGTTCTCTTGTACTTATTGTCTCGCCATGCCTTGCTTGTGCACTCATGTTATAACTGCCATGTCATGCATACAATAACTGCTAGGTTGCTAGTTGCCTTACTTTCAGTTTCCTTGCCCAAGTCTTTTAGACTTGCTGACATGTGCCCCTTTACTCTTTTGGGTGACACATGTTAGATCCTGAGCCTGAGTACCTTGTTGAGGACGAGGTGTTTGCTGACGCCGAGCCCGAGCTTGTGTTTGACAGGGAGTACGTGGACACTGGGGACCAGTCCTAGTGTCTTCGTTGTGTTTTCCTTTTGTTTAGACTGCTGTTTTGCTGTCGGTGCGTAGCACCTATACTTTGTTGCGTTGTTGCTTTTGTTGGCCTTGTTTTGGGCCTTTAGACTCTGTCTTTTAGCCTGGTGGCTTTTCTGGATGTTGGACTTATTTTCATGTTGGACAATTTATGAGATATGAGATTTTATTTCAGTCCCCCCTTGTGTTATTATTGTTGCTCCGTTTGTGGTTACAGGGACATGCTTATGTTTATTGACGCTTATCGGGTTTGGGGCTTCACAGCTCCACTCTCGTGCGGACCTTTTCACGTTTCGCCTCCATTTTAGGGAAGCGGGTCGTGACAGGTTTTGTTGGTGGCCCATGCAGGTCCATCTGTAACTGCGATTATCGGAATAACGATAATAATATTAGAATGTCCAATAAACTAAGTTCGACGTCCGAGTCATAAGCTATGAGTCTAATCTGATTCGTTTTCTGTGTCATTAGATGGCAGGAAGGCGATTCACCCGTGGTGGAGGTAGTGGTGCGCTCCCTCATGATGAGGAGCCTGAGCGGGAACCCACCAACGGTGAGATGATGCGGATGATGCTCCAGATGATGCAAGTGCAGCAGGGCGTGCTCCTACAAGTCCAGAATGCTCCCCTTGCTCGAGCTGCCCGGGCTCTTCCGGATGCCCCTCGCTCTGAGCCGGGAGCGAAGCAATTTCGGGAGCTGGGTCCCGCATATTTTGATGGGTCTGAGGGTCCTCTGGCTGCCGATGAGTGGATTCGGAACATAGAGGATAATTTGAAGATGGCCAAGATCACCCCGGCTGGGTGGGTTGATTTGGCAAGGAGGCAACTCAAGGATAATGCTCTGAACTGGTGGGATGCGGAAGAGAAGATGTTGGTGGAGCCGATAGCTTGGGCTACCTTTAAGTCCAGGTTTGATGAGGAATTCTTTCCGAAGGCTGTGAAGAAGGAGATGCTGCAGCGCTTCATTGATCTGAAGCAAGGGAGCTTGACGGTGGACCAGTACCACCAAGAGTTCACTAGGCTGAGTCGGTTCGCACCGAAGATGGTGCAGGATGCTGATGAGAGGGCTCAGAGGTTCCTGTAGGGACTTGCTTTGGAGCTCCAGAGTTTTGTGTCTTCTTCCGATCTGGACTCTTATCAGAAGGTTCTGGTCGCTGCGAGGAGGCAGGAGCTGAACCTGAGTCAGAGGAGAGGACATGTTTCTGGTGCTGGGAAGAGGCCTATGGAGCAGGCCAGAGCGGTGGTTAGGCCTGGTTTCAAGCCTAATCAGCCAGCTCAGTTTAAGAGGCCAGGAGGGCCTGTTCTGAAGACTTGCCATTTTTGCGGCAAGCCTGGCCACATCAAGGATCAGTGTAGGAAGTTTTTGGGCCAGTGTCTGGTTTGTGGTGATGCTTCCCATGTCGCGAAGGATTGTCGGCATGCGAATCAGCTGCGGAGGGCACCTGTTGCAGCACAGCCGTTGCAGCAGCGAGCGTCTGTTCCTGCTGGACGTGGAGCGACTCTTGTTCCACAGAGGCAGGCTTTTCAGCAGGCTGTTCCGTCGAGGAGGCAGGCTTTTCTGATGACCGCTGTGGAGAGCGAGGCTGTGGATGAGGTTATCGCAGGTAATCCTCAATCTAGCTGTTACTTTCCTAGTTGGTTTTGATTGTTAGATTGTGTTGTTTGCTTGAACATGGTTGTTTGCTAGACTAGGGTTTGATTGTTAATTGCTTGTTAGGTGTGGTTTTGGTGTGCACATTTCCTGCACGAGTCCTCTTTGACTCTGGTGCATCGATGTGCATTATTTCTCGGAGCTTCGTGGAGAGGCATTCCTTGTCAACGTCCCCTCTTCCCAAGAGTTGGAATATCGTTACAGGGAATGGCGTGGTCTCAGTGCATCGTGGTTGCAATTCTTGCTCGTTGGTGGTCTGTGGACATGAGCTTTTTGCTGATTTCATTGTCCACGACATCTTCAACTATGATGCAGTTCTTGGGATGGACTGGCTTGCGAGCTTCTATGCTACGATCGACTGTCAGAGGAAGAAGGTGGTGTTCGAGATTCCCGGACATCCAGTATTTGAGTTCAGTCGTGGTAGCAGTTCGCTTGGTCCTGTCAGATTTCGGGCCAGGCCGGTGGAGGTTGTGGCTATGCAGATGGAGTTGGAGTGGCCAGCTGTGGTGCGTGATTTTGGCGACGTCTTCCCCGAGGAGATGTCTGGTTTGCCACCTGATCGAGCTTTAGAATTTTCTATCGATCTTGTTCCAGGTGCGCAGCCGATTTCGAAGGCGCCGTATCGTATGGCACCTGCAGAATTGGAAGAGTTGCGGAAGCAGTTGGATGAGCTTTTGCAGAACGGTTATATCAATCCTAGTGTGTCTCCGTGGGGAGCACCGGTGCTGCTGGTGAAGAAGAAGGACGGTTCGCGTCGCATGTGCGTGGACTATCGGGAGTTGAATGCGGTGACCATTAAGAATAAATACCCGTTGCCTCGCATCGATGATATTTTTGATCAGCTTGGAGGTTCGAGGGTGTTTTCTAAATTGGATTTGAGGAGTGGTTACCATCAGTTGAAGGCGAAGAAGGGAGATGTTCCGAAGACAGCGTTCAGGACGAAGTATGGACACTATGAGTTTGTGGTTATGCCTTTCGGCGTAACTAACGCGCCCGCAGTTTTCATGAATCTGATGAATCTGATTTTCTACGAATTTTTGGATAAGTTTGTCGTTATCTTTATTGACGACATTCTGATCTATTCTAAGTCGGAGGAAGAGCATGCCTCGCACTTAAGGACGGTGTTGGAGATTTTGAGGAAGCATCGGTTGTATGCTAAGTTTTCGAAGTGCGATTTTTGGCTGGATAGAGTTGCTTTTCTGGGGCATGTGGTGACTGGAGATGGTATTTCAGTGCACCCCGAGAAGATTTGGGTCATCAGAGAGTGGCCTGTTCCGTCGTCTGCGTCTGAGATTCGGAGTTTCCTTGGACTTGCTGGTTACTATCGGCGTTTCATTAAGGACTTTTCCCGTATTGCTGAGCCGATGACCAGGTTGACGCGGAAGGATGTACCTTTTGTTTGGTCGGGTGATTGTGAGAGTGCTTTTGGCGTTTTGAAGGAGAGGTTGACGACTGCCCCTATTCTTGTTGTGCCTGATCGCATCGGTGGATTTGAGATCTTTTGCAATGATTCTGGCAAGGGTCTCGGTTGTGTGTTGCATCAGCACGGACATGTTGTGGCGTATGCGTCTCGTCAGCTTAAGGTTCATGAGAAGAATTACCCGACGCATGATTTGGAGTTGGCTGCCGTTGTGTTTGCTCTTAAGATTTGGAGGCACTTCCTGCTGAGTGAGAAAGTGAAGATTTTCACCGATCACAAAAGCTTGAAGTATATTTTTACTCAGAAGGAGCTCAACATGCGACATCGTCGATGGTTAGAGCTTATGGCAGATTATGAGATTGATTTGCAGTTTCACCCTGGCAAGGTGAATGTGGTCCCTGATGCGCTGAGTAGGCCTCCAGCGGTGATGATTTTGACCTCGCAGTGGAGATTGCAGCAGGATTTTTGCGAGTCTGGTGTTGAGATTGTCCTTCCTGGGGAGGCTTCTTCGTTGATGTACATGCAGGTACAGTCAACAATCGTGGATTGGATTAAGGCTGGCCAGGCTGAGGATCCGAAGCTGGTGAAGATTCGGGAGCAGGTGGAAGCCGGTCTGCGAACTGACTTTTTGATTCATGAGGATGGCTCGCTGAGGTTTGGAGCCAGGTTGTGTGTGCCGGCTGGGGATATTAGAGAGGAGTTGATGGTGGAGGCACACAGTTCGCCGTATTCTGTGCATCCTGGTGGCACCAAGATGTACCAGGATCTTTGTCTGAATTATTGGTGGCATGGTATGAAGAGGAGTGTGGCTCGGAGTGTAGCCAAGTGCTTGGTTTGCCAGCAAGTGAAGGCGGAGCATTAGCGTACGGCCGGGTTGCTACAACCGCTTCCGATTCCGGAGTGGAAGTGGCAACACATCACTATGGATTTCGTGACTGGCTACCTTGGAGTCCGAATCAGAATGACGCGATTTGGGTGATCGTAGATCGATTGACCAAATCCGCGCACTTTATTCCATTCCGAGTGGGACAGTCCACTGAGGCGCTAGCAAGGAGATATATGGAGGTAAAATTCTTTTACTCTCCGTTTTTATTTCCTTTTTCCTAGTATGGATAGTGATGTAACGTGAATCATGCAGGAGGTCGTGCGACTTCAGGGAGTCCCCGTGAGTATCGTGTCGGACAGAGACACGCCATTCACATCTCAGTTCTGGCAGAGTTTGCAGAAGAGTTTGGGTACGCGTCTGAGTTTCAGCACGGCGTACCATCCGCAGACGGATGGCCAGTCCGAGAGGACGATTCAGATTTTGGAAGACATGCTGAGGACGTGCATGTTGGATTTCAAGGGTTCGTGGGAGGACCATCTACATCTGATGGAGTTTTCTTACAACAACAGCTTCCAGGCGTCTATTGGCATGGCGCCTTTCGCCGCTCTTTATGGGAGGAAATGTCAATCGCCTTTGAGTTGGGATGACGTTGGTGATCGGGAGCTGTTGGGACCTGAGATGATCGTGGAAGCCGTGGATATCGTCGGGAAAATTCGGGAGAGGTTGAGGATTGCTCAGGACCGTTTTAAGCATTGGGCGGATGCTAAACGCCGTCCTTTGGAGTTTCAGCCTGGAGATCATGTGTTTTTGAGGATTTCCCCGAATCGTGGTGTGATTCGTTTTGGGAAGCGAGGGAAGTTGAGCCCGCGATACATTGGACCGTTTGACATTTTGGAGAGGGTTGGCGAGGTAGCTTATCGCTTGGCCTTGCCGCCATCTTTGGAAGGAGTTCACAATGTTTTCCATGTGTCGCAGCTTCGTCGATACATTGGCGATCCATCTCATGCGGTGGATTTTTCGGAGATTACCGTTCGCCCCGATATGACGTATGACCAGCATCCAGTGCAGATTCTGGACAGGCGTCAGAAATCGCTTCGGAACAAGATTGTCAATCTTGTGAGGGTGATGTGGCGACACGGCTCACCTGGAGAGTCTACTTGGGAGAATGAGGATGAGATGCGAGAGCGTTTCCCACTTTTGTTTCCGGACACGTGAGTGTTTGGAAATTCCGAGGACGGAATTTTTCTTAAGTTGGGGAGGATGTAACGACTGGTTTCCATGTATCTGAATTTATTATAATATAATATATGTTTTGGTGGATTTTCTCCTCATGTGTGGCTATCGTCTCCGTAACTTTCATTTTCGATCGTTTCGTCGTGATTTCTCGTTTCTTCCTTAGGATCGTCGATTTTGGAGTAAGTCATTCGTGACGGGCTTCGTATCGGTCATATCTTACTATTAGATCAAGCCTAAGAGTCTTAGGAATCGATCCCGGAGCTCCGCGCTCCGTATCGGAACTTTTGGTGCTTATTAACCGGTGTAAGAAGGGGCACCGACCGACTAGATGACGATCCAGTCGGTCGGCAATCCTTCTTGAAACGACTAGTTGGCTTTCTAAATTATTCAGGAGTTACTGTTTATCGTTAGTCGGTCTAAGAACGTTGGTTGACCGACTAGGTTGCAAACTAGTCGGTCAGCAATGCTTTTTTAACCGACTAACTCTTCAACTTAATTTTGGTATCAGTACTGTTCACTCTTAGTCGGTCTAAGAACGTTCATCGACCGACTAGATGTCAAACTAGTCGGTCAGTATTTGTTCTTTGACCGACTAAATCTAAAACTTATTTTTGTTCAGAAGTTACTGTTTACACTTAGTCGGTCTGCGTTGGTCAACCGACCGACTAGTTTCCAAACTAGTCGGTCAGCGGTTGCTCTTTGACCGACTAATCTGTGTTAAAACCCTAATTTCTGGACAGCCGCCAGCCCATCCTATTTAAACCCCTCCCAAACGTTTTCTTCTTCCTCCACTCGACCCAAAACCCTAGTTTCTCCCCCATTAAGCCCCTTCTTCCCAAACCCTTATTCCTCCATTTCAAGCTCATACTCCATCATCCAAACCATCCCTCAACACATTCAACCTCTCATCTTCCACAAATCTTCATCAAACCCCCAAAATCCCCCAAAAACCCTAGTTCTCCAAACTTCTCCATTCGTCTCCAGATCTGGTCCTTAGGTTCTCCGGAGTGTTTCTTCCGCTTCCTCACGGTAAGAAATCGATCTCTTGATGTTTTCATAACCCGTTGAATTTTTTATGAAACCCTAATGAATAAATGTTGTTTTGATGGTTGTTTCTCCATAACAGCGACTCCCCCGTAGATTAGCATCCGTGAGACGAACCTTCGTGATCGTCATCCCCGGTGCTAGGCAAGTGAAACTTGCCACTTAGGGTTTAGGCCATGTTTTAGGCCATTTGCTTGTTGTAGGCGTAAAAGAGGCTAGGCGACGAAATGATACTCGCCTAGGCGCAAATTGGGGAACTAGCTTGACAACGAAGCTAGTTCCGACATATATCATGTTGCACAATTACCATGTCATGTTTAATTTCTATTGACGGTACGCAAATAAATTGTCATGTCATTGCATTCTTAAAATGTTTCCGTGAATGCGAAGCTTCGCTACAATGCTTGTGTTCCTGGCTCGTGTTCCAGAAGCGGGCCATGTGTTGGTTGATAGCCAATGCCCGAATTGCTTGTTTCCGGCTAGGTGCACCCCTACGCCAATTGTTTACGAATCGTGAAATAGAATACGAGCTCCTGTGCGGGGCAACCCTGGCTCATTTACTGAGCTCGTGTGCGGGGACCCTGGCTCGATTACATGTGGGTATTGGGGGTAAGAGTTAAGCGGCCAATCAACTGGGAGTCTGCCCGATCAGCAACTGCAGTGGTAAGGCGTAAACTCTGGGTTTTGGGGTAGTGTTAAGCGGCCAATCAACGTGATTGTTATACCATTCAGCTGTAAGGCGTAAACATCTACAAACAACAGTGAAACGTGAATAGTGAATTGATTGAGATTGTAGTAGCTTGGCTACTCTTGTCTTGTCCCGATAATTGTTCTCTTGTACTTATTGTCTCGCCATGCCTTGCTTGTGCACTCATGTTATAACTGCCATGTCATGCATACAATAACTGCTAGGTTGCTAGTTGCCTTACTTTCAGTTTCCTTGCCCAAGTCTTTTAGACTTGCTGACATGTGCCCCTTTACTCTTTTGGGTGACACATGTTAGATCCTGAGCCTGAGTACCTTGTTGAGGACGAGGTGTTTGCTGACGCCGAGCCCGAGCTTGTGTTTAACGGGGAGTACGTGGACACTGGGGACCAGTCCTAGTGTCTTCGTTGTGTTTTCCTTTTGTTTAGACTGCTGTTTTGTTGTCGGTGCGTAGCACCTATACTTTGTTGCGTTGTTGCTTTTGTTGGCCTTGTTCTGGGCCTTTAGACTCTTTCTTTTAGCCTGTTGGCTTTTCTGGATGTTGGACTTATTTTCATGTTGGACAATTTATGAGATATGAGATTTTATTTCAGTCTCTCCTTGTGTTATTATTGTTGCTCCGTTTGTGGTTACAGGGACCTGCTTATGTTTATTGACGCTTATCGGGTTTGGGGCTTCACAGCTCCACTCTCGTGCGGACCTTTTCACGTCTCGCCTCCATTTTAGGGAAGCGGGCCGTGACACCAAGGGATGGTCGAACCCCGCAGAGCTCACAAAGCACGATGAAGCCAACTATATGGAAAATAGCTTGGGGAGCGAATTGACAAATGGAGAGCTCCGAAGAGCAAAGAACTTCTACGATGAAAGAATGAAAAGGGAATCAGAGTCCTAGGCAGAAAGATTTGAGATACACCCCAACCTCATTCTTCTGTGGAAAACAATCTCTCTCATCCGAATTAGGCATCTTAACCTTAAAAGGATGGCAGAAACAACCTCGCCAGACCTCAGCAGTCAGATCGAGGAAAAACCTAGGGGCCATCTCTAAGACAACTCCAGGAACCTTCAAGCTCAGATCCCTCTGACGAATGGGAAGGTCAGGTTCAATCCAAACCACTTTCCCATTTCCAGGAACATCCCCGCATCGAGGGGGCCGAAGGCGCGCCCTGAGCTCCTCGTAGGACGGCTCATTCAGTATGACTGGAGCGAACATACCTACGGGATCTAAAGAAGAGTCAAGGTCAATCGAGAGAAAGTACCTTAGGAAAAGCAAGCAATCTCCGGAATAGGCAGCGGTGGATTCAAGCTTTCGAATCAAGTAAGAAGGCGAAACAGAAAGATCTCTTCTTCTTCCTCGCCTTTCTTTTTATACGAAGGAACTCAACTGACTATCGATCGATGGACGACACATGTCTGAAGATTGCCTCAAGAAGCGACGAAGATTGGTTCAAAGATGAAGGGATTTTGACGGCACAAATCAAATCAAATGTTTTGGAAACCGTGCACATTTAAGGAGATTACACATCCTTCGATCTCAATCAGCGCAGTTTCTGAGGCACAAATGATGGGGGCCATTGTTAGTGCACGGTACGGATCCGGGTGAAACATCTGCATACCGGATCGAATGGTGCCAACACTCCGATATCTGTCACTCAGAGTAAGACATTGCCGAGACAAGCAAACGGCCCATTCGACCGTTAAGCTCCCGCTGATATTCACGGGGATGTTAATGGGGCCGAGTAAATGGGCAGCCGTTACCTCGAATCCCGAAGAAGATCGTGCCCAAATCAATGAAGGACGATTACATGCAATGGAGAGGAACCAACCTATAAATAAACGAAAGGACAAAGATTAAGGGACTCTCATCTCAAGGTACGAGATCTAAAACATAGAACTCTACTTTTCCAGCTGATATTTCTTGCATCATCGTGCTTGCGACGTCAGACCCGAGATGAACCTCTGTGTGTGGATCTCAGCTGCTCCAAGCTCTCTCCCATCCTTAAGTTCACATACTAACTTAAGCATCGGATGGGATTTGGGTCGGAACCCAGATCCGACCCCCCTAACGTGTCTATGTGGTGTAGATCGACGCATCGCCATCTACCGCGAAGGTCGTAACCGAGCTTTCCAGGATCAAACGATCGACGCATCAGCTGACCAAGGGTCGATCGAGCATCACATCATCATCTACATCCATCATTCTACCCAGGTTCCCAACCTCGGGTCCCACGTCACCTACTGACGAGGCTCCGACTCAGCACTAAGCGCCTACGTCAGCTCGACAACTGTCTCGATCATTTTTGGCCTTAATGTTGCTAATCAAGTTTGTGAGTGTGTATGTACAAAAGCTTACTTACAAAAGTGATGAGATCAAATCTAAGGATTGCTTCACATCAAGTCTTATGAAGCTAACCAAAATCCATGAAGACATTCAAGAGCTCGTAGTCAAGATGAAGATATTGACGAAGCTCAATCAAGGCAACCAAAGTCCACGAATCAAAGCCATGAAAATGGACTTCTAGACTACATCAAAGCTCAGGAGTAGAGTAATTTTGATGTAAGTTTATATGTCTTTAGATTCTATGTTAAGCTTTAAATTGAAGCTTTACACACATTTAGGAATCACTCAAAAATATTTTAATAATATTTTAATATCATTTTGATATAAATTTCATGAGTTTTCTGAGCCGTATCAGAATATCTGAAAACTAGTCAACTAGTACTTGAGCAGTGGTCGACTAGTGCTCTCATGAATTTCTGGCAAACTGCACTAGTCGACCACTGTTGTCCAACTGTCGACCAGTCAGCCACTAGCTGACCAGTTGATGAACTGGGATCGACTAGTTGCTCACAACAGTCATATTTGATTTTTTTCTCAACTAGCTGTTAGAGAAACGTTGGAGGGTATTTTGGGTAGTCTGTCTTGGGCAAAATTTCACCATATATATAAAGGGGTTTGCAAATGAGTTTAGCACGAATTTATTGAGCAATTTATTGAGTATTTTCAAGTGTTTTCTAAGCCTGTTTAAGCTGTCCAAAGGATTTCTCAAGCCAAAGTTTTTTAGTTCTTACAAAAGCTTTTAAGCAAATTAGTTTCTTGGCCTTTCTTATTGTGATCCCATCAAGCTTCATCTTGATATTCTTGAGACCCAACTTGTGTTTTCTTAGCCACACTAGGCTTCAAAAGATTCAATCTATTGGCTATAAGAAATTATTCAACATCAAAGCAGATGGTTTGTAAAATCCTCTAGTGAAAAAGATGGTAAGTGTTACTGTAAGATTGCTTGGTGATATTGGTTATTGAGTTGTACTTTGAGAAAAGCCTCCAATGTTGAGGTACTCTTTGTGAAAAGATTATTGTTGAAGACAGTAGAATTCCTTTAAATGAGAGAGGGAAGTGTAATCAACTCATTGTGAATGTGATTTCTCTAATGTCTCTTGCTCATCTCGGTCTTGTTTCTTAGATAAAATTGAGAGATAACAAAATACAAGATACGTGTCATCAATTCAAGAGCCCAAAACCGGTAAGGATTCTAGATGGTAAGAGCCTAACCGAGATCACATGCATGGTTACTCTTATTTATTATATGTTTACAACAACACCCTCTAGCTCTAAAAGCGTGCGGGGGGAAGGAAAAAAAGAAAGAAAATGGGAAGCGAAGGGAAGTCGAGGAAGCGGCGATCTCCTTCTCCTTCTCTCTCATCTCAAGGTGAAATTTTGATCCAACCACTCGTCTTATTTTATTTCATTCTGTAAACCCTTTTGTTTATGCACTAAATTTTCTCTTATTAGATGACGGCGAGAGGAGCAAAAAGCACAGAAAGAGGGAAGACCGGGAGAGGAAGAGCAGCAGGGATGATGGGAAGAAGGAGAAGAAGAAGAAGGGAGAGAAGTCCCATAAGCATTCGAGAAGGCGAGAAGAGAAAGGTGCGACGTTGATTCTTAATTTCACTCAAATTTAGTTTTTTAAAAAATTTAAATCAAATTTAGGTTTTACCATTGATTACTTTTTCATCTTCTCTGTTTTCAGAGAAGAAATCGAAGGGGAAGCACAAGCACAGCAGGAAGAATTTGGATTCTGTGAGTAGTTTATTCTTTTTAGTGCTGAATGTCTTGTTCTCAGAACAATTTTTTGTTTTAGAATTGCTTTGAGTTTTTTATGTTAATTACTTATAGTATATTTGAATATATATCCTACGCTTCTATGTAAATTAAGATGTAAATTGCAATAAAACCCCCTGAACTCGACAGTGTGAAGCGAAATCAAGAAGGATGGATCATGGGCGAGAGAAGAGAGTGCCATGGTAGCAGTCAAAGAAGGAAGAAGAAGGGAAAATCTGGAAGAAAAATTTGACTTTTTAAATCTTTTTTTTCCATTAAGTGAGGGGTGTCTAAGTGCTAATATAATAGATTTGTGGTATTAGTGACACTTTCCACATAATTTAGGAGGTCCGAGTACAATTAACCATCAATTAAGAGTTTATTTGAGACCTTTAACTGTGTAGCATATATAAATAAATGAGCCAAGCATCTTACTATTGTGTGGAACTTTAATTAGTTCAAGGTCACACATCTATAATTAATCCAAGACCCTTTCCCCCTCACTTTTGGGACGGATGGAATCGAGCTATACCGAATCCCATGGGAGGCCCAATGAGGGTGCAAAGATGGCTTGTTATAGACAATAGAGGGGAAGTGCTAACTATCTTAGTAAATCTACCCACTATTGCTAAGGAGATTTTGTATGCCGCATAAAGATTATTTTTTGGCTGGACAATGTCAACTAGTATGATCCCTGTGCAGGAATGGGGATCTAAAACCCTTGAATAAATAATAGCTCTTAAGCTTCAAAAGTAATTCATTGACACGGGAAGATCCTCATGCATGGTATTCTTGTAGTGAATTTAATTTAAGAAAACATTCTAAGCAATTACCAATCATGCTGTTCATCTATTGTACTACATGAACAGACTTGACTAATATTCTTACTTAGAGGCTAGGTTGCATGGATACATTACGAGTGTCAGGTACGATGTGGCACGGACATGTGGATACACACAAAGAATTTTTTTAATATAAAACCATTGGTACATGGTCACTTCGGAAGTATCGGCTATGCATACCCAAATTGGCTATCGGATACATATCTGATACGATTCATGACACTTATAGAAGGATCGGTGTATCAAAGCTTAGATGCATGTGAGGTGCTCTCGTTAACTGATGTTGGTATAACTCAATCCAGCGTTGGTCCTTGGTGGGCTTACCTTGCCCGTTTTTGGTGTTATACAGTACCTTGAGTTAATACAGTTATGTTGTTACAGTAGGAACAACCTTTACTTAATTTCAGCAGTTATGCTTACTTTAGCATGAGACACTTCTGCACCATAAGATTAACTCTTCACAATAGGAAAACCATCTGGGGACATTGTGCATCACACCCCCCCCCCCAAAAAAAAAAAAAAAAAAAAAAAAAAAAAAAACCTACACAAACTGGCTTCATTTTCACCCATACATGAAGAGATGTGCCGCCCTTTCATTGTGGTCAGCATTGTTAGTGAACAGACTGTCCATTCCCTCATGTGGAAAATAGCTTTTCTGCATCGATCATTTTGCAGCCTTGCCCTGACCATTTTACACCATTGCATGGTCTTTTGATTTATTTGATAATGTAGCCATCTTTGGTAAAATGATCTTGGCCATGCTTTATTGATGAGAAAAATAATGCAATACTAGAGGAAGTGGTTGCAGACTCTGTTAGCAGTAGTTAAACCAGAGACATGTATATGGGAGATGTGGCAGATGTCGAAACTGGGGATTTACACACAAATTATCCAACCTCTTGACTCTTGGGGAGTAGATATGTTCTTCAGAGGTCAACATAGGTCAACATAGGCGGAGATGAAATGTAGCAGTGTGTGTATCAGGTGAGGAAGTGCCGGACTGGAAGATGCAATGGTTGCGCTTGTCCTACATGACCCAGAAGATGACAATATGTTTCTCAATGAGAGTGCAGTGTAATTAGACTGCCAGTCTTGCCAAAGGGATGCAAGTGTAGGATGCCAGTTGGAGATGAGATGTCTCGCTAGAAGATGCCACCACAACATGGATGCCACCACAACATGGATGTTAAGGAGCAGTCAAGGAATATGTGCTGCACTGTTTTCATTGGCAAGGTTGTAGTTTTGTTGGTATAGTGTCTTGAAATATGCTGCTATTCATTAATGTAGGCTCCCTGTACTTGATTTCAGCACTTAGGCTTGCTTTACTTTGCAAAGGTTGCATTATACGTTATTGCGGTTTTACTGTCAAACTTCACAATTGCAGCTCAATGATATCAACAGCCAATGTCAGCTTCTAAAGCCTAAATATGATACTTCCCCACAGTTACTTTGAGGTTGTTTTCCCTTAGCTGTTTGAGGTTGAAGACGTAGAATCAGTTAACTTTTAGGTTACTGATACTTTCTCAGTGGTTCTTAATCTCATGAAAACAACTTATCGCTCCCAGAGTGTAAGGAGGTTAAACTTGATTGTTTTTGGTATTTAGTTGGATATGTTAACGATGAAGTGCCATTGAGAGAGCAACATACATGTTCATGATGTTCTAAAACACCTTCAGGCTTCTGTTGCCCATCTCATTTGTCCTCCCCGTTTCGCTTGTTTTTGCTTGCTATTCCAATTTGTGAACCCTGAGACAATGATGTAGGACGAGATGGATATCGGGATTTTGATGGAAGATTTGGAGGAGATTTGGTAAAGAATTGATAAATTTAGGGGTTTAAGGCTTCTCTCCCAAGAGGATGGGACCTTTGTCGGGTTCTCGGAAAATTTTCCATTGGTTTCTTTATTGATTTTTTGATTTAAAATAAAACAAGTCTAGGACCTTTCATAGCTTTACAAACCAATGCTCGTCTTCACTCATACGATGTGGTATTAAACATTAAAACACTTAGATAAAAAAGACTCAAAATAACTACAAACTCTAAAACTCAAAATAAAATAAATATAAACATAAAAAATCTTGGTCTGATCCATATCATTCTTTCTGACTTGAAAACTTTACCACTTGGTGAAGTACGACAAAATAACACAAGTGGGCAGAAATCAGCAGTCCTCTGCAGTTGAAGAAATATGCATCCACAAACTTTGAAATGAGATATTATGCAGATGGACAGACAAAGATCCTTCGATAATTTCTTCCAGTTCATAAAAGACAAAAGCATCGAGGACTTGTTTATTGGTTAGGGGAGGAGGATTTGTAATAACAAACCCGATGCGATCAATTATAATTAGTGGTGATTCTTTCGGCAGTTGTGGCACACGCTCCACATATGGCTCTAGATAAAACTCTGGCTCAAGTTGCAATGCTGGATCAAGTTCTGTTTTTGGTTCAGAATGTGACACTGGATCAAATTTTGATACAAGCTCTGACTCTGGTTCGGCCTCAGGCTTTTGCTGTTTCTCCAATACAAGCGCAGGCTCCAAGTTGGGCTCGAGCTTCAACTTGGGTTCATGCTCAAATTGTGTCTCAATCTCGTGGTCATGATATGACTTCAGCTTGTGTTCAAGCTCGCACTCTCTTCAGATGTTGAATCCATCTCTAGCGTAGGCTCTGGCTTGAGTTTATTATATTGTTTCCTCTCCATTTGTTCGCAAAGGTTACGGATCTTACATATTAGTTCGATTGGATCCTTCTTAATTTTCGGACTTGCATATTACTAGGGTGCATGTGGAATTTTCCAATGCTGGAAAAAATATCGACATCGAAGGGCGGATCTAAATGTTGACCATTGATGATAAGGAACTCGAAGATTCAAACACCAAGGTAGTGCTTCTCCACCTAGCTTGAGCCATGGATACTTATATTTACTTCGTTAGATAAATCAAAACCGGAGAAAAAAATTTCAGTGTAGTATTTCCAATCATCATATCCAAATTTATCCTTGAAGACATAAAAGATTGGTACATGCCTCCATTTCTCAAGCTCATAATCCGTTGGGGAAGAATAACCATTGTAATAATCGTTTGTAGTACACCCCATAATTTAAAGCAAATCTTTTTGTATGGAGGATACATATATGTAGGTGGCTGAGTCAGCTACCCACTGGCGCAACTGACGCTAAATTTGGGCTTCAAACAGTTACATAATTGTCAAAATGATGGAACGACTTGGGAAATTCAACGAAAATCAGTTCCAAAATGCCTAAAAAATCCAACAGCCTATCAGTTAAGCCGTTGACTAGGTCAACCGGCTCGGCTGAGCCATTAATAAGGTCAAATGGTCGGTGGAGCCGGCTTAGGGGTTGGCTCATTGGCTCCCAGTCGGCTTCGTCGAGCCGATGAACAATGACGATTGAGCTGGCGGTGTGGCTCAGCGGCTTGACTGGCGCTCGGGTCGACTTAACCGAGCTGACAGTGTAGCTCGTCTGCTCGGTCGAAGTCGACAATGATTTCTCTGGCAAAATCGCGTCGTTTCGTCACTGTGTCCCAGCTGTAGGTTCGTCTGGAGCTTTTGCCTCTTCCGGTGGGGTCGGTTCCCCTAATCGGCATCGACAATCTCTCTGGCGAGCGTCGGAGGTAAGTGTAGCGGTTTTGATGATGGAGGGAAACTTCGGCGAGCAAATCTGGATGATACTCGGGTTGGCGAAGTCATGCTTGGAGGGACCATCGGCTGTCGTGGGGTGTCGATAGCCATCGTCGTGTCCAAAAGTGGCAGCTAGGGTTTGTGATGTGGGAGTCGCAGAGGCGGTTGTGGATAAGGATAAGGGGCGTGGCTTGTAGCAGATTTGGTGGCTGAGAGAGTTGACGAAGTTGTGGGATTCACGCAGAGGAACCAACAGCTGTTGGTGGAGAATCCATTGGTGGCAGCGCGGGTGTCAGGCAGCGGCGGTGCGACTAAAGTAGGCTTTTGATCTGATTTTGGTTTTTTATCTGAAATCTGGAAAAGCGAAGATGTGATCTTCTGCTCTGATACCAAATTGATGTAGGACGTGATGGATCTAGGAATTTTGATGGAAGATTTGGGAAATACTTGGGAAAGAATTAATAAATTTAGGGTTTTAAGACTTCTCGCAAAGGGTTTCGAGGCTTCTTATCAAGGAGGGGACCTTTCTCAGATTTGAGGAAAATTTTACTTCTTAGGTACTAAATTAGAAAAGATTTGGAAAAGAATTGATAATTTTAGGTTTTCAAGACTTCTCGTCAAGGGTTCCGAGGCTTCTCACCAAGGAGGGGGGCTTTTCTCATGTTTGAGGAAAATTTTATTTCGTAGGTAGCAACTTGTGAAAGATTTGGAAAAGAATTGAAGGCTTCTCGCCAAAGGTTCCGAGGCTTCTCACCAAGGAGTGGGGGGGGGGGGGGGGACCTTTCTCAGATTTGAGGAAAATTTTACTTCTTAGGTACTAAATTAGAAAAGATTTGGAAAAGAATTGATAATTTTAGGTTTTCAAGACTTCTCGTCAAGGGTTCCGAGGCTTCTCACCAAGGAGGGGGGCTTTTCTCATGTTTGAGGAAAATTTTTATTCTTATGTACCAACTTGTGAAAGATTTGGAAAAGAATTGAAGGCTTCTCGCCAAGGGCTTATTGGGAAAATTTTCCATTGGTTTCTTCATTGATTCCTTAATTGAAAATAAAACAAGCGTAGGGCTTTTTATCGGCTTTACAAACCAATACTCTTCTTCACACATCCGATGTAGTACTAAACATTAAAACACTTAAATAAAAAAGACTCAAAATACTTAGAAGACTTTAAAAATCAAAATAAAATCAAAATAAATGTAAAAATTAAAAATCTTGATATGAACCCTATCATACAACAAACTGGTAAAGTCATTTACATTTTCTCCTACTTGCGTCTAAACGCATGATTCTTTTCATTTATGTGTAAACTCTAATTTTGGTGATAATGAGCATTAATATTAAACGGATAGAACCATCTATTCTGATATGTGTGGACTAATTGGGGCGATAATCAGCCCTGATCAGCACTCAGACTTTTCTGGGTCTTCTTTATCTTGCAAATATCCTGGTTTATATATGTGATCCTCTTTTGGAATGAATGTTTCGCACCATAGCCACGACTTTATTTGGATACGTTGCAGGCCGCTAATCCGTGATGATTATCAATATTAGGGGAAATTAGCTTAAACATCACCGTACTTTTAAGGAATCTAGTTTAACACCTCATATACTTTCAGTTTCTAGCATAATGCCCCCGGGTTAACCATTCTATTAGTTCTATTAGATAATCTAATAAAATGCACGCATACACAAACCCCTCAAGGAATCTAGTTCAACGCATCATCTACTATCTAAATATCTAGTTTAACCCCACCTGTTTTAACAGATTATTTAGCCTCATCATCACGTTGTTGTAGAAACCAAGAGTGTATGTGGTGTTAAAACTACTAGTTTATTTGAAAATACATGGGGTGTGTAAGCTAATTCATCCTTAATATCATGGTCAATTGCACTTGATTCTTCCTCTTTACCTTCATGTGGCAGTCATTCAATGCTGCTTAACTGGTGAGAAAGGGATGTGCCATATTGTTTCAGTTTTCTCCCTTGGACGGGTTTCTTCTCTTTTATTTGCTAATGTCGTGACTGAGTTGCGCAGTTCAATGAGCTCTCCAAGGACGACTACTTCTCCAAGAACAACGAATTCTCGACCTGGCTGAAAGAAGAGAAAGGCGTGTTTTTCTCCGACCTCTCCTCTGAAGCTGCAAGGGATCTCTTCTCCAGCTTTGTCAAGGACTGGAACAGCCAGAAGCTGCAGCCCGAGTATTACGAGGGAATTGCCACTGCACCACGTACCGCCCACCACTGGAAGATCAGGCATGAGAAGTAGGGTTTTCTGTTTTCTAGGCAGAGGCAGCAAAATATGTATCTTACGACATCGCAAGGTCTGGTTTTAGTTTTGTAACTTGCTTGTGTGTCATCCAAATAATCGGATATCAGGGTTTAAAATTTTAAAATTTCAAGTTTGTGTGTTTTTCGCTCTTTTTGTATGTACAGCTTACTGCTATATGATTGCTATCAGATGGTGATGTTTGTAGTTGTCATGAGATATTTGCTTTGGGATGGACATCTGCCTAAACTTATCAGACTACACGTCGAACGACACAGTCTGATCGCTTGTCGTGGATATAGATTTCTTCGTCTATCTTTTCTTACAGGTCAGTCTATTAATATTGCAGGTGTTGTAACATGGCATTTGTGAACCAATTACAAACAATAATTATATATGTAATGTGAGATAGCAACCCAATTAATAAACATGTATCTGACGATGTAGTCTATGAGGAAGATATCCGAGAGCATTTTAACAAAAAATATCAAAGTATCTAATAGTTTAAATAAATTTAAAATATTTAACAATGAGTCAGGCCCCAAAGATTTATAACAAGTGACCAAAAATTGGCAATACACTTCGAACGAAAAGCATTTACTGAAACATTCTGAAGCATGGAACGACATGAAAATGCGATTAAAAAGCAATTTCAGGTTTTTCTCAAGAACATAAAATACATGAAAAAACTAGAATGACTAATTTCCTTCGCCCCCTTTTATTTTCAGTTGATAAAATTCTCTTATCGAGTAACCCCTCAGTGCTTTGCATCTTCTTGTTCGCAAAACTTTGTGTACTTGTCGGCATCCATCAAAGAATCCAGCTCGCTCGCATTGCTCGTCTGGACCTTTATGATCCACCCTTTCTCATACGGACTGCCATTGATCTAGCTCAAGAAAGAGATGATGAGTGATTGCTAGCAGTTAGGTCTAGGACTGATAATGTCATATCATGATCAACAAAAAAGGCAGTCAAGCTTCTTGATTCATGGTTTTTTTTAAACAGAACTTGGAGAATTCAGGTAGTTCAGGGTTTTAAAAAATGGAGTTCTGAGTTCCAGGTTTTTTGGCAGCTTTATTGAGCAGCTAAATTGACAAATAATCAATGGGAGTCTTATGTGTCGCTAAAATCATCGATACTTCTAAAGCATACCACTAACAGATGCGAAACAAATTTCAATGGGCCGCAATTAGACTCACCAGACCAGGAGAATCATTTAGTTCACTGTTGACGTCCACAACCTCCCCAGAAACTGGAGAGTAGATGTCGCTGGTAGCCTTGACGCTCTCAACTGCACCGAAATTCTTTCCTTTTGTTACAGCGGCACCAACCTCAGGCAATTCAACATACACTACGTCGCCCAAGTGCTCCTGAGAAAGAAAGCCACACAAACCATAAAAATGAGAAGATAGAGCCACACAAACCTAGATGGTTAAGTGTTACAGCTCAAATCATAAAGGAAGATCCTGAAAGAATTTACCTGTGCATGGTCGGTAATTCCTACGGTTGCAGAAGACCCATCAACTTTCACCCACTCATGACTGTCAGCATATTTGAAATCCTTCTTTACTACAAGAGGTCTCAAGACAACGTAAATTGTCACTGAAACTGGTAGTAGGAGAAACAACATATGCATTCACTTGAGCAAACGCACGAGTGTTAGTTGCGATGGAAGTGACATCTGTTGGACCTCTCAAAACCAAGTTTAAAGCAGAAACCCATGCATTGTTTGATATATTAGTTTGAAGTTATTTTAACAAGTACCCAAGGCAGCATGGATATCCATCGAAAACAAAAGTTAAAAACCACATGAATCAAAAGAAGAAATCTTATTAACTAGCGGTGCTCAACGCATCCAACAGACAAACTAAAAGATTGCTTTTTAAGTAAAACCTCCATTCTCCAAGAACTAAAAACCTCCAAGATTTGGAAAATATCCATGTATGCTGCTATGCCTGCAGGGATATTTCCCAAAGGAATCACTAGATCCATTACCATATCTTCTCCTATTACCCACACATGATTATCAATTTGGACCACACAGATGACTCCGAATGCATAGTATATGACAAAGAATATCTCTACAGCACAGTCTGCACTTTTGGGGAATTGCTCCAAGTTAAGCGTAATTCACAAACCATTACATACACCCAAATTCATTTTATGGCTCACGGATTTGTTATTAAACAGAATTCCAGGCGCATCAAGCTCGCTAGCATAGGCAGTTTAGTTCCTGTTAAGGTTACTCCTGGGATACCACTCAGCATCCTATGTAATAATGCCTGAAGACATAATCGAATCGGCTCCTTTTAAAGTAAACTCCAATAGTAATGTGTTATATTGCTTCAAGAGTGCTCCTGATCAAATGACCCGAATACATCTTCAACGCTAATCAAAGAAGAACTTTTCATGAATGATAATTCTGCTTCGAAATGAATATGTCACGTCAATTCTATTTCATTAGGTACCGCTAATCAAATTGTACCAATTTAGCACCAACCTTCACGTGTTATAATGGTGTAGGTTTTTCAGTTGATGCATGCCCCGTACACGGGGATTTCATGCCTACCATAAAATAAAGGCCACAACCTCCAAGATTTTCTTCGTGATTAACGTCATCATGTTTCACATCGAGATACACACGTTCCAGAAGATTCCCATGAAAGTGTAATGCGGAAGAACAAAACTTGTAACATATATATCAACCGACATAATGTTCCATGTTACAATCAAAACACACAACCATGCCAACTCTTCAAATCTTCACGCTATCCTCACCACCGCCACATGCTAAAATCATTTATCATCAAAAATTTAATCTTGTAGAAATAACGTGTACATCTTATTCGTAACACCAAGTGAATAGATGCTTCTACGTCCAAAGCCCCGGTAAACTACAAAATTTAAAATCAACCAATACCAATGTTCTAAATATCATTCAGATATCCGTAATTTCAGCCAATATATCAGAATAAATGCTCGTCCGATATAGTATCCCATCTAAAATCGTATTTCTTGGTTTTTCCGCTTGTTGTCCCGCAATATCGGTAAAACGGTCGGTAAGATATTTCAACTGATATTTCAGTTTGAAATATAAACCATTGTCAGGGTTTTTTTTAAAAAAAAGGTAGGCAGGTTAGAATCAATGAAAATTGAATCCGATCCGATCAAAACCCGATAATCTCCATATAAGGCAAAAAAGAAGGGGTGAGAGCGGGGAAATTAACCCAATTTTTTTTGACAGTAGGATGGTTAGGATATTTTTGGTTTTTAAGGATGGTTATTATCTGTCAACCAAAACAGCCAAAACCGAAATGTTTGGTATCATTTCGTATCGGTCTCTTTCGAAACTAGTATGAAATGGCCGAAACATGCCAGTTTCGGTCGAAACCTTGTGCCTTGATATTTTGTAAGTATGATACTTCGATTGGTTCGTGATTACTTGAAGAAATTGGAAAGGTTTTCCAACGGTTTGATGGTAGATTCAAGTTTAATGCAGTATTGAGATTAGTATATCCAAAACATACTTTTATGTGAGTTTATATAGTTTATATCTACTTAGATACATGTATGACATGCATATAACATCTATTTTAACGTCCAATATGATATTCTGATATTTAATCAATATACGCGATATATCCCCTATATATGTTATCTGATATCATATTGTTTCAATAGATACATTGATATCTGAAATTTGAAACACCATTCAATACTTTTCGTAATAAATCGCTAGAGAAGCAACCATTTGAAATCTAATGTAGCTACTAGGTAACATTAGGAAAGCTTACTGGCAATGGTTGTAAATGGTACCCGAGGAACCTGAAACCGCGATTCAACTGATTCAGTATTTTTAGGCGAGGATCTAGAATTTTGAACATGAATTCTTATAGGGTTCAGATTGATGTATGACCTTATCAAACCCAAAACCCGGTAACAAATCCAAAAACCTAATAAGTAGCCCAAAATAGAAATACGCTCATGAAAATAAAGATTATTATAAGAAATTTCATGATAATATGTTATCTAGTTGATAGAGTAAGGTTTTATAATATTGATGAGATAAAAATTTCATCAATTTTCATATAATAAAATGAAACTATCATTGAAAAAAATGATTTCGGTTGGTACTAGCACAAGTTTAGTTCAAACCCAAATCTGATCCAAACTCGATACGAAAGAAGAAATTCCAAACCGGCCCCGAATCTGAATTTCTTATCGGATTCGGGTTTGGATCTCACATGAATCCGATCCGAGTCTAACATGTTTACACCCTTATTATCATCCTTTGGATATCAGAAATTCCATTCATGACACTACCATATATCGCCGTTGAATTTTATTTTAGGCCTACGTGTAAATGTAATAAATGTAGTTTCTCTAATAAGATTGTAGTCATTTAAACTTGAAAGGGGTTTTCTACTTGAGGGCTTTTATAAAATTAACACGAGTGCATGGTTAAAATACAAAATAATAACCACAATACGAAGGCCAATATTACAATGGTTGCATCAATGCTCATATAATGAATAATACTACGGCCTGGGTTCTCAGCGATTTCAAGCATAATCATCAAATACTAATAAACAAGTTCCTCAGCAGGGCCAAGACCAGCATATGAATAAAGCAAGTATCAAACTAACCACACAAAAATAATACGAAATTAACAATGGGCTTTGCGCTAAGGTTGTTAAAATTAACTAGATCACGAAAAGTATGAACCAAATCAATCTCAGAATACGATCCAATATTTAGCACGTAACAGCTGATAGAGGATTACCAACAACAGTGACAACAATACAAAACTAACAACGGATCAATAATAATTCAATAAAAAGAACAAAAAAGGGGGCCGGGTGGGGGAATCAGAGTAAAGGTGGTGTTAAGAGAGAACACTAACAACGGATCAATAAAACAAAAAATTGATTGCGACCCACTTCAAAAAACCGAATCTTTAGCCGAGGAAACAAACCCAATCGATCCATCAGATTCAAATATTCATGGACAGAGATCTAACGAGAACAGTGCCTTCAATTCATTAGATATAACGTCAAAAACAGAGAGAATTGACACGTGTTACGATTAGGGTTATGATTTTACTTACCAGATGAGAAGCCCCTGTGGAAGGTGGAGATCCTGAGGTAGGCGGCGGCTCGTGAAGCCCACAACAACCTCGATGCCATGATCAAAGTTTACACCTTTTTGCTTTATCAAAACGTGTGCTCTGTTTCTCTCTTTTATATTGAAAGCGGAGTCAAGTATTATTATAGGGCTGCAGTAATATAATTTGAAGTGGGTTAGGTTTGAATCCATGGGCTCAGATTCTGGAATCGGGCAACCTTATTGTTGGGCTTGCATCAATGTGTAGCTTGAGAAAAAAAGGGTATTAAATGCCATATAACTCTCTTTAACTATCAAATCTTCAATGTCTTTTGAATCATGGGTTACGTTAATTTTGATGTTTATATTCCAAAATACCAACGCATCAGTTAGCAGGTGACCACAAAGCTTTTAGATTGTCAATTTATAAGTGACAAAAGGTTCATTGATGAGTTGCTTTAAAATTATGGATTCCTTAAAATACAAAGATCAAAAAAAAATGAGACCAATCCTTAAAATAACGAAGAATGGACATTTTGGACGAGCATTTGATAAACATTATTCTCCTTGGAGTTTTTAGGTAAAACCATTCCAAATCTTCATGAATTGTCTAGTTTGCATAAAAAATTTATATGTGAATTATGGAAATTACTCCAGCATCTAACATTTTGAGGTAAGGTTGTTCCATCGCTTAGCCAAAAGTTAACTTCGATCTATTTATTTAAATTTTTTGAAATAACGATGTGTTACGACTTGATCAAAAATGTTTTGATCCTCATATCCTAAAATATCAAAACACTAAATATCTAATAAACTCCATGGGTTTTGCTCTTTCATCCAATCCTCACAAATTTAACGATTTCGTTGGAATAAATTTTTTTTGCAAGAATAGATGAATGAGATAAACCCCTTAAATTCACGAGATATTTAATGTTGTGTGGTTTAGTATATTAAAATCAAAGTAAACAAGTTCAATCGTTTAAAATATAGCGGAAAATGAAATTTGAGGAAATGTAGAATTATCATCTATTCTCCTATTTCTCCTATTTAAAACCATCATTTCTTGTTTCTTCAAGAAGGTCGTGGCTTCAGTTCAGATCAAATAAGCATATCACTTGGTTTTTAGAACACCCAGAGACTAGAGGCGAAAAACTAAGCTTCCGAATTCAATATTTAAATGCGAAAAATCAAGCTAGAATATAAATTTACGAAGTTTCCTCTCCAGAAAATAGAAACAAAAAATTTACATCATTGCTTGTGCAACCAAGCCCTAGCTACATATTCAGCACATTGTTCATCACATACAAGATTCACTAAACATTGCAACGAAATGCAGCATGAAGTTCCGGCCAAATCCTGTACCGCGGCAGAATCACCTTCGATCAGTGCTCGGGGATCTCTTGTTACCGATGTCATCATGAAAGCAATTTGTTTTGCCAGACCCAAAGCAATTCGAAAAATCTCCCTGCATATGCAACTAAATGCAGTCTCCGGAGCACTGCAACAAGATGATCATAAAGCATCAGGGATATTGCTCGGAACATAACATAGCTCTGGATTGGAGCATATACTGACATATAAGCTATAATGCAGGCAGCACTATTGATAGTCTTCTTTCAATGTTAAATAAAATGCATGGAGAAAAAAATGACGGTAGACCATAGCTCTGTTCCAGAGATTTGATCGCAAAAATGCAATTCAATATCTTTAGAATGGAACAGTGCTGCAGGAAAATGAACAATAACTGGCAATTGTGGGACAGAAAATGAAAAGGGATGAAGAAGCAAAATCGATTATTATGTCTTTGGTGTCTCTTTACCTAAGGCTTGGTCTTATCCAAATAACCCGCTGCCAGCTAGAGCTGCTATCAATCGGGAAGATGTCATCGATGTGACCGTCCTCTAAGTCATAACCAGCAGAGTGCTGATGGTACCTGGAATGGGGTAGATCAAAACATTCATCGCTGAAGTAGATGTATCTCAGATGCATATTGAGTTATTTCCTCACAGGAACAATCCATGGCCCACCAGGATCCCCACTGGAATCAGCCCCTTCCTAGCAAAATCTGCTTTGTATACTTGAAGACGCAAATCCAATGTCCTCATTTCCCACCATACCTGCAAGCAGAGATATAAAGCGGATCATTGAGTATATCTGCATCCACTTTTATTTGGTGACCGCTAAATTCTGTATTTTTGAACCAAATATGAAACCAGATGTCTGTATTTCGTAATAAAAAGGATTGCATACAAACTAGATTTGTATTCTTAATACAAGGCGGAGTTTCACATAACCTAGATTTTTTTTGTGCACAGAGAGAGAATTATAGGAGTAAGATCTCCACCAAGATACTTTTTATTCGTGTTCAGATTGGCTGTCTGAAATTGTACATCCAAAGACGACGACAAGTTGACAACAGCAAAGCCTTTTTATCTCAAATACAAACTTCACATTCCTTCACATAATTTAATGATGGCCAAGTCTTGCAGTAACACAAATCATACATTTTATCTATTATACATTTGAGAACTTTGTCCTATGTGACAGTGTTTGTCCCATGTGGTAATATCACATCGTCACATGGGATGCCACATCACCCCAAAAAAAAACCAAAAACCCACTCCCATTCAAAAAAACCACAAGTTGAAACAGCACTCAAAAACAAATCCAACTTCACATCCCCCAATCAAAAACCCCCCAAAAACCACATGATGATACCCACATTGACACTCCATCTTCCCATTTGAACTGGTTTGGATCCCGTGACCTGATTGTGTGTGAGTTTTCTTAGGTGCCCGTGCACTTTGTGCATGAGTTATTTCTAGTAATTCTATTTATAGTCTAAAGTTAGATAGTATATATAGCATTTATGACAACTGAAAATTCGGGGTAAATGCCTAGTCAAATTTCAGATGACGTACATTAAAGCATACCTGCAAGAGATCTCCCCAAGAAGAGGATGCCAAGTACAGAAGAGAACGGCGGTGTAAAGAATGGAGCTTCGGATCTGATAAAACAAACGTTGGCTTAGGATGAGAAGCGCATTAAGATCCCATGCTTTCATGACTCCTTCCATTGTAGCCATATATACAAGGCCAATGTGATACACCATTTCTTTGTCGTCTGAGAGCACATGGATTATAGTTGGCGCATGACGGAAGAGGGAAGAAATGTGGTGGGAATTAGTGGAAGAAGTAGACTATGAATTTGATAACTTTTCGGATCTCGCGTCCTGAAAATCTATCAATCACCGACTTGCATACCTCGCACGTGGAGATTCTTCGGACATCTTGTCCAGTCAATCAAGCTCACTCTTGCACACAAATGCAAAAGATTTAATTTGTGGGGAAACTAAAAATTTACACCAGAAACTAATTTTCATTAAATTTTTCATTGAAAAAACTAAGGTTATGGCCTTTATATAGGATTATAACTTGACTCTGTGAATCTGATTAGGACTTAAAATTCTAGATCAACTAAAACACTTAAATAAAAAAGACTCAAATAACAAAAAAAACTCAAATAATTAAAAATCTTAAAATAACAAAAAGACTTAACAACTTAGAATCCTCCAAGGACTCAAACTCTATCAAATAAAAGACTCCATTTTGAATTCGATCTCTATAATTCTCCCCGACTTAAGAACTTCACCTCCTGGTAAACGTCAGAGCAGAATTCAGTAGTCCTTTGAAGCTAGAGAAGATGCGTATATAAACTCTGAAGTATAATATGATGTGGACCTGTAAACGAACATCTTCTGTAAAATTCTCTCGCATAGCAAAAGAGATGAAATCATGAAGAACTTGCTTTGTGTAGGATGTGGAAAATCTAGGATGACAAACTCAACATACTCAATCTCCTTACATTTCTGTGAAATACTCAATTCAGTCACATCCAGATTATCACTCAGTAAAGCTCGCTGAGAACATGTATGATGCAGCAAAGCGTCTTCGCTGGTTTTAATATGAACTTCACTTGGCTAACATTAATCTTCTCGTCATCCATAAATGCAAATTTCGGTAAATTTTTATTTGATTCTGCAGCAAATTTGTGATTATAATAGTTACTTGTAAGAGTTTCATCAGTCTCGAGATGCATGCACTCAACTCATATGCAAAATGCTCATGAAATGCATTAGGAACCAAGTCACGACCTACCACTAAAGAAGTGAGATTCATATGATGATGTATTGGTTGTGGTAGTTCTTCAACCTTAGCCTTTTCATTTATCTCTTTAGCGGTATTAGTTTCAGATGTAGTCATATTATCAATTGACCGCTTAAATTGCTTCTCGGCTTTAAAAGTAATCTTTATGTTTATGTGTGCTCTCATGGACTCCAAATAAGGCTAAGTTACATACGTGTTGAACATTATCTACAGTTTAAGGAAACATCGCATGCCTAATGTTTGTTTTTATCCAACAAGAGTATATAGAGGTCTTCTTGTATTTCACTCCTAACAAATAGGTCGCTAAACTTAGTCATGTATTCCTTAACGGTCATGCTCGTCATTCAGTGTTTCTAGTAAGCACTTTCTATAAATATGAGGTAAATCTTTTCTTTGGGCTTAAGCCTTATTTCAAAATTTTGTTCTTTAGTCAATATTTATTTGCTATGGCTTCAAGATGATCTCCTGTTCGATTTATATCGGCTTTTAGTTATACATTGCTGGCTAGACATATTTTTTGAAACTGATTTTCTAGAATCTGAATAGCATTATCATCCATGTCTGATCCTAGGATTTTACCACTACGCAATAACATGCAATGCCAACCAATCACACAATTACAGATGTAAGATCTTAAATACCAATTAAATGTGTGCTAATTATGCAAATAAAGTAAAATTCATAAGGTCTAAGTCTATATATCAAAATGTAATCCTAAATATGCTGATACGACACACACAGGAACCAAAAAAATATGCAATACCAAAAATATTAACTAATCTGAACGTGGGGGCCGTGGTCGTGGGGGCCGATGGAGGCTCCAACGGCAATGGTTTTCGACAGTAATCAGCTGCGATGAAGCCCGTGAAGGCGTAGTAGGGTGGTGGTGTGGACGGTAGGGTTAATTTTGATGATGTGGCAACGTCGGCTAAGGTTGTCGCGATCGGGGTCCTGGGCCAATGATAGAGGACGTTGTGGTGTAGAACGTGGGTGATTACGACGACGATAGGGAATCTCAGGTTAGGATTTAACAATTTTTTTCTATCGATTCTCTCTGCTTTCAGACTTTTTTTCCTGTTTTTTCTTTTCGAAAAATTTCTTTTTCTCTGTTTTTTCTTTTCAAAATTTTTTTCTTTTGAATTTTTCTCTTTTTTAAAACTCTCTTTTCTTTGAATCTAATTAAAAGAATTTTTTATGGATAGAAAAGAAACAGTAACCAGATTTGGCTCTGATACCAATTTGACGCAGGCCGGATGCAGGAATGAATGTGGTGGGAATTAGGCGAAGAAATGGAATATGTATTTGATAACTTTTCGGATCTCGCATCCTGAAAATCTTTCGATCACCGACTCGCACGTCTCGCACGTCTTGCACGTGGAGATTCTTCGGAACTGTCGTCCAAGCAATCAAGACCACTCTCACACACCAATGCAAAAGATTTAATTTGTGAAGATACTAAAAGTTTACCCCAGAAACTAATTTTCATTAATATCGTCATTGAAAATACCAAGAAGTTTGTGGCATTTATATATGCTTACAACTTGACTCTCTGAAACTGACTAGAACTAGAAATTCTAGATCATTTAAAACACTTAAATAAAAAGACTCAAATAACAAAAGGATTCAAATAATTAAAACTCGTAAAATAACAAAAAGACTCAACTAATTAGAATCATCCAAGTACTCGAATTCTATCAAATAAAAGACTCCTTTTCGAATTCGATCTTTATCAATAGTCATATTCTCTTCAGAACTGGTGACTGCCATGCTCAGTTTATGGATGTAGTCGAGAAGTGCAACTGTGTACCATCAACTACTAGGGTTTGAGGACAGGTTCGCTTTCGGGCATCTCAATCCTGTTCGAGAGATACTTCTGAAAGGGATTGAATGTGTTCAAATCCAAACATTTGGTTGAAAAAAACTGAGGCAAAATTCAAAAAGAAAAAAAGGAAAGATAATAGAAAAAGAAAATCAACCAAAAACTCAACAGGTAAACATCTAGAATAAAAATGATTGTATATTAGATAACGAAAAAACCAGCAATATGTTATGCCTATTACATGAAATTATGGCTACATTCTATAATTAGCTGCAACTAGGAAGCATGGATGCTTCAATCATAAAGCTGTGTCGTTTTGGATGCATGTCAGACATGCGCGTCAACTACATGTATCGGTACACAATACTTCTAATTTTAGTATACTTTTTAGATTTTGCTTGAGTGTCACCGCATCGTGTTGTATAATCTTCATGTCAGCGTGTCCGTGTCTATGCAACATAAGCGGCAAGTAATCACGATAATTCTTTAAATGTATGTATTTTGTTTGGCATACCCAACTACGAATGCGTTGGAAATGAATCCATGAACAATCAGTGATGATGAACTCAGAATATAACATGGATACTAAATGGGTACTTCAATTAACCCATATTGGAAGCATAATTGCAAGTGGTGTATGTGACCAAGTGCTGATGTTCGAAAGAGCTCAGAAATTTTCTTTGTTGTTCTGACATGCAACAGAATGATAATAAATTTGCTTATAGAAGTATCAGGATTATTCCCAAAACCTCAGATTGCAGTTGTAATTATCCGAACTAATGTCAAGGAGCACAATTAAGCAAGATGAACCTACTGAAAATATTCCACATTTATAAATTGAGACAAAAGAACAAAAAATGATATTTTGATATGAATGTTAACATGGGCATCAAAATGCAAGCTTTTAATCGGGGAAACATGAAATTTTTACCGCATTATCATCCCATGGAAAGAACACAAAGGAGGCAGCTGGATATGCGCTACTGTGACCGGATCCAGCAGGTGAATCCCATAGTGATCAACGTCGGTGACGATCCACCCGTGGGCGACGCCGAAGCAGAGGCGGCGGAATACCTTAGGGCGATCGGTGGTCGGGATCCTGTAACGCTTCGCGCCGCCGGGGGGGAGAACTCGGCATCTAGCTCGTCAGAGGGGACTGAGGAGAGCATCATCAACGGCGGCTGGCGGCGGGGGAACGGGCGGAGGCGGCTGGCCTCGCCGGCGACCGATCTTCATTGGGAGCAGACGGCATAGAGTCTGAGAATGTCGGAACCGAAATGTTTGACAAGACCGCGAGGAGGATCTCGACGGGGAGATCGCACAAGCTCGGCATTGATTGATCGAGTTAGGGTTTTGCGATAGGGAGATCATTCGTTCATTCAAGTTTTTTTTTTGTAGGTAGACGTTGACTAAACGGTGCAACCAGTTATAAAGCTAACATAAAGAAGATGGGGTCCACGTGGTAACGAATCGAGTCAATCGGCTGTAAATTTACACGAAATCCAACCCGTTAATCAAAAAAAGGAGGGGAAAAACTAAAATAAAAATCTGCCCTTTGTTATCACGAGGGACAGAGATATCCAGTCACGGGACCTTTCTTTCTGCCATGTTCATGTAAGCTCTCTGCTCTTTCTTTGTTTCATTTAGGGTTGCTGCTTTTTTTTGGTCTAATGATTTATTTGTTTGCAATGTGGGTATAGTTCATAAAGGAGATTTTTTACTCATCCAGTTTCTCATGTAGTGGAATATTTTAGGGGGGGTTGTGTTTTTCAATTTGATTGATAATTATCGATTTTTTATGGATTAATTGGTTGGATCTGACGAACTTCTTTTGTATGCCGATGGAATGCTTGTCGAAATGACTGTGTGAACAGGAATTGTGCCACGGCTCATAATGATGAGTGTTTCAAGAGATTGGCTCCTCAATTTGATCGAAGTTTTTACTTTTTATAGATGTCTGTCTGAACATGAAATGGGTCATGACTCATTAGCCCTCTAAGTGTGGTCTTGCAATAAATTTCTTTGGGCAGTGGATTCCCCTTGAAATCTCAGGTTGATTTTCTTGTTTAAAATGGTGCAAATTTGTGTTCAACTTTTGGATTGCGCTGTTTGGTCCATCTTGATGTTCATAGCTCCTTGTTTGGGAAGTGTGAAGCATATCGTCTTGCTTGGCTAGTAGATCTTGTGGTTTGAGAATTCCTGCAGAATGCAGCTAAGTGTAAAATATGATCAAAATATAACCATTTTTGTGGCAACTCCTTTTCTTTCATGGCTGTATCTTGTAGGTTGGTGACTGAGGCTGCACTCTACCATCCATGTCTGCCCTCAAGTTGCAAAGCGACTGGCTGTTGGAACAACTTAAGAGAAAGATGGAAGAACCATGGTGGCACTATTGACAGAGGAAATCATGATCATGTTTTTATTGATAAACGTGGGAGGCCGAGAAGCATTAACCCTAAAAAGTTATCCAGGAAAAGGGGTAACTCTCTTTTTTGTTATATTTTGGTCCAACAAGAACTTCCATTTAGATTCATTTGCTTGTATTTATGTTAAACTAGCAGAAGATAAACTTTTATTTTGTTCATATTTTTATGATCATGTTGTTAATTAAGAGAGTCCAGCCAGAGCAGATGAATTTAAGAAACTGACGACGTTGGATGAGCGACAATTTTTTGAACAGAAGGTTTAGAAAATGATTGAGCTATTGGAGGAGATGTCGGTGTTGCATGAATGGAGGATAATGTAATGGGGAATGACCAAAAGAGATACATCTACGAGGGCAATGAGAGATGCCTACTTTTGAGCTGAAATGTTAGAGAAGATAAATCCACACGCTAAAAGAATGTGCTGGGAAAAACAGTGATCTCATGTCAGGATATTGAAAATGTAGCTGTAGTAATTCGTAGATTATGCACTATTAGTTCTTTACTTGTTTATATTCTTGTCCCAAATTTTTGTTTTGTATTGCACTCTAGGTTGGCCCTTCTATGTCGATTTATGGCCATGTGCAGGTGGTTCCTTAAGGGGACGGGGATGGAAGTATGGATCTGGATTTGTCGATGGAGTTTTCCCTGTTCTTGGTCCCATGGCTCAGCAAATTCTAGAATTTTTACAGAAGGAAGTGGATACTGAAAGGATCCAGGCTTCACTTGACAGGCTTCCTCCTACTCACAACTTGTGGGATGACCTCATCAATGTAGCTGTCGAGCTTCGTCTAAACAAGCAGTGGAATCCAATAGTGTCGGTAAGATGTATCTTCAGCATTAGTCTTATTATCTTCCATTCAGAAAAATGTGAGAAGATGCACCTACGGTCGAACACAGTTAGTAGTATCGATTTCAAATGTCTTTGATTTGTGGAAACTAAACATAAACTCTACTAATCTCATTTCTTGGCTATGTTGAATATTTGAGACGTCATCCTCTTAATATGTGAATTTCCTGTAGGTTTGTGAGTGGATTCTTTATCAGAGCTCCTTCCATCCTGATGTAATCTGCTACAACTTGCTGATAGATGCTTATGGGCAGCTGTTCCAGTATAAGAAGGCAGAGGCAATGTACTTGCGCCTTTTGGAAGCTCGATGCATCCCGACGGAAGACACATACGCTCTTCTCTTGCGAGCTTATTGCACATCAGACTTGCTAGAGAAGGCTGAGGCTGTTTTCGTGGAGATGAAAAAGAATGGCATCCCTCCAAGTATATCTCTATCTGATTACATACATGGATTAGTCTAGGCATTCTAGAAATCATATCAGTATTAAATCATGGATTTATGCAGAGGGAGAATTTACTCAGGTGCTGTTGTATACAATGCGTACATTGATGGGTTATTGAAAGGAAGAAACACACAAAAGGCCGTGGAAATTTTTCAAAGGATGAAGAGAGATCGGTGCATGCCATCCACTGACACGTATACAACGATGATTAATTTGTATGGCAAGGTACTTCCATCGCCGCTTCTTGCTTGTGTTATACTTGTTCATCTTAAATAACGTCATTTTTCTTCCCCTTTGATAGGCTAATCAATCAGTTATGGCGCTGAAAGTCTTTCATGAAATGAGAACTGAGAAGTGCAAGCCAAACATCTGCACTTACACTGCGCTGATCAATGCATTTGCAAGGGAAGGTCTTTGCGAGAAGGCAGAAGAAATATTTGAAGAATTGCAACAAGCCGGGCATGAGCCTGATGTTTATGCTTATAATGCGCTCATGGAAGCTTACAGGTAAGCATTTTTGCCTTTCAGAGAACTTGCCGTGAAAACTTCCCATGTTCAGCAAATTGACGCCAAAATTGCGACAGTCGTGCAGGCTTTCCATACGGATCAGCTGAGATTTTCTCTCTAATGCAGCATATGGGATGTGAACCCGACAGAGCTTCCTATAATATTATGGTAGATGCATTCGGAAGGGCTGGTCTCCATGAAGGTCAGTGGTAACCAAATGCCAGATGCATTCATGTTACTAGCTTTGTGAGTTTTCTAAGTTGTAGTCTTCTAAACCAACACAGATGTGCCTTTGGCTAGAATTCATAGTTTCGTAAACTAAAGTTAGCTTAGCTTCCCGTCAAAAATTTGTCTTAACTGTTGCTTAGGAAAAGCCAATCAGATTGCATTTTTCTCGTCTCCCAAACTTGAAGAGAAAATCATATCCCTTTATTGTGTATTAAACAGTAATGAAATTCATGAAACAATGATTTAGGAAATTGCAACTAACTCAAAGTAGAACAGCTAGAAGCTCTCACTATGCCATTAAGCAAGCTGAACAAAGTTGAGTGCAGATGCTCGTGCTGTGTTTGAAGAGCTAAAGCGGCAAGGGATGGCACCCACCATGAAATCCCACATGCTCCTCCTCTCGGCCTATTCCAAATCCGGCAACCTCCCCAAATGCGAGGAAATCATCAACCAAATGCACAAGTCTGGGCTACGACCCGACACCTTCGTTCTCAACTCCATGCTCAACGCGTACGGAAGGATGGGCCAGTTCGAGAAGATGGAACAGGTCTTGGCTTTGATGGAGAAGGGGCCATATGTAGCGGATATCAGCACCTACAACATCCTGATCAATGTCTATGGCCGAGCTGGCTTTCTCGGCAGAATGGAGGAGTTATTCGGCTCGTTGGACGGTAAAAGCTTGAGGGCCGATGTGGTGACATGGACTTCGAGAATGGGGGCCTACTCGAGGAAGAAGCAGTACATGAAGTGCCTGGAGATCTTCGAGGAGATGGTGGATTCGGGATGTTATCCCGACGGGGGGACTGCAAAGGTTCTTCTGGCCTCCTGTTCTAACGACCAGCAGATTGAGCAGGTGACTACCATCGTAAGAACAATGCACAAAGAGGTGAAAACTATCTTTCATATTTGAAATCCCCTCCGAATTCATTGATTTCTGCCGCAGAACAGCCCATTTTGTTAATTAAACAGTTGTTACTCAGATTTGTTTATGTTATTCAAAAAATGCTACGCACATATCAAAGTTTATGTAATTTGTTTACATTTATACATTTTTATAACAAAAGCATGTGTAATATTATTAAGTTAAAAAATTTATTTATTGTGCCTTAGTTAATTGCTAAATAGGGTTAATTGCATAAAAATATCCTCACGTTTGGGCCACTTTTACGTAAATACTCTGAGGTTCATTTTGTGCCAAATTGATACCCTGTGACGGAAAATGGGCTGACGGTGTTAAATTTGACCGTTTTGCCCCTCCTCCCATCTCTCTTCTCTCTCTACCGATTCTCTCTCTCTATCTCTCTCAACAGATTCTCTCTCCTCTCTCTCTACAGATTCTCTCTCTTTCTCTCTCTACACCGAATCTCTCTCTCTCTCTACCGACTCTCTCTCCCCTTAACTCTCTCTCTCTCTCTCTCTCTCTCTCTCTCTCTCTCTCTCTCTCTCTCTCTCTCTCTCTCTCGGGTGGGATGGTGCATGAAGTGGGTGAGTGGGTGTGTGTGTGTTCGTGCGTGGGGTGGGTGGGGTGTGTGTGTGGGGTGTGTGTGCATTGGGTGTGTGTGTGCGTGCATGGAGTGTGTGCGCGTGCGTGGGTGGGTTGTGTGCGTGGGTGTGTGCTTGGGGTGGGTGGGGGTGTGTGTGTGTGTGCGCGCGCGCATGCGCGTGGGGTGGGTGGGTGCTTGGGGTGTGTGTGTGCATGGGTGGGTGGGTATGTTTATGGGTGGGGGTGGGTGGGTTGTGTGCATGGGGTGTGTGTGCATGGGGGTGTGTGGGTGGGTGTGGTTGGGGGGTGTGTGGGGTGTGTGGGTGTGTGCGCGTGGGGTGGGTGGGGTGTGTGTGCTTAAGGGTATATGTGTGTGTGTGTGTGTGTGTGTGTGTGCATTAGGTGTGTGTGTGCGTAGGGTGGGTGTGTCTGCGTGGGTGGGTGGGTTGTGTGCATGGGGTTTGTGCGCATAGGAGGCGTGCGCTTAGGGTGAGCGTGTGCATGGGTGGGGGTGGGGTTGTGTGGGGTGGACGTGTGTGCGTGAGTGGGTGGGTTGTGTGCATGGGGTGGGTGTGCATGCATGGGTGGGTTGTGTGCATGGTGTGTGTGTGTGCATGGTGTGTGTGTGTGTGCGCTTGGGATGGGTGGGTGCATGGGCGTGTGTGACATGTTGAAGTATTGGCTCAATCTGTGCACTACAAGTTAGACGATCACACATACACTAACACACCCCAATGCACACGCCCACCCAATACACCCACCCATCCCATGCCCACACCCACCCACCCACCACATACACACACCCCCATGCACCAACCTACTCCAATTCACACACACACACCCATGCACACACACACGATGCACACACCTACCCAATGCACACACCCACCCACCCCATGCACACACGCCCATGCCCACACCCACCCCCATGTGTGTGCACACAATGCACACACCCACCCACCCCATGCACACACACACACATGCCCACACCCACCCCCATGCGCGCACACACACACAAACCCATGCACCAATCCACCCTGATGCACGTGCACACACACCCATGCCCACACCCACCCCTCATGCACGCACGCACTCTCACACAAACCCATGCACCAACCCACCCTGATGCACGTGCACACACACCCCATGCATACACGCCCCCCAATGACACACCTACCCCATGCACACACCCATGCCCACACCCACACCCACACCCCATGCACGCACACACTCACACACAAACCCATGCACCAACCCACCCCAATGCGCGCGCACACACATAATATACACCATGCACACACACCCCACGCACGCACACACCATGCCCACACCCACCCACCCATGCACACATCCACCCATGCACACATCCACCCACCCCATACACACACACCCACACACCCACCCACCCACCCATGCACACACACTCACTCACCCCTTATGCGCGCGCACACACACATGCACCCACCCCAATGCACACACACCCACACACCCACACACACCCACACCCACGCACACATGCAGCCACCCACCCCAATGGACACACACACCCAATTCAGGGTATTAACTTATAAAAGGCCCAAACGTGAGAATATTAACTTATAAAAGGCCCATTCAGGGGTAAATTTGTCCAAAATTCTGTCTTTGGACGGAAAATTAATAAAAGGTATCAACTTTAAAGCATCGAAAAACGTTTACATATATATTTTGATGAAAATAAACCTCGGATTATTTACGTAAAAATGACCCAAACATGAGGGTATTTTTCTGCAATTTACCCTTGCTAAATATGGAGAACATATTAAAATAGTTAATTTTCTCAGCAATTACCAGCGAAATCTTCCCGTTTGTGTGGATAATACGTGTCAAATGGTTACCCGTACACGTGGACTTCTGTGATTCCTCAAAACAACCTCGCTGACTGGGTTTTAGACTGGGGAGCTACTACGCGCGCCTACCGTTTTGATCTGTGCATACTAACATTTAATTATTATTTTTTGGTTCATCGGAAAGCAAGAAATCGTGTCCGAAGGCCGGATGGCAGCCCGGTGCCTAAGCCCTGGTAGCCGCTACACTACATACACTAGGGAGCAGTGGGAGGGATATTACATATAGGGGGAGGGGGATAACGTGTTTCGAACACGGAACTTCATATTGAAGTCCCTGGTTCTCACCCGGGTGTCACTGCGCCAAAGGCGCTCGACAACATTTAATTTTTACTCCGCACACATATCAACTAATTTTTATTATTTAAGTTTTTGTTCTACACACAATCAAGAATGCCGCAAAGACTCATAAGACAAAAAAAAATCCTAAAATCATTTTAAAATCTTTGGGTAAAATCAATTTTAATCCAAAATACCCATTACATATACGTATTAACTGAAGGATGAGCCGGGTTGTGTTAACCCAAAATATGTCGATCAAGCAGAATAAACCCAAAATATGTCTATCGAGCAGAAAAGATAACCTTACTGAAAAAATTGTAGAGACTAAAGATCTAGATTAATGTATTCAAGCCAAATAATACAGATCTAGATATACCACATGCTGAATCTTAAAACGTTACCTACTCTGGTTAGCGGAAGCGTACCTGAATCCATCGTTAATATTCTGAAAGAGATCCTGACGATAACGTGGCGGACAATCTTCCAGAACAGCACGAATCAACCATTGGAGAAATCCTTTGGCTTTCTCTCGGTTTCTCTCCTAGCGACGGGGCGTAGAAAAGACGGCTAACGTGTTCGTGTGCTTCGGGGATCATGACCGCATATATATAGGGGCTAGCCTCCTTAGCCCTAGGATTTCCAATTCGGCCCATCAACGAATTGAAGCCCAATAGTCACCACACATAAAGGCCCACAACCTACCTGACTCATTTAAGCCCATTTAACTTAATTAAAATCAGATAACTAATATATTGGGCTTAATATTACAGCGTAGCACTTATATAATTATTTATCGCATATTAGCCCAACGTTGGATTATGATCCAACTTAGTTGGATAAGTTCCAACAATCTCCCACTTGGGCTATATGCTATACTTTATAATTATATTTCATAGCGCTTACAACCAAATAAGATCTTAACTTACTGTCATTTCTTTAATGAGTCAGAACAATTCGGTCCATCAATTAGATTAGCAAGGGATCAAGGAGATCTTCGTCAGAGCAATTGCAGCTCGACCCATCAGTGGTCACCGTGCTAATACAAAAGAATGACATGGATTATGAAGTGGTTGTGTAGCATGGAAATTACATGTAATATGATCTAACATGTTTATTTCCAACTGATCCTCATTAACCTTAGTGAGATCATAAACAAACCAAAATCGGAGTGAAGCCGAACTGAACCGAAAAACTTTATTTCTGATCAGAAAATAACCTCAAGCTTAAGATGGAGACTTAATTTTGTCTATCATATGAGCACCCAAAAGAACAAACTCCCACAAAACTGAATGTTCTTAATGAAATGACATCCATATGAGTAGCTAGCTCATAAAACCTTTTGGATGACATTTCCTTACTATAACGGATCCGTAATTACATGGTTTGTTCCGATTGCTCATTAGACAATTATACACTCCTATTATTAATCAACAATCTAGGGACTTGATCTCTGAATATCTAAACTTTGTCGAGTTCCTGTTGTTGCTAGAATATAAAACTGCAAACTTCATTGTCACTAAATAAACGGTGTGGTGTTCCAACACCTCCTTAATTTGCAGCATAGTGACAAAATATGCAGATATATTTCATGATTTGGATGTCACATAATATGATATGAAATCTAAAGCCATGTCAGAAGAGACTATATAAAGGGGGACCATTTAAATCTCTTCTAGTAGATGGCGCCTACCATTGATTTTCATACATTCTTTGCATCCAATAAATGATCAGAGTCAGTATACCAAAATGATCTCAAACCTTTTTGACTACTGATCCTTGACATGTAACCCTTTTGTTCTCCATAAATACCGTAAGACACATTTGGCTGCTGTCAAATGGTTAACTCCTGAACTTAACAATATGCCCAACACACCTGTAATAGATGCAATAACCAAATGCATATAAAACTGAGCATACTTTAGACTCCCTTTTGGTGAGATATAAGGAATCTTCTGAAGTAGATTCTCGGGGCAATTAATGAGACTAAACTTGTCTCCCACAGAACTTAACATTCATTACTACATAGATATTATAGAAATTACATGCTCCCATAGAACTTAAGATATATAACATCATTAAACATCATCTCAAAACCGAACGATGTGATCACTTAATGAAATTTAATATATCATTAACGATATTGAAATGCTCTACTAATGCCATTATAAAACTTACAGAGTCTTTCATGAAAACTGAATAGAAAGTCTCTTTACAATTAATGCATCCTTTTCCGTATAAAGTCTTTGAGTGATACGCTTTAAATCTTTTCTTAATACCCTTTTGAATTCCTTTTGATTATAAAAAACTATTTACAATCTATAGGTTTCAAACCTTATGGCGATAAGAGAAGATTTTAAGTATCATTCAAAGACTTTCTTAATTAATGCATTAAACCATTTTAGAGATGTAGAATTTTTATGACTTGATGTAAGTCAAACTTCCATCATCCTAATGTCAACAGTGAGCTTGTCATCTCTTTAATGGATTTACTGAAAGGCAATTAGTGCTTTGAGGTGCTAGAGTTTGTCCTTATGAACAATTTCCCAAATGGAATGAATAGCAACATTATTTTGAATTTATTGTGTCTTGAACAATGTCACGAATACCATCCTGAACAATGCCGACAACACCTGTGGGAATATAATCCTCTTCAAGAATAATGTCACTAACTAAATTTCCCCACAAACTCAGCATCCTCAAACAGGTGTGCATTTCCTAATTCGTAAACTAACTTAATAGTGGGATTATGTAAAATCATACAAAATAATATCAACTTTTAAACTATTCAACAAAACTAGAAAATCATCAACATTATGTCACATTTCTTTATTAGGCTTATAAAGCCTTACCTTAGTTGGACATATCCAAACATGCTAGTGATTCATTTGTTGAAACGTTAGTAATGATATAAGCTGCAATCAATAAATAACTGAATTCTAAACTGTTAATTCTTTCTTTGTAACACAATTACGTTAACACAGGAATTCTATAAATGAAGCAACATTTCCAAATAAATGAAGATTATAATGATCTTTTAAAGAACCAGAACAAACTAATTTTGAATCATGAGACAACCAAATTTTCCATTCATAATTGAACAATGATAACCGAATTTGTTCAAAATAGAAATAGAAATCCAATTTCTGTTGAAAACGGTACATAAGAGTCTCATAAAATTCACAAACAATCTAGCCTTTAAAAGAAATAATCTAAATTTAATTTGCTTCTACTTGAACCATCTTGCCATTGCCCATATCGATGTATCTTTCACCATAAGTTGGCTCTTGGCATCTTAGGCAATCCTGCATAAACACAATGATGTGAATGGTTATACCAGAATCTTTCCATCACGTGTCTATAAGTACCAAAGGTTACAGGAAAAGAAATTAACTTAAAATTAAACCAATTTAAAGAAACATACCCTTTTTAGCATGCCAAGCGTGATAATTTGTGCAGTTCTTCTTTACATGCCCTTCAGCTCCACAGAAGAAACAACCATTACCTTCTGAACTTTTCAGTTCCCTTTGTTGTTTCTTTTGAGAAGATGTATCTGCAGCATTGAATCCTTCTTCCTTTTGTTGAAGGTGGATGTCAGGTGAGGGTTTTCTGTCATTTCTTGCTCAAGCCTTTCATCTTCCTTTACACAGTATGAGATGAGCTCATCCAGAGACCAAGTCGCATCCTTCAGATTGTAGCTCATCTTAAACTGGTCAAACTGAGATGTAAGATATATCAAAACAAAATGCACTAGCAGATCCTCAGAGAGGTCTAGGTCAAGTGCTTTCAACCTTGAAGCAATATTAGACATCTTCAATATTTGTTCCATGATGTTTCCTTTACCTTCATATTTCATTGAAGTTAGGTTTGTCAAGAGTGTATTAATCTCACTCTTTTCATTCTTGACAAGCCTCTTTTCAAGCTCAATAAGGAACCATTTAGCTGTGGCAATTTTCTCTGAAATAGAGCCTTTGAGATAATCTGGAATGGCATTCTTTATAAGCATTAGACGCATGTGATTTGATCTCTTCCACTCTTCCATCTCCCTCTGTTCAACAGAGGTACTCTCATCAGTGAATGGTGGGGGACTATAAGTCCTCAATGTCAGATCAAGATCCATGACTCCGAGGATTATCAAAAGATTCTCCTTCCATGCCTTGAAGTTAGTACCATTAAGTACTGGAATAGATTTGAGGTTAGCAGAATTATTTTTAGGAATAATGGCTGAAAAAGAGAACAAGAAAACAATTTTTAACATGTTCATATGAGTATTAAATAAAACAACAACAAATTCAAATTTATGCTATTTTCCCATCTCAAGACATCCCCCACTAGCCCAATATTTATCTTTGGATAATCTATTGACTAGTCATTGACATCTTGTTGTAGCAATCAGACAATGACAATAATAACATGCCAAAAATAAAACTTCCTTTGGGCCGAATTAAATTTGCATGCATTGATCTCACTAATCATCACATTGTCTATTGCCACAGGTATGCATGAAATGGTATAGAATGGTAACCTTCCTTTGGGCCGATTAAGCATTCTTAAGAAAATCATTGGCACATTAAATTCTTTTTATATTTATGAAATGAAATAATGCAAATCAACAGAGCCCACTTTGGCGAGACGGTGATTGCATGAGGTCATTTCAAATATATATACCTTTGCAAAATTTGAATCTATAACGCAATTTAATACATGAATTTATACTTTAAGTGGAGATATTCAAGTCCACTTTTATTCAAAATCAAATTTAAGGCAACCAAAATTTTCATACAAAAGTATGTATTCAACTTGTTATATTTCAAGATTAAAACTAATCTTCACAAGAAAACCCACTTTGGTGAGTTGATGATCCAATCAATTTATATTTGAAATATATAATTAATTGTACCAAAAATTGAATTTGAAACTAAACTGAATTTAACACAAAATGATTTCATTAAGTGAAAATATATATAGGAACCTTTTATTTCACCTTTCAAATCATTTATATTGGGGTTATTTAGTACCGACCCCCTGTGTTTTCTCCGAAATTAGCAACTCCCCCCTATGGTTTCAATAATTAGTAAGACCCCCCTATTGTATCCAATTTGGACTCCCCCGCCTATAGGAAGACCACCCTAAACAGGGGGGAGGGGGGTCCAAAATTGGGTGCCATAAGGGGGTCTTACTAATTATTGAAACCATAGGGGGGGTGTTGCTAATTTCGGAGAAAACACAGGGGGTCGGTACTAAATAACCATTTATATTGAGTTAAATAAAATCCATCGATTCAACACAAATTTTCTTCTTAAAAATGGGGTATATATGTGTACTAATGTGTATATGAACATACATAGAAAGATATATATATATACACACACTATTCCATTTTATATATAACTTTAAAATGTGTCAAATTTCCTTAAGGCCATTTACTTGATGGTTAGTGTACAAAATTCCTTAAAGCCTTTTAAAATTCCTTAAGGCCGTTAAAAACTTTTATTTGCTCCCGAAGAAAATACTTGAATTTTGTGTTTTAATTTAAATCTAAAATTAGGTAAACTGAATTTTCATACCAAGGTATGAAGTGAACTTGTTGTATACCGAAATATATATATATTGTTTTATGCCATAAACTTCGAATTTAAATTTATTTTAGCAAATTAACACAAAATTTATCTTTGAGGAGAAATATACATGAAAGCTTCTTATTTCATCCTTCAATCCAAATTAAATTCAATATTAGGCAACCAATCATGCAACGTATGTATTTAACCGTTTATGTTCTGAAATAATAATAATTTAACTGTAGAGCCCATTTTGGTGGGATCCCTTAATAATTAAAATTATTTTGGAACATATAATCTAATATGCCCAAAAATTGAATTCAAATGAAACAGAACTTAAACATAAATATATATGACAGCCTTTTATTTACTTCTTCGATTCATTTAAAATTCATCCAGGCAACTGATCATAGAACATATGTATTTAACCGTTTACATTCCAAAATAATAATAATTTAACTGTAGAGCCCACTTTGGTGGGAATTTATAAAAACAGAATTATTTCGAAATGTATATATAAATGAATTTGGCTAAAGAATTAAAATGGAACGAACATAATTTAATAGACAAATTGGGCTTAAAGGAAATATATATTCACACTTAACCATTTATTTCCTCATTTCACGAATTTAAATTTAGAATTTTAGGCACTAAATTTACATACAAAGTATGTCCGTAGCTTTTTATATGTCGAAATAAAAGTAATCGCCACGATAAAGCCCACTTTGGTGGGGTTTGATTTAATTACAATCATTTCGAAATATATATATATATAATGAAGCGTGCCTAAAATTGAATTTAAAATTAAAAACTGAATTTTAACACAAAATTATACTTAATGGAAATATATATACAAATTGCCTTTTTATTTCATCCTTAACATGTGTTAAAATATTCCAAAACAGGCCCAAATTTGTGTCCAAATAGACTAAAAAAGCCCATAACATCCAAATAACCCAAACAGGCCCAATGGTAATAGCCCAGCCCTCCCCACTTTATAAAAACAGTTTTTTTTAAAACTTCTTGTGGGCCGGCCCACACGGCTGAACGTGCGAACGGGGGAGGGGGTAGGGTTTTGTTAGGGGGCGGCGGCCGTCGCCGATGTGTCCATATTTTATACTATTTTCATATCATTATTCCATTGCATCTCACACCATTTTCGTATCCAAATCCCTCATTTTACTACGATATTGCATTTCTGACGATATTTTCGAGTTTCATAGTGTTTTGTGAGTTTTCAGGGATTTTGGAGCGATTTGGGGCCCCACTTGGGTATGGACACATCTGACGTGCTCATGAGCTTATTGGCGGGGCTCTGGAGGAGTTCGCCACACTTTTGGAGCCATTGGAGGAGAGGAGAGAGCAGAGGAGAGAGATAAGCCCCCAGCAGCCTGCAGACATTTTCCCAGAAAATGCTCGGTCGAGCAGCTCAACCGAGCAGCTTCATTCACAGCAGAGAGGCTGATACGGGCTAGCTCGGACCGAGCAGCTCACCTGCTCGGTCGATTTGCCTCAATTTCCCCAAGCCGAAGCTAGCCACGACGCGGTCCGAGCAGCCGACCGAGTCGACGCCTACTCGGACCGAGTAGAGCTTACTCGGCCCGGGTAGGCTTAGCAACGTCTTCGAAGATTTCTGTAGTACTCGGTCGAGCAGCTTCTTTGCTCGGTCTGAGCGACCGAACGAGCAGCTGTTGCTCGACCGAGTCACCTACTCGGTCGACAACTCAAAGGCTATTTTTGGAATGTTTCTCGGAGGCCGCGATGCGCGCGATTTTGGGCTTTGAAGCTGCGAGCTGTGCGAGGACTGGAGAGCGAACTTTCATTAGGAAGTTTTGAGGAGTTTTGACAGTGAAGCTGGGTGATTTTTGTAGGGATCTTTAGACTAATTTCTGTACGAAGATTTTTGAATCGAATACTGGGAGATTATTGCGTTTGTTCTGGATTATTCTTGTTTGGAATCTGAAACTATTTCTGGATCTGCGATTTCTATTGAATTCTCGCTGTAAGTCTTTTAGCCCTAATCTTTTGATTGCTATAATGTTTTCTTCCTTGGAATTGATGTTTTTGTCTGTCACAATTACGATATGTGAGTAGATTTATTCTAAGGTTGATGGGCTAGCCCTAGGACCCTATGGGAAAATGTAGATTCGGATCCCTACATTGAATTGTGGACTTAGGGTTGTATTTCGGTAGATCCTACCGAATACGTAGATAACCCGTACTGAGATCATGCCCACGGTCTGTGGAATTGATGTGCTTAAGGGGTATCTAGGGATTCGAATAGGGAAATCGTTGGATCCAACCATGGCACGTGACCATGCCCGGCTCGCGCCTTGAGGGGATCCATCGACGAACTATACCGCTACGTTGACGGCTACCGCCATTGCGTCAACGCGAGCCACTGAAATACCCCGCAATTCTAACCCACGAGCGTGGTACGAATTGGGGGATTAATTCCATAGCCCTAATGCAATGCAAGGATCCTATCCTAACATCGACCCCCAACGATCCTAGTGGTGATCCCTAAAGCCATAGTCCCTTTTATTAATATTACAACAACATCACCCTAAACAAATCTCTTACCCCGATAGCTATCTCACTTCAAAACTTAGAGATAAACTGAGAACCAATTGACACTATCACCGTCCATGTGGGATTCGACATCTTATATACCATAACTCGACACCGTCCTCTTGCGGAATGAGCCCGAAATCGTAGCCTGGGGGCCATACCACGCCTGGCGATCGTGACACTGCCAGGTGGAACCTAGGTGTAGGTTACGGGTGCGTCAGCCGCAGCCGCAGCCGCCCCTCTCTACAGTCAGGCGCCGGCAGGGGGGCCGGCGCCCCGGTCTCCGGCGGGGGGCGGCAGGGCGCCGCTCCCCTATAGGGCTCGACCGGGTCAGCAGGGTTGCCGCCCCCTGCTGATCCGCGGCAGGCCCCTAAACGGGGCCAGCTCTATTCCGACGGGGGGCGGCCGAGCTGCCCCTCGCCCTTTCACAGATCCGACTGGGGGCGGTGGTGAGGCCGCCCCCTTCTACGAGCTGATGGGAGCGGCGCCGCCGCCCCTTATTCCGAAACCCTCACGAAGGGCAGCTGTCGCCGCCCCCTGTTTCCAAAAACCCAACGTAGGGGGAGGGGACGGTTGGAAGCCGCCCCTGCCTCCCTCAGTTTGGCCGACAAGGGCGGCACAGCCGCCCCTTTCTGATCCTCGTCGGCGCCGGCGATGCCGGTGCTGATCTCATGACGGGGACGGTAGATCCGACCCCTCTTTTACCGTATCGGGCGGCGGCCGGCGGGCCGCTCCCGATCTAGGGTTCGTTATTTTTTTAAACAGGAAAAAATAAATCACAAAACCCAATTTTTTTTACTGATCCGAAACTTAAAACTGATAAAAATTGAATTTTTAACAGATCCGAAACCAGAAACAGATTAAAAATCTGATTTTTAACAAATCTACCCATCGAGGAGGCAAAATAATAAGATCCAAGCATGGCGGCTCTGATACCACGTGTAGAAACTAAAGATCTAGATTAATGTATTCAAGCCAAATAATACAGATCTAGATATACCACATGAATCTTAAAACGGTACCTACTCTGTTTAGTGGAAGCGTACCTGAATCCATCGCTAATATTCTGAAAGAGATCCTGACGATAACATGGCGGACAATCTTCCAGAACAACACGAATCAACCGTTGGAGAAATCATTTGGCTTTCTCCCGGTTTCTCTCCTAGCGACCGGGCGTAGAAAAGATAGCTAACTTGTTCGTGTGCTTCGGGGATCATGACCGCATATATAGGGGATAGCCTCCTTGGCCCTAGGGTTTCCAATTCGGCCCATCAACGAATTGAAGCCCAATAGTCACCACACATAAAGGCCCATAACCTACCTGACTCATTTAAGCCCACTTAACTTAATTAAAATCAGATCACTAATATATTGGGCTTAATATGATAGCGTGGCACTTATATAATTATTTATCGCATATTAGCCCAATGTTGGATTAAGATCCAATGTAGTTGGATAAGTTCCAACAAAAATGACTTGGAACATCCCATAATTTTTCAGATAATTTTTCACTTGGAGCAAGGATTTAGGGTATGAACTATGAATGATAATGACGAACGAGAAAATCTAGTTGTGATGAGTGCATCAATTTTTACTCAATGCATACAACATGCAAAAATTTTGCAAATTGTGCGCTGTGAGTAAATATAGAAGCACCGAACAAAATTACTCATCGCGCACAATTGTGAGTAATTTTGACAGTTGTGTGCGGTGACTAAATATTGAAGCACAGAACAAAATTACTCATCGTACACGACTGTGAGTAATTTTGCCAGTTGTGCACGTTGAGTACTTTTGTTCTGAGCCTCAATTTTTACTCAGGACGCACAACTGGCAAAATATTTGCTTGTTATACGCATTGAGAAATGTTGATCTATTCAATAATTTTTATTCAATGTGCGCAACATGCAAAAAATTTTGCATGCGCACCATATGCAAAAAAAATTGGTTGTTGTACGCGGTGAGTAAACCGTATACAACAGGCAAATTTTTTTCTTGTTGTGCGCGTAGATTAATTTTGTTCTCTTCTTCAATTTTACTAACGGCACACAACAGACAAAAAATTTGCATGTTGTGCGCATTGAGTAAAAATTATTGAATAGAACAAAATTACTCAACGTGCACAACAAACAAAATTTTGGCATGTTGTGCGCGGTAAATAAAAATTCATGTACAGAACAAAATTACTCACCGCACACAACAGGCCAAAATTATGCATGTTGTTCGCGATGAGTAATTTTTTTCTGTGCATCAATTTTTACTCACCGTGCACAGCAGGTCAAAATTTGGCCCGTTGTGCACGTTGAGTAATTTTGGTCTATTCAATCAGTTTTACTCAGTGCGCACGATATGCAAAAATTTTGGCTGTTGTGCGCTTTGAGTAAAGTTTTTCTCTGCATCATTTTTTTTACTCACAGTGCACATTAAGCGAAATTTTTGCTTGTTTTGTGAAGTGCCTAATTTGGGACTGTGCATCACATTTATATGTCATGTATCAGATATGTTAATGTGCATCAATGTATCTAATATGTCAATTTTGGACTGTGCATTAATGTACGAGGTATGTCAATTTACCAGATATGTCAATGTATCAGTATGTCAATGTATCAGATTAAGGTTCATTTTATATTTATGTCAAAATGTTGAAAATATGAATGTATCAAAATTAATGAAAATGTATTATAAATAAATATATATATATACCATCTTACTACAACGTCAATGCATTCAAAATTACAGTAAGCAACAAAAATGATATACAATCAAAACAAAACCACATCATTGGGAACATATTAAGCACTATCATATGCTTGACTACCCAGATGTTGTTGCTACACGGGTCATCCTATAATTGCTATTGGCAGATTTTATTCTGTTAATTTCATTGGCACTGTAAAAAGAGAAATTTGTATCATCCTGTATATCTCCGTAATTCATTTCTTGTTCTTGCATCCTTAACTTTAACTTTTCTGTTGCAACTCTCTGGCATATTTCTTTCCACGAGGACAGAGTTCCCTCTAATCAAACCAACCAAAAAAATACATACATTGTTCTTGTTGTAATTGATACAACCATAAAATCTTCTCCTAATGTTTTCTCTTGTCATTGCAATTTTCAGCAGATCTTTATGTCCACATAAGCAACTGGGAAGTTTCGTCTACATTTCATTACTATTTTCATTTGTCATAATCTGCACCAACAAATTTCATCTCATAGAAATTAGCATAATTTCCATTAAAAGCCGAACTAATCAATTAAACAAAAATAATCAATGGACATTTTTTAGAAGAAGAATCATACTGAGTTTATGTTAGGAGAAGCAGAGGTGAAGAAGATGAGAATATGTTGTGAGTAGATAATGGCTTGTGGGCAGTGTAACGCCCCGCTTCCTGGGATACCCGAAGAGCGAGTGTTACGAAGGAAAATACAAAATACAAAACACAAGCAGATCCACTGCGCACTTCTGGGATAGTACCTGTAGCATTCCAGACAACACAGAACAACAAAGAGAACCAACAACTCAATCACATATAAATATACATACATACAAAAGGTCCAAATACATCATCCTTATACAAACTCATATACAACAATAACCATCATCCCACCAAGTATAGGAGCACACACTCAGATCCCTCACAAACTCACACCACCCTCAAACTCCAACCAGCTGAGCTAATAGGCCTCCAACTCCAAGAACCAATACCTGAAAAATCAACGGGTGCACGTTAACGCGTGACCCAGTAGGAATATACCAACTCCCACTAGTATGCTATTATGAAAAATCAACTATTTTACATGCATCCATAGCAAGGTGCAAATGAAGCATGAAATGAGTTAAAGGAAACATGTGTATGACATAAAGCATTGAATGCGTAACATAAACGAAGATACAACAACAAGAGAGTAAGACAACAGAAGTAAAATAAATGCAAGCGACAATAACTACAATAGGCGATATACATAACAAGGGTATACAACATGTAAGGGCTACAAATAAAAACGTACAAGCAAGCAACATTTAATAATGCTACAAAAGTAATGAAAGTTATCTAGTAGTGATTTGGACCCTTCGTAGTGGGTATACCTTCTTGGGACTGGACCTCACCACAGTTGGGGTGACACAGGCAAACTCCCCCAGTTAGCTGGGCACTCGGCCCAGTGTGTAATGCTGTTAACAAAGGAGCCCTGTTATCTCCTTATTTTCCCTTCACATTTTTTCCAATTCTCCTCATTCCGCCACTCCTCGCCACTCGGGCAGGACAGGAGGCCTACCAACCACCATAACTGTCCAGCCCCTCATGTTTTCCCCACTACATAGTGTCCCCCAATCCACCTGCTACCCTCATTTAAGAGGACTTATTCATTTATCAGCAATTCAATTAAAAGCTAGCATGAAGCAAAAGGAGTCGCATAACAATCACCATATCTCCATTTCTCTTCACAATCGGCCCTTGGCCAAAGTACAAAATAACATTGCCTCAGCAATTCATTTCCACCCAAATGCAAACCTTTATATGGAACTAATGAGAATCCCTTTACACATTGCCACAAACATACTCCATGAACCTCATACCATCTAATGATGGCCAAACAACTTGTAGGCTTAAACCACAACAATTCACCCGCAGTCAAATTTTGCAAAGCATCTCCCTCATTTCATACTTAACTACATGTATACATTATCACAAACACATGAATGACATAATGACAAAGTCCTCGGTTCAATTGAAAACAACATAATACTACTAGCAAGATGTCATCCTGTTCTAGCAACATGAAGCTAAAAGCATGAAACCAATAGGATGAAACTAATAGCAACATGAGACTAATAGCAACATGAACATATTAATAAACATTTCACCTCAACATAAGACTAATAACCATTTCACCTCAACATTTCTACAAACACCTGAGGGGCATTGTTAACATGGTTATTAATACACTACAATGTCATTAACAAATAGCATCATGAAGCCTTCTTTTAGTTAATGATAACATTCATTGATGATAGTAACAGAACCAACCATAACACATCATTTGAAACACTAGAAAACACTTCAGCTTGCTGGAAATTGCACGCCATTCAGGTTGTATGGCATTTTACTCCATATTTTTGTATGGAACGTAACAATGCAATGTAAATGAAAGTTGTATGTATGGTAATTTTGGATTCACAGATAAAATTACATGCAAAAATATGAATTATATGATTTATGGTGAATTATTTTGTGAAGCCTGTCAGATCTGTTTTTCGGACAGATTCCAGGGTCTGTCTTGATTGCTGATTTTGTGCATGTTGCAGACAGAATTTCGAAAAATATGCAGTGAGATGACGTTGTAGAAAAACTTTTTAACTTTACAAGGTGACCAAGAACTTAAAATTACATTGTGTGTGCAGGTACTGAAGTCCAGTTTTCTAAACTATGACCAGCCTGAAAGAAATTCAGACATGTTGTAAACATTGAATTTTTATTTCTACAAATGACAATCAAATAGCATATTAGGGGGAAATTGGATTCCTACCTCAATCTTAGGATGATGGAATCTCCTCCTCTTTCTCCTTGGTTTTGCTTTGATTCCCCTTTCTCTTTCTATTTATCCTTCCTTTCATTCTTTCATTCATTCTTCCTTCTCTCTCTCTCTCTCTCTCTCTCTCTCTCTCTCTCTCTCTCTCTCTCCCTCCCTCTCTCTGTGGTTGGAGATAATTTCGGCCCATAGGAGAAGGAGAGGGGGATAGAGAGGATGACATCAAAATGAAAAGAAAAGAAGAGAAAAGAAACAAGTAGAAGGGTGTAGAAAGATGGAGGTTTTAATTCAAATAAAAATCTCTCTTCTAGAATTCCACATATTTACAAGCTTGCCATTCTCTACAATCTTCTCATCTTTCTATGCACACCCGCTCATACTTAATTACCAATGAGCCATGGCACTAACACCCCTATCAATTACCCTTCAACTTGGTATTGTAATTTCAAGTTTGCCATCCTTAATAAGAACTCTCTCTTCTCTCTTCTCCCTTCTAATAATCCAAGCCCCATAATCAAGCCCAACCAACCAACTCTAGCGACTAAAATCAACTAGAGTCCCAATTAATAATAACAACAATAATAAAACTTATACTAATAACAATAATAACAACCATAATGCCACTAAACACAATTAACCAAATATTACCTGTACTAACAACAACAACAACAATAATAATCAACAACAACAATAAGATTAATACTCATACTAATAATAGCACTAATAATAGCACCCACTATACCAATCACTTATACATCCAAATCATATCATATTCAACCATATAGCCATCTACGTAGGGAATTACTATGCACACAACAAAGTTACTATATGCACACACCAACTTCAACCATGTATGTATACCTCATATACACATTCAATAAGCATTCATATAAACATATCATCACTCATAAATCAACCATGGCCAATCAAATAAGCATCCATCACTATCTTACTATATACACTACATCAATTACCATACACACATCTCAGTATATACCAGTATACGAGTACTACTACTATGCACACATACATCAATAGGCATACCCTAGGTATATAGGCACTAGGGTCATAACAGGCAGCCTTTTATAGATGAATTGGAAAAAGTGCAATGGTCCACGTGAATCAATATGGGATTGCCCGTGAATCAACAAAGGGTAGTGTTGTGAAAGATGGCCAAACTTTATGTCAATGTATCAGATATGTCAATGTATGTCAATGTAGGGATGTCAAAATGAGCCCGACCCGAACCTGGCATCCTTAACCGGGTATGGGTAGGGGCCAATCCGGTTAAGTATGAAACGGGTTGACCAGACCCGGATAAAATCCGGGTCGGGTATGGGTTTGGCATGCCAATCCGGATGACCCGAATTCGAACCGGTTTACTTTATATATATATATATATATATATATATATATATATATATATATATATATATATATATATATACAAATTTATATAATAACTTCAATACACAGTTTGTAATGGGAGTTGTGCTTATAAGATTTGAATTGTTGTCCTCATCTTTAAGATGTCATAGATTCAATTCCCTTTACATTCAACTTTTTTGTTACTTTTATTACTTTCGTTAATAAAATGGTAACGTTAATTATACTTCCTTACTGTCATCAGTGCAGTTTAAGCAACGAGCTACTGGAAATTATGCAACACTTAATAAATTGTCGGTGGCTCTTAATAAATAGCTGGATATCGAAAAAAGAGCAGTAGTGTATAAGTCAAATCTTAACTCGACGGGTTACCCGAACCTGATCCAGAAATTTTCCAGGTCACCCGAACCCGACCCGGATTCAATCCGGGTCGGGTTAGGGTTTACCCCTATTCGGGTCGGGTCAAATCTGACCTGACCCGAATCCGAACCCACCCGACCGGTTTGACACCTATATGTCAATGTAGCAGTATGTCAATGTATCAGATTTGTCAATGTATCAGCATGTTAATGTATCAGTGTGTCAATGCATCTCTCTTGATTATCGTATTGGGGTTCATTTTATATTTATGTCAGTGCGTTGAGAATATGTACTACAATCTCAATGCATATAAAAGTTCAATAAACAACAAATCGGATATACAATCAAAACATTGCATGTCTTGACTTCCATGATGTCCATAATTCCTCTGCCATCGGAGCTTTCAGTCCACCGAAGCAACTGGGTAAAACTGTCACGTGATCAAATACAACAAATTCTTGGTTAGGTTCATCACTGAATCTGAACCGATTTGCAATACAAATTGTTTACGGGTGTTTTCTCACAATTGGATCGTTGACCGGCGACTTGACGGTCAACGTGGTCAAAGGGGTCGGTTGGATCCCTTGGTCATGCCGGGCGCGCGCGCCTTCGGTGTGGATCACACGAGGAGCCGGGGACGAGCGAGCTCTTCATCCTAAGTGTCTGACGTCAGTCAGCGAGGTGCGGAGGGGAAGCCTCGGCACCTAGGTGAGCACTTAGTCTCGGTCGGTCAAGTGCCGAGGGGTAGCCTCGACGCCTGGGTTATCCCGGGGCCTTGGTTGATGGTGATGCTCACTGGTGGCGAGCGAGCTTGATGTCGATCAGACCTCGCCTCGGTGAGCTCCGCGCTGAGGGGTAGCCTCGGCGCCTTGAGTCCCCGTTACCCTGAATAGACGAAGAAACTCGTCAGGGGGGCCGGGCCTTGGTTCCGGCCAAGTCCCATCCGATGCCTAAGTGTAACGACTGGTTTTCGTGTAATTGGAGTATCTATATTAAAAATATATGCTTGGTGGATCTTCTCCTTGGATGTGATTTTCCGTCTTCGTGGCTTTCGTTTTCATTCGTTCGTTGTGATTTTCTAGCTTCTTCCTTCGATCGTCGATTTCGGAGTAAGTCATTCGTGACGAGCTTCAAATCGCTCATATCTTAGAGTTAGAGTGATCTTAGAAGTCATAGGAATCTTCCCGATGCTCCGCGATTCGAATCGGCACTTTTAGTGCATCTTGGTTGGTTCGAGAAGGCGGACCAACCGACTAGAATCCATTCTAGTCGGTCAGGAACTCTTCTCAAACCGACTAGTTCTTTAAATATACTATACAGGAGTTACGGTTTACTCTTAGTCGGTCTAAGAACACTCACCGACTGACTAGATGTGAAACTAGTCGGTCAGAACTTGCTCTCAGACCGACTAGTTCCTTTGATTGATTTTACCCAAGCTACTGTATCTCGTTAGTCGGTTCATGAACACTCACCGACCGACTAGATTCCAAACTAGTCGGTCGACGGGCCTTCACAGACCGACTAATTCACTTCCCAGATTTTCCACTTCTTTCGTTGTTTGATTCTAGTCGGTCACAGTTGGTCGACCGACCGACTAGTTGCTAAACTAGTCGGTCAGTAACTCTTCTTTGACCGACTAATCAACCCAGAAACCCTAATTTTTGGGCAGCCGCCGGCTGTGCCTATTTAAACCCCGCCAAACGTTTTTCTTTCTTCCTTCATTTCTCCTGAGCCTCCTTCTTCCCCAAATCATCATCCATCTTCCCCTAGCCCTCCTCCTTCATCAAGAGCCCATCTCCCTCTCCATTTTGGCCGGCCACCACCTCTAGGTCGCCAGAAAACCCCCAAAAACCCCATCAAACCTCATTTCTCCAGATTTCTCCCCATTTCCAGATCTGAGCCGTGGTTCCCCGGATCGTTTCTTCCGTTGTCGTGTTTGCTCGGCTTCGATCTTCCGCTTCTATACGGTAGGGTTCGATCCTTTGGTTTTCTCATAACTCTCCTTGTGATTTTATTGAAACCCTAATAATAAACTAGGTTGGATGTCGTTCTAATGTTGTTTTGCCGTGGCAGCGATTTCATCTCCGTAGATAACATTTCATGACGTGCCTCGTTGATCGTCTTCCTTGGTGCTAGGCAAGTGAAACTTGCCACTTAGGGTTTTGGGCCATGTCTTAGGCCATTTGCTTGTGTAGGCGTAAAAGAGACTAGGCGACGAAATGATACTCGCATAGGCGTAATTTCAAGAACTAGCTTGACAACGAATTTAGATCCGTCATTTATCATGATTGCATAACTACCATGTCACGTTTAATTTCACTTAACGGTACGCGTATTAACTGTTCATGTCATCCATGCATCTTTAACTGCCATGTTTAATATAAATTAACGGTACGCGAATATCTGCTCATGTCATTGCATACTCGAATACTCATCATAATCGCATAGCGCCGCTACATACTTGTGCTATTTGTTCCGGCTAGGCACCTGCTTTGCGGGCACTACCCTAGGCCAAATACGATTCTGGCTCGTGGTCCAGAAAACGAGCTCAACACAGCCTGCGGGCAATAGAGCACTCTCTGAGTGATCCCTTGTACTGATACACAGCCTGCGGGCAATAGGGCACTCTCCGAGTGATCCCTTGTACTGATACACAGCCTGCGGGCAATATGGCACTCTCTGAGTGATCCCTTGTACTGATACACAGCCTGCGGGCAATAGGGCACTCACACGTGTGTGGGTGATCCCTTGTACTTGTTACTTGACAATACATGTCACACCTGCCACCTGTTACTTGCTAATTGTACCTTGTTTGTCACTTCCATTTTATACTTGCCATGCTGAGCATCATACTATAACTGCTAGGTTGTTAGTTCACTTTCCCTTCAGTTTCCTTGCCCAAGTCTTTTAGAATTGCTGACATGTGCCCCTTTACTCTTTTGGGTGACACATGTTAGTTCTCGAGCCAGAGTTCGTTGTTGGGGACGTGGTGTTCGCTGACGCTGAGTCAGAGCCTGCGTTTGTTGAGGAGTACGAGGACACGGGTGATCAGTCGTAGAGGCTGCTTGTGTTCTTCGTGTTAGACTGTTTTGTTGTCGGTGCGTAGCACCAATACTCTGTTTATGTTTGTCTTTGTTTGGCCTTGTTCTGGGCCTTTAGACTCTTTCTTTTAGCCTGGTGGCTTTTCTGGATGTTGAACTTATTTTTAAGGTTGGACAAATTCTGAGGTTTGAGATTTTATTTCTGTCTCTCCTTGTGTTATTATTGTTGTTCCGTTGTGGTTACAGGGACCTGCTTATGTTTTATTGACGCTTATCGGGTTTGGGGCTTCACAGCTCCACTCCCGTACTGACCTTTTCACGTCTCGCCTCCATTTTAGGGAAGCGGGGCGTGACAGGTTTTGTTGGTGGCCCATGCAGGTCCTCTCTTCTGTAACTGCGATTATCGGTATAACGATAATAATATTAGAATGTCCAATAAACTAAGTTCGGCATCCGAGTCATTAAGCTTTGAGTCTAATTTTGGTCCGTTTCTATGGCGCTAGATGGCTAGAAGACGTCAGATCCGAGCTGGTGGTGGATCTACTCGGAAGGTTTGCTATTTCTGTGGCAAGACCGGGCATGTCAAGGAGCAGTGCAGAAGATTTCTAGGTCAGTGTTTGGTTCGTGGTGGTGCTACTCATTCGGCGAAGGATTGTCAGCATGCAAATCAACTGCGGAAGGCATCAGATGGAGTTTCGCAGCAGCAAGCACCGGAAGCTGGGCGGAGTCGGAAGGTGTGCCATCATTGTGGCAAGATTGGTCATAAGAAGGAACAGTGCAGGCGGAAGCTGGGCCAGTGCTTGATTTGTGGCGCCGCAGCGCATACCTTAAAGGACTGTCCGGGAGCTAGGCATCTGTGGAAAGCGCCAGTCGGAGCTCAACTACGAAAAGCACCCGTAGCTGTTAGATGTGGGGTAGCCCTTGTTCCACAGAAGCAGGCTTTTCGGCAGGCTTTTCCGCTAAGGAGGCAGGTTTCCCTGATGACTGTTGTTGAGGCTGAGATTGTGGATGAGGTTATTACAGGTAACCCTCAGTCTAGTTGCCTTCTTCCTTTTGACAGTCTAGTTGGTTAGAATATGTTTGGTTGCTTGAATATGTTATGTTGGCTAGAATAGAGTTTGATTGCTAGGCTGGCTGTTAGGTGTGTTTTGGGTTTGCACATGTCTGGCACGAGTCCTCTTGACTCTGGTGCATCAATGTGCATTATATCCCGGAGCTTCGTGTAGAAGCAATTCTTGATGACTACCCCCCCCCCCCTCTTCTTAAATATTTAATTCCTCCCCATTCGATCGAGTTAAAATCCTTTCGTAGATTTTGAAATCTATTGGTTGAAATTTTTAATTTCGTAGCTTTTGCTAACCAATATTTCTCGTATTTTGGTTTTAAAAAAAACAAAAAACTTTACTACAATTTTGATCACTTTTAGACTATCTTCCAAGATAAATAGAACTTCAATTATTTTCATATATCGGTCCTAGGTTCATTGTACTCGTACTTTAAGATCTTGTATAAATCACTTGTTTGGCAAATCCGGGTCCCTCTAAAAAGTATTTTTAAATGTTATTTATTTGGAATTTCTCTTCAGTTTTAAACCTTGGAGGCATTTAGCATGGGCTTAAATTTTCACATTATAGTTGATCGGATTTCATTCTTTGAATTTCGAAATTTTGCCGAAATATTATATTAAGCTATTGCCGTATAATATTTTCGAACCTCTCCGTTGCAAATCTTGAATTTTCTGAAGGTATCTTTTCGACTTCCTTTTCCTAAGTTTAAATTCGTTCGAAATTTTAATATTTATATATTTATACTGCATGCTCCTTCGTTGACTTAAAGATCTCTAAAACTTTTGTCGACATTGGGAATGCTAACCCACTAAATTTTGCCAGCATATACCTTCCGTACCCATGAAGACACCTTGTCCCTTCTTATATAATTTTTATTCTGAACCGTACCTTTATTTTGCCCAATTCGATTTATAACTTTCCCTTTCTTATTTATGCCCTACAAATGACTCAATCGCGTTTCCTTTAATATATTTTTCGAATCACATATGATTTCAGCTTCCAACAAGCCTAAGTTGTGCTTATAGTTTTCCCCTATTTCAGATTTTTGTGGAATTACTATTTCGAAACCCTTTCCTGATTTGGATCTTCCATAATTTAGTTCTAAAGCTTATTACGAATTTTGATGAACCTACTACTAAGTTTTCCGTTCACCATACATGCTTTTAGAATAATTTCTAAACTAAATTGAATTTCGAATATTTTCATATATCCGTGCTAGGCTCATTAGCCCGTATGTTAAGAGCTTTGTGTAAAACGATTTCTTTTGGCAAATCCTGGTTACACTAAAAGGTAGTTTCAATATTGATTATTTAAGCTTTTCCTGGCTTAAAGACTTTGAAAGTATTTAGCACGAGTTTAAAATTCTTTCGTTAATTTAATTTCCTTTCAAAACTTTTGCCAACATTATTAAATCACCGCCGTATAATATTTTCTAAAACTGCGTCCTTAATGTTCGTATGAACACTTTACTTCCTTTCATAATGATTTCCGTTAAGCCAATAAATCTTTTCCTCTGACTATGTGTTTTCAACTTAACCTTATTTCGAACAACTTATTCTATCGATCTTCAAATATCGTTTATACGGAGGAGAATTCCAACTTTTCAAAATACGACCGTTTTATACTTTTAGTGTTTTTGACTTTCGCCTTTCACGTTCTATCTCTGAAAACTTATGAGAGTAATATTTACATCTTTCCTCCCCGCCTAAACATCCGCAATTATATCTCAGTTTCACTTGATCTATTTACATCCTTATCCTCGCCCTACCTGAACCCATTTTAACGATCTTGTTTCGGTACGCCATCTAATCTTGGTTTCCTTCCTTCTGCCTAGTTATCCCACTAGTGTTTGCCGTTGTTTACGTCACGCCAGTTTAGTAGTGGGTCCTTGGACTTTTGGTGATGTTGTCGTAGTGCATGTACCTAAGTTGGGTATGTAGGCTTGAAGAGTGTACCCCCTATAGCATGATAATGTTTGCCTATTGTGTGATATATGCATACTCAGAGTTATTCATGATGTTATGAAATTGTAAGTGTGTTAATATTTATAGATATGTACGTGGATAGCTATACCACTCTAGGGGCGTCTATGTATATAAAATTCTGTATTGGAATGTCTAATAGAGTGTATGTAGTTGGAGATACTTATGATTGTTGAAATAATATGATTGGTGAAACTATATGTATGCTGGGTGTGATAATAATAGGTGTACGTATAGTTAAGGTGGGTAGGCCTATTATGTGACCTATGTGTTGTACGCGAGAGTGTGTGCTCGTACGTAGTCACGTATTGTGCGTAGACGCGAGTAGTTATGTAATTGCTGCGTGAGTATATAGGTGATATACATATGGTAGTAGAAATATAATTTTGATTGATATTTCTTGCTTTTGTGGATGTTGTGTGCGTGTATGCCATGAGGTGTACGCGGCTATTGCATATCTTAACTATGTATGATGTAGACGCGTTGGTATACTAATTATGGGTAATAGGATATGGTGTGAATATATGTATTACATGTGTGTGACTATACGGTGAATGCATGTATTAGGGAAAGTGTTATAACTATACGTGCGATGATGTCTGTATTATTATTATGGTATATAAAGTGATTGAACTATGTGAGTGTTACCTGACTAAATATTAATTGTGATTGACATGTGGGTTGTATACGGTTGTATTGGTGGATGTATATGCTTGGGAATGGTATTGGTATAGGTGTGAATATCGTGTTACGTGTATAAAGTATCATGATATGTGTTTTGGGTCTCACTCAAGTTGAGTGGGTATACTCTAAGTATATTGTTGTGTATGTCTGTAGTTGCATATATAGTGATGTTTGACATATATATAGTGATAGGAGTGTTTGTGCCTGGTTGTGTTACGCACATGATTGTGTGTCGCTATACCAAGTATATAGCTATAGGTGTTGGTCTTGTGGTATAGATATTTACTAAGGACTTGCCCGTGTGAACATATGTGTGCTAGCTAAACTAGGTGTGTAGATGTGCTGACATATGTGTTTCTATGTGTGATTGGTATATGTGAATGATTGAGTATATAATGTATGATTGGTATACATGGATGAAATGTTAGCGTGTATGGGTGTGCACCATGCACGGGTAAGCGCGTGCCTAGTTATAAGTTTTGGTGACTATGATGTGTTTGGCGTGTCGTGAGTATAGTTGTAGGGCCGTATGTGATGTGAATATATGGTGGAATATTTACATGCATTTGAATGACTGTATTTGTGAAATTATGGTAGCGGTGAATATGTATTAGATATAGTAAGACTTGTTTGAATAATGGCGTGGTGCGGCTACATGTGTCGATGTGTTTGGTATTGGATGTATACTAGGAAATATTAGGGAGTAATATACACATGGTTGCTTGTTGCTTAGGTAGCTATCTATACGTAGAGCGATGGTTGTATTTGCTAAGTGTGAGACTAATCTTTTGTGAATATCTGAACTATTGTTGTGCTAGGTAAGTAGTAGCTATATAATGGGTGTATGCAAATGATTGAAATACGTGTATGAGTACGAATGACTGTGATAGGTATAAGAGTATAACATGCATGAATGAATATGTGTTAGTAGTGATAATGTTTGACTATCTAGTGCGTATATAAATAAGCACGTGCTATGACTACCTTTGGTTTGAAGTATGACGTGAAATGATTTGGGGTACTTAATAGAGCGACTAGATATGTTAGGAAGTCCGAGGACGGACTTTATTCTAAGGTGGGTAGGATGTAACGACTGGTTTTCGTGTAATTGGATTATCTATATTAAAAATATATGCTTGGTGGATCTTCTCCTTGGATGTGATTTTCCGTCTTCGTGGCTTTCGTTTTCATTCGTTCGTTGTGATTTTCTAGCTTCTTCATTCGATCGTCGATTTCGGAGTAAGTCATTCGTGACTAGCTTCAAATCGCTCATATCTTAGAGTTAGAGTGATCTTAGAAGCCATAGGAATCTTCCCGAAGCTCCGCGATTCGAATCGGCACTTTTAGTGCATCTTAGTTGGTTCGAGAAGGCGGACCAACCGACTAGAATCCATTCTAGTCGGGCAGGAACTCTTCTCAAACCGACTAGTTCTTTAAATATACTGTACAGGAGTTACTGTTTACTCTTAGTCGGTCTAAGAACACTCACCGACCGACTAGATGTGAAACTAGTCGGTCAGAACTTGCTCTCAGACCGACTAGTTCCTTTGATTGATTTTACCTAAGCTACTGTATCTCGTTAGTCGGTTCATGAACACTCACCGACCGACTAGATTCCAAACTAGTCGGTCGACGGGCCTTCACAGACCGACTAATTCACTTCCCAGATTTTCCACTTCTTTCGTTGTTTGATTCTAGTCGGTCACAGTTGGTCGACCGACCGACTAGTTGTTCAACTAGTCGGTCAGTAACTCTTCTTTGACCGACTAATCAACCCAGAAACCCTAATTTTTGGGCAGCCGCCGGTTGTGCCTATTTAAACCCCCCCAAACGTTTTTCTTTCTTCCTTCATTTCTCCTGAGCCTCCTTCTTCCCCAAATCATCATCCATCTTCCCCTAGCCCTCCTCCTTCATCAAGAGCCCATCTCCCTCTCCATTTTGGCCGGCCACCACCTCTAGGTCGCCGGAAAACCCCCAAAACCCCCATCAAACCTCATTTCTCCAGATTTCTCCCCATTTCCAGATCTGAGCCGTGGTTCCTCGGATCGTTTCTTCCGTTGCCGTGCTTGCTCGACTTCGATCTTCCGCTTCTATACGGTAGGGTTCGATCCTTTGGTTTTCTCATAACTCTCCTTGTGATTTTATTGAAACCCTAATAATAAACTAGGTTGGATGTCGTTCTAATGTTGTTTTGCCGTGGCAGCGATTTCATCTCCGTAGATAACATTTCATGACGTGCCTCGTTGATCGTCTTCCTTGGTGCTAGGCAAGTGAAACTTGCCACTTAGGGTTTTGGGCCATGTCTTAGGCCATTTGCTTGTGTAGGCGTAAAAGAGACTAGGCGACGAAATGATACTCGCATGGGCGTAATTTCAAGAACTAGCTTGACAACGAAGTTAGATCCGTCATTTATCATGATTGCATAACTACCATGTCACGTTTAATTTCACTTAACGGTACGCGTATTAACTGTTCATGTCATCCATGCATCTTTAACTGCCATGTTTAATTTAAATTAACGGTACGCGAATATCTGCTCATGTCATTGCATACTCGAACACTCATCATAATCGTGTAGCGCCGCTACATACTTGTGCTATTTGTTCAAGCTAGGCACCTGCTTTGCGGGCACTACCCTAGGCCAAATACGATTCTGGCTCGTGGTCCAGAAAACGAGCTCAACACAGCCTGCGGGCAATAGGGCACTCTCGGAGTGATCCCTTGTACTGATACACAGCCTGCGGGCAATAGTGCACTCTCCGAGTGATCCCTTGTACTGATACACAGCCTGCGGGCAATAGGGCACTCTCCGAGTGATCCCTTGTACTGATACACAGCCTGCGGGCAATAGGGCACTCTCCGAGTGATCCCTTGTACTGATACACAGCCTGCGGGCAATAGGGCACTCTCCGAGTGATCCCTTGTACTGATACACAGCCTGCGGGCAATAGGGCACTCACACGTGTGTGGGTGATCCCTTGTACTTGTTACTTGACAATACATGTCACACCTGCCACCTGTTACTTGCTAATTGTACCTTGTTTGTCACTTCCATTTTATACTTGACATGCTGAGCATCATACTATAACTGCTAGGTTGTTAGTTCACTTTCCTTTCAGTTTCCTTGCCCAAGTCTTTTAGACTTGCTGACATGTGCCCCTTTACTCTTTTGGGTGACACATGTTAGGTCTCGAGCCAGAGTTCGTTGTTGGGGACGTGGTGTTCGCTGACGCTGAGTCAGAGCCTGCGTTTGTTGAGGAGTACGAGGACACGGGTGATCAGTCGTAGAGGCTGCTTGTGTTCTTCGTGTTAGACTGTTTTGTTGTCGGTGCGTAGCACCAATACTCTGTTTATGTTTGTCTTTGTTTGGCCTTGTTCTGGGCCTTTAGACTCTTTCTTTTAGCCTGGTGGCTTTTCTGGATGTTGAACTTATTTTTAAGGTTGGACAAATTCTGAGGTTTGAGATTTTATTTCTGTCTCTCCTTGTGTTATTATTGTTGTTCCGTTGTGGTTACAGGGACCTGCTTATGTTTTATTGACGCTTATCGGGTTTGGGGCTTCACAGCTCCACTCCCGTGCTGACCTTTTCACGTCTCGCCTCCATTTTAGGGAAGCGGGGCGTGACACTAAGTCAGAAAGGATCTTAGTGACGCTCATCGGGATCGGTATGGCTCGAAAGGAGTCCGGCACCCGTATCCTCTGACCGAGCTAGGGGAGGGGATATAATGGGGAAAGTAAGGTCTTTTAATGGAATACTGATTCGGAGCGAAAAGTGTATATTTATACCCCCTAACTACCCCCATTTTGTGCTAAAGATTAGGCTTAAACTTGCTCTTTTTGGTTATATTTTCATTTCATGTCATTTTATGATCTTACTCTCATTCTTGGGACAAAAAATGGATTTTATCGTCTTTATTGGCTTCCTGATATTTTTCATGCGCTCGTGGTATTATTGTGATAATATTATCAATTTTGGAGAATTATTTGAGCAATGGATTAATTTATATGAATTTTGGGAGGTCAATAGTAATTTATAATAGTCATTATATTAATTTTCTCATCATATGGACTAATTTCTCCTTCCCCTATTTTTCAGGTACCACTGGGAGTCTTGGAGATTTTCTAGAATTTTTTGGGATTTTTCTGGAATTTTCTGGGTATTTTTGGTGAATTAGTTAGAGGAGAAAAGGGGATTAAAAACTACAAAAAGCATTTTATTGGGGAGCCACGTGGCGCGATCCCACAGCGCCACGTGGCGCCGATCCGCCCCTTGAAGCGCTGCGGGCCGTTGATTATAACAAAAAAAATATAAAAAATAAAAAGCCCAAGCAGCGGCCAGCTCAGCGAGCGGGCCGCATCGTTCTCTTTATTTTAAAAAAAAGAGCAAGGCCCACGGCCCGCTTGGGGGCGGGCACGCGCGCTGCGCGTGCCCATAGCCCGTTTGCGGGCGTTGGGGCGCCCGACCCGCAAGGCTTTAAGGGGTGTTAGCTTGTTTTTTGGCAGTTTTGGGCGAATTTTCAACACAGTTCGTCCCAAAACAGACCCGATAAGGCTGAGAATGAGCTTAAACTCGATTTTGGGGCTGTTTCTTCAGCCCTAGCTTTTATTTTTTGCTGAAATTTGGAGGGGGAGGAGGCCATGAGAGCTTGGAAGCATGGAGGAGGAGCAAATAGGGAGAGGAGAGCTTCGTCTTAGGGAGATCCTTGTTGATATCTCTCTTTCCCCTTTTGTAATTTTGATATCTCTTTATTGTAATGAATTTGGGTTAATTTTGAATGAAAATTGCATCGTTTGTTTTATGATTATAGAGTAGTGTTGAATGGTTTGGGTTGTGGTTCATGGATGTTGGTTGTTAATTATATCTTTAATTTCTCTTGCCTATTATATTGTTAATGTTGGATGAATTATTAGGGCACATTTTAATTGGCTAAGACCCAAGTGGGCACTCTTTGAGAAGAGACCATGTTCAAATTTGATTAGTGCCATGATGATGCATCCCTCCTTTTAGCAAATTATTGTGTTCATGAAAGCTAAATTTTCCGATTAAGCCTGCCATAGCCGGATGCCTAATTGAGTTATATGTGGGTAATTTGAGCTTGATTAACACCAACATTAGTGAACCTACAACCCGTTCTCCTCGCCTAACTATCCTAACTTTCCATTTGGCTCTCTAACCCTACCAATTTAGGTTAGGATTTGTTGATTTACCACACCTTTTCCCACTCATCCACCGTTAATTGAGATTATTGTATCACACTATTTCCTTTCTTTATCGATCAATTTTGCGAGTGTAGAACGACTTGTCCCTGTGATCCGTCCCGGTACTCACTGGTTATTTATAAATTTATTGCATTGACGATCCTACGCTTGGGAGTGGAGGGCGTGTGATTCAGGGTAAAAATTGTATATTTATCCCCCCATTTCGGTGCTTTTTGTGCATGTATTAATCATATCTTAGCTTTGTTTCATACATATTTTTGATAACTCTTAAATTTGGAGCTTATCGTTTACATATGCATAAAACATAATTTTTACAACTTATTATCATCTTCATCTTAGTCTCCTATTATTTTTCAGTCAAATTTCAAGAAGTCCCGATTCCAACGCATATTTTTCCAGAATTTTTGGAGGTCGGAGCAATTTACTGCATTTTTTGGAAGACATGGTGATGGTGTTGAAAATTTCGGGTCTAGAAATTCAGCTTTTCCACACTTGTGCAGAATTCTGCTATCATTCTAGTATATATTCCGGCCTAATGATATTTTTATGTGATTGTACACTTTGTTACGGTTCCATCGCCGCCTGGAACACGTCATTCCGAGGTCGGATGATTTTCCTAGAATTTTCGCAAGACAGGGTGAAGATGCTGAAAATTTCTGCAACTTTGCCTCTCTTGTGAAGAATTCTGCTATCATTGCAGTGTATATCCTGGCCTAATGATATTTTTCTGTGATAGTACACTTTGTTACGGTTCCATCACCGCCTGGAACACATCAATCCGAGGTCAGATGATTTTTCTAGAATTTTCGCAAGACAGAGTGACGGTGCTGAAAATTTCTGCAGATTTTGGCATTGCTTGCGGGTTTGGGCCAGAATCCGACCCGTTTGACTTAAAAACAGACCCGATAAGCTGTGCTTGAGTTATATTGCGAATTTGGGGGTTTTTTCAGCCCTAGTTCTTATTTTTGCTAAATTTTGGAGGGGGAAGAAGACCTTGGAGGCCATGGGAGGGGTGGCGTTTTTTTTGGCTGTAGGACTTCGGCCAGGTTGTTTTTGGGGGTTTTCTTTTGCTTTTTTTTTGAGTTTTTTGGGGTTTTTGAACCCCATTCTTCCCCAAATAGGCTAGGGCTAGGGTTGAGGCCATAGGGGGAGCTTGAAGAGGCAATGGAGCTTGGAGGAGCATTTGGGAGAGGGGGATTTTCATCTTGGAGTGACACTTGGGTGAAATTTCTCCAACCTATTGTGTATTTGATTTAGATTTTGTATTGTAATTGGATCAATTGGTTGACTCGGAAAACGCGCAAGTGCACGCCTTCCGCTCCCAAGCGTAGGAGCGTCAATGCAATATAAAAATTACCGGTGAGTACCGGGTCGGATCACAGGGACAAGTCGTTCTACGTTCACAAGTTTGATCGATAAAGAAAAATAGAGCGTGAAACAACCACCTCAACTAACGGTGGATGAGTGGGAAAACAGTGTGGTGAAATCTAAAATCCTAACCTAAGCACTAGGGGTGGAGAGCCGAATCGACAAGCAACGAGGAGGACTCATGTGGTGTGCATGTGAATGAGGCCGTAGGCGTGAGAATTCATCCCAAATATAACTCAATTGATCTCCCGGCTAAGGGACGATCAATCGGTGGATGTGGCATTTCATCGAACGCGTGGGGTGCAATAAAAGTAGTGTATGAAACAACGAGAAAAACTTTAAGCAAATAAGAGAGGGTCGGCTACGATAGTTCCTCTCAATGGATTACCCACTAGGGTTCCATCAACAACCAACATCTCAATGTTTCATCCACCAATTTTGCAATTAAACACATGCTAAAGATAAATTTTTACAACCCAACAACAACAATTACACAACACCATCACACAAGAGAGATCTAGATATTCATGATGAACAAGAAGGCATCTATATCTCTATAGAATATCATCCAATACAATACAAATAGCTAAACTAAAATTACACAAAAGTTAGGAGAGATTTCACCAATGTGTCACTCAAAGGTGGAATCCCCAAGCTCTAGTGCTCCTCCAAGCTCCATTGCCTCTTCAAGCTCCCCCTATGGCCTCAACCCTAGCCCTAGCCTATTTGGGGAAGAATGGGGTTCAAAAACCCCAAAAAACTCAAAAAAAAAGCAAAAGAAAACCCCCAAAAACAACCTGGCCGAAGTCCTACAGCCAAAAAAAACGCCACCCCTCCCATGGCCTCCAAGGTCTTCTTCCCCCTCCAAAATTTAGCAAAAATAAGAACTAGGGCTGAAAAAAACCCCCAAATTCGCAATATAACTCAAGCACAGCTTATCGGGTCTGTTTTTAAGTCAAACGGGTCGGATTCTGGCCCAAACCCGCAAGCAATGCCAAAATCTGCAGAAATTTTCAGCACCGTCACTCTGTCTTGCGAAAATTCTAGAAAAATCATCTGACCTCGGATTGATGTGTTCCAGGCGGTGATGGAACCGTAACAAAGTGTACTATCACAGAAAAATATCATTAGGCCAGGATATACACTGCAATGATAGCAGAATTCTTCACAAGAGAGGCAAAGTTGCAGAAATTTTCAGCATCTTCACCCTGTCTTGCGAAAATTCTAGGAAAATCATCCGACCTCGGAATGACGTGTTCCAGGCGGCGATGGAACCGTAACAAAGTGTACAATCACATAAAAATATCATTAGGCCGGAATATATACTAGAATGATAGCAGAATTCTGCACAAGTGTGGAAAAGCTGAATTTCTAGACCCGAAATTTTCAACACCATCACCATGTCTTCCAAAAAATGCAGTAAATTGCTCCGACCTCCAAAAATTCTGGAAAAATATGCGTTGGAATCGGGACTTCTTGAAATTTGACTGAAAAATAATAGGAGACTAAGATGAAGATGATAATAAGTTGTAAAAATTATGTTTTATGCATATGTAAACGATAAGCTCCAAATTTAAGAGTTATCAAAAATATGTATGAAACAAAGCTAAGATATGATTAATACATGCACAAAAAGCACCGAAATGGGGGGATAAATATACAATTTTTACCCTGAATCACACCCCCCAACTAGCTTTTTGCTAGTCCCTAGCAAAATATGCGATATATTCGGACAAAATTGAAAAACATGCACCAACATCACGATATCATCATGGCATATACAAAATAGTATTTCCACTTGATTCCAAAGCCAATATACCCAATGTATGAAAGTAAATAACAAATGACACACTCTTCATTCCAATTCAAAGAAAAGTAAGGAAATAAGCACCATATCACACGTATCGGGAAATATCACAATGTGAAATTTTCAAATTTTCATGGAAATGACCAAAACAAAAGAAATTTCCTTTAAGTTGTGGGAGATGAGATTGCATCACTCATGTTGCTTATTCATTCATTTTTTTCTTTTTCTTTTCTTCTTCTCTTTTTTTGTATGTTTTTGGATTTTGTATGTTTATGTTTTGCATTCACGCGATAACGCCATAAATGCAAACACCGGCACATTTGCATACACGCGATGACGCTATATATGCAAATGGATGGAATGATCTCCTAAATCTCATTTTTGGCGTCCTCCCCAATGTTTCGTGGGGCACCGGCTACTCAATTCGATTAGAAAGAAACATTCACGTATACTAACTTTCTTTTTCATTCTCCAACATGAATTATCAACTCATCCACCCACTTCTTAAAAGAAAACAAAGCATGCACAATTGGCCAAATCCAATCCAATTAGAAACTACACCATTCATCCCAATTCATGCAAATACTTACACCAAACTATTCCCGAATTGTTTCAAAGAGAAATCACGACGTATAAAATAGTTCATACATGGCATATTCGCATTTGAATCCAAAATGGAAAAGAAATGAAAACGTACCAATCAAACATCGATGAATTGATACCAAAATAATAATCCGAAAAAATTGCATGGCAATAAGCATGTAGGGACTACGCAAAGCAAATGGCATGAGACAAGGAGGCCAAAATATGATATGCAATGAAAATCAATGGGTGGTGGCGAAATGTGGAGGGATCTCGAAAAAAAAATTTATCCCAAAATCCTAACAATCCTAAAGATTCTAACACTCTCCCCCCCAACTTAAAATAAGCATTGTCCTCAATGTTGGAAGAGTATTAAATCTCGGCAAAAGATCATAGAAAAGAAAAGAAAAGCACAAGAAAAATACTAAAATAAAACTTTTATTTATTTACACTACAAGGAAAGAACACACCGTGGCAAAAGGCGGATCTCGGATGTATAACGGCGGTGGCAACTGCTCGATCATATCCTTTCGCTCCTCCGCCAATGCTCCTCGGCTAAACGTGGTAATGGCGGCCACGTACACAACCCCAAGCATCTCCGCAAAGTGTGTACCTATATAAGGAAGGAGACGGGTTGTGTAAGAGAGAGATGGTGACACATTCCCAAAAAATGAATTCCACACATAATCATCAATAAAAAATACGGAATGAAAAGTATGATGAATGTGTGAGAAAACTCCCTGGATGGTAGAAAGTGATGTGGTTTGAAGTTCATCCCTGCGGTATTCAATATCAATCGGGGGAGGAAGAGATATCTCCATAGAAACCACCGAAGGAGAGGGAAGCTCGGGATCCATGATTGCATGTGGTATAAACTCATCCTCGCTTGCCTCTTCTTCGGGCTCATCAATACAAGAACAATCCTCCTCGCCCACTTCACTCCCAAGTGTGCGCGCGATCGGCTCCTCTATCTCCACCATGTCAACAACCAATTCTTCAACAACTATTTGACACGGCCCAGCAGAAATAATAGGTGCCAACAAGACAATTTCCTCCACCCGCTCAACCAACTCCTCCATGCCAACACTTGGTTCCTCAACTACTACTTGGCATGGGACACTCAATTCTTCAATTACCGGTGGGGTGAGATCCAAAAGATCTTCTTCATTCGGGGCTTGGTGGACCAAAACTTCATGTCTTGGCTCATTTGGAGTCGCAACCAATATGTGATCTTCCTCCTTATAGGACTCCAAATAACGCCAAGCCGCATTCTCATCCATGTCCAAAAAGTGACCGTTGTCCAACAAATCCACAAAATCATGCGTCTCCGGAAACAGACCCTCCAAGAAGAACCCAAGAAGACGCACCCTGTCAAATCCATGATGTGGACAACCGTACACCAACTCTGAAAATCGCGTCCAAGCCTGAAAAAATGTCTCACCGATGCGCTGACCAAAGTTCACAATTCTTCCTTGCCATGTTTTGGTCCTGTAAGATGGAAAAAACTTCATACAAAATTTTAGCTTTAGTACAGGCCAAGATGGAATAATATGAGAGATATAAACTTTAAACCAATTTAATGCACTACCATCCAAAGAATAGGGAAAGAATTTAAGATAAAACTTTTCTGCACATGTGTTCCTATCAAAATGAAGCTTGCAAGCACTCTCAAACTTCTTAATATGTAGGTAAGGGCTCTCTGCATCCTTACCGAGTAATCTCGGTAGGGATTTGGTCACCCGCATGTCAAACCCAAGAGAGTTTGAAGTACTTGCCATTTTTGAAAAAAAAGCAAAAACAAACAATCAAAAAGACTCAAAAAAGCGTAAAATAAATATGGATGAACAATAAGTGAAAGATGAAGAATCGAAAAAGACTCACACTAAAAGATAGTAGTATCACACTAAAACTTTCAACATCGATCAAAAAATGCTAATAATAGAAACAGTTGTCCCCGGCAACGGCGCCAATTGGTTGACTCGGAAAACGCGCAAGTGCACGCCTTCCGCTCCCAAGCGTAGGAGCGTCAATGCAATATAAAAATTACCGGTGAGTACCGGGTCGGATCACAGGGACAAGTCGTTCTACGTTCACAAGTTTGATCGATAAAGAAAAATAGAGCGTGAAACAACTGGTGGCCCATGCAGGTCCTCAATCTGCTCTCGGCCATCATGCACATTCGCTTCATCCTCAACCTCAAAATGAAAATGCATCGTGTCACCGTCGTGGTCGACACGCACTCCGTCATCTGTCTCCTCTAACTCCTCAATATATATATGCTCAAACTCTTCTACTTGGCCCCAATGCACCCTCTTCACAGGTCTCTCTAGATAATCCCTAGGGTCGCACTGGAATGAGCCCTCAGCTGGCTCCTCAGGCTGGCACTGGACCTGCAGCTCTGCATCCTGAAGTGGAAGCTGAGACTGACCATCATCCTCATATCCAAGTGACGGCTCTCCAGATGGCGCAGTCCGCTCCCACTCTGCAAGGTCCCTCAGGTAACACCAAGAATCCTCTGTCGAATACTCAAAGAACTCCCCACCGCAACTCATCTGCACCAAATCTCGCCCAGATGGCGATAACCCTGTGTAGAAGATCTGCAGAAGATGATCCTCGTGAAAGCTCTGGTGTGGGCACGCAAGCACCAAATCAGTGAACCTCTGCCAAGCCTGAGGGTAGGCCTCCCACTCAGCCTGGATAAAGCTCACTACATGCTCCATGGCCTGCCGCCCATGTACCTGCTCCAAAAAGATAGGCAAAAACACTCGGAGAAATTCAGCCTGAAATGACAACCAAGTAAAATGTGAGTCCAGAGACAATGAATCAAACCAAAGTCTAGCATCATCCTGTAAAGAATCGGGAAAGAATCTAAAATATATGCAATCATCATCGATATTCCCACCAAGACATGAATGCATCCAATCTTCAAAATTTTTAATATGTAAGTGAGGGTTCTCCCACTCCGTGCCATGAAAGTATGGCGGAAGTGGGATATCCTCCAAATCAACGTCCGAAAAATTTGAAGGTGATGCCATGTTGTTAAAAAAAAAAATTTTCACAAAACAAATGAAAATAAACAACCAAACGACTCAAAAAGTGGAAAATAAACAAATAGAAAGACACACACTAAGAGACGTGCTCCTTGCGCGTCCTCCCGTTCAACCAAATACCTCCGTTGTTGATGTCGGGGATTCGATCCCCTTCTTTATTCATGCACCTGCCCCTATATAGGGATTCCTGCCACGATCGCCGTGTCCTCGTTCCCCCTAATTCTGCCTCCATGATCTGCCTCCCTCCTGGTGCTTCTATGCGCCATCAAGATGGATTAATGGGGTCCCTTTATGGCCATTAAGGGATAGTGTTTTGGGGGAACGGTTAGCTCCCTTAGTCGTGGGCTGACCGAGTGCACGTCCGATCGTAGGTGGTCCGATGCAGGGCTTCTACGTGGGCCTTCGTTGGTTGGCCCAACACTCTCTCTGGAGGGCCTTCTTCTTCCAGTGTGGGCTTGGGTCGCTTGCTTTTGGGCTTCTCTCAGATAGTCGTATCAATTGCCCCCATCGCTTGGGCCGTTCGGATTCTGCAGGTTCGTTCGGGCGATGTGACTTCTGTGGATTTTGACAGGTGCGTCAGTCGAGGCCAATCGATTAAATGGTGGTCATCATGACGCGGCCCGTTTGAACTTCTCTGGGTGCGGAATTCGAAGCGCCGCCAGTCCTCCAGATGCTGCCACACGCTATCCTTCGGACGGTCCTGACTCTGAGACTACTCTTCATATAAAGGTGCTGGCCTTCCAAGTTTTGATTCTTTTGCGCCTTTCTTCCCGATTCTGATCTTGCAAGCTCATTTGAACCCTCCTTCGTCTCTCTTCCTTCGGATTCCTTCCAATGTAACTTTCTTCCTCCTTCCTTTGCCCCACTCAATTTTTCATATGGCCGTGCTTAGAATAGGTGGTTCTGCGTCGGGTTCCGGAGGTCCCCCGGCGCCCGAGTCAGACGATCCCCCGCCAACGAGGCTCGACGTCCCCTCGACGACACGTCCCGTTCAGGACAAGGGGAAGGGTTTACTCTTCGTGGACCCGGTTGGCGATGATGTGGTCGGGCCGCTGAAAGGTTCGACGTTCCCCTGGTGATCCTCGGGTCATCGTCCATGGTCCCCCTTCTCGAAGGTCACGGAGATCCAGGAGAAATATCTGTGCCACCCCGTACGACGTCTGGATCCCTTTCGGCGACGAAAGAATTTGCTTTTCACGGAGCAGGGAGGTCGGCGTCTACGTCGAGATGTTTCGCCTAGTACTCTGTTTTCCCCTTCATCCTTTCATCATCTAGGTCATGGAGTTCTTGATGGTGGCCCTGTGCGAGCTGACCCCGTATTCCGTCGCGGTGTTGGTCGGGTTCATCATGATCTGCAGCGTCCACGGCTTGGCCATGTCCCTTCCCCTTTTTTCCATTACTTCATGATCTGCGCAGAAATCTTCTTATTCTCGTGTTATCAAAGAAATCTTTAAAATTCTTCGGACAAAGCCAACCCATAGGTTGTTTGCTTTTCGCACCTTGCAACTAGGTTTGTTCCGCTGATCACATCTGTTTGCATTCGGGTCTGTTCGAGTTCAGAAAATGCTTTGTTTTGTCTGTTGTGCACGGTTAGTAAAAAGTGAAACATAGATCAAAATTACTTAACATGTAAACAAACAAAAATTTTACCTGTTGTCTGCAGACAAAATTTTGCTTGTTGTGTGCGGGGAGGAAAAATTAAAGGTGAGGACAAAATTACTCACATTTACTCATCGTATACATGCAAAATTTTTGACTATTATATGCGATGAGTAATTTTGCTTACGGCTTCAATTTTTATTCCCCAACATTTTAGATGGGAATATTTTTGTGTTTTTGAAATTGACAATATTGTTGTAAACCATGGTGGCTACGGAACCCCGTAGCACTGTATTTATAGTAATCGGGTTACATAATGGGTGGATACCCACTAACGGGTTGAGCCTCCAAAGCCCGTTTATAACACTTCCCCTTATCTATCCATTGTTGTAAGCCGTGATGAACGCTTCAGGGTTCATGGAGCTTATCTGATCATGGGTCTATGGATACTTCTGGATCCCAAGTTTAAGAGTACTTGACTCGTTAAAACCTTTGCCAAGGAAAACCCAGTGGGAAAAACCAATGGCTAGGGGAAAAGAGTACAAGTCTCTGTAACATCCCCTGATCGATGGATATCACTAGAGGTGGATACTTCTGGATCCTAAGTTAGGGATAACTGCCTCGTTAAAACCTTTAGCTATGGAAAACCCAGTGGGAAAAACCAATAGCCAAGGGAAAAGAGTACAGTTTCCGTAACTTCCCCTGATTAGTGGAAGTATTTAGGGGGTGGATACTTCTGGATCCAGCGTCAATGAGTTTGCCTCGTTAAAACCTTTAGCTATGGAAAACCCAGTGGGAAAACCCAATAGCCAATGGAAAAGAGTACAACACTACATTTGACTCCCCCTGATCTGTTCAAGCTGCAGGCTTGCAGATCTCCTAGGCAACTATACATCAATCTCTTACAGTGTTCCGATAATAAGTACAAAGTACAAGGCATCGCTCACCTATACAAGACATCGCTCATCTATACAAGCATCGCTCATCTATGGCAGTTACTGAATCTGAGGGATCTCTTCTGAAGAGGGGTGGTCCGCAGACTCGGTAGGTAGCACCACGTCTCTGACCCAGTCGTCACTGTGTCTGCGAGGTACTACAGGACCTGGCTGTGCGTACTTATGATTTGCTTCTTGGATTGATGAGCCTCTCGAGATGGTGGGATTGATGTTGCCTTGGAAGCATGCTTTGCTGGTCTCCAGGAGTTGGTCGCTTCTTTGTTGCAGTCATCGTGATGATCTGTAACCTGTATCTACAAATACATTTAACATGTTGTATGATCCTTGACCCTTGGAGATAGCGCAGAAGCTACATATCTCTGGTCCAGTGGTGCGCTGCAGGCGCTGCACTGTATCTGGTTAAAGTGTTTACTGCCAGATAAAGGAGTGTACAAAAGACATTTGAGTAAGGCACTTCAGGACCTAGGATATCCTTCACCTCTTCCAGCGAACGGAAGGGGTCTTAATGTGCATCCATACAACCAGTAGGTGTATTGGTGGATTGCAATTTTCCATGTTTCTTCATCGACTGGATGATAATTTCATCTTCTGGATGGTAATTCATCTGCTGGATGATTATTCATCTTCGGGATGATTATTCATCTTCGGGATGATGGTTTCATCTTCGGGATGATTATTCATCTTCAGGATGAAGGTTTCATCTTCAGGATGAAGTTTTCATCTTCAGGATGATAATTCATCTTCAGGATGATGGTTTCATCTTCGAGATGATAATTCATCTTCAGGATGATTATTCATAAGGATATGTTGTCACATCATCCATAGCAACATAGCCTAAAATTATCTTTGCTAATCGCATGGGTTTTCGCAATCATGACCAGGGAGCCTGATGCATCAGTTTGATTAATTTTGTAAGTGAGTTAAACTCATCTTACATGGTTACTTCCTGGTTTCTGCGAAATAAACCTCTAAGGCTATAGCATTTTGCTTATAGCATACGATTTTATTTATTTATACAATACTTGGTAGCCCACAGGTTTGATATCTTTTGATATCAGGACTTCAGGTCCAAACACTTCACATTTCATAAGTGAGTCCAGCTCAACTTATTAGTGCCTCGTTCCACATAATTTGGCCAAATTTCTGCGTTTGCTTCAAGAAACGGAGATTGTGAACGATATTAATGGCAAACTGAAATGTGAGTAATTGTCGACAAGTGTGTTTTATCCAAATACCTCTCCGTGTACGTACATTATTCAATTTATTCCAGATTTATCTCTTCAGGAGGTTTTGGAAAGGGAGATGATATGGAGATGAGCTCACTTTCCTGTGGTGGTATTGGTTTAGGGTCTCGTGGTATGTCCTCTTATCCATTGAGGATATCCACTTCTGCTACTAGTAGATTGCATCCATTATAGTTGGTATGTCAATCCTAGCTGGTTTTTTAGTAGCAGGGATGTGTGAATTTGACAATATTTATATTGTCAGTAGCTATGTCTGATAACTGTTTAACAGTTTCATAAGTGTGGATCTTCAGGATCTCATCACTATTCATGATAACCAGATCATAGGTATTAATGTTTTAAATGGTCCATAGTGGTGATATGGGAATGTATACTCATCATGACTCCATCGATAAGATGTGCACTAAACGCTTCCCCCGTTAGGGGTTCTCAGAAACTGTTTATATGAGGTGATCAGGCTCATATAAATAGTTTCTAAGGAGGCGTTCTGATGGTATGCATGTTCCCACATGGTCACCTACAACTGGATTTCTAGTGGACAAGTAATCCGTTTAAATCATTTTAATGATTTAAATATAACCCATTTCTGGGTGTGAACATAAAGCTTCAGGGTGTTCAATTTTCTTCCAGTTGTTAAATTGATTTCCCAGTGTTATCCCAAAAATCCACTATAAGCTCGACTTCAATGAAGTTGAGAAACGAACTAGGGATATGAACACGTCAAGGCTCCATCTATAAGATGTGCTCTAATGCCTCCCCCGTTTGGAGATCTCGGAACATATTCATCTAGGAGGGTTAGTCCCGATGAATAAGTTCCACTGCGACATTTTTGAGGGTGGTATGAGGGTAAGTAAAAGCCCAACCAATATCACAGTAAGGTATTATGTCCGTTGTGATTAATAATAATCTGGACTGCGGTTGGATAACAAGGTTTTGATTATGACCATTTAAAGAGGATATATAGATGAGTACTCTAAGGTACATCATCGGCCATATGTAGGGAGTGTGCGAGTCCACTTTTATCCCTCAAATACTCTCAAGAGGCCTAAAGGTCTCATCATCTAATGATAGTATATCATCTTAAATTCGTTTGAGGAAGTGAGGAGAGTCAATGTCCACGTGAATGGAGATGATCTCGTAATCATTTTTCCATTTTGAATGGGATAATGAGAGTTTCACCCTTTTTTGAAGAATCTTCGGGTTCGTCTGGTTAATGATGTCTTGCAACATTAATCCAGGGTGACATCGATCCAAAGTTGGTCGATTCTGGACACTTCTGGTGTTCCAAATTAATTCCTCTGTTCGAATTTATGTGGGACTTTTGAACGTCCATTAAAATGCTCAAGTTAATTTTGTCCGGTAATAGGTGAACTCTGTTCAAACTGTGAAGGATTACATTTTCACAATGACTATTATGCGGATCATAGTTGGATAAAGCTTCAGGCTTTATTGGTTTCTTGAGTCATTAGGGATATCATTTTGACGAATATCCTTTGAAACTTTATAAGTTTCAGAGAGTACATGGCATCCTCATTTTAGGAGTATTCAGGATGACGAATCATTTACAGTAAAATAAAATGCGTAAAAAGCATATATATACTGCAAGAGAATACTACTAATAATTATGTTAGAGCAACAAGTTTCATAGTATGATGTGTGCTCCAGAAAGAAAACGTGCGTCCACAATTGTGCTCATTTTAGACTTATATTATGACAACAGATCAAATTTGTTTTCAAAGTTTATTTGTCCTCGGGGAGTAGCGAAATATACATAAGGTCAATTGACTTTCGTCGTTTAGACTAGATATGTATATATTTTATATGGCATAAGTTAATGCCCATTTATGTTGTAAAAAGCATTATGGGTCTTGTCAGAACTTCTGGTCTGATATTGGTTTGCCATTGCATACTCCATATCGAGGTACATCATATCTTCCCTTTCTCATTTTGTTCAAGACTTCCCCTGGTTTCAGTCTTCCTTATTTTCATTTATAAGGGAGAATGAATATTGGTCTTACGAAGTAGACATATACAAGGGAAATGAGTTAGTCTTTATATTTCCACTTTTCTAGTTTATGAGAGACTTTTAAAAGTCTATTTGAAAACTCAAGTATGGTCTTCAGGCCATTTTTATTGAGTCATTCAAGTATTGTGTGGATATAGAATCATACTCTATGGGAAACAATTACGTGGGTACGAATTTTATAATTTCTCACTTATCTATAAAGCCACGGCGTACGCTTAAAAAATAAGGTTAGATTCAAGAATCATACCTTGTAAAGTGAGATTACTCAAAAGAGTTTGGCGGTGTTATGACAACTGCTGGTGTCAATATTGGTTTATACAAACCGTAGATTTGAGAGATCTATTTACCGTGAAATGCGTATTTCTAAAAGAAAACGCATAAATGTTTTGCGTATAATCCATTGTACTTGTTAATTTTTATTAGTGTGAAAGGGTGTTGACTTTTGATTTGATTTTGAACTTCAGGTTCGTTTTGGTTTTGAACTCCAGGTTCGTTTTGTCAACTAGGATATGATGTTAAACTTTTTGAAATCATTATTGGTTTGTTGTCATAAAATATCGTCATGTCATGAGCACATCATACATATAATATAAATCTAGTAAGCTAAAAAAATTGTGCTCAATTAACCAAAATTGGAATAAGTATGATGTATACACATGTTATTTATATGCTGCAGGCATTTAAAAAATCTCATCGCAGACATACAGTTTTGCTACAAGGCATTAAACTATGTCATTAGTGATTTTAGCATGCTAAAAAAATGTACATCACAGAATCATTAAATATGCGGCAGGCATATAAATTTCTATACATGCATTTAATCATCACAGAAATTTTATAATGGAAATGAAAATTTTTCGTTTAATAATTATTGGACCACTGGGCAACGTCATACACCGTTAGGTTAGTTAACTAACGGCAGAGCGGTCGCAGGATCTTCCTAATTATTAAACGTGTAATAATCAAATAATCCAAGAAAAAATTGCGATGATTTATAAAGTATTAATCAGATTATAGCGAAGGAAAATCGAATTTAAATCTGAAAAATTGTTTGAAAAAAAATGAATTTTCGGGGTGAAACCCTAGTTAGGGTTTTTGGTCGCGCGGATTGCCGCTTCAGGCGGTTAGGGTTTCCGGGCATGAGCGCGCACCGGGGGGGCCCGATACCAGTGGCTACCGGGGGGGGTTGGGGGCCCGCCGCTGCCGGTGGCGTGGGTGGGCCCGCCGCTGCCGGCGGCGGGATCTGCCCGCCGTGTCAGCGACGGGGTCATCCGCCGCTGCCGGCGGCGGGATCTGTCCGCCGCCGGAGCGACGGGATCTGCCCGCCGCTGCCGGCGGCGGGGACGGCCCGCCGCCGGAGCGGCGGGGTCTGCCCGCCGCAGCCGGCGGCGGGGACGGCCCGCCGCCAGGAGCGGCGGGATCAGCCCGCCGCGGCCGCGTAACGACGAAAAATCCCATCTAGGGTTTCAAGATTTGGGGAAGAAGATCATAAAAATAGGATTTTTATTTAAAAAGGAACTATTTTTAGTCTTCTAAACAACGTTTTCATCGTAAAAAATTGATTTTTCATCCAAAAATTATATAAAAACTCTTTTTTGAAAAGAGAGATATATTAAAAATGTGATTTTTCATATAGATCTGAGCAGCAGAGAGATAGATCTAATTTAAAGTAAATCACAGATTCATTATCATACGCATGAAAAAAAATTTAGATCTAGAAGATAAAGGTACCTCTAGATCCTACCCGCCGGATCTAGCGACGTTCGGTGAAGGAAGCCCTTTCGCGTCGCGATTCGTCCGTCGGCAGGGCTTAGCTTCGAGCGTGCTGATAACGTGTTGTAAACCATGGTGGCTACGGAACCCCGTAGCCCTGTATTTATAGTAATAGAGTTACATAATGGGTGGATACCCACTAACGGGTTGGGCCTTCAAAGCCCGTTTATAACAAATAGGGATTAATGTAGAGCAGGTGTGCAAGACACAAAAAGGTGGGACCCAGTGAGTACAAGCCCATGTGGGGGCTTGTACTTCCCACCTTTTTTGTGTCTTAGCATTAAATCCTAACAAATATCATATTTTCGGAAAAAATTATGGCGGACGTGCGCAGAGCAAAACGGTAGGTGCGCGTAGCAACTACCAAAAGTAGGGTTTAATGTCCCGTTCTATTCACACAAACTGGAATTAGGGTTTATCAGACTCTCGAATCTTAATATTCTTCTTCCGATTCACAGTAGAAACAAAAAGAAAAAGATGGAGGATGCGAAAGGAGCGAAGTGTTTTAGGGATTTGGGGGTCTGCGAGCAACTGGTCGAAGCGTGCGAGAGCAGAGGCTGGCGGGTCCCTTCTAAGATACAGGCCGAAGCCATCCCTCACGCTCTCGAGGGTTCCAAATCAATTCACTTTCTCTTTAGATTGCATTTAAAGAACAAAACAAGGTATAAAATTGCTTTTTTAATCTTTTATGATGTTGTTTGTAGGGAGGGATGTGATTGGACTTGCAGAGACCGGGTCGGGCAAAACTGGGGCTTTTGCTCTCCCAATCATTCAAGCGCTAATTGACAAGCCCCAGTCCTTCTTTGCTTGCGTATTGTCTCCAACTAGGTTTGTTTGCATAGCCCTGATTTTGGGTTTGTTTACTATTAAGATTGTTTGAGTGAGTTTGTAATGTTTTCTAACTTTTGCAGGGAGTTGGCCCTTCAAATTTCTGACGAGTTTAATGCATTAGGGTCTGGAATTGGCCTTAAATGTCTGGCGGTAAGCACAATGCAAACTTCTGAAATTATGAATGGGTATTCGGAATGTTAATTTAGGTGGAGTTAGAAAAGTTTTATTTAAAAAAAACCATGCAAACATTGTCACTTATCAGCGATTCAATCTTCATATATCAGTCAATGGGTTGGAATGTAGGCAGCAATTATTATTCGATGCTCTCAATATGAAAACGACAACAGCTCCTTCATCCCAATTTTTGGGGGTAGATAAGTGGACTTTTTTCCAGTCAACTTTTTTAGGCTCGTTTTCTTGGTTAATCAAGTGCTAACATTTTCTTCTTAATTGCGTCTCTAGCCCTCTTTGCTTTATTAATTATAGCCCGTCACTTCTCTATAATCAATGCACTTTTTGGACTCCATTGCACCTGCCCAAACAATCTATACCATTATCCCTCATGTTTTCCTCAATCCGGGCAGCCTCTAACCTCTTATGGATGCAATCATCTATTACCTTATCCATTAGTGTCTTGCTATTAGTCTTTTAAAGCATTTTAAATCTATTATGCCTATTTTTGGACATTTTGATTCATAACTGCACAACATTTTGACCGATACGTAATCATCGTGTTTATAACCATCATATAGAAGTGTTCCTTAAGCTTCATGAGTATTCACCGATCAAATAAAACTCTGTAAAACGTTTCCATGATTCAGAGATTATGTCTAGCTAAATCTGGAATGTGAGGAATGTCCAGTTTGACTCATTTATAAGAGTGTCAAGGATTTAGGTGTCTGGAGTAGCACTGATACTCTTGATTGAACTGGATTATGCGATGGTATCATAGATATAAGAAGATAATAACACATAATGGATCTGATTAGAGATTTTCTGATATGACCTATGTGAACTTACTTAAAGTGGTGTTTAGAGAGATGAACATATATTTGACTATTTCAGATATTCATATACAACTCAAAAATATCATTATATATATGATTCAAACGTTGCCTTTTCAATCATTGTAGGTTTACAACAAACATATGTTTGTTCTTTTTGGCAAAACTAAAACCATTCACTGCCAGATAAATGGGAAGGCTATCCTGTAATAGGCTCATCTTTCTCCATCATTTTCTTTGTCCACTTAACTTATAAGTTTCATCATTCAACTTCCCTTCTTGTTCATTGAAAGTAGAAACACAAACCCTGACAACAACAACCACTTGAAACCGTCCTAAACCTTCTAAAATACCTTCACACTAGCGTGCTTTCGATGCAGTTATTTTTCAATCAAATATCCCATGTTGCACACCCAAAGTTCAAATATTGAACCCCAAAATTCCAGCCCACCTTCTCTTATGAATTTGTGCACTTTTCCTTATCGGCTAACACCACAATAAGTGATCAATTGATCTATTGACGTGGTGAGATTATTGAGGCTGTTAGGTCTTCCCAAGCACAATGTTCCAGGTCCCTAAGGTTTTCACGTGACTTCCTTCCATGATTATTGGGACATCGTTAGCATGGATGTGGTTGCAGTTGAGGTCTCTTGTAGCGGTCACATACCAAGTGACTATAAAGCTACTTTTAATGGATGCTTCTCACTTTCGCACTATTATCTTGTGCTTAAGTCCAGGAAGCATGGACATGGGCACATGTACAAGTATGGATACATGTACGGAACATGACTATTGTAAAAGATAAGGTATGGGGACACAACTAATATAATATAATATAATATAATATAAATATTTATGTACATGCAACAAACAAAATATAAAAGGAACGTCAAACAATATAATTTTTAAACATATAATTTAGATTAGTTCATCAAATTGCTGTTACATTTTTAGTTGGCTTAAGTAGAGAAAAAATCACTAGTATAACCTACAAAATTACATGTATATCCCAAAAATTCAAGTTACATACCATAAAATATAAGTATAGAAGTAATCGTTTTGACACTTGACCGACAAGTATTGAAGAGTGTCCAACATGTGTCTGATAAATGTTGAAGAAGTGTCGACCCGATATGAGTGTCCGGCGTGTCTTGTGTGGGTATGGCTTCATGACAAAAGTACGCATGCTATATATGTTGAAGTCTTTGCAAGGTGGTGGCACACATATTGGTCTGATGACGGTAACATGTTGTCTTCTTTAATATTCGATGAACAAGATGCTATTATCCCACGATGCTATATTTCATATAAATATTAGCCGATATATCGGTATTGGGTCTCAAACAATACAATATGAATTAATTTATCGGGTTTTAAAATCTGAATCGATATCGGATGTATCGGTCGATATATCGGTCTGATATGTATTGTTTAATTAAGTTATAATTTTATTATTACAAACTTACAATTGTTACAATATTTTAATAGATCCATACTAACATATTATTAAAATTTAGAAGAATATTTAATTTGTAAGAATGTTTGATCATATTAATGTAATGGCTATAAAGAATATTTAACTAAAGCTCATCTTATATTAATGTTTAAATTTTCTTACTTTATATTGGCATTTTATTGAGCTTTCATGTGTTTTTTATCAGTAATCATGTTAAAAGGTATTTTGTTTTCATCTAATAGTACGTTAGTAAAAGATTAATTGATTAGATGCAACTATGAGATATGTCACTTTTGCTATTAAAGGCATGCTATATTTATTATTTTATTGCTTTACACAATATGTTAATGATTAATTCTAATGCATCATTATGACGTTACTTGATTATATTGATGATATTTTTATGATATAAATAAATATAAACATATACGGATGTTATAACTATTATTTAGTTATTAAGATTTATATATTTATAATGTTCAATACGAGTAACCTGATATTGATGCGTATCCCCGATATACCCACCGATATTTGTTCTCTGATATGAAAATTAGTCATCTGATACAATCCCTATATCCGATATTTAAAACCTTGATTTAATACAATTTCTTTATGATCGAGCAATTCATTTACTCGTTAGAGATAGCTTCAGGAGAGGATGGGTTGGTAATGTCAAAACTTGATAAGAATATAGCTTATGATCATATGTATTATCATATGAATTGAGACTTCATAGAGGTGTTGAGGGGTATAAGCTTCGATGATAAATGGATAAGTGTGCAACCCGAGATTTGCCATGACTGTGAATGGATCCTCAATTGAGTTGTTCCAATGTACGAAATAAATATATAACTCCACATTGATTTATTGCAAATGTATATGAATGCGAGTATTTACTGTAGACATTAGGTATTTGGGGAATAGTCTTTAATTGTAGAGATATTGTCATTGCTGATAAGCCCTGAGTGATGGATAGCCGGCGAATGGTCCAATTATTAAAGGATGGATCAACACTCCCATTATTGAAATAGCCTACCTACCTTAATCTGCATGTCGTTGATGCAAGGTGTATCACCAATGGTCCGATTATTAAGGGTTGGTAATGTCAAGTGCTTGATGATATCATCTGGTTCTTGTTATAGTATCAAAATTAGAATGTTTTTTTGGCTCAACACTGGCCATCAATTTTTTAAATTTTAAGAACTTTAGGTGCAACAACAGATTTTTCTGGTTGGGGCCGAGGTGAGTGAGAGAGTTTTAATATGTCCAGTCTATATAAAAGTGTTAGATTCGGCGGCCCTTTCCCGCAACTCGCGCGCGCATTGAGAGCCGGCCTTCCTTAAGGGCGTTTTCGTCCCTTCCTTTCTTTAATTAATTTTAATGGCATATTTGTAATTAGATTAGAGGGGATGTTTTCTATTAAATTAGGGCTAGCCGTCATTGATGTTTTATGCTTATTTTGATAATTGAGAGAGATTCTTCGAGAGTTCTTCGAGGGATATTTGGAGAGTGCGGACGTCCTCGCTTACCGGCGTCTTGGGAGGGTGGTTGCCCCTTTATTGTAGCCATTTATCTTTATTATTCGCTGTTTTTATTTGATTTAATTTCAGATTTGGGAAAAACCTATCAATTTGGTATCGGAGCACATGACGATCTATGGCGGCTTCGACAAGATCACAAGACAAAATTGAGGCTTTGGAGACGAAATTTACAAGCGAGATCGACAGGATCAAGAAATTATTGGCGGCACACGATGAATCCATGGCAAGGTTGACGGCTTCCATCAACCAATTAACGGCGAATCAAGCGAAGCACGATGAACAAGTCGCGCAATTGATGGGAACCCTAAATCAATTAGCGGTGAACAACAAAGGAGAGTGGAACCCGAAATCAGCGGAAAAGGCGACACCTTTGGTCAAAGGGAAGGAAAAAGTTGAGATTTTTGATGCGGAAAATGTCTTGGTGGAGGAGGAATTTGTCAAGGATGATGAAGGATAGCCGTGAAAGGTCGATTATCGTGCTGAAGTGCGGCGGAAAGCGTGGGAAGCACAAAGTGGGGCCAGCGGCCACCTCCAGCCCCACCCGGTAGCGCGCGAGCAGGCGGGAGAGCCACGGCTGCCCCTACAGGGCCCCGCTACCTCCCTGGACCACCGCAGGGGAGGCGGTGGCCTCCTTTGGGTTCGCCCAGGGGCGGCGAAGCCCCCAGGGGGGCCGGCGACTCCCGACCCACGGGGGCCGCTGGGGTCCCCAGCATTATCGGGCGGGGCCTGCGGCCCTGCCCTAGGCAGGCCGCGGCTCCGCAGGTCAGAGGAGGACTGCACGGGGATTTTCGAGGCGGGAGGCGTCGATTTTCAGCAATTTCACGACGATCAGCCTCGTCGGGAGTTTCCGGCGCGTGATTTCAAGGAGGAATTGGGGTCCGGAGATTTCAGGAGCACGTGGACTACATCGAAGGGTATCGGGACCCTTCCGACCCTCGATTGGACACCGAAAGGTGGCAGTCTCCACCCCACCACCAGGAGGGACGCACATCAGGCGTGGGTGGTGGTTACAGGGACTTTCAGGAGAGACCAGATGGCATGTATGGAGGCGATGAATGTGGTGGACGGAGACCGAGGAGGAAGACCCCATGGGGGTTGCGAGCGACACCAGAAGAGATATCAGCACTACCACCAACCTCGACACGGTGGAGGTCGCGGGGACCAGGGGGATTCAATATGGACCGACTGAGAAAACTGAAGATGCCTATATTCGATGGAGCGGATCCGGTCTCGTGGGTCTACAGGGCGGAGAGATTTTTAGAGTCTCCCGTATGACTAGGGAGCAGAAGTTGGAGGCTGCTGGCATATGCCTAGATGGGAAGGCCCTTGCGTGGTTTCAGTGGTAGGACGCGAGGCGCCCCTTTTGCTGATGGGAGAAGATCAGAGACCGGATGGTAGAGATGTTCAGAGACCTCTACGTGGGGAACGTGCATGAGCAGCTGCTATCACTTTGACAGGAGGGTACGGTGAAAGCCTACCTAGAGAGGTTCGAGGCTCTTTTAGGACAGGTGCATGGGATGACCGACGAGATGATGGAGAGCACCTTCATGAAGGGGCTGAAGGCCACTATACGCACATCAGTACGAATGCATAGGCCTCAGTCTGATGGAGGCCATGGAGTATGCTCATATGGCGAAGGACTGGCAGATGGAGGAGAGAAAGGCAAGAGATGGTTGGAGTGGACCGGTTTCGCGGAGTGTCCCGACCGCGACAGGAGAACAGAAGGCAGCTACATGGGCAGATCAAGCGAGTATTGAGAAGACTGGAGAGCAGAGCAGCGCACTGCCAGCGGGGGGTCAGTTTAGGATGATGACGGGCGCCGAGATGAGCGAGAAGAGGCAGAAGGAGCTCTGTTTCAGATGCGATAAGAGGTTCACCCCAGGACACCACTGTGGGGTCCGCAAGCTGCAAGTGCTGATAGCTTGGGCAGACGAGGAGGATGACGTGGAGGATGAAGATGTTGGAGTGGAAGATGACTCCCACCTGGAGTAGCACCGCCAGAAGCTTCAGTCACACCTTGAGGACAAGGTAGATTTTCGGTGGCGGAGTAATGTTAGATTCGGCGGCCCTTTCCCGCAACCTGCGCGCGCATTGAGAGCCGGCATTCCTTAGGGGCGTTTTCGTCTATTCCTTTCTCTAATTAATTTAATGGCATATTTGTAATTAGATTAGAGGGGTGTTTTCTATTAAATTAGGGCTAGCCGTCATTGATGTTTTTATGCTGCTTATTTTGATAATTGAGAGAGATTCTTCGAGAGTTCTTCGAGGGATATTATGAGAGTGCGGACGTCCTCGCTTACCGGCGTCTTGGGAGGGTGGTTGCCCCTTTATTGTAGCCATTTATCTTCATTATTCGCTGTTTTTATTTGATTTAATTTCAGATTTGGGAAAAACCTATCAAAAATCTTCAAAAAGCTTGATTCGGAGTTCAGTCGAAGTGACCTCTTTTGTGCATAGGTCGACAGACAAGTGACAGATGCACTGGTTAAATCTCTTTGCTGGAGGTTGGTGCTCATCATTGTTCCCTGCAACATAATCTCTCAAAGCGAAACATTCATGTAGATGAGTTATGTCGAGCATGTTGGATGGAAGAAGAAAAAATGAACACATTTTCTATCAATGTCTAACCATATTGCAGGTCTGGTGTTTGATCGGGAAAGTATCCTTATTGTTCATGAATTTTCAAGATTTGTGCAATCCTTTGAAGTTCGAAGGTTGACAAAGAGGAGTGTAGCCTGCTTTAACTAGTCCATTATAGCTTACACTCTTTTAGGAACATTGGAAAGTTCTAAATGTGTCAGATTTTTCAGCTTAGCCGAGATTCCCATCAAGTTGGGGGTGTTGACAGATCTTTTTAGGGGTTTCAGGTACTTTTGATGCTGGAATACTTTTGGCCAATGAGTGATGCTTTGGTAGATTGGCTAAATGGCATGGAGTGGCCTTCACTCCCTGTATACTATCGTTTTGCTCTCATGGGGGTAGACTCTTGACATCCTGCATGAGGGTGGATCAATATTAATTTCCATGGATTGTGTATCTGGGTAGGAGATGATGGGGCTGGTTTTGAGGTGGGACGTGCGGGACTTAAGAGCTTCTGATTGTGGGATTTGGCCACAGTTGTGATGTGCAAGAGATGCGTCTAATTCAGATAAGAAATTGACAATATCAAGTTCCTCCAATATTGCTGAAGTGTGGATAGGTCCAGAACAAAAAACTAATGCAAGTTAATCTCATCCAGCATTCCTTTCAACTGTAAGAATAATAATCAGAGGGAGCCATGCCATATTGTTTTATAGAGAACACCTACGTATATAGTATATAGCTTACGACTCTAAAGATTTTCTCATTTTTCTCACATCTTTTTCAACGTATTTCATATTTCCTTTTCACTTTCAGGAACATGTCACTTGCACTCAACTTCTCTTACATGCCATTTACCAGGCCAGAACACAACAATCACTAGCAAACCAATCATCATATTCTGTTGATTTGGAGTCAGTCAGGTTATTAGTGAGATGCTTCTTTTTATTCTTCTAGGAACCAACAAACAGATTGAAGGATTGGGCTCAAAAAGGTAATTTATCACATTCAATTTTGTTAGTTGTTGGAGAGAAAGTTCCGGACTGGCATGGTCCATGAAAATCTTCATATCATTAGTAGAAGCCATAATATCAGAAATCACGAAGGAGCCAAGATAGAAAAAAACCAAAAAATAAGAGATCTAATGCAGATAAAGGGTTGCCACTGGAACCGAGTAGCTAGGAAAACATAAAAGAAAGGAGCCTGAAGCCATCAATTACACAAATCCAGTATATAGTGCAGATCCATGATAGAACCTTGAAATGGATAAGGATGGGTGGATGGGGGAAGGAGGGAAATGGCTTCTTGGTCAGCAGCAGCAGTAAAGGTTGACAGCGATGATACCCGGTGTAGAGGAACACATCGGAAGAAGCTATGATGGAAGTCATTGGCACAGTCAGTAGGGAAGAACGACCTTGTTTTCATCATTGGAGTGGTCATAGGAGGTTAGAGGTCTTGTTGGAGGTCAGAAATGTGTTTGACGATGAGATTTGAGCACGTAGTCATGATCATCGACTGTTGCAGGTGCATGCGATGGGTTTGACATTGGAGACGTCGCATGAGATGACATCGGACCTTGGATCTGATGTCGACACTAATGTCAGATGTCGATGGTGAAGTTTGGGTTGGATTTCATTGAGGTTTGTGAGAGATTATGAAAGGCTAGAGTTTAGGAGTTTGGGACGATAAGAGGTATTTTCAGAAAGGAATTAGGATTTAGATTTTTAAATCAGAATGCTATAATACCATGTTAGAATTTGAAAAAGAGGTTAGAGAAAAGATACATCTCATCGACCTTATTCACACGCACATGCACACACATTACAATAAGCACACGGTATATTGAACATGTTAGACAATATTTCTAATATCACTGTCACATGGCACATTGAATCTGGACTTATTTTAACATTTTGCATTTAAAAACTTAAGTTTTAGTGTAGTTTGTGATTTCTATTTTTATTTCTATTTGCTTGAAGTTACTTTGTTTTTGTACTTGCCTAATTTTTTAACTTTCCCAAAACTGTTTAGAATCATTGATTGAAGATCCATGTGATATAATTTTGGTGTACTATAAATTATTAATATTAATAAAAACCTTTGTGTGGTTTTTTTACAAGGGTTGCACATTGATATTAGTAAGCTAGTTTATATATGATTTATTTATTTAAATTATATGATTTACTACATATTTATATGCCATATTTTGGGCGTTTAATGAGAAACTATACCTTTTGCAGCTTTTTGGAGGAGTGGACATGAATGAACAAGCGATTAGTCTTGCAAGGCGTCCAAACATAGTGGTATGTATTATGCCATGCGAAGTAGTTGCTCTTGTCTTTCTTTTCTTTTCCTTTGGGGTGGGGGGTGGGGGGTGGGGTGGGTGCGAAGTCAATCATGGTTTTAGGGTTAATGTTCGCATGGTATATTAGGAGCTTCAACAGTTCACTCAACAACGGAAAATAGGGCTGGCAGTAGAAAACTGTTCTCAAGTCGAGGTTCAGTAGTGCAAAACATTTGGTGTCATTAGGGTGATTCTAAACAAAACTCTACCGTTCAGTTCTTGTTAAAACCTTTTGGCTTGCAGCCACTGTCTGTAGACATTTTTGAAGATAAGCAATATGCATATTACCCTGGAAATTATTGATCTTTCAACATCTTTTAGTTTTTGATAAATTAAATTAACACCACTGTACTTTCTTCAATTCTAGTTTAACAAATCTTCTTGTACTATCATTTTCTAGAATAACACCTCATGTTTAACGATTTTGCTAGTTTTTCTGTTAATTTAGGGTCTGCTTAGGCCTTATTTATCTTGGATTATTTTAGATTTAACTATGTCAAACTCACGTGGAGCCTAAATGATTGTAAATAGGGCCCAAATTTACAGAAAAATAACAAAAATTTCAACTATGCGGTGTTATTTTAGAAAATGTTAGTATACATGGTGTGAATCGAAGAAAGGATGTTTAATCTAATTTACCATTTACTTTCTTATTTAATTTATTGGTGCACCATCTCTTATTAAGATTTTTCTTTGAGTGACTTCGTAGTTCGCAGCAGTAGAAAGCCACTGTCTTGCACTTGCTATTAGCACCAACAAATAGCAATCTTGTGTAAAATTATGCAACGTTTTGTTATTAGCATTCCATGGTGTCCAACTTAATTTATTGAATTGGACCTTTAAATATCTGTATTAATGCATGTCATGTAATGGAGATATATTGTCTTACAGCGAGGCAATGTTTCGTTGTCTGGTGCCACTATTACCTTGTCTTGACACTAGGAGATTTGCTCAATATTTGATCCAACATAACTGTATTTTGTGGCTACTAAGGCACCGACAACTTTTGGTGAAGTTTATGTCCTTGGCCAAATGGAGATAGCAATTTTCTTTTGCATATCTAATGCACTTCATCCATGGTTACAATTAGTGGTGGGTATTTTAATAAAGGTTGCTTTCGATATACCTGGTACCTGGAATCAATCTCAGGGTAAAGGTGCTTTCATGTGAGGAAAAACCCTGGCCATGAATATAAGAATGCAAATATTCCTAACTGGTATAATGTCAATTTCTGTCCTTGGTTACTAACCAGTTTAATATTGCTAGCGGCATACATGAATAATCCATTTCATATTTCACTTGTCCCTGGTTCACTTGGGCTATGTTTGGTTTGAGAGAAATTGAGAGAAAGAAAAGTGAAATGAAAATGAAATAGAAATGGAAAGAAAAGGAAAAAGAAATCAAATTATTTTTTCATGTTTGGTTATTGAGGAAAATTGTAAAGAAAATAAAAAAAGAAAAGTGTAAAAAACAATAATTTCTCATGTTTGGTTGTTTATGAAAATGAAAAGGAAAATTAGATAAAAAATATGATTTTAGTTATAATTAATATTTTAAAGGGTCTCAGTTTAAAAGTTTCTCAAACACATTAAGATGATTTTATGATTTTAGTTATAATTAATACCTCAAAAATGTTTTTCGCAAATCGGTGACTTCTCAAAAGCTCTTCTATTCCGAATTTTTTTCCGAATTAATCAATCAGATGAAACAACGAAAGGATTTGAAGGACGTAAATGAATTACAAAAGGAAATTGAAAAATAGATGAGAAAAAATCACCATTGCCAAGGATTGAACCCAGGTCATTGTTAGGATCCAACAAAAGATGCAATTTTTATAGAAGATAATAGCATAAATCTAGATAATTGAATACAAAAGAGGCGTATTCTCCTCCCAAGACGCCAAAGAGGACGTCCGCACTCGTCTACCTATCAAGTCACACCAATATCAAAATAATAGCATAAACATACAAGCGACGGCTAGCCCCCATATATATAATAGAAAATTACGGTTACTTGACAAAGGGCACTCGCGCGCGTGGCTTCATGGGCCGGTGGCTTCCACAGGTGCGGCTTGGGCTTGGGCCCGTGGCCTTCTGCGGGAATAGACCCGCAGAGGTCTATCAATACTCCCCCAAAGAGCCACCTTGTCCTCAAGGTGGAAGTCTAGAAAATGCGTCACCATCTCATCCATGTCCTCCCATGTGCTATTATGCTCTGGCAAGTCCTTCCATTGCAGCAACACCTGTCGCTCTCCTGTATCACTCCTCCTAACCCCTTTCAGCACCTCGGGCTCCAGCCTCACCTCCATATCGACAGTATGAGTCTCTGGTAAGGAAGGGAAATGTGTGTGGTCGTAAATGGCCTGGCGCAACTGCGAAACATGGAAGACTGGGTGAATGGCAGATCCCGAGGGTAATCTCAACCTGTAGGCTACCGGCCCGACCTTCGCCTCAACCTCGAAAGGGCCAAAATAAGGCGGTGCCAGCTTCTCATTCCCACTGTGAGCCACTGATCTCTGTCTGTAGGGTCTCAGCTTCAGATACACCATGTCCCCTACCTCAAACTGTATGCCACGACGGTGTAAGTCTGCCCTAGCCTTCATCACCTGCTGTGCCCTTGCCAAATGGAGCTTCAGCTCCTCCAGAATTCGGTCCCTCTCCGCTAGGTACTGCTCCACATCCAACATGTGTGTCGTCTCATGCCCATAATGTAGCAAGTGCGGGGGTCTCTGCTATACAGAATCCTGAAGGGTGTCGTTTGCGCCGCCGTGTGATATGAAGTGTTATACCAGTATTCCGTCCATGCTAGCCAACACGCCTACTCCTTAGAATTCTCTGAAATGAAGCACCGCAGATAAGTCTCCACACTTTTGTTTACCACCTCCGTCTGACCATTGGTCTGAGGATGGTAGGCCGTGCTCCGCTTCAATGCCGTCCCCTGCAACCTGAAAAGCTCCTGCCAGAACCTGCTCTGGAATACGTTGTCTCGGTCCGAGACTATGGACTTTGGAGGTCCATGTAGACGAATGATCTCCCTCACAAACACCACTGCCATCGATACTGCGCTGTAAGGATGCCGAAGCGGAACAAAGTGCGCATATTTACTGAGGCGGTCGACCACAACAAAAATGACAGTGTATCCACCCGACTTCGGCAACCCATCTATGAAGTCCATGTAGAGGTCCTTCCATACTCGATCTGGTAAGGATAGCGGCTGTAGTAGTCCCCCTGGGGATATCGCCTGGTACTTGTGACGCTGGCACACATCACACTCTGCCACCATCCTCGTTACCTCCTACATTTCCTTCCAGTAGACCTCACTCGCCAGTCGCTGGTAGGTTTTGAGGACCCTAGAATGTCATCCAATGTCACTGCCGTGAAACTCCTGAAATATGGCCGGTATATATGTGGATGTCCTCGGTAGCACCAGCCTCTTCCAGTATAGCAGCCGTCCATCCTGAAGAGAATACCCCAGAAACTTAGTTGACCCCTGTAGAAGAGCCTCTCGTATACCTGCTAACTCTGGATCCTGCTCCACCTTCTGCTGTAGTAGGCCCCAGTCCTCAAGGACGGACACTGCTAGTGCAGCCAGCTTCGGCTCCTCCTTTCGCCGGGATAAGGCATCAGCCGCCTTGTTCTCTAGCCCCGGCCGATACTTAATCTCAAACATGTATTCCATCAGCTTCCGCAGCCACTTCTGATGCTCTTTTGCTACTATCCGCCGCTCTAATAGATACTTCAAGCTCCGCTGATGAGTGCATACCAGGAAACTCCGCCCAACAAGTACGGCCGCTACATCTGACTTGTCAAGACTATGGCCATTAGCTCCCTCTCGTAGACCGACCGTAGTCGGCCGCTAGCTGTCAAAACCTGGCTGAAGTAGGCAATAGGCTGCTGCTCCTGCATCAGCACGGCCCCCAACCCATGCCCTGATGCATCTGCCTCCACCACAAATGGTCTGGAAAAATCTAGTAGTGCCAAGACTGGCACTGTAGTCATGGCCTTCTTCAGCGCCTCAAATGCTGCCGTTGCCTCCCCCCAGTGGAACTGGTCCTTCTTTAATAACTCGGTCAACGGCCAGGCGATGGTCCCATATCCCTCCACAAACCTGCGGTAGTAACTTGTCAGCCCTAGGAACCCCCACAGCCCCCTGAGAGTGATAGGGCGCGGCCAATCCAGCATCGCCGCATCTTCTCCCTGTCTGCTGCCACCCCATCTACTGATACCACATGTCCCAGGTACTCCACTTGTGGCTGTCCAAATAGGCACTTCTTCCTGTTCGCCACCAGCTGATGTACTGCAACTCCGTAAACATCAACTGCAGAAGGTCCAAGTGCTCCTCCAGGGTGCGACTGTACACTACTATATCGTCAAAGAAAACAAGTACGAATCGTCTCAGGTACAGACGAAATACCTTATTCATAAGGGACTGGAAGGTGGCTGGTGCGTTCGTCAAGGCAAATGGCATGACGAGAAACTCGTAGTGGCCCTCATGCGTCCTGAACGTCGTCTTGGGCACATCCTCCCGTCGCATCCTGATCTGATGGTAGCCTGACTTGAGATCTATCTTGCTGAACCAGGCTGACCCATGTAACTCGTTCAGGAGCTCGTCTATCACCGGTATGAGAAACTTATCTGGCAGTGTCTCTTTTTTCAAAGCTCGGTAGTCCACACAGAAGCGACAGCTTCCATCCTTCTTCTTCACCAGGAGCACGGGGCTAGAGAATGGGCTCACACTAGGGTGAATCACTCCCGCCTCCACCATCTCGGCTACTATCCTCTCAATCTCGTCCTTCTGGTGCTGGGGTACCGGTAGGGTCTGACACTGATGGGTGAAACATCCTCCCGCAGTACAATGGCGTGCTCATGGTCCCTCGGCGATGGCAGACCTCGTGGCTCCTGAAAGACCTCCTCAAACTGTGCCAACGTCTGCTGAACCTTCCATTGGCACGGTTTGCTCTCCACTGGTCTCTATGTCTCCTCCATCTGTCATGGTATACAGCTCAACCAGGTAACCGTCGCCTTCAGCCTGTAAGGTCCACAGCATGGTCTTCAATAACACTACCGCTCTGCAAAGACTAGGATCTCCCTGTAGGATGACCGCTCTCCCCTCATCCTGGAACTCCATCCGCAGAAGCTTCCAGTTCAACGTCATCTCCTCCAGTGTCTGTAACCAAGTCATGCCCAGGATGACATTAGTGCTCCCCAAGTCTAGAGGCAGAAAGTCCGCCATCTCATGTATCCCCTGTAAGGTCAGCACCAACCCCATGCAGACTCCCCGACTACTCTCCTTCCTCGTGCCCATCATCACATTGAAGCTCCCGCAGTCGGTCAACTGCAGTCCCTGCTGGTCTACCACTCTCTTGGAGATGAAATTATGGGTCACCCCAATGTCTATCAGCACGGTCACCTCCTGCTCGCCGATCGCTCCCTTCAACTTCATGGTGTGGTTCGGTGTGAACCCGACCACGGAGTTAAGGGAAACCTCTGCTACGTCAAGCTGATGGTCCTCGGGCTCCTACTCCTGCTCAGGACTCTCGTCCTCGATGTCCTCGTCCACGTCGTCATCCTCCCGCAGCAGAACCTGCAACTTGCGCCCCGCGCATCTGTGGCATGTCGTGAACCTCTCATCACATCGAAAACACAAACCCTTCTGACGCTTCTCCCTCATCTCAGCATCTGTCATCCTCCTGAACTGTCCTCCTGCTGGGTTAGCACTACTCCTCTCCCTGTCTTCTCCCTGCTTGTCTGGACCGCCCCCGTGGTGGTCCCTGCTTCTCTAGCTCCAGACGGGGTGTCCCTCGGTCTGGCCACTATATCCGCTCCTGACTCTTCTATCCTCTGTCTGAGCGTCCTCTACCATATGTGCCATCTCTATGACCTCAGAAAGCCCCTTGGGTTTGTAGGGTCTCACTGCAGCTCGAAGGCCGGGCCCCAGCCCCTTAAGAAAGGTGCCCTCTAGTGACTCGTCCGACACGCCATGTACTCTCCCCGCCAAGGTCTCGAACCCCTCAATGTACTCCCGCACAGGTCCCTCCTATCTGAGGGCATATAGCTGTTCGTGAAGGTTTCCCAAGCGGGGATCTCTGAGCTTCTCCAACACGAGGTCCTTCAGCTCCTCCCAGCATCGAATCTGTTGCATTCTCTTCTTCCATTGGTACCATCCCAAGGCTCTCCCCCCATGCAAATAGCTGTCACATCCATCTTCTGTGCATCTGTCATGTGGTGTGCTGCGAAATGTCTCTCCGCGGTGAACAACCAGGCATGTGGATCCTCCCACGTAAATAGTGGCATCTTCAGCTTCCGCACCCTGCAGTCTCTCCCAAAGTGCCCCTGATCGGGCCTCTCCTCCATGCGGTGATGCGGACGATAGTGCTGTCGCCTCTCATCCTGGGTCTCGTACTGTCTAGGTGGCCATCCTCTGCGGTCCCCATAGTCCCCTCGGTGACCCCCACGACTGCCATCGAAGTCATCCTAACCTGCATCATCGCTAAACGCATCCTCGTAGCCTCCCCCGCTGTCTTAATAATAGTCTCTCCCGTGTCCGTCTCCGTAATACTAATCCTCCACCGCTGGTCGCTGCCCCAAAGGCCCGAAAATCCCCCTGAGGGCCTGTCCGCGCGTGTCTCCCCCTGGCGGCTGCCAGGGGGTCTCCTGTGCATATCGGCCCTCCGGCGGGACCCTTCGGGGCTGCCGGAGGGCCATGCCGGACCCCCGGCAAGGTCACCGGGCCCTGCCGGGGGTCCGGCAGGGTCGCCGAACCCCGGCGATGGTCGGCAGGGCCTGGCCAGCCCTGCCGTGCCTCGCTGTAGGCAGGGGGAGCTTCCCCGCCCCACTTCTGCGGCGGCCGGCCCCCAGAACTGTTTTGGGGGTTCGGCCGCCCCTCCTCGCTTGATCGCGACGCCCGGAAAGGACGGCTAGGGCCGCCGCCCCCTCTCTGAAACTCCACCGTCCTTTGTCGCACCTCTTCGCGATAATTGACCTTCCATGATCATTCATCTTCTTCCTCGTCCAATTCTTCCACGAAATAGGGTTGGTTTTGGGTAAAAATCTCTTCCTTTTCCTTTTCCTTCCTCAAAGTTGTCGCCTTTGGTGTCGAATTAGGATTTTCTTCGTCTTGTAGAATAGCCGTCAAGAGGAAGCGGATTTTTTGCAAATTGCTCGTCGTTCTTTGCTTGACTTGCCTTCATTTGATCGATGGATTCCGCCACCGATTCCACCGATTTCTTTACCCCTTCAATTTTTCCCATGAACTTTTTCTCCAACGCCTCAATTTTATCCTTCGATCTCGTTGCCGTCGCCATGGATCGTCACGCTCTGATACCAAATTGTTAGGATCCAACAAAAGATGCAATTTTTATAGAAGATAATAGCACAAATCTAGATAATTGAATACAAAAGAGGTGTATTCTCCTCCCAAGACGCCAAAGAGGACGTCCGCACTCGTCTACATATCAAGTCATACCAATATCAAAATAATAGCATAAACCTACAAGCGACGGCTAGCCCCCATATATAATAGAAAATTAGGGTTACTTGGCAAAGGGCGCGCATGCGCGTGGCTTCATGGGCCGGTGGCTTCCACGGGTGCGGCTTGGGCTTGGGCCCATGGCCTTCTGCAGGAATAGACCCGCCGAGGTCTATCAGTCACCTACGTCACAAGCAAGAGTATTCACCGCTGCACCATAACAATCTTATTGTTAATGAATTGCTTTCATCAATATTAATGTTTTCCGCCATTTTTCTTAGGTCTTAGGACGGAAAATAGGGGAGATTTTTCATTGGTTTTTTTCTTCACTTACCCCCTCATTTTTTCTTTTTGCTTTTCTTTCCAACCAGACAAAGAAAAACAATTTTCCATTATGTTTTCTTTCTCTTTCTTTCCTTTTCCCCCCAACCAAACTGGCACTTAAGGATGTCCCCTGTTTAATATAAGAATAGTTTTGTCATTTACTAATGACAAAAAACATCCTCATGTTTTTTTACACTAAACGTTTTACCTAGATTTTTGATGAGTTACTTTCCACTAAAATTTGCTAGGGTGGTAGGGGTTTGACCTTTTGTCATTATCTAGACATTATGGGTAGCCATCGATAATGGATTTTCTTCTTTTCTCTAAGCATCATGATGGTATACTCACACCCACCCCCTTTTTTGTAGCCATTTTTCATCTGCGATAGTCTGTCACCTTTGATTTTGATATTATTATCGTCATTTACCATTGAGCATTGTATGTTTTGTTTAATTTATGCAAATTATTTTATCATCTTGTCCTTGAGCATCATGATGGTATACCCACCCACCCACCCCCCTCTTTTTTGTAGCCATTTTTCATCTGCAATAGTCTGTCACCATCGATCATGATTTTATTATCATCATTTACTGTTGAACATGGTATGTTTTGTTTAATTTATGCAAATAATGCTAGTAATTCAAACGATGTTTCAACATTGAAGTTTGCTTCTTAATGATAATGATTAATGCAGCCTGATGGGTTCCTCATTGGGGATGTATGTAAATTTGGATCTCTGGTTTGTATTGCACAATTAGATTAGTTCCGTTTCTTGTATTGATTTGTCAATTATCATCTCCTTTTAGAATCTTTTCTTAAGAGAACCGATGATTGTTTGGATGGTCTTAAACTAGTGTTACTAAAAGTAAGTTTTTATATCTGCCTACTTGCATCTAGACCATGTGGTGAATCTGGTGAGGGGCTAAAGTCAGATTAGTTTTAGGTTGGTACATGGTCTTATATTTTGGCTAAAGCTTTTCATGGACCCCTCTCAATCTCAGTCTTTGCTTCATAGCCAACCCTTATCTAATGGAAGAAGACTTGCATGAAGATGATATGCACATTTGAACATTACAGCTTTGATTTCCTATCAATGCATCGCTCATTGCCACTTTGAGGTTGCAGTTTCTACTCGCTATGTGTTGTTCATTACTCGAAATGTACTTTATTTTTATTGTGTTTCATTCATTATAGAATGCTATTCAACATTTTTTTCACATAGGTGGCAACTCCTGGACGTCTCTTGGATCATCTATCAAACACAAAAGGGTTTAGCCTTAAAATGATAAAGTATTTGGTATGCATTCAATATCAATCGCTCAGCTTCTATAAATTATATTAGGTCTTCTTATTTCAGATCTATATATTTACATTACACATCAGTATCGTTCTATTTTTGTAGCAAATGAGTCACTTCTTTACAACACCTTTTTTCTGTGTATAAAAGTAGAAATGTGCTTGCATTATCACTTATATATAAACTATCTCAGCAGAACACCTGTGTAATCTAGACATTGTGCTACTTAAATTATATCAATTCATATGCAAAAGCTAACATTACTGCTATATTAATTCATGGTGCATCTCAAACATATGAAGCCAAAGAAGGCAATCAGGTGAAGGTCAACAATCCCATGAGATTTTGTGTGCATGCCCACATTATCTTGTAGTATTCAATGTCTTCTGTGCCCTAGGGCGAAGCATATGCAAATATTTTATATGGCTAGGAAGGAAATTTGCAATTTATCAGAACACAATGAGTATCAATTCCTAGCAATTTTTTAGTTGGCTGTAGCAGAGTCGAGAAGCCTCTACAAAGAGAAGCCGGTTCTAAAATGGTTGATAAATGCTGATGTTTTGGCCTTTTAACTGCAAAAAACATTTCATGGACTAGAGGGTGAGATGGGTTATCCCCAAAATGTAGTAGCACCAAATTAAATGCATAACTTACCAATGACCTTCTGTTTGGTTTTCATAAAGAACATACAGTTCAACTAGTAGGGCGCACTCTTTAGTGCCTCACATTTAGCCATCATACTCATTAGATGAACAAAACGTAGGAGGAAAACAAACTTATTCTCAAATGGACTTGAGAAAGCAATTGAATCTGCAAACAATCTTTTCCCCCCTCAATTAAAACAAGTATGCGGCACTTGAACAGTTGATGCTTTGCTTAGATATGCATTGCCTTGCAAGCATCTAGCCAACGATGAGCAGCCACTGAGGCATGGTTGAATGGTGAATGGATGAGAATTCCTGCAAAATTTCGCATCCAACTCGGTACTTGGCTGCAATTTTGCTTTGTGCATTATAATGTGGTGTTATGCCAATATAATGTTATACGGTTTCTATTTAGAGTCTTGATATTGCTTGTTATGTTGCGTCAGCTGTTAGATGTATTTTTAACTGATGATGACAGGTTCTGGATGAAGCGGATAGGTTGCTTAGTTTGGAGTTTGAGAAAGTCATTGATGATATACTGAAAGTTCTACCTGGAGATCGGCGGACATTCCTGTTTTCAGCTACTATGACTAAAAAGGTGGGCATGATTTTTTAAGGTTCGACTATATAGGGCAATCTGTTATGGTTTTTAGTGTTACAAGTACATACATTGGCTTCATTAGTCTTGCTTAAACCTTGCATTTGAATTTTCCACTGTCCAACGCTAGATGAATAATTAGCAATTGCCCGCACATCTTTGCTTGGGCTGTTTACTGAGTTGCACAAGACCCATGAAGTGTCTTCTTCCATTTAAATTTCTGTCCGGTATTAATACTGCCAATAGCCCTAACTATGATATATATGACACTTCTTTCATGCGAGTCCATCTGTGATCTAAAAATGCAAAGCCTTTTATAAACCTTATTAACACTTCAATATGAAATTACTACCCGCCTCTTTCTACAAATACAAATGGTTTATAGATCATTTTATTATTAAAAGTGTTCTTATACAACCAAATGTATATGCCTGCATGAGTTAAATGTGTGTCTGTGTAGCAATTACATGCATTTATAACCATGTCCATATGTCCAGGATTTGGGGATTGTATTCACCAACATGCACTAAATGCATGCGTGCAGCAACTACATGCATTTATAACCATGTCCGTGTATGTAGGACTTGGAGGATTGTCGTGTCTGACAACTTGTGAATCATAGGTTGCCAGTGGACTCCTCTATTTGAAAGTTGACGGAGCGGAAATTTGATATTTATTTGACGATGAGTTAATATAAATAAGAATTATCTGCATTACTATGCAATTCTTGATTTGTCTAATAGTAGTGGTTTTCCTTATGATTAATCTTGTTATTATATTTATGCAAAAATTCATCTTTAATGGTGTATGTGTTTTTATATTAAAAAATAAAAGCATGGGCAATGATGCATTTTATCCCAGTTTTTTCAGATTTCATCCCTAATACTTTATTTCTTTTTCATCTCTGCTGGCGGATGAAGAGTCAAACACCGCAACATTTGAATTTTCTTTATGGTCTTAATTCTTCATCTTCAATGCTGAACTGAATTCAGACAGGCTTTTCATGGATGCACATGCTTGGGCACAGCACCGCGTGCGGGGGGGGGGGGGGGGGGGGGGGGGTGGTGGGTTGTGTGGATACTGGAAGAGAGAGGGAACAAAATACCGGCACGAACCTTCCCAACACTCCCAACACTGTGGCTAGAGACCATCAATCCTTTTCTCCTGTTATCTATGTAACTGCACTCTTCTCCTTTACTTGATTAAATACATTAAGTCTAGGGAACTTGCACCCATATCCCTTAAACTATAGGTACCATTTGAGTAATAATCCTTAACATTCATTCTTAGCACTCAGATCTCATAAGCTAACACTATTGTTAAATGCTTCTGTTTCCCTTTCTTGCACATCCTTCCTCTGTATCTCTTTCTAACCGCTCTCTATTTCTTCTCTCCTCCTTTCTTTAGCCTCTGTTTTTTTGCTTTTCTATCTCCGCTTTCCCTCTCACTCTCTCACTTTCTCTCTCATGCTCTTCCTCTCACCGCCCTGACACCCTCACTTCTCTTATCTCTTGACCTTGCTTCTCTCCTTGTTCCCATTGTGCTCGCACTGTAACGCCCCATACCCATGGGCAGGTATTTTATACCATCTTGTGCAGGTCCTGCAGTTACCGGTGGAAACAACGTGGAGCAAACAGAAATTAACTGAATTTAAAATACTCCTTTCATTACCATCATATCAGAATTACAACAATATATACAATGAAACGAAAGTACATCATACTAATGCTGAAACTCAAATACATGGAAATGAAGATACAATGTCATTCACACCCAACCAGTCCTCAAAGCCCGTCATCCTGTACCGGAAACTCCGTCTCCTCGTACACTGGTGTCTCCGCGTAGTCTTGCTGGTCACCTAGTGGCAACAACAGAAGTGGTATCACCGCTCAATAGATTAGACTTATCAAATCAAGCAACAGCAATGATGACGAAACATGAATAGAAAGGTGCATTAATGAACCTGTATGAAAGGTGATGCACCAAGGCCTAACAAGTTATGGTTGTTTCGGTGTCGTTAATCTACTATGAGACTATGCTACTAAGTTTGTTATGTTCTTATTCATAAACTTATAACGGAGAGCACGATGTGCAATCCGGAGACCATCTTGGACCGCGGGAAGCTACTCCGGGCCGAGTCTAGAAGTCAACTGTGACGGGGACTCAGGATCCATAAATGGACATCCTCCTAGATACGGACCGAAAGCAGGACTCCAATCGCTCCCGCACCCTCTCAATTATAAGTTTTTCCAAACCCCACGAGTTATGTAAGGTTGTTTATTTTGCCACTGTGATTATCATGTGTTTTGTAAAGTAATGTACAATTGTTTACTTGTTCCCTAAGGTGCATATTATGTGGTAACTTTCAGGCATCATCCATGTTTTACATCATTTAAACTACATGGTTAAGGGTTCTGTGTATCAACAAGAATTCGATTCGTTTCACATTAACATATATCAATTGAGATATTCCAGTAATAAGTCTTAACCTTCCAGCATCTTTGTACACATATCCCTTAACTATGGAATTTAAAAGGTCAACATTCAAGTCATTGTATGCTTAAACAGAAATTTTGCTTAACGATTAAAAGGCATAAGGAGACACTAAACTCAATGAGATTGCATTCTTGGATAAAAGAATCGGAACCAACACCATTATATTTTCAGTTTAATAGTTCATACAAGAAAACACATTTTTTAAATTACGAAACCACAACCTTAAACTGAAATATAATGAACACAACTCAACCTGTACGGGTGCTGAAATAGGTTTTAAAGCATTAAATTGGGGAGATCAGATCCTAGGGTTCTTAGTCGCGGCTGACGGGAAGGAGTCTGAAATTGCGAACATCCAACAGTAGGGACTTGTGACTACAGCACTGTTGAGTAGAACATCATAACTGCAACCCCAATAGCATGTTATAATACCTGAGAACACTAATCCAACTAAATCAGGGGGTTGAAAAGCACATCCTCACAACAATAGAGACCAAAGCCGCAACAGAAAAGGGGTTGTATGAAAGCAACGATACTACACAATTATCCCCGAAGGCATCCCCGAAGACAACCATAACATGGAGCAAAGGAAAACAACCACCCAACAATAACCATTCACAAACAAAACTGAATCTCCTCCACACAGCCCAGTGACCATGTCACAGGGAACAAATCCATCAACGAACCCTTCCATCATCATTTCCCAACCAAAGATCACCCACAAATTCCGAAATAATTTCCGAATTCTTAAAGAAATTAACCTTTTAAGAAACAAGAACTTAAACTGAAACTTGGGTTGGAAGAATCTACCGTAATTCGAAGCCCAAAGATTGCAGAATCCTCGATCCAACCTTGCCACCTCGCCGGGACACGACTGCGGCTTGCTCGATCGTAGGAAAGGTGAAAGCCTTGCAATGATCCGGCCTCAAAAGACTCAAAATCGAACGGAACCAAAACTGAAATTTTTTAGGGGAGATCGAAATCTTCTGTAAGTGTAAAAGCCTTTTAAAAACAAAACCCCCATAGAGAAGTTATAGGGAAAAAGAAGAACACTGGAGGAGATCATGGGAGGCGTGGAGTCGTGGCGAGATTCTCTCGCGTAACCGAAGGTGAGAAGATGCGGTTGCGATCTTGCGGAAGAGAGAGAGATCGTGGCGTTGATCGCTCGGAGCGAACGAAGCGCGCACGTGAGTGAGCGGCTGCCGCTGCTTGCGAACCCTAAAGGTGATCGGGCATGAGAAGTGAGGGGGAGATAGAGAGAAAATGAAATAAAAAGAGCCCTCGTGGGCTTAAGTGATGGGCCGCCCAAATAATAAAAAAAGCCCATTACATTCTACGCACCTTACAGAAAATTCCGTACTTGGAATTTAAAAGGAAACTAAGATGCATCAAACAAGTATGGATATCGCTAGGGGTGGCAAACGGGTCGGGTCGGGTCGGGTTCGGGTCGGGTCAGGTTTGACCCGACCCGAATAAGGGTAAACCCGAACCCGACCCGAATTAAATTCGGGTCAGGGTTCGGATACCCGTACCCGACCCGGCCGTGACCCGGGTGACCCGTACCCGACCCGGTTTGTCTTACGGGTCGGGTACGGGTCGGGTTTAGTGTGAAAAAATGATTATTTTACAAAAAAGGCCGGGTCCGGGTCGGGTCCGGGGTGAAAAGAGTAAAAATACGGGTCGAATTCGGGTCAACCGGGTCGAGGGGTCAAACCCGTACCCGACCCGGATTTTTATCCGGGTCGGTCGGGTTGACCCGAATTCGACCCGACCCGGATTGGCCCCTACCCATACCCGACCCAAGAGGCCGGGTTCGGGTCGGGTCGGGTCTATTTTGCCACCCCTAGATATCGCTCTCTCATCTCATCATCTCTCTCCCAGGTAGACTCTCCAGACGAGTCCCGATGCCACATTACATTCACCAGACTGACAGTCTTGTTCTTGAGAACCTTCTGCTGTCGGTCGATGATCCTTACTGGCTGCTCTCGTATGTCAAATCTGGTCGTACAGTAATCTCCGAATGGTCGACCACATGAGTCGAATCTCCCATGTACTTTCGCAGCTGAGATACATGGAATACATTATGCACTCCTTTAAGAGATGGAGGCAGTGCAAGTCTGTACGCCACTTCTCCCACTCGCTCCAATACATCAAATGGTCCAATGTACCGTGGGCTGAGTTTCCCCCTCCGACCAAACCGAATCATCCTTCTATTGGGCGAGATCTTCAAGAAGACATGATCCCCTGGTTGGAACTCTAGATGTCGTCGCTTCAAATCTGCCTAATGCTTGTATCTATCCTGTGCCAACTGTAGCTTTTCCCTGATAGTTCGAACCACATCAACTGCCTCTATGATCATCTCAGGCCCAATCAGCTCTCGATCACCAATATCGTCCCAGCTCAATGGTGATCGGCACGTCCTCTCGTACAATGCTGCAAATGGAGCCATCCCGATGCTGGCCTGATAGCTGTTTTATGCAAACTCAACGAGGTGTAGGTGGTCTTCCCACGACCCCTTGAAGTATAACGTACATGCACACAACATATCCTCCAAGATCTGTATCGTACGCTCCGACTTTTCGTCCGTCTGCGGATGATACGCCGTGCTAAAGCTCAACCGTGTGCCCAAATGCCCCTGCAAACACTTCTAAAAATAAGACGTAAACCGAGTATCCCTGTCTGACATAATGCTGATAGGAACCCCGTGCAATCTCACAACTTCTTCCATGTACTTCTTGGCAAGTGTCTCTGTGACTGGCCCACTCTGAATGGTATATAATGCGCTGATTTGGTCAATCGATCAACGATCACCCAAATAGCGTCATTATGCTTCGTACTCCGAGGTAAGCCTGTCACGAAGTCCATCGTGATATGCTGTCACTTCCACTCTGGAATAGGCAAAGGCTGTAACAATCCAGCAGTGCGGTGATGTTCAGCCTTCACTTATTGGCACACAATACATTTGGCGACACTCCTAGCAACACTCATCTTCATCCCATGCCACCAATAATGCTGTCTCAGATACTTGTACATCTTTGTCCTGCCTGGATGAATGGAATACAGAGAACTGTGAGCTTCCTTCAACAGTTCCTCCCTAATATCTCCAGATGGCACACAGATCCTCCTACCGTACCTTAAAGACCCATCCTCATGAATCTGAAACTCTGGTCTCTGCCCGGTCAATACCAACTACCTGATCTTCTGCAGCTTCGCGTCTCCTGTTTGTGCAGCCTTAATCCTGTCCACCAAAGTAGACTGTATCTGTAGGTTCATCAGAGAAGCAGTCATCCCTGGTGATACCACTTCTATCCTCATCTCTCTGATCTCCTGTTAGAGCATCCACTGAGTCGTAAGAATCATCACTGTTGGAAGATGACTCAATGCATCAGGCACAACATTGACCTTTCCAGGATGGTACTGAAGGTCAATGTGATAGTTAGTCATAAGCTCGACCCATCAACGCTGCCGCATGTTCAGCTCCTTCTGTGTGAAGATATTTTAGACTCTTGTGGTCTGTAAACACCTTCACCTGTTCTCCCAACAAGAAGTGCCTCCAGAGCTTCAATGCAAAAATGATTGCCGCCAACTCAAGGTCATGAGTGGGGTAGTTCTTCTCGTGAATCTTTAGCTGCCTGGACGCATACGCCACAACTCGGCCATGTTGGTGTAGCACACAATCGAGACCCTTGCCAGATGCGTCGCAAAACACCTCAAATCCACCTGTCCGATCTGAAATGACCAATACTGGGGATGTAGTCAGTCTCCTCTTCAGCTCATTAAATGCATCGCTGCAAGCCTTAGACCAAACAAACATAACATCTTTTCTCGTCAACCACGTCATCGGCTCCACGATCTTTGAGAAGTCCTGAATAAACCTCCGATAGTACCCAGCTAACCCCATAAAGCTCCGAATTTCGGACACAGTCTTAGTAATTGGCCACTTCTGGACCGCTGATACTTTCTCTGGATCCACCGAAATTCGTTCCCCAGACACCACGTGGCCCAGGAAAGCCACCTTGCTCAGCCAAAATTCACACTTGCTGAACTTGACGTACAGCTGATGTTGCCTCAATGTCACAAGGACCTTCCTCAAATGCTCTGCATGCTCCTGTCTGTTCTTCGAGTATATCAAAATATCATCAATATACACCACAACGAATTTGTCTAGATACTCGTATAACACTAGATTCATAAGACTCATGAACACCGCATGTGCATTTGTAACACCAAACGGCATCATTAAGAACTCGTAGTGTCCGTATCTAGTCCGAAATGCAGTCTTAGGCACATCCTCCTTCCTAACCCTCACTTGGTGGTATCCAGTTCTGAGATCCAACTTTACATACACAGTTGACCCGCCAAGTTGATCGAACAGATCGTCAATGCGGGGAAGGGGGTACTTGTTCTTCACAGTAACTTTATTGATCTCCCTGTAGTCAACGCACATGCGTCTGCTTTCGTCCTTCTTTTTCACCAACAGTACTGGAGCTCCCCAAGATGACACACTAGATTGTATCCATCCCTTCCGCAGAAAATCATTCAATTGTGTTCGGACTTCCTCCAGCTCCGATGGTGCCATACGGTAAGGTTTCTTCGATATGGGTAGTGCTCCTGGCTCTAAGTCAATAGAAAATTCAACATTACGATCCGGAGGCAAACCTGTAAGTTCTTTTGGAAAGACATCCAGGAACTCTCGCACAACATCTGGTTTCTCCAGCTCAGCATCCATAGCAGACACCACTGCCTTCGTCGGTCTGGCTCTGAACGTGATCGGCCCTTCTAACCTGCTTCCTCTGGCAAATTCAAACTTCGGGTGATCGAGCATCTCAAACATCACTACTCCACGCTGACAGTCGATGGTGGCGTAAAATGTCCCCAACCAGTCCATCCTGAATACAGTCTCAAAACTCGGCATCCCAATGATCAGGAAATTCGCATAAAGCTCTCGCCCGCATATCACTACGGGGCAAGAGGAACTCCCGCTAGATGTCTTCAACACTCCACCACCTGTGTTGACATCCCAACAAGAGGAAAGGGGCGACTCATGAACTTTATGTTGGTCGACAAATCGTCTTGACATGAAACAGTGTGAAGCTCCTGAGTCGAACAATGCAAGAGCGGGTCTGCTAGCTACTAATATAGTACCTAAGGTAATAAACACTATGTCTAAGCATGCATTGACTAGTGTGCGAAACAAGATTTAAGTACTGCAGTAATAAAGTCGTACCTGTGATAACCTGTCAGGTGGCGTCGGCCTCCTCAGCAGTCACAGTGAATGTCTGGCGCCTGGGAGGCGGAGCCTGCGATTTCGCCTGCTGAAAGACCTTCCGCTGAGGCGGAAGTGCGGGTCCTCGCTGAGTGCTCCCGGCTGGTGCAGTAGCTGGTGCAGACGTCGGGCTTGGGGCTGTAGGCCTTTGTCCCATCCGTGGACAATCTTCGGCAGTATGATCATCAGCCCCACAGATGAGACACTGATTCAGGAGCAGTCTGCATTCTGGCTTGATATGTCCGGTGTTGGGCGTCGCTGGTGCTGCTATGGCGCCGACCTCTTAAATTGTGTCTGCTGAACTGGTCGATGTATCTGCCTGGTAGAGGCGGCTGGTGCTCGACTGGACCCTGCAGAAACTGCTGTGGAAGGTGGTGGTCGTCTCGGAGGGGCCACAGTCTGTCGCTCTCGTGCCCGCTCTCGCTGGACATACTCGTACTCCCGGGCCATGGAGAGTACATCAGCATGGGTCTTCAATTTGAACCCAACTAACTTGTCACGAATGTCGATGTCCAAGCCCTTCTGAAATCTCTTGGCCCGAGCCAAATGTGTGGACACCATGTCCTTGGCGAACCTGAAATATATCAATTAAGTAAATACACATGTATAGTATAGTTAGGTGCTATGCATCAAATCACGCACCTGCTGAGCCTAGAAAACTCAGCGTCATACTCCTCCACAGTCATAGAGCCTTGCTTCAATTCCACAAATTTCTCCTCGAGCTCCATCTGTGCCTCAGGCGAAAAGTATTGTGCATTGAATTCCTTCTTAAATGTGTCCCAGGAAATTGGCTGCGCCAATCGATCTTCTTCAGCATCCCACCATATCCTCGCATCCCTGATCAGTTGCTGCTTCGCCATATCAACCCATAATTCTACAGGTGCCAGTGCTGCCTTCAGCATATCGGTAATAGAACGTAACCAGTCCTCCGCAGCCAAAGCGTCCTCTCGTCCAGTAAAAGTTGGCGGCTGTAATGACCGAAACTGCTGCACTCCTCCATGCTGTCTAGGTTCCCTCTGGATTGCCTGGACCATCTCTCGTAAGGCCGGGTCTGAGATCTGATGCACCGTGTTCGAGCCAGAGTTGTTGCCCGACCCGGATCCTGATCCCGAAGCGTTTTCAATCATAGTCAATCTCTTAGATGCTCTGCGTCTCCTGCGTACGTAAACTTTCATCCGCCTGCATTCGTAGGTACAATTTAAGTCAAAAGAGTATCTCAAATACATAATTCTCATTTGCTCTACACTGTCCACGAGGTGGTTGCGCAGACCGGCATGGGCTACCACTTGTAACGCCCCATACCTGGGGCAGTTACTTTTATACCATTTTGTGCAGGTCCTGCAGTTACCAGTGGAAACAATGTGGAGTAAGCAGAAATTAGCTGAATTTAAAATACTCCTTTCATTACCATCATGTCAGAATTACAACGATATATACAATGAAACGAAAGTACAACATCATACTAATGCTAAAACTCAAATACATGGAAATGAAGATACAATGTCACTCACACCCAACCAGTCCTCAAAGCCCGTCGTCCTGTACCGGAAACTCCGTCTCCTCGTACACCGGTGTCTCCGCATAGTCTTGCTGGTCACATGGTGGCAACAACAGAAGTGGTACCACCGCTCAGTAGAGTAGACTTATCAAATCAAGCAACAACAATGATGACGAAACATGAATAGAAAGGTGCATTAATGAACCTGTATGAAAGGTGATGCACCAAGGCCTAACAAGTTATGGTTGTTTCGGTGTCGTTAATCTACTATGAGACTATGCTACTAAGTTTGTTATGTTCTTATTTATAAACTTATAACGGAGAGCATGATGTGCAACCCGGAGACCATCTTGGATCGCGTGGAGCTACCCCGGGCCGAGTCTAGAAGTCAACTGTGACGGGGACTCAGTATCCATAAATGGATATCCTCCCAGATACGGGCCGAAAGCAGGACTCCAATCGCTCCCGCGCCCTCTCAATTATAAGTTTTCCCAAACCCCACAAGTTATGTAAGGTTGTTTATTTTGCCACTGTGATTATCATGTGTTTGGTAAAGTAATGTACGATTGTCTATTTGTTCCCTAAGGTGCATGTTATGTGGTAACTTTCAGGCATCATCCATGTTTTACATCATTTAAACTACATGGTTAAGGGTTCTGTGTATCAACAAGAATTCGATTCGTTTCACAGTAACGTATATCATTGAGATATTCCAGTAATAAGTCTTAACCTTCCAGCATCTTTGTACACATATCCCTTAACTATGGAATTTAAAAGGTCAACATTCAAGTCATTGTATGCTTAAACAGAAATTTTGCTTAACGATTAAAAGGCATAAGGAGACACTAAACTCAATGAGGTTGCATTCTTGGATAAAAGAATCGGAACCAACACCATTATATTTTCAGTTTAATAGTTCATACAAGAAAACACATTTTTTAATTACGAAACCACAACCTTAAACTGAAATATAATGAACACAACTCAACCTGTACGGGTGCTGAAATAGGGTTTAAAGCATTAAATTGGGGAGATCAGATCCTAGGGTTCTTAGTCGCGGCTAACGGGAAGGAGTCTGAAATTCCGAACATCCAACAGTAGGGACTTGGGACTAAAGCACTGTTGAGTAGAACACCATAACTGCAACCCCAACAGCATGTTATAATAGCTGAGAACACTAATCCAACTAAATCAGGGGGTTGAAAAGCACATCCTCACAACAATAGAGACCAAAGCCGTAACAGAAAAGGGGTTGTATGAAAGCAACGATACTACACAATTATACCCGAAGGCATCCACGAAGGCAACCAGAACATGGAGCAAAGGAAAACAACCACCCAACAATAACCATTCACAAAACAAAACTGAATCTCCGCCACACAGCCCAGCGACCACGTCATAGGGAACAAATCCGTCAACGAACCCTTCCATCATCATTTCCCAACCAAAGATCACCCACAAATTCCGAAATAATTTCCGAATTCTTTAAGAAATTAACCTTTTAAGAAACAAGAACTTAAACTGAAACTTGGGTTGAAAGAATCTACCGTAATTCGAAGCCCAAAGATTGCAGAATCCTCGATCCAACCTTGCCACCTCGCCGGGACACGACTGCGGCTTGCTCGATCGTAGGAAAGGTGAAAGCCTTGCAATGATCCAGCCTCAAAAGACTCAAAATCGAACAGAAACAAAACAGAAATTTTTTAGGGGAGATCGAAATCTTCTGTAAGTGTAAAAGCCTTTTAAAAACAAAACCCTCTTAGAGAAGTTATAGGGAAAAAGAAGAACACTGGAGGAGATCATGGGAGGTGTGGAGTCGTGGCGAGATTCTCTCGCGTAACCGAAGGCGGGGAGAGGCGGTTGCGATCTTGCGGAAGAGAGCGAGAGATCGTGGCATCGATCGCTCGGAGCGACCGAAGCGCGCGAGTGAGAGAGCGGCTGCCGCTGCTTGCGAACCCTAGAGGGGATCGGGTGTGAGAAGTGAGGGGGAGATAGAGAGAAAATGAAATAAAAAGAGCCCTCGTGAGCTTAAGTGATGGGCCGTCCAAATAATAAAAAAAAGCCCATTACACGCACTCATCCACCCACCTAGTTGCACCAGTTTTTTTTTTTGTTGTTTTGCAACCTACAACCTGCTTCAGCAACCAATAGCTGAGAGAGGGAGAGAGCAGTGTGAGTGGGCGAAAGGTGAGATGGAGAACATGGGAGAAAGCAAAAGCAAGCGTGAGAGGAGGGAGAGTAGAGAGCAGTAAGAGAGAGGAGAGAGCAGGCAGAGAGAGAAAAAGAGGATGCAGGGGGAAAAAGGATAAAAAGAACATTTTACTGTGATTGTTAACCCAAGGGGTCTTTGAGCTAATAATGAATGTTCGAGGGTATTAGCCATATACTGCCTTCAGTTCAAGTAGCCTAAGTACAATTTGCCCTCAAGTCTGTCCTGGTTCAAGTGCACTAAGTTGAACTTCGGCCAAGATTACTATTCAAGTTGATCCCATCAAGGCCTATTGTTGAAAGTGATGTCGGAAAGTTTCAAATCCATAACTAGATTAATTCTGAGGAATAATTGTGAATACAATGTGGATGTCTAAAGACTTATTTGTAGCAACTAGCAAGAATATGCTTTCATGAACTGCACAAATAAACTGAACCATACAGATACATATAGATGTTTATGTTTGTTCAAATGGATGGAGTAACTGGAGTTGCATTTTCATGTTTTCACCCAACGGTCATGCTTGCAACAGTGGTTTTTCGAGATAATGTTCATATCTGATGGAGAGATTTGCTTTCTTGATGTTTGTGTTTGCAGGTAGGAAAACTTCAAAGGGCTTGTCTGAAGAATCCTGTGAAGGTTGGTTTGGCCACTCTTCTGCGTTTATGTGCATTCTACAATCAGTTCCAGCTGCTGTAATACCAACTGATATTTGTATAATTCTTTCAGGTTGAAGCATCAGCAAAATATTCCACTGTTGATACGTGTGAGCAGAAATTCCGATTGGTTCCTGCGAAGTATAAGGTCGTCTTTCATACAATTTTAGACTGTTACACTACACTATATGGGAGTATTTTATTTTCCAGTTCCTAGGATTTCTGAATCTGTACTTTTTATCTAACTAGTCTTTAGGCACGTGCGATGCATGTGTGCAATTGTTAACAAACAAGAGCAAAATTACCGTCATAATAACTCTAACAATAATATAATAATATAATTTGGATGTACATATATTGTACCGTTTCAATTTTTTAAAAACATCAAACCTCATTTTGAAATTATGACATATCATAACCAAACCATCTACCATGCTATTAAATTAATGACACAATAATAATAATAATTCCATTATAATCAAAAGGATTTTGAAGTAACTAATTCTAATTATGTGATTTTTATACTAAAGAAAGAAAGATCTAATCATATAAGAATTTCATTCTTAGAACTAGCCGATAAAATTTTTAATTACAATGTAGTCTTATTATTAATTTTTAACAGATTAATCGATTTTAGTAAAATAATATAAACTGATTTTGGTTATCCTTGGCATTTGAGTAATTATTAGGTTTCTAACAGATAAGACCGCATCGCAAATGTGGAATTTTTGGAGTTTAGGGGCATTTATGTAATTTCAGTTTCAGATGCATTTTTATAATTTTCAGGTCTAGGGGTATTTTTGTAATTTTGTTATTTTCAGATTAGTATTTATATAAGGGCTATGTGGATTAGAGAGGTGTGTCAAATATTAAGTGAAAACTTGTTTGAGGTCGAAATTATCCCTCTTTGATTGGTGAGCGCGGTACCCTCTCGAATTGGTGGCTTGGGAGAGCGAGTTCCTCTTGAAAGAACTCAACATATCTTGTATTCTCTTTTATTTCAGTTTATTATCAATAAAATAGTGACATTTTCCTCAAATCTCCTGGTTTTAGCACCAAAATCCCATCTTTCCACTAAAAATCCATCCTTTAATACAAAAATGCTAATTTAATCCATCAAAACTCTAGCGGATCCTAACAAATTGGTATCATAATGCTACGATCCATGGCGGAGGTGGAGGCGGAGGCAAAGAAAAAGATGGAACTTTTGAAGGAAAGACTCACTGTTGAAGTAGCAGATTTGAAGAGAATCGATGGCAGAAGGATTCACAAATATCAGATCTGAGATTATGGTGTTGAAGGCGAAGACGGAGACAGTTTGAAACGTTAATGCAAATCGTAACGTAACAATTTACAGATCTGAAAGCGGCAAAGAACTTAGAGTTGGATGCCAACCTAAATCTAGGGCACAAGGTGAATTTTCTTGGAGAAAGGAAAAGAAAAGGTTAATGCATACATCGAAGGACTGCTCTTCGATGCGGGTCAAAGCTTTGAGGACTTGTAGGGCGGAAAAGAGGAGAGTGGTGAACCCCGACGGGGCCGCCAGGTCCACGCAGAGGGATTGCAGGCCGCCAGGGCACTGAAGGGCCGCTAGGCCTTTGCAGGGAACCGACAAACCCTTGCAAGGCACCTGCTGGCCCATGTAGAGCAACTGAGGGCTGTCAGGGCCTTGTAGTGCCTTGGCAGGCTTGTCAGAGGCCCACAAGTTTTGACAGACCTGCCAGGGGCCTCACAGCTGCCTGACGGCCCACCAAGACACTGACAATGACTTTCATCTCCTTCCAGGACCTAAGGATGACTTTGAGGAGTTCCAGGGGTTTCGTGGGCCTCGGTTTGCGGCAGAGAGGCATCGTTGAGTACTTCCGGTCTACGAGGAGTTTTAGGCCGATTATGACGAGGACCCTGCCTTTGGAGAGGGTGTTGACGACTACATTTGGGATGAGTATGACTGGGACAACATTGGGGACAGAGGCGGCGAACCGTTGAGGGGCTATGTGCGACGTAGGGAGGCATGACACGAAAATTATCATCTTCTTTGCTATGGACATGCAGGAAGGCACGTATGTCAGGAGAGACTTGGGATTGATGACATGGCCAGGTGAAGATGCCACTGTTTAAGGGAAATGATCCTTATGGTTGTATATACCAAGCTGAGAGATTTTTTTTGCAGTGACATGCCTAATGGAGATGCACAAATTGGAGGCGGCTGGCATATGTTTTGAAGGAAAGAAGCTCTTTTTGTTCCAATGCGAGGGAACATCAACGCCGCTTCCGTTCATGGGAAGAGCTCAAGGATTGCTTGGTGGACAGATTTAGAGACACCATTGGCGGAAACTTCAAGGAACAGATGTTAGCACTCAGACATGATGAGACTGTCAGGGAGTACATAGATAAGTTTGAGACCCGTTTGGGACGTGTAGAGGAATACACGAGGAGACGTTAGATGGAAGCTTCATGAACGGTTTCAGGACGAACATCTGTGCAGAGCTCTTCATACAGAGACTTGTAGGACTAATGTAGATGATGGACTTAGCCCAAATGGTAGAGGATCATCTTACAGAGGAGCGGATGTCCATGAGGGTCTGGAGCGGACCCACTTCTTGCAGCCAGGTATCGACGGATGTGCAGAAGGCACCGTCAGGGGAGACCAGCAAGGGGCAGATCAGCATGCTTTCACCAGGAGAACAACTCAAGAAGATGACGGAGGCTGAGGTGCATGAAAAACGGGCTAAAGGATTGTGTTTTTGCTGTGATGGAAAATTCACTCTGAGACATCAGTGTCGTGACCACACACTTCAGGTGCTGATAGTAGATGAGGAGGATGATTTGGAGGAGCCAGGGGAGATGAGCACCCTCACTTGGAGTAGACTGTCCATGGTTTTCATGCACCACCTTGAGTACAAGTTTGTTTTTCGGGGACGGAGTAATGATAGGACTGCATCGTAAATCTGGAATTGGAGTTTAGGGGGTTTTAATGTTCAGTTTTAGGGGTAGGTCTAAGGGTATTTCTGTAAGTTTGTTATTTGCAGGTTAGTATTTATATAGGGGATAGGGGATTAGAGAGGTGTGTTGAATATTGAGTGAAAACTTGTTTGTGATAGAGATTACCCCTATTTGATTGGAGAGCGCGGCCCCTATCAAATCGACGGCTTGGGACAATGAGTTTCTCTCGAAAGAACTCAACCTATCTTGTATTTCCTTTTATTTTCAGTTTATTATCAATAAAAACAGCGACATTTTCCCCAAATCTCCTCTTTTTAGCGCTAAAAATCCTATCTTTCCACTAAAAATCCCTCCTTTCCCATAATAACCCTAATTTTATCCATCAAAATCCTAGTAACTCAAATAAGAATCCGTAAATAAATACTTGATTCTAATCAATATTTTTGGTTACAGTTAGATTCTTGTATTCTTGTCTGAAGGATTTTCAAATAACTTGGGTGTTCATAATTAATCAATCTACAACATTCAAATAACAATTCTTCGATATAATTAAAATTTTGATTTGTAGGTTCTTTTCAAAATGCTTTAAAATTCGATGATCAGTCATAATCAGTCAATATTTAATTTTATACTTTTCCATCTACTAAAAAATAAAAATTGGAGGCTTAATAAAAAATTTGAAAAGAAAAGAACATTAAAAAAACCATTATGAAGCCTCACTTCGCCCCAAGGGGAAAAAGACTAAAAGATTGAAAATAAAAATTGAAATAATAAGGAAAATAAAATAGTGAAATAAAGAAATCGGAGAATTTATAAAAATATAAAGAAAGGAAATGAGAAAGGAAGGGGGGATGACAAAAGAAAAAGAAAGGTTAAAATGCCATATGCGGGATTCGAACCGCACATACCAAACCATATAATGCATCAATACCTTGCCAGAGACCAAAGATTCCAATAGCACAAGCTGATTCAAATATCGATATAAACTTATTGTATATAATAATAGTGACCGAGATTTATTAAAGAATAAAAATTGACTGTAAAAATTTATTAAATACTTATTTCGACAAGGGTATTTTGGTAAATTACTGATAAAGGAAAATTGACAAACTTGGTTTTTATCGTAGTATGAATATAGCATGTATGTATAGGCAAATTGGCAATACTCATGGAATGCATGGCATATATAGGGATAGATTGATAATCTAGTAATGATATTAAAAATAGAAACTGTACTAAATTAGTCAGATATTTTTATTCTTTTCAGAGATAGGATCCTTGTCTAATCGTATTCAATGCTCATATATCCTTAATTTTAAATGAACAATAAATTTGAATTTCGTTTAATATCATAAAATGAAAACTTCTCCATGTCAAATGTGTGATTCTCTTTAGAACTTTTGAGTTGATATCAAGATTAACATTTCCCCCCTACAAATAAGAGTTCTTTTATTGCATATAATTTTTATGGAGAGATCCCTTATTGCATCTGCTAGTCATCTGTCGCAAATCTAACAATGAACTTGAAATGTTAAAATTTAGCAACACAAAAATCGACTTCCCACACATCAACTTTCTAGAAACAGAGTTCATTTTGTAAAAAAAATTGTGAAAAACACAAACTCGTTGGCAACTAACACTTTACTCTTCTTTTTGGTCCCATTTAAGCTTTTTGAGATAGTGTTAGACTTGGAGAAATATTATTAGCAAAGAAGGAAAGCTGAAAAGGCTACAATGATCTAATCAAATGTTACAAGAATTTATACTAAGAAGCTAGATACAAAAATATGAGAGAACTATGCGTATGTATGTAGGCAAAAAGGCGCCTACAGTGACATCAGAGGCCACAACTTGCAGTGTAGGGCTTCTAATCCCTTAATTATGCCTTGAGATGTGTGGAAAAAATCAGTACATGAATCCTAAAGTTGCAATGAAGGGTGAGGAAGCGCTTCGTTGCAAGCTGAGGCATATCACTATCAGACCCATATTCCCAAATATATGTATACTAGAAATTGCCCGTGCACCTGGTGCATGGAGCAAAAACAACCCCAAACGAACATGGCAGCGGTGCACGCGCGAAACCGGTAAGGAGCAAAAAGCACGGGTGTGCGTGTCAGTAGCGTCGTGGGGTAAAAGGGGAGCAAGCATGCAAATACGAATGCAAAAAGGCCTAAAACGCAAAACAATAAGTGGGATGATTGGGGGTTTTTTGCAATTAACTGGGAAGTAGGGGGTGCAAATTTTTTTTATTTGGCTACCTCCACGTCTGAGGGGGACATTGCCATGTGGGACAAAGCCGTGGCAAGTCCCCCTCTTTTTTAAGATAGATATGATAATAATGGGGTAATATATGACTTATGATTTTGTGTCATATGCAGCCTAGAAAATTCTATCATACGTTATTTTTTAAGGAATAGAACCGTTCATTTTGATCATTCACATTTTAAAACATCAAAACATCAAATTTGAGGTGAACGGTAGAAGCTTTACTCGTTCATCCACATGTCGCGGAAGTTCTATTCATGTAAAATCGTTAAATTTGTGACGGATGGATGAATTAGAAAACCCTTGTGTTAACCAAATAGTTGGTGTATTGAGAATTTAGATATGAAGATCAAAATAAACTGTTTCGGTCTTTTAAAAAATTAGCAAATGGTGGAGTTCTCGAGTCGTTTATGACGCAAAGCATCATATGCTATACGATATCCATTATTCTCATATATATCCATTATTCACACACATAATATTAATGTGGGTCAGATGGCACCTGACCAAATTTGGTCAGGTGTGTTGACGTGACTATGTTGACGTGACGGCCAACGGCCAATCATTGACCGCCTAAAAAGCAACACACGTTGCTTTTTGGTCACCACATAGCGCACCTGACCAAATTTGGACATGTGCCATCTGTTTTCCTTTATTATATATATGGGCGATCATGTGCGAAAATTTTGCACAGGATCACTATATGAAAATACTAGTCATAACCCGTGCCCGCGGGCACGGTGCATTTAAGATTTTTTTCCCGTGAAATCTGTCCCCAAAAAAATATTTCTATAGCCAAAATTTAAAATAACAACAAATTAGCGTAAAAAAATTTAGAGGCACGGTCGCCTTCGGCGAGAAACAATAAATTCGGTGCGGGTGCCTTTGGCGCAGAACAACAAATTAGCGTATAAAAACTTACCCGCGCCTTCGGCGCGGGCGCCTTCGGCGCGAATGGGTTGGTCAGACCTCTGCTTGACGCCCAAAAAGCTCAGCCCCCTTCTTTGAATGCACATTCATGTATTTTTTGGGTTTCAATTTTTTTGGGTCAGCCGAAATAAAGTTCTCTTTTGCGTACTTGTAATTTAAGTGGCATTTTTTGGGTTTCATTTTACGTGTGTGTGTGTTTTGGATTTCATTTTTTGGGTCTCATTTTTTGGGTCATTTTTGAGATGCTGCCAATTTCAAAAAAAGAAAAGCTTTTGTATTCTCCCAACAAATTTCTCTTAAACCCAAAAATTTCCCCCCAAAACTTGACATGACACTGCCACATAGGACAAATCCAAAAACAGCCATCAATTGTAATATAGATTTTATTTTGTTTGATTTTTTTGCAATTTTTTATGCTTAATCCATACAATTATAAACATTAGGAAAAGTTCACATAGGATCATTCGAAAAGATTTTATTTTTTTCAAATTTTTTTGATGTTTAATCCATACAATTATGTATCACAGGGAAAATAATCGATAAACCCTAGGAGTATTTGGGTATCGATCCATCCTTTACAAAATTTAACGGTTTCAGAACAATAGAATTTTTTGTAATGCCTTGAACGAGGGCCAAATCTCGTAATTTTCACCATTATTTTTTGTGGGGCATATAAATGTATGAAGTGAAGGATGAAAAAAATTTCATAAAATAAAACATAAAAATAATTTCGCACGCGATTTCCCATGCGTTATGTTTGCGCATGAAAATATATCGCACCACCACCACCACCATCATAGTAGCCTTCAATCCCAAAAATTTGGGGTTGGTTCCATGAAGTCAATGGAAAGAGAGAAAATAATAATAATAAATATAGATAAATAATAATAGTAATAATAAAAAGAAATAATAATACATAAATAATACATAAATAAATAATAATAATACATAATAATAATAAATAAACACAAACAAGTTAAAAAATCGCATCGGATCGTGTTCGCGTCACATCATGATTAAGTCGAATACTTATTTTTCATGCATTATGTTTTAAAGTTTTCTTTTTCATGAACCAAGATATTTCATATCCACGCTTATCATTTTCTTTCTTGTCTTTTCTTATTTTCTTAATTTGAACATTTTTTTTCTAATAAGCGCATTAATATGTCTTTGATGTATATGGTCAAACCATCTCATGCAGTATTCTCTCATCTTATCCTCTATATGGATCACATCCATCTTCTCTTGGATATTTCCATATATATGTAAACTTACAAAATTCAGAGAACGAAAGGGTAGAGACCGATGTGATGCTTGATGCTATATTACACGAATAGAGGCTTGTCGACATGGGAATGACACAACAAGGCGACACTGGGGCAAATCACAGAACGTATACTCAAAATAGAAGCACCATGTCGGATGTATGTCTGATACGGTCCAACATAGCATTGGTTCATGATAGATGAATTAAGATTAAAGAGTGAAGATTAAAAGATTCTGGTATAAGAAAAAAATGAAATTAATGAAAGATGTAGGAGTTATTTTCATAAATTGTTGAATGAGAAGCACATAGGAGAATGTAGTATAGAAACAAGTGGTTTGATCCATGCTGGGAAGTGGGAAGTACATGGCTTAGCGAAGAATGGAATGTTCTAAATTAAATGAATACTAGGAGACACAAGATTTAGAGAACCTGTTGATATTCCCTTTGAAGTTTTTAAGTGATTGGGAGATATATGGTCAATATAGTTATAAGCTATTTGACAAGTCTATAGATACTAAGAAGATGAAGACGGCATGGAGATTGGCACTTTGGTACTTACAGATGAGAATTAAGAACAAAGGATATATATAAAGTTGTTCAAATAAAGTTGATATCAAACCCATGAACCATTCAAGGGAACTTTAGGAGAGTAATCTGGCAAATAGAAGGGCGTGTTAATTCCTAATATCAATTTGATTTATGCCAGGAGTCTCAATTATGGAAGATAATTGCTTGCTAAACTGATTGATTAAGATAGAAGAAGAAGAGAGATCCCAAACTTGCTAACCTGATTGATTAAGATAGAAGAAGAAGAGAGATCCCAATATGACTTTATTCATCTAGAAACATGTTATGGTAGGGTTCTTAATGAGGTAATTTGATGGAACAATAAATATAGATTTGACGCATGTTGATGTTAGTAAAGACATGTATGATGGAGCAGAACTAGCCTGAGAACAATTTGATGGGAAAAAATGCAGTTCTGTTGTAATGGATCAAATGTTTCCAGGCTTTAGGTAGCACGAACACTTCAATCATAGAGCCGTGTCGTGTCGGACATGTGTTGGACGTGCATTGCGAATACTCGAATTGGACATGATACTTCTATTTTGAGTGTACTTTTTAGAATTTGTTAGAGTGTTGCTGTTTCATGACTTATTGTTCCTGTGTCGGCGTGTCTATGCAACATCTGTTTTACTCGACTGATACCTATGGAATTGAAGTGACAATTCTAAAGGACGATAACGCAATGTTGTATAGGTCAAAATGTTGGGTATTACAAAACATGTTCGGTAGAAATTAGAATGCTAACATGTATAGTGCTGTACATCTGCAAGATGTTAGAGGTTTCGCCTACTGAAGATAAATTGAGGAAGGATCAATCACCATATGTGCAATGAAAGCCATGTGCACCGCTTAGGAAAACAGATAAGATCATAGTCAATGGAGCAACGAGGACTAGAGTGTGGCATAAACAAACTTAGATTTAGGCAATTCAGATGAATGTGATAGTACTTGATTTATTTAAGAAGATGGCCTCTACAGAGCTAAATTCATTCATGTAACACACCCAAAAATGGGGGAAAAGGCTTGGATGTTATCGTTTTTAAGCTGTTTGCTTTGATCCATTTTGGGCATCTATAAGAATACCTATGCTGCATTTGTTCTCTTAAGAACAGAATCTACCTTCCCATCTCCCAAACTTTCTGATGGGCCTGGGCCCAAACCCATGCGGGTTTGCACCCGACCCTCTTTTTTGTACTTGCCCTTTCCGAGTCCTCCTTAGAGTAGGATTCCCCCTCCCGTCCGAGTCCTACTTGGAGTAGGATTCCCCCTTCCGCCCCGAGTCCTCCTTGGAGTAGGATTCCCCCTCCCGCCCCGAGTCCTCCTTGGAGTAGGATTCCCCTTCCCACCCCGAGTCCTACTTGGAGTAGGATTCCCCCTCCCACCCCGAGTCCTACTTGGAATAGGATTAGCCGGACTAGTCCTACTTGGTTTAGGATTGTCATGGTTTCTATTATAAATGGGGGGTAGCCTTCTCTTATTTTCTCATGCTTGATATTTGGAGATTTCTCTATTGAGCGTCTTAGGAGTAGTTCTAGATCTAGACGAGTGCGGACGTCCTCTAGGCGTCTTGGGAGGAGAGCACACCTCTTTTGTGCTCAATTATCTTGTTTTTGCTATTGTTTTCTCAATAAAAATCCTACCTTTTGTTGGTTCCTAACAATTTGGTATCGGAGCACGTGACGATCCATGGCGACTACGACGAGATCCCACGACAAAATTGAGGCGTTGGAGGCCAAATTCACGAGCGAAATCGACGGAATCAAGAAATCCTTGGCGGCCAATGACGAGTCCTTGACAAAATTGACGGAGGCCGTCACCCAATTGAGGGCCAATCAAGCCAAGCACGACGACCAATTTGCACAGATGATGGCGACCCTGAAGCAATTGGCGGCGAACAACAAAGAAGAAGAAAACCCTAATTTGGGGGAAAATGTGGCACCTTTGAAGAGGGAGAAGGAGAAAGTTGGAAGCTTTGTCCCAAAAAGTGATTTTTTGGTGGCGGATTTGGCCGACGATGAGAACGAGGAGCCGTGGAGGGGTGATTATCGAGAAGACATTAGGCGAAAAGCCGCGGAAGCCCAAGGAAGGACCGGCAACTACAACGGATTCCGCGCGAGAGCCCACGAAGACGGCGGGGGGCCACGGAGACCCTCCCAGGGGGTCGCCGGCCCCCAGGACCACCGGGGGGGGGTCCGGCGAACCCCCCCGGGGTCGGCCGGGGGCGCCGAGCCCTTCTGGGGCTCCGGCGGCCCCTGCCGACCCCCGGGGGGGCCGCTGGGGCCCCCAGGATGCTCGGGGGGGCCCGGCGAACCCCCCCGGGGTTCGGCCGGGGGCGCCGAACCCCCCTGGGGTTCCGGCGACCCCCGCCGACCCCAGGGGTGACCGCGGGGGCCCCCGTGACCCTCCCAGGCAGCGGTGGCTTTTGGCGGCGATTTGGGGGTTTTTTCCGCAAGATCCGCCACGGCGCGAGGCTCCGGCACGTGTTTTCGAGGAGTGGGGACCCGGGGATTTTCAGTAGAATGATGACTATTATCGGGACCCTTCCGACCCCCGCTTTGACGACGGAGGGTGGTAGCCGCCGCCCCACCGTCAGGAGAGGCACACCGCAGACACCAGAGGGAGGTTCGGAGACTACCAGGAGTGGCCAGAGGACGATGTTGGAGCAGACGCGGGGCACAGAGACCGAGGGGACTACGGGGGTCGCAGGGGAGGGCCACCCAGGCGATACGAGACCATGGACGAGAGGCGACAGCACTACCGTCCACGTCACAGAGACGATGGGAGGCCAGAGCAGGGGCACTTTGGAGGGGATTGCAGAGTCCGGAAGCTGAAGATGCCGATTTTTTCTGGGGAGGATCCACACGCCTGGCTGTTCACGGCAGAGAGATATTTCGCGGCGCATCACATGACCGAGGCACAGAAGCTGGAGGCGGCGGCCATCTGCATGGAGGGGCGAGCTTTGGGGTGGTTCCAGTGGAAGGAGAGGAGGCAGCAGATCCGGAGCTGGGAGGACCTGAAGGACATGGTTCTGGAAAAGTTTAGAGACCCCCGCTTGGGAAACTTACATGAGCAGCTGTTTGCCCTCAGGCAGGAGGGGCCGGTGCGGGAGTACATTGAGAAATTTGAGACGCTGGCAGTACGAGTTCATGGGGTGTCGGATGAGTCGCTGGAGGGCTCCTTCTTGAAGGGGCTCCGTCCGAGTCTTCGAGCTGCAGTGAGGCCATACAAGCCTCGAGGGTTTTCAGAGGTCATCGAGATGGCGCAGATGGTGGAGGACTCCCGAGCTGAGGATAGGCGAGGCGGAATCGGCTACAGTGGGCAGATGCAGCGGATCACCACGACTGGGTTTGGCGGCGCAGGGGTCCCTACTGAGACAGTTCAGACAGGGCTTGAGAAGACAGGGGAGCCGACACCGCTACCAGCTGGGGGTCCATTCCGACGGATGACTGATGCGGAGATGAGGGAGAAGCGGCAAAAGGGACTCTGTTTTAGATGCGACGAGCGCTTCTCTCCCGGACACCGTTGTGTGGATCGGAAGCTGCAGGTTTTGATAGCGGAAGCAGACGAGGATGATGGCTTGGAGGACGAAGGCATTGGAGGGGAGGACGACTCCCACTCGGAGTAGCACCGCCGGTACTTACACTACCTTGAGGACAAGGTGGTTCTTGGGGGGGAGTATTGATGGGCATGGGCCCAAACCCATGCGGGTTTGCACCCGACCCTCTTTTTTGTACTTGCCCTTTCCGAGTCCTCCTTAGAGTAGGATTCCCCCTCCCGTCCGAGTCCTACTTGGAGTAGGATTCCCCCTCCCGCCCCGAGTCCTCCTTGGAGTAGGATTCCCCCTCCCACCCCGAGTCCTACTTGGAGTAGGATTAGCCGGACTAGTCCTACTTGGTTTAGGATTGTCATGGTTTCTATTATAAATAGGGGGTAGCCTTCTCTTATTTTCTCATGCTTGATATTTGGAGATTTCTCTATTGAGCGTCTTAGGAGTAGTTCTAGATCTAGACGAGTGCGGACGTCCTCTAGGCGTCTTGGGAGGAGAGCACACCTCTTTTGTGCTCAATTATCTTGTTTTTGCTATTGTTTTCTCAATAAAAATCCTACCTTTTGTTGGTTCCTAACAATTTCCCCATCTTCTATGGTTCCTATATATTGTATTCATTTTATATCTGTACATAGTTTTTGGATAAAGCGAGATTTGATGTACCACGATATAACCCGTTAAATTGTAACATCACTATTTTAATTCAACAATCAATCTAAATCTCTTTTGAATGGGGCACACGTTTTAACATGACGTGCTTGATCTTGTTTAAATGAACTTATAATTCACATGCCTCTTATAGTTTCACTGAATTTGATGAGATGTATTTTTATGCCCATGTTTGAGCTATCAGCCTATTTTTTAAAAACTTTTTTTGCATCTCATTTAAATTGACATTTTGTTCTATTCTTTCGTGCCATGTGCCAATCTGAGAATCATTGCCTTTGCTTTTCTCCCCAGGATTGCTATCTTGTTTATATCTTGACCGAGAAGCCTGGAAGTACATCCATGATTTTCACTCGCACATGTGAAGCAACACGGTTACTTGCTCTGCTTCTCCATGAACTGGGGTTTAAAGCCATACCAATCAGTGGTCAGATGAGCCAGGTGTTATATTTACTTAAATTTGCTTTAAGACATTTGAATTAACTGGTAGATCTTAGAATGTAATTTACTTAAATTCGCTTCTTCATATGATCGTCGTTATTTTATTGACAGCAAAAGCGGTTAGGAGCTTTGAACAAGTTTAAAGCCGGACAATGTGACATTCTCGTATGCACAGATGTGGCTAGTAGAGGTCTTGACATTCCTTCCGTGGATCTCGTTATTAACTATGATATCCCCAGCAATTCCAAGGTTTGTTTTTTTTGTACAACCTTTAATTATTCCCCCATATTTTTTTACCTTTGTTTTAATTTTTTTCTTCCTGTTTTGCACGCCTTGTGTTTTTACTGTATTCTTTAGTTGAATTTGTAACTGTTGCTGAAGCCTCAGCAGCACTCACCACTAAAACATTTATGTAGTAGCTTTCAGTTCTCATAGGAAGTCAATATCTCCAGATGTTGGAAGAATCTAATATAAATTTATGACTACACTTGTACCCCATGTGTTGTTTGGACAAGCTCGTGGTTTATAAACTTCTACAGAATATGCAATACTTCATAAATGTTTAAATTTGCATTTAAACACAGTTTTCTGCTCTGAGATATCCTGCTTTCTGCATTCATTTTATGGTATTCCCTTTGCTCTTTAGCCTAATTTCTCACCTTTAGTAATGTGTGTTAAACACTATCATTATTTTGGCCAAGGTTGTATGTCTCGGTTTCGGTCTGGGTATCGTTCTTCCTAGAATTTAGGTTTCGGTTTCGGTATCGCCCGTTTCGGCGGTTTCGGAAGCAAGTTTTGGTTTCGTCCGTATCGCTAGTTTCGACAGTTTTGTTTCGGGTTTCGGTTTTGGAGATACTTTAAATATGTATATACTATATATACACAGTGATGGTTTCGGAGGTTCTTAAATCTAAACCTATCAAATACTATTAAATACTTAACAAACTAAAATATTAATCATATACTATCAAATACTAAATACTAAATAGATAAACTAAATTTGAGTTTGTAACCATATCAAATAGTAAATACCTAAAGTTTGGTACTTAAATACTAAATATTAGATAAATGACTAGATCCTAAAACTTGCCTTGCGCACCCACCGTTTTACCTTGCGCACATACCACTTATTTACAAGTTTGCCAAAAACACTGGGCGTTGCTTTGCGCACCCACCATTTTGCTTTGCACACATACCACTTATTTACAGGGTTGCCACAAAATATCTGCTTGATATGCGCACCAACTGTTTTACTTTATGCACATACTACTTATTTACAAGTTTGTCATTTTAAAGAACGTAGCATCTCCTGAAAGGCGACTCGGGCCTCTTTCTCTCTCTCTCTGCTCTCTCTCTCTCTCACGCTAGATGGTCGAGGGGAGTTCGGCGAGGCAGGAGGCAGGTTCGACGAGGCGGCGACGCGATGAGGTGTGTTCAATTTTTTCATCTTCCTTTTGTCATTTTTCTTCTTTTTTCAGCAATTTTTCTTGGTTCTGCCTCGTCTTCGTCTAATTCTTCATTATTTTCAAGCCGAAATCCTAGTGTTTTCTCCTCTCTTTTAACCGAGCTTTTTATACATCCTATTGATTCACGAAATTTTTTGGATTTTTAGGGAATTTTTATTTAATTACACATTCTTCTTCCTCAGTTTTCGACCGGTACTAAACGGTATCAGTCAGTTTCGGCCGGTATCGATCAGTTTCGACGGGTATCGGTCGAAACTGACCGATACCGTTCAGTATCGGCCGATACTGAAACTAACCCTTGGTTTCGGTATTGTCAACTGCCGATACCGATACGATACGGCCAATACTTAATGGTATCGGCCGATACCTTAAACCCTGATTTTGGCAATCCTTTTTCGATCCAAAGAGTATGCATTTAGTTATGTGATATTGTCACAAACAGAATACCAACACATTTAACTCTAAAAGTGACGCGAATCTGATATGGTTTTGTATGGTTCTTGATTTGGTCTCTTTTCATTGTCACCCTCTGTCATTGAAGTTCTTTTCTCTTGGTTCCTGATGCGGCTTGGAATCCGGTCCCAGTGGCATTTTCGTAAATTACCAAATGATATAATCTTTCTCTATAAATAAAGAGGAGCCGGCCCTAGTTTTGATTATCGAATGTTTTGGGAATTGAATAGATTATTGATAGGGTTCTTGGGGGATTGGACTTGTTCCATCAACACAAGTTAGGGAGAGATCCACGTCAGAAACGGATCAATCTATCATCTTTATTCCAGAAAACCAATAAAAAGTCCACTTTTATATTTCTTTTCTTTTCTCAGATCTGAAATTACTCTCTTTTGGGTGCAAATCGCATCATTTTGGTATCAGAGCGTGAGATCCTATGGCAGCATCAAGAAAGATCGACTCTTTCGAGAAAGAATTGCGGGCGGTGTTCGAGAGATAGGGAGACGCATGGAGTCAAGAGATGAAGGAAATATTTGTGCAGACGCGTCGTCAAATAACGGAGGATTTTGCGGAGTTCCATCATCGCTATCCTTCTGCTACGAGGACAAAGACAGATCTGAAGACCACAAGTCTAGATCTACCAGATCCGGGGCCAGATCTGAAGCTTTCAAGAGTAGATCTACCAGATTCGGAGCCAGATCTGAAGATTTCAAGCGTAGATCTACCAGATCCGGGGCCAGATCTGAAGCCTTCAAGCGTAGATCTACCATATCCGGAGCCAGATCTGAAGCCTTCAAGAGTAGATCTACCAGATCCGGAGCCAGATCTGAAGATTTCAAGCGTAGATCTACCAGATCCGAAGCCAGATCTGAAGATTTCAAGAGTAGATCTATCAGATCCGGAGCTAAAGGCGACGCCTTTCGGCAGGAACTTCATTTCCATGGCGATCCGGCACTAGATCTGAAGTTTTCAAGTGGATCGCATCAATTTGGGCGCAGCCGATCTTCTGGTTGGTTCGAGAGAGATGATGAAGACCACATGTGGCCTTTTGATCTAGGAGAAGGCGAGGAGACATGATCCAACACTCGGAAAAGGCACACTCGTGGATTTCGTGGATTTCATGCTTCACCTTGAGGACAAGGTGAATTTTCGGGGGCGGATTAATGATGCGGATTGGAATCCGGCCCCAGGGGTATTTTCGTAAATTGCCAAATGATATAATCTTTCTCTATAAATAGAGAGGAGCCGGCCCTAGTTTTGATTATCGAATGTTTTGGGAATTGAATAGATTATTGATAGGGTTCTTGGGGGATTAGAGTTGTTCTATCAACGTAAGTTAGGGAGAGAGAGCCGATCTTCTGGTGGGTTCGAGAGAGATGATGAAGACCACATGTGGCCTTTTGATCTAGGAGAAGGCGAGGAGACATGATCCAACACTCGGAAAAGGCACACTCGTGGATTTCGTGGATTTCGTGGATTTCATGCTTCACCTTGAGGACAAGGTGAATTTTCGGGGGCGGAGTAATGATGCGGATTGGAATCCGGCCCCAGTGGTATTTTCGTAAATTGCCAAATGATATAATCTTTCTCTATAAATAGAGAGGAGCCGGCCCTAGTTTTGATTATCGAATGTTTTGGGAATTGAATAGATTATTGATAGGGTTCTTGGGGGATTAGAGTTGTTCTATCAACGTAAGTTAGGGAGAGATCCACTCCAGAAAAGGATCAATATATCTTTATTCCAGAAAACCAATAAAAAGTCCACTTTTATATTTCTTTTCTTTTCTCAAATCTGAAATTACTCTCTTTTGGGTGCGAATCGCATCAGTTCCCCGCGTCCATCAACACCCTTATCCTTTCATTTCTAATTCTAGTGTTTGCTTTGAGCTGAAACCTGAGACGAACATAAAATCGTTCAGGAGTTTAGGAGTTAAGTGATACGATGGGGGTTCGTCGAACGTGGATGGTTCGTCGAACGTGGATGGTTCGTCGAACGCGGACGGTGCGACGAATGCGGACGATGCGGCGAACATGGATGTGATGGACGTGATCTCATTTGGAAATAAATTAATGCGAGAATCGTGTCATTTAGTGGGAGAATAATATTAGGACTTTATTTGGCAATATTTTAAATAGAGAGTGCTTTAGTCCTTTTGACTAATTACCTAATTAGTGAGAGTCTTGTTATAAATAAAGTGGGAGAGGAGAGGGGGGAGGCTATGCTTGAATTGTTGAAGAAATCCTTTAGTTTATTTGTAGTCAATTTGATAGATAATTTGTCTTGGGACTTTAGTTGGATATTTAGGCTTTGATCTCGAATCAAAAGCTAGGAGAGTGCCTCTTCTCGAATTGATGTATTTATTTTTCTATTTTCAGATCTGAAATACAAATAAAAATCCTATTTTTATTCTCTTTCCACCCACAAAAATCCCAACTTTCCTATAAACATCTCATCTTTATTCTACAAAAAGCCTAGATCGCATCATTAAGCGTTGCCACTACTGTGGACAGGATTAATAGTTGACAGTTAATTGCATATTATCCTTAACTATCACAAACTTTGCCTCTAAGTTATTAATTAAATAATTATCACTTGATTATATGTTCTGCGAAACTACTGTTCTTAATTTTTTGGAGAAATAATTTATTTAACACATTTTAATTTCACATTGCTCTTTAACTTTAAACTAATTAATGATATATTGATTATGTCAAGGGTACCATGGTAAAAATACAAAGAACATGAACTTTCAAATGGAGGTCTTACATATGGTGGTGTGCTGAGAAGAAAATGCAAATGCCTGTGGGTGTTAGGCACACCAAACCTAGTTTATGATAGTTTTGGGCTTCAGCGGAAGTGACTAAAGGTCATTGTAGTTTTTGTAATTTAGTTATGTTATTAATTTCCTGTATCTTTGGAGGTTTCACCCAGGGCCGGTTCTATCACTAGACATCTGAGGCGGCCGCCTTAGGCCTCCGATTTTGAGAGGCCTCGTATTTAATTTTTTCCTAAGCCTAACAGGCAACAACCCGCTCAATTAAAATTTCTAAGCTCACTTCCTTTATCTTATATATTCAACGCCTTGTTGTGATGCGTCCCCGCCTCAGGTCCAAGCCCGCCTCAGTCCAAGTCCAGCAATGCCAAGAGAATCCTAAGAGGCAATAGACTTTGTCAAAGGCTGAAGTCTCAATTCTCAAACGGCAAAATACCAAAAAAAAATCTCAAACGGCAACTCCTATGCCTCCAGCTCTAACGCAAGTTATGCAACATCGCCACTCGCCACACCCGCACACAGTTGCTCTCGGCCTCTCTCGGCCTCTCTCTCTCTCTCTCTCTCTTCTCGTGGTGTTGCTGGCAGCCTGGCGCCCTCTCCTTCCACTTGTCCGGACTCCGGAACGATCACCTTTGACAGTTTTCTCTAGCCTGGAAGAATCACAAATTTTGCAAGAATCGCAAATGTTTAAATAACTTGAATGAGATTCAGTTATATGAAGGCTCCTAAAATTTTTGCATTGATACTTAGGCCTCATATTTTGTTTCGCTTTAGGCCTCATTTATGTTTGAACCGGCCCTGGTTTCACCAGATTTTTGCAGTGTGTTTACTTGTGCCCTAGAATGTAATATAATTGGTCGCTCCTGTGAGAATTGGTTCCCATGTTTTTTCTGGGTAGGATCAATTTAATGATGAACTACATGCTGTCTAAGAATATCCGCATCTTGTGCATACTGCAGGTCAAAATAATATATTCAGCATTTTTCTGTATAAACAATCACTAATTCAATAATTACTACTTGACTGAGTTTTCTTTATATCATCTGAAGGATTATTTCCACCGTGTTGGAAGAACAGCACGTGCTGGCAGATCCGGGCTTGCTATTTCATTAGTGAACCAATACGAGGCTGAATGGTATCTACAGATAGAAAGGCTTCTGAGTAAGGATCACTGCCTTCTTCACTCACCGGAACTTGCTTCCACGTTGAAACAAATACTAATACTCTGATTACTTTTTCATTAGACAAGCAGCTGCCAGAGTTTCAAGCTGAGGAAAAGGTGGTTCTAATACTTCAGGAGCGAGTACTGGAAGCAAAACGAAGAGCTCAAATGGTAAAACTTCTCGCTCCAAATTTGTTGGGTGTTTTTCTGGGGTGTTAAGAATTCTGCGATGTGGACAGGGTTCATGCAAACTTCTGAATCCAAGCCCCTTGCAAAATATATTGATCCAGAATTAGAAATTTGTGGAGGAATATTGCAATCATTACAAACAATTACCCATGCATTCGATATTTATAAGGTTTGGAATTAAAGAGTTTGTTGTAACATAACTCAATGATAATTTAGTTTGGATTAAAGTGTGCATGCTGTATTATAATAAACTCTTAAGTTATTTGCGTGCCTTCATAGATTGTGATGATATCAAACAGGAGATAATTGGTATCTAGAAACTTGGAATTTTTTCAGATCTAAACGTCATTAGCTATTAATTTATGGGTCAGTTTTTTTTTTTTGGGTATGGCCAACTTTCCAGTTGCGAGTCAAAGATCTTTCTAGATTTGGAAATATCACAGTCGCTGTATTTTCTGTTTTGTTGTGTGAATTGTTTCTTTTGAGCTATTTTCTTTGAGAAGAATTTGTATTGTGTTGTGATATATGAGAGATCTCTTTTATATAAGATGAAGTGATATATTCTCATCTATAAAAGGCATGAAGGATAAAAAGTACATCACCCTCTTGTATTAAGTGGAGGAAAATGTCATGTCATCATATATAAGAGAGATTGACATATGATATCAATTATTCTCATTTTCTTTTTATGTGATTAAAAACTGTTCTATCAAATAATGCTGCTCTCCATGTATGTAGGTTGCCAAGGAAAGTTCCGGCCACAAGAAGAGAAGGAAAGGGGGAGACGATGGAGCTGATGAAGATGGCGAAAAGTATGGTGAGAGCAAAAGGAACTCGAAATCTTTCAAGAAATCAAAGAGGTGGTGATATGTTGAAGCATTATCTCTCTATTCACGGCTGATTTAATCAGAAAGTATATTGCGGCAGCGTATTTCCATTCTCCTTGATGGAAATCTTTTGTTTTATTTCTAGTTTATTTTGGTTTGTACGTTAATTTTACATTTTTTGCTATTTATGGTTGTCATTTGTTTCATGTATGGTAATAGGCTGATGAAAATTTGTCAGGCAACTGTTGAGGTGCTCATTCAGTAGCTCTATAATTTTGTTGCATATGCAGACATCCTATTGACAAAATGTTACATTGTTCGAGAAAGCCATACAAATTAAGGGAATCTAATGGTATTTGATCCGCAATCCAATTGTTGCAAAATTATTTCATAATAATAGAATTTTTTATAACTCATGGATTGAGATCAAATCATCCTAATGTTCATTTATATTTGGTATTTTGAAGTTTTAGAATATGTACAACCTGGAAAAACATTTCAAATGTTATGAATGAGGGATACCTTTGGTTTCCTCCCTACTTACATCCACCATTACATCCAATACTAAGTGGATATCACTTGGGATCCTATACTTGTAACTCCTCCTATTCTAATATATATATGGCCATGGTAGCAACCATTAGCCTATACTTTTCATATTATTCCAACACGTTATCAGCACTCTCTGAAATTGAGTCGAATCACTGTCGACGAACGAATTAGTGATGATGGACGAATCAGTGGATTTGCGGGTAGGATCTAGAAATAAATTTTAAAAACACACATAGATCAATATTTTAACATGCCATGATGAATCTGTAATTATGTAATTTTTAGATATCTATAGCAACATTTTTAGCACTATCTAAAAAAACAAATTTTAAACAAACAGGTGTATTGATTATACAAATTTCAAACAATATCCGCCCCGATTCAAAGTGCGCTGCCGCGATTCGCCCCCGGTCGAGGGGGCGGTGATTCGCCCTCCTGTCGAGGGGGCACCGCCCCGCCACCGCGATTCGCCCCCTACCGAGGGGGCACCACCCCTCCGCCGCGATTCGCCCCCTCTATCGAGGGGGCACCGCCGCGATTCGTCGCCAGGCTCCCCCCCCCCCCCCGCCTGTCGAGGGGGCGCCCCCGTGTTTCGTCCCCCTCCGCTTGTCGAGGGGGACGCCGCCCAAAACGCCCCCCCGTCGCCGCCACCGAGGCGTCGTGGGGGCTTCCCTTTTTTTCTTTTTTTGGGGGGGAGTATCCCCTCAAACGCTGATCCTGATCTGATAATGTCGGCTGTGGGCTTGATCTGATGTTTCGGCTGCCCCTCACGACCCTCTCTCTTTTATCTCCTAAACCTAGGGAAATGGGAGAAAAGGTTTGCGTCTCACCTGATGAGCCAGAAGCCCATTAACTAACATATTTGTTAATACAAAAATGAGTATTTTTGGCTAACGGGCATGCAACCTGCAGCCAACCTGCGAGCCTATAGCCTACATGCCAAATTATTTTAATTCAGAAATTAATATATATTTCTGAAAATACCATATTAAACCCTGAAAAATCCAGAAAATTCTGGAAAAATAGGAAAAAAATCCAAAAAAATTCTGGAAAAATCAGGAAAAATCAGGATAATGATATTGAGTTTGATTAACTCCTCTCGGGGTATTTGTGGTAATTAATAAACTTGTAACTTAAATTTGATGTGCAATTGATTTTTACTCGCCTTATTTTAAATTGGATAAAAAATTATTTTACGTTTTAATAATGACAAAGATCTTGAGACTGCTCTGTCGTTGAGTTATTTACCTAACCTAATTGGTAATGACGTTTCATGTGGTCTAAGTAACTATTAAATGTAAATTAAATATATTTATCTAATAAAATTGTGTGCGATGTTGAATAAAATGTATAGTATATGCTTGTGATGTTGCATACTTATATAAACTGTCTGGACTGTTGGTGAAACTATATTGTGGTTTTTGGATTGGCCGTTATTAGTCACCACTATTTATTTTCCTTGCATTTTTTTCCTTTTGGGTGAAAATGTAGTGAGGAACTAAATGTAAAAGCCAATGCCCGGAGATATTTCGCCTGAAGACGGAGGAAAATTGCTAATGCTGGATTCCCCAAGGGTTTCCAAATTGTTATTTTAATTTTTCTCATAATTCAAAATGTATAAGGGACTTTGGACTTTAATTATTTTTGGTGGTGATCGACCGATCCCCACAACTAGTTTAGTTTTACTTCTATGCATGTTTTAATTTTTGATGTATAATTAATTCATGCTTACTCCATGCTTAGATAAATGGTAAAGATTGCGAGCGTCGATTTTGATGTTCTCGATGCGGGTGGAAAAAATTACTTGAGCTAGCAGCTGGGCCTGAAGTTCCATTTGCGCTCACAGAGCATAAGTTACACAATTCAGGCTCCAGCTACGGCTGTAACAACTAATGAAGAGACTTCTACTGTTAGAATCACTAATGTAGAGAAGGCTGCCTCTCTCAAAACAATGTGAGCTTTACTCCCAAGCGCAGGAGATCGTGCAAGTAGTACCTGGAGAGTCCAGAGTCGAATCCTCGGGACAAGTCGACCTGAGATAACACAAATTCAACTAATCATATAAAATATACGGTTAAGAAAACAACCACCTTTGTGAAGGTGAAGAATAGTGTAAGGATTTGTAGCAAAGAAAGTGGTTCCTACAAGAATTACGGTATCACGAAAGTTTGGTATTCGATGAGACAAGTATGCTACAGTTGTGAGTTCATTAGGAGTTTATAGTCGCTGAAATTTCACGTCTTTTAATATCACACAACGCTTCACCCGGTCAAGGTGTGAAGGCGTCGGAAGATAAATCGATGAAAACTAGTCAAAATAGCCTTAAACGTATTACTAGCAATGTTGATCTCATTAAACAATAATCGCAGCGATAAGTTCAGATTAGAGAACACAAATTGGCTAGCCTTATCAGGGCCTAGCCATAGGGCACATCAACAATATCGATAATAAGCAAATACCCATCAAATACGTTGTAGAAATCAACATAACTAGCAATTTTGACATGATAATAGGGCTAAAGACATGAGATTTAGCAACTACATACTCCTAACTACATCACAAACCATAGCACAAAGAGATTAGCCACGCATGGTGCAATAAAAATCAGATTTGATAGCAAAATACATCGTTTAGGTAGCAAAATACAAAGAAATACACCAAATACGGGGTATAAGTTCAAGAAATTGTCACCAAATCTCCACTTTAGAACCCAAAACTCTCTGAGAATAGGAAGAACAACCTCTGGAAATTTTCAGAATTTTCTCCTGGAGAAATACGCACAGTAGCCGCTCCAAAAGTCCCAAAATACGCCCCTATCCGAACCCTAGGATCAAAATACGCTTAAATATATTTCATTGCGGGTTTAAGTTGTGTTAGCGGGTCAAACCCGCTTAAAATTCACGCAAACCCGCTTCATTTCATCGCTGCAACTTGTGGCCGCACGATTCAAGCGGGATCTTCTGTAGAAGCGACGCGTGGCCCCTTATTTATCGGGTTTGATCGTCGAGAGCGCCCGCATCCGCTGTTCTTCGATCCCCGCTCGGAGTTAGCTGTTGGCCGTCCGATTCGAATCTAACCGTCCTAAGCGAACCACGTCGATCGCTCCGTTTTGCTTCAGCGCTGATGCGCATCTTTGCTGACCGTTGGATGCCGATCGTCCGGTCATCAATTCGCCACGTCTCCCCTTACGCATATCGCCCGCTCTTCGCGTCGTAGCCGTCCGATCAAGCCAAGCGCTGCTGCGATGGTGACACGTGTGCACGGAAGACTCAAAGCCTTCGACCGCTCTTCGCATCGCCAGGGCGTAATCCTGGCCGTAGGATCCCGATCTTGCGGTCATTAAGCGGCCGCGTCGCCGTTACGTCTGGTCCGTCGGATGAAGGCGGGAAGCGATGGATTGCCGCCACGTGGACGCTTGTGATTGGCTGTTGAGCGTATTTTCGTATTTAAATGCGTATTTCTCCATTTAAATTGTATTCTGCATTCAAAAATTCATAGAAATTAGCACAGATCTCAGAAAAATACAAATAAATAGTCGTTGGAATCGTGAGATCGAGACGATGCTAAGAAAAATATAAAAATGCAGAAATAATCAATAGAATTCGTGTTTTGTGCATAAATAATGTGATTTCTCTAATAAATAATGGTGTACAAAATACGCACATATTAGAGAGCAATTAAGTATTATATAGGCACATCATAGGACTAATTAGGGGGTTAAATACGCAATATTCAACCCGAATCAAAGGCGAAAGCCATTATCTATATCAGGAGACATATTGATCGGACCCTGAAGGTCGAATATCTAACAGTGGAAGACCCTCATGAACTGTGGACAGCACTTGAGAACAGATACGAACATCAGAAAGATGTTATCCACCTCGTGCACGTTATGAGTGGGAAAATCTCCGACTTCAAGACGACAAGTCCGTAGCTGAGTATAACTTAGCTCTCCATAACATCGCCTCACACCTGAAGTTGTGTGGTGAATAAGTCTCGAAAACTCGAATGCTTGAGAAAACGTATACTTCCTTCCATAAGAAGGGTGCTATTCTCATGCAACAGTATCGTGAACGCAAGTTTACGAGGTACTCTGATTTACTCTCCTGCCTTCTTATGGCAGATCAGAACAGAGACCTCATACTGGCCACTCATAACCTACGCCCTGCTGGCTCTGCTCCTCTCCCTGAAGCTCACATAGTTTCTTCCCAGAAGATGAAGAAAAAGCACAGAGGAAGATTCAACAATGGGAAAGCTGCGAAGAAGCAGACAAGAGCCCTCCCCAGAACAACAATATTGAGGGGAAGAAAAGAACACGTGGAAAAGGAATACCTCTGACCAGACGTCTGCTCCTAAGAAAAACTGGGAAGACAAATGACACAGATGCGGCATGACTGGACATTGGTCCAGGATCTGTCATACTCCACGCCACCTCCAAGATTTGTATATGGCAAGCCTGAAGCCTGCCGCAGAAACAAATATGGTGGATATACATCCTCCAACTTGGTTCAACACCGAGGATTTCGAGAATGACGACCTCCTTGACTAAAGCTAATTTAGTGATCTTTTCAGCCTTTATCATTAATTTTTTAAATGTATCTTCAATTATGTCCTTCTTTATCTTAATTATGAATCGAATGTAGTTTTACTTTTCATAAAAGTTTTTACATTCTTTTCTAGAGATGAAATGTGAAAGGCTAGTATATTGTGCCTCCACGCACACGATCCTTTGTGATAGATGCTATTTTAAAAGCATCGTTAATTATAATGATCCCGTCACTACAATTTCGCGACTAAATAAAATATTCGAAGGATCAGGTGAAGCAATTTTATTGCACCCACACCAAACACAAGTTATAATAAAAGATGGTTTATTTTTTCCAATATCAAACAGAAATCTATTAATTTTCAAAGACATCCGTTTAAACGGATATTACTAGGAAACAGAAGATTTCAAATGATTTTGAATAATTGTATGTTATTCGTCATAACGATGGTATTAAAACCATCCTAGAACGTTTTAAAGGACTCCCGTCGGGCCTTTATCAAACATACATCCAACCTATAAAAGCTAATCTGATATAGCAGCAGCAGTGTTCTACATCACCAGAATTCAATCTCTGTATTATAGACTGTCATCCAGGATCGGTAATGATGCACCACATCATAACCCAATCCAGTAGACATAATTTGAAGAACCTGAAGATTCTTCAAAAGAGTGATTTTTCTTGTCCCCCTGTTGTAAGGGTAAATTTAATCACGAGACCATCCCGCCTGAAAGTTGGTTTGAGTCTAGTGGCTTCTTGGAGAGAATATATGGAGACATTTGTGGGCCAATTCACCCATCAAGTTTTCCATTTCAGTACTTTATGGTACTGATAAATGCATCTTTATATAATTTTTTCTCATACTAGGCTCACAAACTAAGAAGCCTGAAGCTTTAGAGACCATTTCTTGGTACACTAAGTCTTTGTCTCATTATGATCCGCGTACTAATCTGTATGAAGATGAGATCCTGAAGATCCTTCACATTCAGAATACAGTACATCTATTACCGGACAAATTCACTGATAACCAGACGATTATCAGATCACACGTCCCTGGTGCCACTACGCCAGCTAGGATTAACATCCCACACAGATGGGTGCAATCCACCGGCAGCAGAATCGTCCGTACCTCAAATAAAAAGATGACGACCACCTGGCTCCAAGGATAAATTCCCTCGCAAGAGGAAAATACCTGGAGAAATAAAGAATATCCCACCACAGGATGCTGAGCTCAGACAAGTAACATCTCCACTCCTTCAGTCCCCAGAAGAGGACAATACAGGCAAAATATCATTACAATTCGTACGTACTGGGGAGATACTGGACATAAAAAGCACTGTCGACGACGACGACGACGACTTCACGTTCGATATTGCTGTTTGTTGGAAACAGCAGTCTAGCCTATGTTTGATGATAACAAACCCTACTGAACTGTTCTAATATGTTTGTTGAGTGTGTCACAGGTCCCTATAGTCATGATTGCTTAAGTTACACATGCACGTACTCAAGTACGTTGAAATACGGAGCTAAAACTTCATTTGGATTTACACAAGCTACCCAATCAAGAGATTATAGCTATGAAACTCTACCCTAGAGTTAATCATAGGCTATAAATAGCATGGTAATTTTCTCAGGAATTATGGAAATTGTTTGAAGTCAAAATACGGGGAAATACGAGGAAAAACAAAGTATACAAAGAAGGAAATTTTTATACAAGTGATGAAATGAGGTGAAACAATTCTAACATGTAAATATGGGGCTCTGGGATTTTTGAGAATTTTTTCAGAATTTTTGGGATTTATTTGATGCCAAAATACGGTGGAATACGTCATAAATACACTGAAAAATCGACATACGGTACTGTTCATACGACGGCTGCCGACATACCGACTTTGCGGACAGAAAATTTAACACGGGTTTGACCCGCGAGCCGCCTCGTGGCGGATCCCTTGGAACAGTAACCAAACCAGTTAAGCTCAATCCTATATAAACCCATGTACACTCTTCACATTTTCATCAATAACTTGAGTTCTAGAGATCCAAATTGAGCACCGTTTGCGGCGTTGCGACCGTGACTTCATCCCCGACGCAGTGACAGCAAGTTGAGCAGCTAGTTCCTCCTGTGCAGCAAATGAGATCATTTTGAGTGAGGAACTTCTACCGACTACTTCCACGGGGACAGCGACTACTTCTTCTACAGACATCCGATCATCATTCCGTAAGAAGCGTTGCGAAGCTACTGATGTGCTGAAAGAAGACAACCAGAGAGATCTTCACAAATGAGCTTTCTAAACTCTTGATCTTATTTATTTGTGAAGTTATTAATGTTTTGATCAGCATTTCTGTAATATAATTTCTTCCGCTATTTGGGACTCTGGGAACCAAACTTGTTGGGGCAAGTTGGGTTGGGGAGTGATACTTGTATGTTTCTTTTTGGCTTTGGTGAGCTTGAGTTGGTCTGACAGGTTGGTGTTGGGGCACCAATCTAAGGGAGATTGTAACTTCTAAAAGAAACAGTATAAGTGATTGCTCATTGGGGTGGACGTAGGTCATGGGGACCGAACCACGTTAAATTCTGTGTCTTCTGTGATTGCTTTGATTGTCTGATTCCTAAACTGCATGTTGTAAACTAGGCTTAAATTTTTATCTTGCGATAATTTGGTCAAAGGCCTATTCACCCCCCCTCTAGGCCTTATTTAGATCCTACAAGTGGTATCAGAGCACCAGGCCTGGCCATTTGAGTCTAGTTCATAATGAATACATATGATTCAGCATTTGCTGAAGGACAGTCTACAGTTAGACCACCCAAATTTAATGGGACTGATTTTGCTTACTGGAAAGCTAGGATGAAAATTTTCTTAGTCTCTTCAGATCTTGAAATTTGGAAAATTGTTGCTAAAGGCTATCACCCACCTACAATCAAAATTGAAGATATTGATGTACCAAAACCAGAAGATAAATGGGATGATAACGATAACAAACTTTATGCTCTGAATGGTAAAGCTATGAATGCAATTATCTGTGCACTTGACAGAACTGAGTTTAACCGTATATCTCATTGTCTTACTGCGCAGGAAATCTGGAACACTCTCGAAGTCACTCACGAAGGAACCTCTCAGGTGAAGGAGTCCAGATTAGCGCTGCTGAGCTCAGAGTACGATGGTTTCCACATGCTACCAGGAGAATCCATCAAGGACATGTACACTCGCTTCACCGACATCGTATACAACTCAAAAGCCTTGGGAAAGTCTTACGACAGCATCGACCTCATTCGGAAAATCCTAAGAGCGCTTCCTAGTTCCTTCCGACCTAAAGTGACGGCCATCCAAGAAGCTAGAGATCTCACTAAGCTGAAGCTGGATGATCTGATTGGGAATCTGTTATCCCATGAGCTGGAACTCAAAACCGTCGAGACAAGAGAGAAAGGTGAGGCTAAACCTTTAAAGACCATCGCTCTCAAAGCCGAAGAAAGCGACAAAGAAGATCTCGACGAGGAACATGCACTGATGGTCAGAGGATTCCGACGCTTCATCAGAACTCCTGCCGGAAAATCTGAAATGGCAAAAAGGTTCAATCGTTTTAATAAGTTTAATCCTTTGAATTCCTCGTCTGAACAGAATACTACTAAAAGTGTTCAATGTTTCAACTGCAAGAAATTTGGACATTTCATGAAAAATTGTCCAACAAAGAACGCGTCATCCGAAGCCAAAGGGAAATCATTTGCGGTAACATGGGATGATGACGATGAAGACGAACCACAAGACGAGGTAGCGCAATCATCACTTTGCCTAATAGGTGAAAGCGACACGAACAAGGTAAGAGATGAATTTTCTTTACCAGAATTAATGAACATTTGTGAAAACATGAATTCAGAAATTACTTCTCTTGAATCCTCTATAGAAAATTATAAAGAAATGAATTTCCAACTACAGCAGGAAAATTATAATGTTTTGCAAAATGAAATAAAATTGAAAAATGAAATTGCATCGCTCAAAATTACCATTGAAAAACTCAAAGGAAAGTCTAGTATTACTGAAGCTATACCTTGTCAGACTTGTGCTTCATTAAAGCTAGAAATTAAGAATGGTAATGAAAAGATTGTTGGCCTAAATAAAAGAATAGAAACTCTCGCTAAAAATGAAGATAATGTTAGAAAGAGTTTTATAAATAAAAGTGTCATGCTTGTAAATGAAAACATCTTTTTGAAATCCAAAGTCTCTGATTTAGAACTGAGTATCAGAAAATTTGGTGTAGGAAGGAAATCACTAGACATCATTCTTGGATACCAGTCAATCAAAAACGATAAACAAGGACTAGGATTTGGAAATGTTTATAATGAAAACATGATAAAGAAAAATCATTACATCAAGAAAAAGAAACGGAACGCCAAATGTTATACATGTGGTTCTTTTGAGCATTTATATAGAAATTGTCGTTATAAGAACCAACCCATGAAGTTCAAACAAGTATGGGTTCCGAAAGGTACTATGACTAACCATTGTGGACCTATTTGGCTACCCAGGTCACACATACCTTGTTCTTCTTATGTGTAGGGACTCAGCGTGGCTAAGGAACAACTGTGTGAGTGGTATTTGGATTCAGGCTGCTCAAGACACATGACAGGGAACAGCGACAAGTTTCTTAGCCTCGTGAAGCAAGAAGGAGGAAGTGTTACATTAGGGGACAACGGCAAGTGCAAGGTAATGGGTAAAGGTATTGTTGGCAACAATACTTTTAAAATTTCTGACGTCCTCTGGGTTGAAAATCTCAAACACAACCTCATCTCCATAAGCCAACTCTGTGACAAAGGTATGAAAGTACTTTTTGATGAGAAAATTTGTAAAATTTATGACTCGGTCACAGGTAATACCCTCTTCATAGCCAATAGGAAAAATAATGTTTATACAATAATGATTGAAGAAATGACAATTGCTAAATGTTTGATTGGCAGGGAGGAGGAGGCTATACTATGGCACCGGAGACTATCACATGCCAGCATGAAGTTGCTACATAAGCTGGAGAATAAAAACCTGGTCCGAGGCTTGCCACATCAACAGTACGAGAATGGTAAGTTGTGTGTTGCATGCACAAAAGGTAAGCAAACTAGATCCACTTTTACAGGAATTCGGGAAGTTACCACTTCACGAGTCCTAGAATTGATTCATATGGATTTGTTTGGGCCTACCGATGTTGCTAGCCTCAATGGAAAGAGATTTTGTTTTGTTTTGATCGATGATTTTTCTAGATATACATGGGTTTACTTCTTAGCCAAGAAATCGGATTCCTTTGAAAATTTCCAAAATTTTTGTAATCAAGTTTCAAATGAGAAAAATCTTTCAATTATGAAAATTAGAAGTGATCACGGTGGTGAATTTGAAAACTCTATTTTTGAAAACTTCTGTTTGGAAAAAGGGATCTTACATGAATTTTCTTCTCCTAGAACACCTCAACAAAACGGAGTGGTCGAAAGAAAGAATCGAACTTTAAAAGAGATGGCAAGAAGCATGCTTAATGATTATTCTCTTCCTATGTATTTTTGGGCCGAAGTAGTGAATACAGCCTGCTATGTCTGCAACAGGGTTATGCTTAGACCTTTAATGAACAAAACATCCTATGAACTGTGGCATGGCAAGACTCCTAACATTTCATATTTCAGAGTATTTGGATGCAGGTGTTTCATTTTAAACACAGGAGATCAGCTGGGAACATTTGAATCCAAATCAGACGAAGGAGTGTTCGTAGGATATTCATCAAGGAGCAAAGCATACAGGATCTACAATAAACGAACCTTAACTGTTGTTGAGTCAATTAATGTGAAATTTGATGAAGCTGAAATAGATCCTTTAAATTGCAGGGAAACTGAAGCTGGAGATGCAGACAGGGAAACTACAGAGCCTGAAAACATAGCTGAACCATCTGAAGGACAAAAGGAAGCTGAACCAGAAGTACCACAAGGAAATAGACTGGAAAGAGGAGAGCTCAGGTTCAATCCACATCATCCACCTGAGCTGATCATGGGGACTCCTACGGAAGGTATACGCACTCGATCCACTTTCAATAACTTGTGTGCCTTATGCATTCACGGTGACCTCATTTCTGAAATTGAACCTAAGAACGTTGAAATCGCTTTAACTGATGAAAGTTGGGGTATGGCCATGCATGATGAGATTAATCAGTTTGATAGAAATAATGTTTGGACATTAGTGCCCCGACCTAATAATTACCCAATTGTTGGCACTAAATGGATTTTCAAAAACAAACTTGATGAATCTGGAAATGTAATCAGAAATAAGGCAAGATTAGTGGCCAAAGGATATAACCAGATTGAGGGAATTGATTGTGATGAAACTTTTGCACCCGTTGCTAGATTAGAAGCCATTAGAATTTTGCTGGCTTTTGCAAGTTTTAAAGGTTTTAAATTGAAGCAAATGGATGTAAAAAGTGCATTTTTAAATGGTTATTTGAAAGAAGATGTTTTTGTTGAACAACCCCCTGGTTTTGAAAGTCATAGTTTTCCAAATCACGTTTACAAGTTGCAAAAGGCTTTGTATGGTCTGAAGCAAGCTCCCAGAGCTTGGTACGACCGTCTCAGTTCATATCTTTTGGAAAATAACTTTAAAAAGGGTAGTGCAGACAACACTTTGTTTATCTTGCATGAACAAGATCATTTTCTTATTGTTCAGATTTATGTGGACGATATTATTTACGGTGCTACTAATGATCTTTTATGCCAAAAGTTTGAAAAGGTTATGCATGATCAATTTGAGATGAGTCTGGTTGGAGAGTTGAAATACTTTTTGGGCTTTCAAGTAAGACAAACTGGAGATGGCATATATGTTTCCCAAACCAAGTACATAAAAGAACTGTTGAAGAAATTTGGGATGGAAAATGCAAAGCCAATGCGAACTCCAATGAGTCCGACGACGAAGCTTGAAAAGGATGACAAAGGTATAAATGTGGACCAAAAGCTTTATCGAGGTATGATTGGGTCCTTACTCTATTTAACTGCATCTAGACCAGACATCATGTTTTCTGTCTGTTTGTGTGCACGATTTCAAGCCTATCCAAAAGAATCACATTTGATAGCCATTAAGAGGATTTTTCGATATCTTATTCACACTCCTACACTTGGACTATGGTATCCCTCTTGTGGTAATCTTAATTTGGTTGGCTATGCTGATGCTGATTATGCTGGTAGTATGATTGATAGAAAGAGCACTAGTGGAACATGTTTTATGCTAGGATATTCATTGGTTTCTTGGTCTAGTCGTAAGCAGAACAGTGTTGCTTTGTCCACTACTGAAGCTGAGTATATTGCCCTTGGCAGTTGCTGTGCCCAAGTACTTTGGATGATGCAAACCCTGTCTGACTACGGCTTGGATCTTAGAAAAGTTCCATTACGATGTGATAGTAAGAGTGCTATAGATCTTTCTAACAATCCCGTTCATCACTCTCGGACAAAACACATAGATGTAAGACATCATTTTCTTAGAGATCATTTGGCAAAAGAGGATGTATCCATTGAATATATTTCTACTGATTCTCAGTTGGCAGATATCTTCACAAAACCTTTGCCAGAAGATCGTTTTTGTCGTCTACGTCTAGAACTGGGCATTATTGATTATATTTAGAGTGAAAATATTATTTGGTGTGCTTTTATTGTTTTTGTGTGGTGTGCTACAAAAGGAAAAATAAAAAAAATGAAAAAGAAAAATAAAAAAAAGGGAAAAAGAAAAATATAAACAGAAAGGGAAAGTGAATTGTCTATCTCCTCCTTTTGCATTTTTCATCAGAAACAGCTTTAAATGCAAAACATATGTCTTATGGATTTTGAATATTATATTCTTAACAATGCTTGCATTCAAAGACTACATGCTTAATTAGGTCATATTCATTAATGAGTAACTAACGTTTTTCATCTTCCAATCACACTTACACAGATCATAATGTTTTTGATATGGATTTGAAATATTGAATAAGAAAAGTGGTTGTTGGTGGACTAATTTATGTTTTAATGGGATATGATGTTTCAAGGCATGGGTAAAAAGAAAAGCTCTCATAAAAATATACGTGTATAAAAGAATAGCAAGACGAGTGTCTTCAAAATATATACACAGAGCTTCGTATGAAAAATGGATACGATTCATGTCCTTGATACTACCCTTGGACATCCAACTTATGCTATAAATGTCATTTTTAGCGTTGGTGTTAAGTCCGTCAAGCACTGCCATTTCACATTTAAAAATCCTTCTCGGTCATGTTTGGAATTGGTAACTTGAACTCATATTACATGAGAAGGGGAAACTCAATCCTTGATGTTCATATATTCAGTGGAAAAGATGGTTATGACAGGCTGTATTCCTTATTACCTCTCCATATGTACTAAACATTTGATCATCACACTTGAGCACGGAGATGAATTATGGTAGTTATGACTTAGTGCTTATTGCTTATTTATTCATTGTGGTCATCGATGTCTTGCCTGTTTGTTTTGCTTTATAATGTTCAATTTTCCACTCCTCATATGCTATTTCATATATTTTTTTGATGAAAACAAAGGGGGAGAGAAATATTAAGATTGGGGGAGTATGTCGATAGGGGGAGCATGTCAATAGGGGGAGCATATCATTTTGCCATTCATGCTCATATTCATGACTCACACACTCACACACTTCACACATTTTTGATGTAATCTTAATGTCTGGTTTGTTCTCATCAAAAGGGGGAGATTGTTGGAAACAGCAGTCTAGCCTATGTTTGATGATAACAAACCCTACTGAACTGTTTTAATATGTTTGTTGAGTGTGTCACAGGTCCCTATAGTCATGATTGCTTAAGTTACACATGCACGTACTCAAGTACGTTGAAATACGGAGCTAAAACTTCATTTGGATTTACACAAGCTACCCAATCAAGAGATTATAGCTATGAAACTCTACCCTAGAGTTAATCATAGGCTATAAATAGCATGGTAATTTTCTCAGGAATTATGGAAATTGTTTGAAGTCAAAATACGGGGAAATACGAGGAAAAACAAAGTATACAAAGAAGGAAATTTTTATACAAGTGATGAAATGAGGTGAAACAATTCTAACATGTAAATATGGGGCTCTGGGATTTTTGAGAATTTTTTCAGAATTTTTGGGATTTATTTGATGCCAAAATACGGTGGAATACGTCATAAATACACTGAAAAATCGACATACGGTACTGTTCATACGACGGCTGCCGACATACCGACTTTGCGGACAGAAAATTTAACACGGGTTTGACCCGCGAGCCGCCTCGTGGCGGATCCCTTGGAACAGTAACCAAACCAGTTAAGCTCAATCCTATATAAACCCATGTACACTCTTCACATTTTCATCAATAACTTGAGTTCTAGAGATCCAAATTGAGCACCGTTTGCGGCGTTGCGACCGTGACTTCATCCCCGACGCAGTGACAGCAAGTTGAGCAGCTAGTTCCTCCTGTGCAGCAAATGAGATCATTTTGAGTGAGGAACTTCTACCGACTACTTCCACGGGGACAACGACTACTTCTTCTACAGACATCCGATCATCATTCCGTAAGAAGCGTTGCGAAGCTACTGATGTGCTGAAAGAAGACAACCAGAGAGATCTTCACAAATGAGCTTTCTAAACTCTTGATCTTATTTATTTGTGAAGTTATTAATGTTTTGATCAGCATTTCTGTAATATAATTTCTTCCGCTATTTGGGACTCTGGGAACCAAACTTGTTGGGGCAAGTTGGGTTGGGGAGTGATACTTGTATGTTTCTTTTTGGCTTTGGTGAGCTTGAGTTGGTCTGACAGGTTGGTGTTGGGGCACCAATCTAAGGGAGATTGTAACTTCTAAAAGAAACAGTATAAGTGATTGCTCATTGGGGTGGACGTAGGTCATGGGGACCGAACCACGTTAAATTCTGTGTCTTCTGTGATTGCTTTGATTGTCTGATTCCTAAACTGCATGTTGTAAACTAGGCTTAAATTTTTATCTTGCGATAATTTGGTCAAAGGCCTATTCACCCCCCCTCTAGGCCTTATTTAGATCCTACACTGTTCACGTCGCTCAATGCGACGATGATATCAATCCAATATCTCTTGCTGAATACAAGCGCAGAGATGATTGGCCAAAGTGGAACGAGGCAATAGGAGTAGAGCTGGACTCACTCTTGAAACACAAAGTCTTTGGACTAGTAGTCTAAACACCAAAAGGTGTAAAACATGTGGGATACAAGTGGGTATTCGTAAGGAAAATAAATAGAATAATCAGATCGTACGCTACAAAGCACGGCTTGTAGCTCAGTGATTTTTCCAACGACCGAGGATAGATTATGAATATACTTCCACGGGTTATGGATGCGATCACATTTCTGATTCATAATAAGCTTAAATGGAAGGCCTAAAAATGCAGCTCATGGACGTTGTGACTGCATATCTACATGGCAATATAGATTAAGATATCTATATGAAACTTCCAGATGGTTTCATAATACTAACAGAAATAAAAGCTAGACCCCAGGACGTCTATTCTATTAAGCTTAAAAGATCATTATATGGTCTTAAACAATCGGAAAAAATGTGGTATAAGTTCCTTGTTCAACAAGGTTTCACCAATAATGAAGTCTGCATGTGTATTTTCATTAAAACCACGTGGAACATGATTCGTATTAATAACCGTCTAATTAGACGACTTAAACCTCATCGGATCTCTTGCAGAGATCGATGATATATCTGCAAGCCTTAAACTAACGTTTGAAATGAAAGACCTAGGCAAGACTAAATATAGTCTTGGCTTACAGATAGAAACCCTCAGCGGAGGAATCCTGTTACACCAAACCACATACACAAGGAAATTACTTAAAAATTTCCATATGGATAAGTACCATCCTCTAAGTACACCAATGGTCGTTAGATCTTTGGATATACATAAAGACCACTTCCGGCAGCTGGAAGAGAGGGAGGAAACATTAGGTCCTGAAGTAACATACTTTAGTGACATTGGAGCACTGCTATATCTGGCAAACTGCACGTGTCCCAACATAGCTTTTGTAATCTTCCTACTAGCCAGATACAGTTTCAGCGCCCGTAGCGCCCTTGAAACGGAGTAATGCAGCTTCTGCGCTACCTACAAGGGTCAGTTGACATGTGATTATACATCCCGAAATGTGGATTTTCCACTTTGATTGGTTATGCAGATACAGGTTACAGGTCTGATCCACATACCGAGAAATCACAGACTGGTGTTCATTTTCGCTGGTACGACAAACTCCTGGAAATCTTTGAAGCAGACCACCACAACAGTCTCATCCAAACACTCAGAGCTCCTGGCGATCCATGAAGCTAGCAGAGAATGTGTCTGGCTTCGTTCAATCATTCATCACATTCTAGTGAAGACCAAACTGAAGACGGACGACCTTGAGCCAACCATATTATTTGAAGATAATGCAACTTGTATAGCTCAACTACAAACTGGTTACATCAAGGGTGACAGAACGAAGCCCATCTCTCCTAATCCTAAGTACTTCTAGACGCACGAGCTACAGGAGCGGAAGCAGATTGAAGTACGTCAGATTAAGTCTTGTAATAATTTAGCTGATCTGTTTACTATGGCATTGCCTAGATGTACTTTAAGAAAACTTGTAAAAGATATAGGGATGCGACAACTGAAAGACCTACGAGCCTGAAGCTTGTACGGATCATGGGGAGTCACTTATGTATTGTACTCTTTTTCCTTAAGCTGTTGGTTTTTCCCACTAGGTTTTCTACAGCTAAGGTTTTAACGAGGCAAAACACGGTAACTCTGGATCCAGCAGTATCCACCCCATATTAGCGTATTGGATTCTGAAGAATTCATATGTTAAGAATAGATGGATGAGGGGGAGTGTTATGAATGGGGGAAAAGGTATCCCCCTCACTTACATCCATCATTACACCCACTACTAAGTGGGTGTCTCTTGGGATCCTATACTTGTAACTCCTCCTATTCCAATATATATATATGGCCATGGTATCAACCATTAGCCTATACTTCTCATATTATTCCAACATCAAATAAATTTTATTGTGGTGTTTTTTATGTTGATATTGTAGAAAATTTCTTGCGTTGTCAACACACATATATATTAAACCCATACATGGTTATAACAATATGAGCAAGATGTGATCAGCTAGCTTAGGAAGAAAGAAAATCCTATCAGACTGATGATCATACCTATTCAATTTAATTTTCATATTCTGCATCAAGACGTCGAATATCTTATAAATTCAAGAAGCTTTGCTTATTCATCCGCTCATGGAAACTTTGACAGGTTCGTAGTAATGGGACGTTTTGCAGCTGCTAGAGATGAACGAGCAAAACACATTGAGTTCACTAACTTTTTGGTGGTGTAGTATGGTTTTAGAATAAAGAGATCAGATCAAATTGTGCTGGTATGTTGCGTCCTTTATCATATATGTGTATTCGTAGTATCTGAGATGCTTTGAAATGGCAACATACTGCGTCCTAAGATGATGTTCTTTGATGCTCTTCCAAATGTGAAAACAATACGGCTGAAGATGACAATTCAATTGGCACTCATCTATGCGTGAATATATATAAGAGATTCATGTAGATCAGGTGGCACCTGATCTAATAGATGAGGTGCGAGACACAAAAAGGAGGGTCTCATGGAAAGTACAAGCCCATGTAGGCTTGTACTTTCCAACTTTATATGTCTTGACACCTGATCTATTAGATCAGGTGCCACATTTTCTACATTATTCTCTATATATAAACCATAGTTGCATTATTAATCATCTTGATATTAATAACACTGATTAGGTGGCTTGTCGAGCAGCAAGAACATGATTGATACTTTTAGGCTGATCAACGATGATGATCAAGTAAACTTGAGAAACACATACTCGAGGAGGACATTTATGTACATATGGGACCGTATTTGCAATTCAGGACATTATTCTTTACATGTGCATTTTAATTACATGAAGTATGCTTTCTTTACTTGCTAAGCTGTAAAAGAAAATAGAATATGGAATGGATGGACTGTTTAGTTTAAAATTTGAAATTTGAGGGACGAGATAGAAAATACTCATATTTAAATGACTAATATCCAATTAGGGGTGTGCGGGTCCGGGTACCCTGTTTTTTTCATGTTACCCGGACCCTACCCGGTAAGGGACCGGTTCCTAAAATTTGGACCCGGAACCTACCCAGTTGAACCCTATACCCGGACACTACACGGACCCTATGGTTCCGGGTACCCTGTAAAAAAAATTCTAATTTGTGAGGTATTACGAACAATGATTTCCAAATGATCTGTGCATGACAATTACCTCAAATACGCATGAATAAAAATCAATCTGGAAGTAAAATTTGTCTCTAGTCTCTTTCTTCAGTGATAAATGCATACTGACCAGTCATTTCTACTAGATAAAGCTAGACATATGGAAGAATGATTCACGTTTACCTCTACTGCTCTTTTGAACGCATAAGAGAACAATATGATCTTTAATTCAAATGCATTGTTTAATGAACTTACACGTTGCTCAAAACTTCAGGATGCAAGTTGTACTCACTAATATTATAAGTTCAAATTAGATACAGTCAAGGTGGATCACTCTTATATATTTTGATCCTTAATATTATAATATATCAAAATTTTTATATATATATAAAATATCGGTTCCGGTTCTGGGTACCCGTTTTCTATAGACGGAAACCAGACCCGGACCCGATACCCGTCGGTTCCAAATTTTCCTACCCGGAACCTACCCGGAACTGATAACTATCTACCCAGAACCTACCCGTTAGGGTAGGTTCCGATCGGGTATCTGGGTACCCTATACACGTGCACACCCCTATATCCAAATACTCATTGTATAAGTGACGATATTAAGAATTATTGTATCAAAAAAAATATATTAAGAATTAGCCCCCGTGTTTCATGCGTAGCCTGTTCTTTTGCTGGAATAGAGAAAAATGGAATATGGGAAAGTTTGTATTCCAAGGAGAGAGAAAATGGAGTTTTGTGTTCTTTTGGGTGGAATAGAGTATGGAAAGTCGGGTTTGGAATAGAAAGTGAGGTCCACTTTCTATTATTGTGTTCTTTTGGGATTAGAGAGTTGGAATGAGAAAGTGGAAAGGTGGTGAGTTGGAGGAGAGAGATAGAGAGAGAGGTGACAGCGGGCCCCACGATTACCAAGCATTCCCATGAATTCCAAGCAAAAAGCTTGGAATACAAAACTCCTTCATATTTCCATTTTTTGACTTCACGTCAGCATTCCCATTTTTCTATTCACATGACCAAAAGAACAAACAGGTGGAAAGTGGGGGAGAAATTGGGATGAACAGTAGATGAATAATGAAAATGTTCACATTCTCGCCCCCATTCCATGCAAAAGAACATGCCCTATTCTCACATCTCACCGTCGTTTCTCTTCCTTCTCCGAGAACGAACTCTTAACACAGAGCCACAGCCACTGCAAGCTGTCTGCTTTCTGTTGCTCGCTAACAGCGAAGATATTCCTTCTTCAATCTGCCGAATGGATAGGCCATCCGAAGCCTACAACCACCTCTTGATCCCGTGAAAAAAATCTACCGAAGAAGGCCCCAAATCCGAGCTTCGTTTCCCCTCTCATGGCTTGGTGAGTTCTCTTCTCCTCTTTCCTCTTCCATTCTTCTAAAGATTGGATCTGTAAGCTGCCCATCTGGTTAGATTGTGTAAAAGTTTGCCATTATGAAAATGCTCTGCAAGCTTGCTGTATTTACTCTCTTTAGCACCTTGGGTTTTGGAATTGATTTGCTTTGATCCGAGTCTTCTGTCATACTTCATACAATTAGTGAGCAAAATCACCTGAAGGTTGTTTTTTATGCTGCCCCTTTCATCTTCTGTCATACTTCACCCACCCACCCAAATACCCACCCAATCAGTCATCTGTAGATGGCATTTGGGTCAAAAAGGAAGAAGAGATGCTTCGTCTGGTTAATGCAATGGTTGATTGTGATAAAATCTTAACCTTTTTCTTCTCAGTTAACCCTTCTCTTAGGTTGTTTTTTCCCCTTTGGTCTCTCAATTAATGCTTCATTTCTTGAATGTTGGTGGTGGTTGTTAAATTTGAAATGTGCCCATTGGATCTCAAGTTTACTTGGACTTTTGCCGAAATAATTTTTTGATTAACAACAATGTCTACTAAAATCAGTGATGTTACTTCCTTCACGTTCTATTGTAGATCCTTGCCACAGGGTTGCACATACATTTTGTTTTTAATTTTTGATGTGTTGGACATGTGGAGACTTTAATGACATTCCAGAAATCCATCAAGCCATCACATTAAGATGTGATATCTGAGTACATAAACACATATGGATGCACAACTATATATATAATAGAGCCGAGTTGCATGTTAACATTTGGAAGGTTGATGTGTTGGACATTTGTGGAGACGCACTCTGAAATTAATCTTGTCCATTTAACATTATTTGCAAGTCATACTATGGTCTAAGGTTCTTTGTTTCTCCTCTTAATTACTTTTTACCCTTCATGAGAATAGGCGAAAGAGCATTTTATCTATTGCCTATTGTACCTTGCGTTCCTCTTAGAAATATCTTTTCTCTTGCATTCTAATTGGTGATAGTTTTCGTGTACTCTTCATGTGCTTTCTTGCGATGCATCAACATAAATTGTCCATTGCTCCTCCTATTAATCCATGGATATGCCTTTGTTTCTTGTTTACTTGTGATACGATTTGGATCGTATCAAGGGAAAATCAGCGAAGAAAAGGAATAAAAATTGGAAAAGATGAGATTTTTATTGGATTTTTGAGAAAAGACAAGATCTAATAGCAAGATAAATTGAGCCCTTTCGAGAGGAACTCGCTCTCCTAACTTTGATGAACGGATCAAAGCCTAAAACACTCACAAATGACACTTAGAATGTTCTTCACACAATAAGCATGCCCTCTCATGACGGCTAGCCCTAGATATAAATAGAAAACCTAGGAAACAAAGCAACATAACAAAAAGACTAATCTGCCCTTCGACGCCTCCGATAGAAAGTGACCCATCCTCCTTGGGTCCCGTCTGGGCCCGTGACTGCCGAAAATGGTGCGGCCGCATCAATACCCGCCCCTAAAAGAGCCACCTTGTCCTCAAGGTGGAAATCAGGGTACTGCTCCTGGGTCGTCCTCTTCTGGCTTCTCTGGTTCGATGTATTCCTCTTCGTCCGGCTCGATAGTGATCTGCAGCAACCGGCTCGCACACCGATGGCCCGGGGTGAACTTCTCGTCGTAACGGAAGCACAACCCTCTGGCTCTCCTGTCCCGCATCTCGACCTCGGTCATCCTCCGCCCTTGTCCCGCAGGACGTGCTTCTCCTGCCTCCTCCCCCGCTCCGGCTGATGCGGCCGGCGGTAGTCTCGGGGCGGCTGCTGTAGATGGGACCCTCTGCTGTGGCGCCCCCACGTCCCTCTGATCCTCCGCTCCTCCGCCTGCTTCTCCTCCGCCCTCAACGCCAGACGAATCACATGCTCTAGGTATCTGGGACTTTGCATCCATAGCTCGGCTCGTATCGAGGGCTTCAGCCCTCGCATAAATGCCCCCAAGAATACATCTTCCGACACTCCCTTCACCCTGCCTGCCAACACCTCGAACTTCCCCAGGAAGTCCAACACCGTCTCCTCCTGCCGTAGTCCAAGCAACTGCTCGTAGAAATTCGCCCCCGGTTTGGCCTGGAAACGGTCAAGTAGGAAAGCTGACAACTCCTCCCAAGTCCGAAAAGGGGCTCGGGACATCCTCCAACGATACCAGCTCAGCGACTGTCCCTCCAGATAGCAAATGATGTTCTCCAATACCTCCCTCCCTGAGATCCGCATCACCTGGAAATACCGCTCCGCTCGCACTATCCACCCGTCGGGGTCTGTCCCCTCAAAAATGTGCATCTTCAACTTCTCCATCCTCCTGGCTGGGTACATGGTCGGGTGTCCTCCCTGAGCTCCATGGCCTCCGTACTCGATCCTGCCTCTGCCGTAGGCCTCTTCGGGAAACCCTCGCGGGTCCCCAAAATTTTCCGCGTACTCCTCCACAGGCCACCTCTGGCGCTCCTCCTCTGTAGCCCCAAAAATCCCGCGGTAGCCTCTTGCGGGGCCCTGATCGGTGCTCGGGGGGTCGAAAAACTGACCCGGGGGGTTTACTGGGCCCCCCGGGCCCCAAAACCACCTGTCGGGACCCAGCCGGCCCCAGGGAAAGCTGCGAAGCCTCCCTGGGGTTCGGCGGGGCCCAGGTTTGGCCCTGGCGGGCCGCGCGACCCCTCCAGGGCCTCGCACGAGCCCGCCCAGCCTTCCTGGGCACCCGCGCGGGCTCGGGTGTGGGCCGTGAGGCCCCCCGAGCCCTCGCGGGGCCCTGGCGGCCCGCGCGCGGGGGGGGGGGGGGTTAGGGTTCCCCCCAGCCGCCGCCTCCCCTATCCTCCGGAAAGCCTCCCTCTTGCCCGCCGCGTCCCCTCGTCTCCGCAAGAAACCCTAGGGGATCTCCTTCGCGCCGCCGCCGCTCCCGGTGCACTTCCTCTACCCACGACTCCTCCCGGAACTCTAGATCTTCCTTCTCCTTTGTGATTTTGGTTCCCGGAGGTGCCCCGGAGGTGTTCACCATCAACTTCGGATCGTCCGCCTTAGCATGATGATTCTCCGCTTCGGATTCTTCCTCTCCGATCTCCACATGCTTTCCCTTCCCCTCAAGTTTTTGAAGAATCTTCAAAATCTGAACTTGAGTGGCGTCCAACTCCTCGTGCTTCTTCATCAAACGGGCTTCCATCTCTTTTTGGGAATTGGAGAGCATCTCGACTGTGACTTCCAAAGCTCCCACCTTTTTGCTGACCTCTTCCCGGATCTCCTTTCGCAGCGCCTCCATCTCCGTCTTGAACCTAGTACCTTCCGTCATTGGATCTATCGCTCTGATACCAATTTGATACGATTTGGATCATATCAAGGGAAAATCAGCGAAGAAAAGGAATAAAAATTGGAAAAGATGAGATTTTTATTGGATTTTTGAGAAAAGACAAGATCTAATAGCAAGATAAATTGAGCCCTTTCGAGAGGAACTCACTCTCCTAACTTTGATGAACGGATCAAAGCCTAAAACCCTCACAAATGACACTTAGAATGTTCTTCACACAATAAGCATGCCCTCTCATGACGGCTAGCCCTAGATATAAATAGAAAACCTATGAAACAAAGCAACATAACAAAAAGACTAATCTGCCCTTCGACGCCTCCGATAGAAAGTGACCCATCCTCCTTGGGTCCCGTCTGGGCCCGTGACTGCCGAAAATGGTGCGGCCGCATCAACTTGTTACTAGCATCAAATCTTTGCCATGCCTTCACTTGCATCAACAATATCTTGATGAAAAATTCTCTGACACAAAGATTTCATCATGGATGAATATATTTTGGGCATATACGGGATAAATGTATTACTCAAAATAATAAAAGGGACTTTGTTTTATATGTTAGCTTTGGGGAGCCACTAAGTCAATATATTGTTTGGGGGCTTCTCTATGTGCGCAAAGACTGGCCTACCTTGTAACCCACTTTAGCTTTCACTGTATTTTTTATTTCATTTGCCAGCTTCATGAATTCTTGCCTTGCTTGGAACTGACATGGATATGCAAGGTTTGGACATCTACTAATTCTTAAGCTTGCATTATAGCATATTTGATGCAGAACAGATTGCAATGGATGACTTTTCGAAGATTTTTAAGACTCCTTGGAGTAATCTAAACGCATTTTAGTTTGGATATGACTTCCAGTTTTGTTAGAACTAAAGTTCGATTAGAATTGAAAATTAGAATATGAATTATTTAGGAGTTTGATTAGGAAAAGAAGTCATAGATTTGAGTTTGTTTTGGATTTATTTATTTTGTTTTAAACTTCAATTACAATATGTAATGACTTAGAATTTGTCAGGAATACGGGGTTTACTTGCATTAGAATTGTATGTTTAAACCCTTTAAAAAGTGTTATCTTGTGCTCAAATTGGTGTTATCCTCAACTCCCTGCTTCTCCTTCTATAAAGCTCCCACTCTTCCATAGCCCCCTTTTACTTTGGTTATTCCACTCTCTTTACTTTTACTTTGGTTATTCCACTCTCTTTACAATTGATGTCTCAAGATGAAAACCCCCAAAACAAAGAGACTATTTATATGGTCTAACCAAGGGTTACAAGTAATGTGCAAGTTTACCTCCAATTAAAGACTCATTTATACAACTAGAGTTTTGGAGCCAAACTCTAACAATCTACACCTTGGCGAGAAAACTCTTACATGCCCACCTGAAGATCAACAAGGTGTCACATACATCTTAACCATGGTGAGTCCACCCACCCACCAACATCGCACCTCCATCTACATGAGGAGAGGTGCTCCTCTACATCTCTAGCACAAAGAGATGTTTAGCAAGTCTATGCAATGTCTAAATTTTTTCTCTGTCACCGGCTTGGTAAATACTTCCGTCGCATTCTCGTCGATGTGCACTATCTCGATAAAGATTTCACCATCCTCGACCCAATTACGAACTCTATGATACATTACTGCAATGTGTTTTGTCCTTGCGTGATAGATACGATTCTTGGTCAAGCAAATTGCATTTTGACTATTCGAGAATAGTTGGATGTCCTCTTGGGCCAACCCACGTTCATTTACCAAACCTCTCAGCCAAATAGCTTCTTTGGACGCCTTCGTAATTGTCATATACTCAGCCTTCGTTGTAGATGAAGTCGTTGTGGATTGTGGCACTGATCTTCAACAAATAGGACCACTAGCAAGTTTGAAGATATACCCAGTATTAGACATCCTCTTGTCAAGATCCCCAACATAATCCGCATCGACATATCCAACTGCAAAAATTGAGTCATCTTTCTTCTCAAACATAATGTCCAACTCCTTGGTGCCTTTCAAATACTTCAAAATTTACTTCACCGCATTCCAATGCTCTTTACTCGGATTTGACATGTATTTGTAAACTACACAACCGCTTGGGCTATGTCCGATCTTATGCATATCATGGCATACATCAAGCATCCTACCCGTATTTGTATCTGGTATTACTTTCATTCTCAATTTCATTCACCGTCTTTGGACATTGCTCTTTGCTCAAAGAAAAATGAGATGCAAGTGGTGTGGAGACCGGTTTTGCATCTTTCATATCATTCATCTCCACCACTTTAAAGACAACTCTTTTGTGATAACCACAACTTTTCGGCATCTCTATCGTTCTTTATCTCCATGTTCAATATCTTGTGGCCGCCCCAATGTCATTCATGTCAAATTCTTAGCTCAAATTAGACTTGAGCTCCTCAATCATTAACCTGTGCTGACATGCAATTAGCATATTATTCACATAAAGAAGTAACATGATAGGAGAACCATCATTAAAGACCTTGTAGTAAACACAACAATCATACTCACTCTTGAGTATCCAACGTGCAACATGGAGGAGTCGAAACATTTGTACCATTATCTTGGCGATTGCTTGAGCCCGTAGAGACTTCTTCAACCGACAAACAAAATCTTCTTTACTCACTTCTACAAACCCTTTCAATTGTGACATGTAAATTGTTTTCTTCAATTCACCATGAAGGAAAGAAGTCTTCACATCAAGTTGTTCAAGCTCCATGTTGAACTCCATCACCATAGCTAAGAGTACTTTAATATAAGTGTGTGCTTCACAACAGGAGAATATCTCATCATAGTCCACTCGAGCCTTTTGTGAATACCACTTTGCCACCAACCTTACTTTAAAAGTTGGTTTGTTCTTTTCATGCAATGGTTCATTCACCCTATACATCCACTTGCAAGCCATCGGTTTACGGTCCTTTGGTTTAGGCACCAACTTCCACGCAGAATTCTTGTGTAGAGATTTCATCTTCTCCACCATCGCCTTCAACCATACTTTCCTTTCATGTGAATTCATAGCCCTCTTGAAATTTGCAGGGCTCACCACCGCTAATGACAATGGTATAAAGAGCCTCTTCTGTTTGCTCCCATCCGAGCCAATTAGGTGGCTTTGTGGTTCTTTTCGTCCTTCCTTGAGCAATGCTATATGGTTCTTCTTGGAAACTCTCTTGCTTCTGATCATGACTTGAACTCACCTCTTCCATTTGTGAAGTTTGAGTTTTATTCCAAGTCATCCAATTCGAATGAGACTTCTTTGACCACTTTCTTTCATTTGACATCACCTTCTTGTTCAACTTCAAGATCTCTTGATAGCATAGAAGCCTCATCAAAGACAACATCCCTACTACACAATTTCTTCCTATTGACCGGATCCCAAATCTTGTACCCCTTCACTCCATTTTCAAAACCAAGAAATATATATTTGTGTGACTTGGTATCAAGCTTGAACCTTTTATCATGCGGAACATGTGTGTATGCCGGGCACCCGAATACCTTTAGAAGAGTATAATCTACTTTCTTGCCACTCCACACCTCTTCAGACACATTAAGGTTAAGAGCTTTTGAAGGTGAATTCACAACATAGCAAGACATGGTTAACGGCCTCTGCCCAAATAGACTTTGGCAACCCCCACATAAAGTCTCATGCATTTAGCACTCTCTATGAGAGTTCTATTCACCCTCTTGGTCATGTCATTTTCTTCAGGATTCTTTGCTACGGTGAAATGCCTTTTGATCACGTCATCATTACAAAATTGTAAAAACTTTCTATCTCGATATTCTCTTCTATTATCGGTTCTCAAGTACTTCACCTTTCTTTTTATTTGGTTTTCAACTTCCGCCTTGCACTCCTTGAACTTAGAGAAGACCACGAACTTGTGTTTCATGAAATAAACCTAAACTTTCCTTGAGAAATCATCCATGAATGTCACAAAGTAGGAAGCTACACCTTTTGACATAACTGGGCTTGGCCCCGCACATCGGAGTGAATGTAGTCAAGAATGCTTTTGCTCTTGCATTCTACCTTTGTGGTATTGAGGACACATTCTTTTGTTTATCCGCTAAACAAAACTTGCATAGATCAAGCTTGCACGTCTTCATTTTCTTCAACAAATTTCGTTTGTGAAATTCGTACATGCTCTTGCTCATGTGTCCCAACCGCATATGTCATAACTTACCTTCATCACAATCTTCATCTTTTTCCTATTTCTCCATTGTAGAGATTGAGGCTTCACCCAAAATGATTTTCATTGCGCTTGTAAAGATTGTTGCCCACTCTTATACCTTTCATTAGTACCAAGACACCTTTAGACACATTGAGAATGCCATCCTTTCCATTGAAAGTGCATCCCTTAGCATCAAGCATGCCCAAAGAAATTAAATTCTTCTTGAGTACCGGTACATGTCTAACTCCTCCCAATGTTCAGACCATACCATCATGCATCTTGATTTTTATAGTCCACATCCCAATTGTCTTGCACGGTGTATCAATTCCCATCAACACCAAACCAACAAAATAGGCCTCATAAGTGTCAAATTATTCATGATTTAGACACATATGATAAGAACAACTGATATCTAAAATCGACACGTGGGAATATGAGTTACCTTGAGAGACGGAGAGAAGATCCCCTTCACTTTTGAAAGTCACACTAGCCGAATCCTCATTTCTCGACTTCTCCTCCTTTTGCGCTTGCCATGCTTTGCAATCTCTCTTAAAGTGCCCTTTATCCTTGCAATGGAAGTAATAACATCTTTATTGCTTCTTGACTTGGAACGGGAGTTATATGTCTTGCCTTCAACTCTTTCTTTGCTTCTTTCTCTTTCACTTGATTCGCTTTAATTATGAGATCTTCCACATTGGAATCACCCTTGGAGGATATTTTCCTTGCGGCATTCAAAATTATATCTTGAGTCACATCTTCAAACTTGAAATCTCTTTTCCATTCAATTGAGTAGTAACGAAATGATCATAAGAGTCCGGAAGAGAACTGAACAACAAAAGTGACTTGTATTCATTGTCAAACTTTATATCCAATTTCAAAAGGTCGCAAATCATTCTATTGAAGATGTTCATGTGTTTCAACACATTTGTGTCTTCCTTCATCTTCAACCCATAATGTTGCTTCTTCAAGTGTAGCTTGTTTAATAAAGACTTCCCCATTTAAAGCTTCTCAAGCTTCTTCCATAGACTTTTGTTGTTTCCTCTTCACTAGCATTGTACAACACATCATCCAAGAAATACAATTGTATTGTGCTCACTGCTCTTTCATTTATATCGGCACATTCATCAGCTTCGATCTTTTCGGCTTCTTTGTCTTTCCTAACAAAGCAACCTTGAGTCCTTATTGTATACGACCACAAAACTTCTTATCCATATTTGCCATAATCCGAAGTTGATACGACTACAGAACTTCTCCACCTTAAACTTTATCCTTAAAGTTCCTTTAGAGGCCATTTGTCAAACATCTTGTGTGCACCAAATTTCTCCAACCCAGAGATCCAGAAATTGCAGAAATTTCTTCACTCAAATGCTCCAAATGAGTAGAAATAAGGATGATGATGAATTAACGAACTGATACCAATTGTGAGTAACATCGACTCACCTCGAGGACCTTGGCTTCCCTTGTCCGAGGTCTGCCTTGGATTGATTAGATCGGCTTGGATGATGTGATCGGCTCGGTCGAGATGATGATTAGCAAGATGAGCTCGGCAAACTTGAGTTTGGCAAGACCTCCACCACAAGAACACCTCGTGGATCTTCACCAATCAACCCAATACGATATATATGCAAAAGAAGAGAACTAAAGAAAGAAAGAGCAAAATACAAGAGATGGAAAAACAATACCCGTGCTTTATTAGAAGTCACCAATGCATCATATAAGGATTTAAGCCCAAATCCTCAACTCCTTACTTCTCCTTCTACAAAGCTCTCACTCTTCCTTAGCCCTCCTTTTGCGTAGGTTATTCCACTATCTTTACAATTGATGTCTCAAGATGAAAGCCCCTAAAACAAAGAGACTATTTATATGGTCTACCTAAGGGTTACACGTAATGTACAAGTTTATCCCCAATAAAGACTCATATATAGTATATACAACTAGAGTTTTGAAGCCAAACTCTAACATATCCATCCTGGAGATGCCTCCCGATTTTCTCTATTTTTCACTAAAATGGGGCACTAGTTTTTGCACCTTATCTTGTTACTTACTCAAATTTTTTTTACTTCATATGGGAAGCCAGACATTTAAGTAAATTTTTTATTTTTGTCCCAAACATATTGGTCACCTACTACACTTGTCCCAAACATATTGGTCACGCGGAGAGCCATTTCAGATTTCTTTTTTAAAGGATGGGGATTGTGTCACCTATAAAAGCGAAGACCGACAAAGATCCCTAGGCCATGTTACTTAGATAGACATAAAAAGGGGATTTTTTTTGACATAAGCAACGGATACTATTTAATAGAATGTAAACACCAAAACATGACAGGGGTATCATAGGTTTGTATTAAGTACACGTTTGTTTGGGCTTGCAGGTTTATTTATTTGATTTAATTACTCGTTTTTGAAGCTTTGAATTTCATTGTTTAAGATTTTATTTTGTTTCCCTTCTTAGTACAAGTCACTATGAGTCTTATGCATAATATATTGAGACATGCAGATACCCCCGCACACGCTGACTCATGTCACCATTATCTCATGTACCCACTTCTTAAGAATTTCCAGTTTTCCATGTATGTATTGCGTGATATACTTGTCATGTGTTGCATATGTATTGAACTAACATACCAATTTGAATTTCACTCCATCTGTTCTTCTAATCAATACTCTATAAAGTACAATAGGATGAAGCCATGGTGACATCCCTTCTCAGCCTCGACCTCGAAGCACCTGCAGTGACATCTTCTGTCTGCCTCATCTTGCTTTTGAGACTGGTGCATTGACTTTTTGCACTGATCTCAAAGTGGGATCGATGGCAGTCAGGGGGTGTCACTGGTGACAGGGTCAGTGACACCTGATCCCCCTTTTCTGAAAGTACAAATATTTTTCTTCTCTGTCCTTTTTATGTTTTTGGCCTGCAAAACTTCAGAAAGCTATGGCATCTGAGTTCTTTTGTTATTTATTTACTTTTCTGTAGGGTCCACTTCCTAAAACTTACGCCTTAGCATTATAAGGGTTCAGCACGTCAATGTAGGCCTAGCATGTAACCAGCATGAGGAGGCACACTGACATCAGAGGGCATAGGTCGGGGTCAACGCAATCTGATGAATCAGCATTGGATATGGAAAGAAACATATGCAGCTGTCCAAATCTTCCTTCTAGTCCATCTCTTCAGCCATACACATCAGGTGGTCAGCACCCTGAAAGCAATGCCGCATATTTTTCATGGCCTACATCTACCCTATTGCATGGTGCGGCTGAAGGCCGTGCAAACTATTTTATGAACCTTCAGAAGGGAGTACTGCCAGGAAACCTTGGCCGACTGCCGACTGGGCAACAAGCCACCACGTTGCTTGACTTGATGACTATAAGAGCGTTCCATAGCAAGATCCTGCGCTGTTACAGTCTCGGCACAGCTATAGGCTTTAGGATAAGGGATGGCACTTTGACAGACATACCGGCCATTCTTGTTTTTGTTGCAAGGAAAGTTAATCGGAAATGGCTTAACAACATCCAATGCTTGCCCACTCTTCTTGAGGTACTGAATGATTCATGCTTACATTAAGTTCAAATAGTGAACACATTCTTAGTTTTTATCAGACATTTGTTCGACTTTGGATAAATGGCAATGGAAACAAAATAGACAAGCAAGAGAGTAAACAGAAGAACCACACACACACACCCCCCCCTCAAAAAAAAAAGAAAAGAAAAGAAAAGAAAAAATCCCAACTTTTAACATCTAAAGCGTGCAATATGCACAATCAGTAGCTAAAAGGCAATGGTCTTTTTGTGAAAGAATGCCAACCTCCCCAGCTTCAATCGCTTCCTAGGACCGACACACAACTGATGGTGAAGAAATTTCATATTCATGTTTAGTTATTATATTTCCTTTTTTTATGAATAGGGACCAGGGGGTGTATGGTGTGATGTAGATGTTGTTGAATTTTCATACTACGGGGCACCGGCACCGACACCAAAAGAGCAACTTTACACCGAATTAGTCGATGGATTACGCGGAAGCGATCCATGTATAGGTTCGGGTTCTCAGGTAATTCCACCCTCATGCATCAAGTTCCATTGTAGATATTGTCTCATCTGTTGTGACTTTTGAGATCTGGATGAATGATGAATGATATCTCTACTTCATTACATGTTAGTTCAAATTGGTATGTTATCTGCATCAGATTGTTCTCCATTTATAATTTGCTAGACAGTATAATAGCTTTTCATATGGCTGCTTCGAATGTGGCTGCTCTGTTTGATCATTATTAGATTAATAATGATAGATCTGGAATTTTGAGCTGTAGGGGTGTGTTCGTAACCTGGCTTTGATACTACTTGATAGGATTTTTCTAGGTTTTGTTGGATTAAAAGATGATTTTATGGGAAATATTGGATTTTTGGTGGAAAGGTAAGGATTTTTAGGGTTAGGAAGATGGATTTGGAGAAAAAGGAAGAAATTTTATTAATAATAAGACTGAAAATAAAGGGGATACAAAATTGGTTGAGTTCTTTCGAGCGGAACTCTCCCTCCCAAGCCGCCGATTCGAGAGGGGGCCGCACTCTCCAATGTGGATTTTTATCAACCTCACACAACGCACTCTCCAATAAGGATTTTTATCAACCTCACACAAGCTCTCTTCAATCTTCGACTCCCCTCTCTAATCCCCATCGCCTCTCATAAATACTAAACTGAAAATAAGAAAATTACAAAAACAACTCTAAAACTGAAAATTACAAAAAATAACCCTCGAAAACCAAAAAATTATGAAAATGTCCATACGGCCGAGAATTCAAGATCTATCAGATTGGCTGTCAACCTAACATAAATTCTCAATGAGACAACCTAACAACAATTCCCAATGAAGTGTTTCCAATTTATAGGCCAAAGCCATTGTATGAATTACTAGGCCAGCCATAAGATGCAGTCTACTTGGTGGGCAAGTAAACCTGTCTTTTTGGCCATGTAGTCTATGTTGCACGGACTCGAATACGCAGACACTTAAAAGTGAATCCTAAAAAGTATACTTAAAATATTATCATGTTTGACATGTGCGTCCGACATGACATCTCTTCTTGTTTTAAGTGTCTGTGCTACCTAGCTTGTAGTCTTTGCTGATGCAACTAAGGAACAAGACTAGATTTCTCCAACTATAGAAATCACAAATAAAAAGTTAATTTGACACATTGTTATCGGAATCATGTTCTTCTCCAAGGCATGATATAAGCCAAGTAGCTGAATGTAATCACATTTCCTTGTTAAAGAATGTATGTTGATAGTATTTTCAAAAGGTTCCGAATTATCTTATTTAAAACCATATGATATGCAAACATTATAAATCGGAGAGATACACAAGTGAACATTTTGACTTATATGCTTTTCTTCAATTTTGGTGGCAGATTATCCTTGTTTGGCTGCATGCCTTCTGCGATAGCCGAGCTGTGGCATGGCTCCCTCCATGTGTATATTATGTAGCACATGGATTATATTGGGCAGCTGATTCATATCATTTTTAGCTAACTAAAGTTTACTAATTTATAAACTTTTCAACTATGGAGCATGGACACTTCTATCAAAAAGCTGTATTGTGTTGGAAACATGTTAGATACACAAGTGGACCCACATATCATTTGTACTTTATTTTAAGCATTTGCCCAGCCTTGGTGCATTGTGTCCGTGTCGGCATAGTAATGTCAGTGCAACATAGCTCTTCAACAACTGACCGATTTATGCATGCGCAATAAGATTTTTATACTGGGATCCTGAAGAAATCAAACTTTAAAATCTCAATAAACAAATGTATTAGCATTAATAAATTGTATGCCATCTGGGTGTTTGGTTGCTGTTGCTCCTTTTTTTTGTTGCAATTGTACCATTTTAACTTTGCTCTTAACTTGTAGGTGGCTAGCCAGGAAACTTTTGGAACTTTAGGTGCCATAGTCAAGAGTCGAACAGGAAAGAAACAGGTCGGTTTCCTTACAAACAGGCATGTTGCAGTCGATTTGGACTACCCGAACCAGAAGATGTTCCATCCATTGCCATCCAACCTTGGGCCTGGAGTCTATCTTGGTGCGGTGGAGAGGGCGACATCTTTTATTACAGATGACCTTTGGTATGGCATCTATGCTGGAACAAATCCAGGTAACATTGTCTTTATTTTATGGCTAGGTGACTTTACAACGTGCTAGCTTCAGAATGTGTCACTTTCTTTACTAAGAATTCTTAGGTTTATAATGATTTTATATCTGACATGAAATTTTTTCATCATATCAAGCTTAATATTATTGGTAGACGACTCCCAAAAGAGATGAAAAATCACTAGACAACCTCCATTATAAAAAACTGAGCTTAGAAGTGTCACATTTATGTCAAGGAATTGACTGAATTATTATTTCTCTTGAAGTACCATTTCATATTATGATTGTTCTACATTTTCAATTTCCATCTGTTTCTGGATGGTGTATCAAAATAATGGGAAACATGTCAAGTACAGACTTTTGATGGGGATATTTTGTGGTGTGTCATTTGTGTTGTAGTGGAAGGGGATAAACCTGGTTTCAAGTGAAGTTATGTTTTTTGTCCTAATATAGAGAAAACGTCTTTCGTATCATATCTTGTTAATTGCTTCCCTAGTATAGGGACACAGAATCACAACTATTGACATTAGTTATGATTCTCAGAATTGGAAATGAATATATTGGGTGATCCAATATATTGAGAGAAGAAAATCCCCCAAAATCTTGTAAGCAACTTCGGCATAGAATCAATTTTTAAGTGTGTTACCTTGTCAGCATAATGCTTATTTCTTCTTTGAATTGACAGTTTCTGCAGCAAAGAACATTTGTAAAATCATTACACGAGAGATACTTCTCTATCCAGGGAAACAGACAAAAGTAAGCTGGACTTATTATGAAAACATTGACAGGGCTAAGTAGTAGAGGAGAATTTGAACATGGTTTCCTTGGTAATTAATAGATCCAGATCCGATCCCTCGATCCCCCAACAAAAAAAATCATTTTCCCTTCTTTTTATGGTTATTCAACTTCTTCATTAACGTTATTGTCATCATTAATATGTGTGCGTGTGTGTTTATTTATTTACTTGTTGTACCACCCCATTTTTGTGTCTTGGTATATAAGGAGATGCCTCCATTGTCATATGATACACATTATTCGCATATATATATATATATATATATATATATATATATATATATATATATATATATAGTGTTTAATGGGTATCATACGCCATATGAGAGCTTCTCTCATACGCCCTCTCACATAAAGCACCCAAGTACAAGCCCACATGGGCTTGTACTTGGTTGTACTTGGGTGCTTTATGTGAGAGGGCGTATGAGAGAAGCTCTCATATGGCGTATGATAGCCATTATTCTCATATATATATATATATATATATATATATATATATATATATATAGGTGGGATCTTCTAACCCCCTAAAATAACCCCCTTTTGACCCCCCATCTTGGCCCTCCATCCCATTTAATTCAATGGATGGGATTGCCCTACCCCCAAGACAACTCCTGTGAGAAATTGAAGAGATGTTCAATCTCTTCAATTTCTCCCAAAAAGTGCACTCACTTTAACAGCAAAAAAAAATTAAAAAACCCCACAAATCCAACGGGTTAACTGATGGGCTCTTAGTATTACACAAAAAGTACACACTCTCTCTCACTCAGCACGCAACCCCATCCCCCAAGCCGTCATTCTCTCTCACAGCACCCTCTCTCTCTCTCAGAGCACGCAACCTCATCCCCCAAGCCGTCATTCTCTCTCACAGCACCCGAAATTTTCTCTCTCACTCTCCTTCCTCTCTTTCTTTCTTTTTGATCAGTTTCTTCATCTCGTTCTTCTTCCTTTGATTCTTCATCTTGCAAGCATAGGTGGACGCAAAGAAGGGGAATAGAGGAAGGATCTTCAACAGGTTGAAAGGTACGCAGCTGCTGGCTTAGCTTCCTACTTTTCCTTTCATTTTCTTTTTTTTGTTTTTTCTCAACATATGATCATCTCATGCTGTCAAAATGAGAAAATAAAATGAGAAAATAAAATAAACTGACAGTTCTGAGTGTGGTTTCAGTCCACATATTGACAGTTGAGTGGACTGAAACCATTGGTTTCAATCCACTCAACTTTCTTCTGTGGACTGAAACCAATGGTTTCAGCCCACTCAACTGTCAATATGTGGACTGAAACCATTGGTTTCAGTCCACATATTGACAGTTGAGTGGGCTGAAACCATTGGTTTCAGTCCACTCAGAACTTTCTTCTGTGGACTGAAACCAATGGTTTCAGTCCACTCAAATGTCAGTATGTGGACTGAAACCATTTGAGTGGACTGAAACCATTGGTTTCAGTCCACATATTGACAGTTGAGTGGGCTGAAACCATTGGTTTCAGTCCACTCAGAACTTTTCTGTGGATCGAAACCAATGGTTTCAGTCCACTCATGTCAATGTGGACTGAAACCAATGGTTTCAGTCCACTCAAATGTCAATATGTGGACTGAAACCATTGGTTTCAGTCCACATATTGACAGTTGAGTGGACTGAAACCATTAGTTTCAGTCCCACTCAGAACTTTCTTCTGTGGACTGAAACCATTTGTTTCAGTCCACTCATGTCAATGTGGACTGAAACCATTGGTTTCAGTCCACATATTGACATTTGAGTGGACTGAAACCAATGGTTTCAGTCCACTCAACTTTCTTTTGTGGACTGAAACCAATGGTTTCAGTCCACTCATGTCAATATGGGGACTGAAACCAATGGTTTCAGTCCACTCAACTTTGTTCTGTGGACTGAAACCAATGGTTTCAGTCCACTCAAATGTCAATATGTGGACTGAAACCAATGGTTTCAGTCCACTCAAATGTCAATATGTGGACTGAAACCAATGGTTTCAGTCCACTCATGTCAATATGGGGACTGAAACCAATGTCAATATGGGGACTGAAACCATTGGTTTCAGTCCACATATTGACATGAGTGGACTGAAACCAATGGTTTCAGTCCCCATATTGACAGTTCTGAGTGGACTGACACCATTGGTTTCAGTCCACTCAGAACTGTCAATATGTGGACTGAAACCAGTCCACTCAGAACTTTCTTCTGTGGACTGAAACCAATGGTTTCAGTCCATCTTAGTACACTAATTATCTTAATACAATACTACGGTGTTAATACTAATGTTGTTTTTATATAATTGGTTTTAATGGACAGATAGATATATGCTAAGATGAATAATGTGGATGGTTTTGGATCAACTATTATTGAGCATTCATTAGAAGAAGAAAGTTCAGATTTTCAGCATGTGGGTTGTCCAGAGAAGGAAGTTGATGTTGAACAAACACAAGCAGCAGAATCAAATTTCAATGGTGTTGGTAGTGCATTGGATGAAACGGTTGAAGCACCCACACAAGCAGATAATGTGTTGTATGTTGGAAAGAAGTTTCAATTTATAGAAGAGGCAGAAGAATGCTATACAAAATATGCTGGTAGCAAAGGTTATAGCATTAAGAAAAGAGGAAGTGAGCGAAAGGGTACTAGAGTTATGGAAGTTGATAATGTCAGATTTGCATGCACTTGCGAAGGAGCTCCAAGTAAAAAGAAGGTAGAAGATAAAGACAGAAGTTCAATGAGAACAGATTGTAAGGCGAGGATGCGGGTGAAAAGAATGAGGTTTGATAAAGGGTGGGTGGTTACTGTTTTCGATGATTCACACAATCATCCTATGATCAGCCCTAGTAAAATGAGTCTAATGAAGTCAAGAACTAGTTTTTCAAGTGCTGCAAAAGCGTTGACTGAAGTTTTTGCTAAAGAACAACTGCAAATTAACAAAATCCATCAGTTATTTGGTGGGGCTGCCAACTGCCCGTTTAATAGTAGAAAGTGTTACAATCATTTGAGAAATATCAGAGCTGAATATAATGATTGTGGAGATGCTCAAGCTGTGAGGGTGTATTTTGAACAGGTGCGGTTGAAGGATAGTGATTTTTACTATGCAATTGATGTTGATGATGTTGGGAAAGCAGTTAACTTTTTCTGGATTGATGGAAAATCACGGTTAGCTTACAAACAATTCGGAGATGTTATCACATTTGATACAACATACAACCCAAATAGGTATAAGATGCTATTTGGCCCTTTCACAGGTGTCAATCATCATGGTCAATCAATTCTTTTTGGTTGTTGTTTGATAGAAAATGAAACCGAGGAAACTTTTGTATGGGTATTTAAGCACTGGCTGCTGGCTAGGGAGGATAAGCACCCAGTGTCCATCATAACAGATCAAGATCCAACTATGACTAAAGCAATTGCAGAGGTATTTCCTAATACAAGACACCGGTTTTGTCTTTGGCATATTAAAAAGAAATTTCCGAGCCACTTGAGCCACTTATATTTCAAGAAATCAGATTTCAAGAAAGAGATGAAGCAGGGTATGCATCAAACACACACAATTGAAGAATTTGAAACCAAATGGGCAGCATTCATAATTAAGTATGACTTGCAGGAGCACAAATGGCTCAATGATATGTATGAGATTCGGCATAAGTGGATGCCGATTTATTGTATGAGCACCTTTTTTGCTGGAATGAATACCACACAAAGGTATGAAAGTATGAACTCCTTCGATATTTTTGTTACAAGGAAGACAAATTTGAGAGAGTTTGTGGAACAATATCACAAGGCGTTGGAGACTATATTTGTGAGGGAGCGGAAGGAGGACTTTGATTCAATTCATAAGCACATAATACCTGAATGTGAGGTTGGGTTGTTGATCCATGCTGCAGATATATACACTCGAAACATGTATAAAAAGTTCAATCATGAGTTCAAAGAAGGGTACAAGCATAGAGCTAATGAGCAAGAAACCGAAGGTGATGTTCGAACCTATGGTGTTAGTTATAATGGGAATGAGAGCTCTTATGTGTTTTTAGTGAAGATGAATTTGACAACAAATGAGGGGTCATGTAGCTGTAAGTACTTTGAATTCCAAGGTATCCCTTGCAGACCACCTTTGCCATATTTTCCATCGGTTATACCTAACGGAGATCCCTCCATATTTCGTGTTGGCAAGGTGGGGGAAGTATGCAAACAGGGTTAAGGTGGGCGATGAAACCCAACGTTTCAGTGACCAAACTTCCAGTGGAGGAGAGGAAGCAATCCGGGTTTGTCACATGTTCAGAGATATATCACAGTCTGTTTACTTGGCTGGATCATCACAACATTTGTGCGACATCTTTTTGAAACGGAGCAGAGAATTGTTTGAGGAGTTAATTGGAGAAGATAAGTTACTTGTCGTAGAGAATGGGGAGACATCCATAGCTCATGAAGCGGGTTGTTCTAGAGTAGAAGTAGATGGGTTACTCTTAGACCCACACATTTCACAAACAAAAGGGAGGAAAAGAACAATCCCAACGCCAACTCAATACGGTCGAGGTGACAATGAGAAAGAAACAGAGGTTGCACATGGAAACAGTAGTGGTAGAATTAAAAGTTCACTTGAGAAAGCAAGTAGCCGAAAAAAGCAAGAGTGTGTAAGACATGCCTTGGGGTTGATGTTGGACATGATTCTCGCAATTGCCCTAAAAATCCTAAAGTGCTGTCGAAGGTGAATAGTGGGCTGATGGAATGAAGTGATTCCGGATAATGTTTGCGGGTAAAAATTTGAATCCATTCAGTACTGTTCAAATTTTGCACTGAAACCCTGGGTTTCAGTCCCTGGATGGTCGGTACTAAGTGCACTGAAACCATGTGTTTCAGTCCACTTAGTACTGAACATACATGGACTGAAACCCAGGGTTTCAGTCCACCTAGTACTGAACATACAGGGACTGAAACCCAGGGTTTCAGTCGCTGTATGTTCAGTAATAAGGGGACTGAAACCCTGGGTTTCAGTCCACTTAGTACTGAACATTAAGCGACTGAAACCCTGGGTTTCAGTCCCTGTATGTTCAGTTATAAGGGAATATTAAAAACTGGGTTTCAGTCCACTTAGTACTGAACATACAGGGACTGAAACCCAGGGTTTCAGTCCACATAGTACTGAACATACAGGGACTGAAACCAAGGGTTTCAGTCGCTGTATGTCCAGATTTCAGATTGATACCACACCAAGCCTCCAGATTCCAGATTTCAGATTTCAAATATACAAATTTACAAATTCTCCAGCCTCCAGCCTACAAATTCTCCAGATTTCCAGATTGCAGGTTTCTTCCTATTGAGTCACTTACAAATATCTGGCGCTTATTCCTTAATCTCCCCAACATGTCTGTGGCATCAAATCTGCAGTCAAGAACATAAAGAGGCAAAATCAGTAAAGTGGTTATGAAGACAAGAAAGAAAGGTTGAACTGATAATGTCCAATATAGAAAAGTAATAAACATATAAAAAGTTCATCCAAACATATACTTAGCCATATTTATGAGCAGAATGATCTCTAAGCCAATGTTTCCTTTGTTTGGCTTTTACTGCTCTTACAATAGACCCTTGTGTCCCCGCCTTCGGTCCCTTTGCCCTTTTCTTCCCCTTTTCCTTCTCCTTTCCCTTCTCCTTTCCCTCACCCGTTTCAGGTACGACTTCATTTTCTTCATCATCCAACACTTGCTTTTCTGCATTGGACATGAGAAACAAACAACGTTTCCACAGTTGTTTATACTTATTGCCTCTCTTCCTTTCTTTCTTAACTTTTCTCTCCAATTCACGGATTCTTTCCGTGGAACTCCCCTCTCCCAAATCATGGATTCTTTCGTTATTCGGTTGCAAAAAATTCTCTTCTCTCCGTGTTACAATCAAAGCATCATATACATGTAATTAAGACAAAAGCAGATGATTAAACGCAGAATGTGTTAATAAAGAGTATCCATTAGGGCACTGAAACCCAGGGTTTCAGTGCCAAAACAGTACAGTTGAGTGCACTGAAACCCAGGGTTTTAGTGCCAAAAAACTGTACTGTTTTGGCACCGAAACCCTGGGTTTCAGTGCCAAAAACTGTGGAGTTTAGGGCACTGAAACCCAGGGTTTCAGTGCCAAAACCCCTATAGTTTAGGGCACTGAAACCCTGGGTTTCAGTGCCAAAAACCCCTACAGTTTTTGGCACTGAAACCCAGGGTTTCAGTGCCCTAAACTCCACAGTTTTTGACACTGAAACCCAGGGTTTCAGTGCACTCAACTGTACTGTTTTGCCACAGTTTTTGGCACTGAAACCCTGGGTTTAGGGTTTCAGTGCCCAAAACTCCACAGTTTTTGGCACTGAAACCCTGGGTTTCAGTGCCCAAAACTCCACAGTTTTTGGCACTGAAACCCTGGGTTTCAGTGCCAAAACAGCACAGTTTTTGGCACTGAAACCCTGGGTTTCAGTGCACTCAAACCCTGGGTTTCAGTGCCAAAAACAGTATACTTGTAAGGACAACCCTGGGTTTCAGTGCCAAAACAGTACACTTGTAAGGACAATAAAATAATTCTTACCAGTCTAGCATTAAGATCGCTCAGATCTATTCCAGCAATTGTTTTTCGGATTCCCAACAAGTCCCATTTAAGGAATTTTGGTTCCTTTTCCTCATTCCCAGGGATCTCGTCAAATATGTTTACATGCTCGCACAACCAATACTAGAATACATTAAAAATATGTTAGTTACGATGTTGCATAAATATATATGAAAAATTATACTATACACTATCAAACTAACTTACAAGCAATCCGATAGTGCATCCCCCTATTGCTCCTTTTGAGTAGGCATATTTCTTTACATTCTCCATGAGGAAGTCACGTATCGCGGAAGCCCAAGCAATCTCAGAACATTTCTAGACCACTTGCAACACTATTGAAGTAGTCATCGTCCCCCCGGCGTTGGGAAAGAATGTGCTTGCACAAAAAAGGAGGATTACCTAGGATCTTATTTCCTCTGGATCTCTAATCTCCTTTCCAAGGCACTTATCAATTGCCAATGATACCATGGTTGGCCTTATCTTCCTGGCTCCAGGGAAGTATTCGTTCATGAAGGTATCTCCTTTCTCCCCTCCCCTATACCCCTTTTCCAGAGGATAACCTACTATCGGTAGTCCAAATATCACTCCAATATCAGTCGGCGTGACATTCAAATACTTACTTCCAATATTGAATGACCTGTTGTCATGGCCATATGTGTCTAATACTGTCATTATATCACTGTTATTCTTTTCCATTCGACCTAGGTGTTCTTCATCCACTACAATCTCTTCTATCATCCAACGGAAGGGTGTTCTCCTCATTTCATCGCGCTCCACAGCGCTAAGATGTTTCCATACCTCTCTTATCTTAATCGCCACAGTATGTAGAGTAGATCTAAAATACAGCACAGTGTCTCCAATCCTACAAGATAATTAGCATAAACATAATATTATAGCAAAACTGATTAAAATTAATCACTTTTTTTGAAGACTGAAACCTAGTGTTTAGGGGACTGAAACATGGGGTTTCAGCCCCTGTAGGGGAAGTAATTAGGGGGACTGAAACCCTGGGTTTCAGCCCCTGTAGGGGAAGTAATTAGGGGGACTGAAACCCTGGGTTTCAGCCCCTGTAGGGGAAGTATATATGGGGCTGAAACCCTGGGTTTCAGCCCCTGTATGGGAAGTATATAGTGGACTGGGTTTTAGTCCAGTATATACTTCCCCTACAGGGGCTGAAACCCTGGGTTTCAGTCCCCCTAATTACTTCCCCTACAGGGGCTGAAACCCTGGGTTTCAGCCCCCTATATACTTCCCCTACAGGGGCTGAAATCCAGGGTTTCAGTCCCCCCTAATTACTTCCCCTACAGGGGCTGAAACCCTGGGTTTCAGCCCCCTAATTACTTCCCCTATAGGGGCTGAAACCCTGGGTTTCAGTGCCAAAACCCAAGTGTTTGATTTTTTGAATTTTTTTCAAAAAATTTCTATGGTTTCGGAGTAGACTGAAACCAAGTGTTTGAATTCACTTTTTTGGAGACTGAAACCCTGGGTTTCAGCCCCTGTAGGGGAAGTAATTAGGGGGACTGAAACCGAGGGTTTCAGCCCATGTTTAGTCAGTACTTAGGGGACTGAAACCCAGGGTTTCAGTCCCCTAAGTACTGACCAAACAGGGGCTGAAACCCTCGGTTTCAGTCCCCTAAACACTAGGTTTTCGTCACCAAACACGTGAATTCAAACACTTGGTTTCAGTCGACTCCGAAACAATAGAATTTTTTTGCAAAAATTTTAAAAAATTCAAACACTAACTACAAAATGTAGATAAATTTCTTTTGAAATATACATTCTTACCCAAAGTCCTCCTACGCGACGTCCCTCAGATTAAAGTGCTTCTACGCGAAGTCCCTGGGATCAAAGTCCTCCTCCTACGCGAAGTCCCTCAGACCAGTCCTCCTACGCAAAAATCCCAAAAGCCCTAATTTCCCAAAACTGTGGACGAAGGCGATTTGGATGACGAATCGCGTAGCACAGGCTTGCTGGAGGTTAGGGGAGATCTAGGTTGGGGACGAGATGGATGGGGGAGGCGAGATCTCTCCGTTGACACCGGTTTCAGAGAGAGAGAGAGAGAGAGAGAGAGAGAGAGAGAGAGAGACGCGGTGATGGCGGTCCGAGAGAGAGAGAGAGAGAGAGAGAGAGAGAGAGAGAGAGAGACGCGGCGATGGCGGTCCGTCGTGTGCGATGCTGTTTAGCAGAGAGAGAGAGACCGGGTCAGTTTTAATTTTGAGACCTGTGCGCAAAAATTTGAGAGGGAGAGAGATTGAGTTTGGCTGTTAAAGTGAGTCCACTTTTGGGGAGAAATTGAAGAATTTTTGAAAATCTCATCAAAAACTCACATGGGATGACTTGGGGGTGGGGCAATCTGATCCATTGGTTTAAATGGGATGGAGGGCTTTGATAGGGGGTCAAAAGGGGGTTATTTTAGGGGGTTAGAAGATCCCACCTCATATATATATATATATATATATATATATATATATATATATATATATATATATATATATATATATATATATATGAGGTGGGATCTTCTAACCCCCTAAAATAACCCCCTTTTGACCCCCCATCTCAGCCCTCCATCCTATTAAATCCCATGGCTCAGATTTCCCCTCCCCCCATGTGATCTCTTGTGAGTTTTTGGGGAGAATTTCAATTTCTCCTCAATTTCTCCCCCAAAAAGTGGCCTCCCTTTTGCTGCAAAAAAAATACAAACCCCCTTTAATCCAATGTGTTAAGTGATGGGCTCTTGGGAATACACAAAAAGTACTCTCTCTCTCTCTCTCTCTCTCAGCACGCAACCCCACCCAAGGCCCCCAAGCCGTCACAGCACCCCCCCTCTCTCTCTCAGCACGCAACACCCATCCCCCTTGGCCGTCATTCACTCTCACAGCAGAAATTTTTTTTCCCGCTCACTCTTCTTCCTCTCTTTATTTCTTTTTGATCAGCTTCTTCATCTCGTTCTTCTTCCTTTGATTCTTCATCTTGTAAGCATAGGTGGACGCAAAGAAGAGGAAAAGAGGAAGGATCTTCAACTTGTTGAAAGGTATGCAGCTGTTTTTTTTCTTCATCAGGGTGTTCTCCTTCCTACTTTTCCTTTCCTTTTCCTTTTTTCCTGTTTTTTTCTCAACATATGATCATCTCATACTGTCAAAATGAGAAAATCAACTGAGAAAATAAAATAAACTGACAATTCTGAGTGGTTTCAGACCACAAATTGACAGTTGAGTGGACTGAAACCATTGGTTTCAGTCCACTCAACATTCTTCTGTGGACTGAAACCAATGGTTTCAGTCCACTCAGAACTGTCAATATGGGGACTGAAACCATTGGTTTCAGCCCACTCAGAACTCTGTGGACTGAAACCAATGGTTTCAGCCCACTGAAATGTCAATTTGGGGACTGAAACCAATGGTTTCAGTCCCCAAATTGACATTTCAGTGGGCTGAAACCATTGGTTTCAGCCCACTCAGAACTCTGTGGACTGAAACCAATGGTTTCAGTCCACTGAAATGTCAATATGGGGGCTGAAACCATTGGTTTCAGCCCCCATATTGACATTTGAGTGGGCTGAAACCATTGGTTTCAGTCCCAATATTGACATTTGAGTGGGCTGAAACCATTGGTTTCAGCCCACTCAAATGTCAATATTGGGACTGAAACCAATGGTTTCAGTCAACAGAAGAAAGTTCTGAGGGGACTGAAACCATTGGTTTCAGTCCACATATTGACAGTACTGAGGGGACTGAAACCAATGGTTTCAGTCCACAAATTGACAGTTCTGAGTGGACTGAAACCATTGGTTTCAGTCCCCTCAGTACTGTCAATTTGTGGACTGAAACCAATGGTTTCAGTCCCCTCAGAACTTTCTTCTGTGGACTGAAACCATTGGTTTCAGTCCATCTTAGTACACTAATTATCTTAATACAATACTACGGTGTTAATACTAATGATGTTTTTATATAATTGGTTTTAATGGACAGATAGATATATGCTAAGATGAATAATGTGGATGATTTTGGATCAACTATTATTGAGCATTCATTAGAAGAAGAAAGTTCAGATTTTCAGCATGTGGGTTGTGCAGAGAAGGAAGTTGATGTTGAACAAACACAAGCAGCAGAATTAAATTTCAATAGTGTTGGTAGTGCATTGGATGAAACTGTTGAAGAACCCACACAAGCAGATAATGTGTTGTATGTTGGAAAGAAGTTTCAATCTATAGAAGAGGCAGAAGAATGCTATACAAAATATGCTGGTAGCAAAGGGTATAGCATTAAGAAAAGAGGAAGTGAGCGAAAGGGTACTAGAGTTATGGAAGTTGATAATGTCAGATTTGCATGCACTTGCGAAGGAGCTCCAAGTAAAAAGAAGGTAGAAGATAAAGACATAAGTTCAATGAGAACAGATTGTAAGGCGAGGATGCGGGTGAAAAGAATGAGGTTTGATAAAGGGTGGGTGGTTACTGTTTTCGATGATTCACACAATCATCCTATGATCAGCCCTAGTAAAATGAGTCTAATGAAGTCAAGAACTAGTTTTTCAAGTGCTGCAAAAGCGTTGACTGAAGTTTTTGCTAAAGAACAACTGCAAATTAACAAAATCCCTCAGTTATTTGGTGGGGCTGCCAACTGTCCGTTTAATAGTAGAAAGTGTTACAATCATTTGAGAAATATCAGAGCTGAATATAATGATTGTGGAGATGCTCAAGCTGTGAGGGTGTATTTTGAACAGGTGCGGTTGAAGGATAGTAATTTTTACTATGCAATTGATGTTGATGATGTTGGGAAAGCAGTTAACTTTTTCTGGATTGATGGAAAATCACGGTTAGCTTACAAACAATTCGGAGATGTTATCACATTTGATACAACATACAACACAAATAGGTATAAGATGCCATTTGGCCCTTTCACGGGTGTCAATCATCATGGTCAATCAATTCTTTTTGGTTGTTGTTTGATAGAAAATGAGACCGAGGAGACTTTTGTATGGGTATTTAAGCACTGGCTGTTGGCCATGGAGGATAGCCACCTAGTGTCCATCATAACAGATCAAGATCCAGCTATGACTAAAGCAATTGCAGAGGTATTTCCTAATACAAGACACCGGTTTTGTCTTTGGCATATTAAAAAGAAATTTCCGAGCCACTTGAGCCACTTATATTTCAAGAAATCGGAGTTCAAGAAAGAGATGAAGCAGTGTATGCATCAAACCTACACAATTGAAGAATTCGAAACCAAGTGGGCAGCATTCATAATTAAGTATGACTTGCAGGAGCACAAATGGCTCAATGATATGTATGAGATTCGGCATAAGTGGATGCCGATTTATTGTATGAGCACCTTTTTTGCTGGAATGAATACCACACAAAGGTCTGAAAGTATGAACTCCTTCTTCGATATTTTTGTTACAAGGAAGACAAATTTGAGAGAGTTTGTGGAACAATATCACAAGGCGTTGGAGACTATATTTGTGAGGGAGCGGAAGGAGGACTTTGATTCAATTCATAAGCACATAATACCTGAATGTGAGGTTGGGTTGTTGATCCATGCTGCAGATATATACACTCGAACCATGTATAAAAAGTTCAATCATGAGTTCAAAGAAGGGTACAAGCATAGAGCTATTGAGCAAGAAACCGAAGGTGATGGTCGAACATATGGTGTTAGTTATAATGGGAATGAGAGCGCTTATGTGTTTTTAGTGAAGATGAATTTGACAACAAATGAGGGGTCATGTAGCTGCAAATACTTTGAATTCCAAGGTATCCCTTGCAGACACCTTTGCCATATTTTCCATCGGTTATACCTAACGGAGATCCCTCCATATTTCGTGTTGGCAAGGTGGGGGAAGTATGCAAACAGGGTTAAGGTGGGCGATGAAACCCAACGTTTCAGTGACCAAACTTCCAGTGGAGGACAGGAAGCAATCCGGGTTTGTCACATGTTCAAAGATATATCACAGTCTGTTTACTTGGCTGGATCATCACAACATTTGTGCGACATATTTTTGAAACGTAGCAGAGAATTGTTTGAGGAGTTAATTGGAGAAGATAAGAAGTTACTTGTCGTAGAGAATGGGGAGACATCCATAGCTCATGAAGCGGGTTGTTCTAGAGTAGAAGTAGATGGGTTACTCTTCGACCCACACATTTCACAAACAAAAGGGAGGAAAAGAACAATCCCAACGCCAACTCAAGACGGTCGAGGTGACACTGAGAAAGAAACAGAGGTTGCACATGGAAACAGTAGTGGTAGAATTAAAAGTTCACTTGAGAAAGCAACTAGCCGGAAAAAAGCAAGAGTGTGTAAGACATGCCTTGGGGTTGATGTTGGACATGATTCTCGCAATTGCCCTAAAAATCCTAAAGTGCTATCGAAGGCAAATGTTGGGCTGATGGAATGAAGTGATTCCGGATAATGTTTGCGGGTAAAAATTTGAATCCACTTAGTACCCAGGGTTTCAGCCCCTGTATGTTCAGTAATAAGGGGACTGAAACCCCGGGTTTCAGTCCCCCCTAGTACTGAACATACAGGGGCTGAAACCCTGGGTTTCATTCCCCCTAGTACTGAACATACAGGGACTGAAACCCTGGGTTTCAGCCCATGTATGTTCAGCAATAAGGGGACTGAAACCCTGGGTTTCAGTCCCCCTAGTACTGAACATACATGGACTGAAACCCTGGGTTTCAGTCCCCCTAGTAATGAACATACAGGGGCTGAAACCCAGGGTTTCAGCCCCTGTATGTTCAGCAATAAGGGGACTGAAACCCTGGGTTTCAGTCCCTCTATGTTCAGCAATAAGTGGACTGAAACCCAGTTTTTAATATTATTCTCTCCATTGCAATGCTCATTCCATATTAGTCATTTTATCAATTTTCTTCAGGATTTATAATTCAATTAATATTTTTAAAACTCCTCGTATCTTGTATGATGAAGCTTGAGAAAAAAATGTCTAACTGGAATGGATCTATTTGTGTTTATAGGAGTGACTGCTGCATCAGATCAGATTGGATCAATTTAGCTCATTTCAGCATCAGCATCAAATTGGATCAGATCAGAGGCTTTAATACTTGCTGCTATGTATTAAATTGAATTTTGTATTAAATTGGAGCAGACTTGCTGATATGTATTACATTGGATCAGATCAGCTCATTTCAGCATCAGGAGCAGATCAAATTGAATTTTGTACCAGAGGCTTTAATACTTGCTGATAACCCAAGCATCAAACATGTATGTAACACTTGCAGATCAAATTGATATGTATTGGATATGCAAGTTGATATGTAACACTTGCTGATAACCCAAGCATCAAACATGTATGTAACACTTGCAGATAATGGTGTTTATGATATTGGTGGTTGTATACAGCTGATATCAAAGTCTTTAATACTTGCTAATATTGGTTTTGCCATTAAATTTGCTTGCATTGCTATCCAACTCTAAGAAGTATATGTTCCAACATACCCATGGTTTCAGCAAAACAATGTTCCAACACAACAATTCTCGTGCATATTTGTACAGTTTTCAGTGGTTTCATCCCCTGTATTTGGACAACTGAAATATGGACTGAAACACATGGTTTCAGTCCAAATTTGTACAGCTTACAAAAATATACAAGCATGTGGGAGTCACAAATACAAGCATGTCTGAATTTCAAAAATATACAAGCATGTCTGAATTAAAAAAATATACAACAGTTATTCCAAAAAAATATACAAGCATGTCCAAATTGTTATTCCACCATACAACTGTCTCCAGCCTTCAGCTTACTTCTCCGGACTCCAAATATACAAAATCGTACATATTTAGGTTTCAGGTTTCAAATTCAGTCCAAATATACAAAATCAGTCCAAATATACAAATTCTGTTTCAGTCCAGATTTCAGGTTTCTTCATATGCTCCATATTTCCAGATTCCAGCCTACCCACACTCCAAATTCTCCAGCCTGTCTGTGGCATCTTATCTGCAGTCAAGAACATAAAGCAAGAAAGGTGGTTATGAACTGATAATGTCCTATATAGAAAAGTAATAAACATATAAAAAGTTCATCCAAACATATACTTAGCCATATTTATGAGCAGAATCATCTCTAAGCCAACGTTTCCTTTGTTTGGCTTTGACTGCTCTTGCAATAGACCCTTGTGTCCCCGCCTCCGGTCCCTTCTTTTTCTTCCCCTTTTCCTTCTCCTTTTCCTTCTCCTTTCCCTTCTCCTTTCCCTTTGAACTTCCCTCACCCGTTTCAGGAACGGCTTCATTTTCTTCATCATCCAACACTTGCTTTTCTGCATTGGACATGAGAAACAAACAACGTTTCCACAGTTGTTTATATTTGTTGCCCCTCTTCCTTTCTTTCTTAACTTTTCTCTCTAGTTCTCGGATTCTTTGCGTAGAACTCCCCTCTCCCAAATCATGGATTCTTTCGTTATTCGGTTGCAAAAAATTCTCCTCTCTCCGTGTTACATTCAACTCAATATATACCTGTAATTAAGACAAAAGCAGATGATTAAACACTACAAAACAGAGTTTGGCACTGAAACAGTTTTTGGCACTGAAACTCCACAGTTTAGGGCATTGAAACACAAGGTTTCAGTGCCAAAACAGTACAGTATTTTGCACTGAAACCCAGGGTTTCAGTGCACAAAACTGTACTGTTTTGGCACTGAAACCCAGGGTTTCAGTGCACAAAACTCCACAGTTTAGGGCACTGAAACCCTGGGTTTCAGTGCCCTAAAAACTCCAGTTTAGGGCACTGAAACCCAGGGTTTCAGTGCCAAAACAGGACAGTTTTGTGCACTGAAACCCAGGGTTTCAGTGCCAAAAAACTGTCCTGTTTTGGCACTGAAACCCAGGGTTTCAGTGCACAAAACTCCAGTTTAGGGCACTGAAACCCTGGGTTTCAGTGCCCTAAAAACTCCAGTTTAGGGCACTGAAACCCATGGTTTCAGTGCCAAAACAGGACAGTTTTGTGCACTGAAACCCAGGGTTTCAGTGCCAAAAAACTGTCCTGTTTTGGCACTGAAACCCAGGGTTTCAGTGCACAAAACTCCAGTTTAGGGCACTGAAACCCTGGGTTTCAGTGCCCTAAAAACTCCAGTTTAGGGCACTGAAACCCAGGGTTTCAGTGCCAAAACAGTACAGTTTTGTGCACTGAAACCCAGGGTTTCAGTGCCAAAAAACTGTCCTGTTTTGGCACTGAAACCAGGGTTTCAGTGCACAAAACTCCACAGTTTAGGGCACTGAAACCCAGGGTTTCAGTGCCCTAAAAACTGGAGTTTAGGGCACTGAAACCCTGGGTTTCAGTGGCAAAACAGTACAGTTTTTTGTGCACTGAAACCCAGGGTTTCAGTGCCAAAACATTACTGAACTGTTTTGGCACTGAAACCTTGTGTTTCAGTGCCCTAAACTCCAGTTTTGGCACTGAAACACAGGGTTTCAGTGCCAAAACAGTACAGTTTTTTGGCACTGAAACCCAGGGTTTCAGTGCACAAAAACTACTGTTTTGCCACTGAAACCAGGGTTTCAGTGCCCTACAATCCAGTTTTTCGGCTGAAGATCGCTCAGATTAAAATAATTCTTACCAGTCTAGCATCAAGATCGCTCAGATTGTTTACAACAATTGTTTTTCGGATTCCCATCAAGTTCCATTTAAGGAATCTTGGTTCCTTTTCCTCATTCCCAGGGATCTCCTCAAATATGTTCACATGCTCGCACAACCAATACTAGAATACATGAAAAATATGTTAGTTTCGACGTTGCAAAAATGTATATGCAAAATTATACTATAACAATCAAACTAACTTACAAGCAATCCGATAGTGCATCCACCTATTGCTCCTTTTGAGGTGGCATATTTCTCTACATTCTCCATGAGGAAGTCACGTATCGCGGTTGCCCAAGCAATCTCAGAACATTTCTCGACCACTTGCAACACTATTGAAGTAGTCATGGTCCCCGCGGCGTTGGGAAAGAATGTGCTTGAACAAAAAAGGAGAATTACCAAGGATCTTATTTCCTCTGGATCTCTAATCTCCTTTCCAAGGCACCTTTCAATTGCCACTGATACCATCGCTGGCCTTATCTTCCTGGCTCCAGGGAAGTATTCGTTCATGAAGGTATCTCCTTTCTCCCCTCCTCTATACCCCTTTTCCAGAGGATGCCCTACTGTTGGTAGTCCAAATATAACTCCAATATCATTCGGCGTGACATTCAAATTCCTACTTCCAATAGTGAATGCCCTGTTTTCGTGGTCATATGTGTCTAATACTGTCATTATATCACTGTTATTCTTTTCCATTCGACCTAGTTGTTCATCCACTACAATCCCTTCTATCATCCAACGGAAGGGAGTTCTCCTTATTTCATCGTGCTCCGCAGCGCTAAGATGTTTCCATAACTCTCTTATCTTAATCGCCACAGTATGTAGAGTAGATCTAAAATGCAGCACAGTGTCTCCCATCCTACAAGACAATTAGCATACACATAATATTATAGCAAAACTGATTAAAATTAATCCCTGAAACACTTGGTTTCAGTACTAACAACTTGACAGTTTTGGGACTGAAACCCAGGGTTTCAGCCCCTGTAGGGGGGTATATAGGGGGACTGAAACCCAGGGTTTCATCCCCTGTAGGGGGGTATATAGGGGGACTGAAACCCTGGGTTTCAGCCCCTGTAGGGGGGTTATTATAGGGGACTGAAACCCAGGGTTTCAGTCCCCCTAATTACTTCCCCTACAGGGGCTGAAAGCCAGGGTTTCAGTCCCCCTATATACCCCCCTACAGGGGCTGAAACCCTGGGTTTCAGTCCCCCTATATACCCCCCTACAGGGGCTGAAACCCTGGGTTTCAGTCCCCTAATTCTATGGCTGAAACCCTGGGTTTCAGTCCCCAAAAAAGTGAAGTCAAACTCTTGGTTTCAGCCCCTCTAGGGGGGTAATTAGGGGACTGAAACCCAGGGTTTCAGACACTGTAGGGGAAGTAATTAGGGGGACTGAAACCCAGGGTTTCAGCCCCTGTAGGGGACGTAATTGGGGGGACTGAAACCCTGGGTTTCAGCCCCTTTAGGGGAGGTAATTAGGGGGTTTCAGACACTGTAGGGGAGGTAATTAGGGGGACTGAAACCCAGGGTTTCAGTCCGCCTAATTACCTCCCCTACAGTGTCTGAAACCCCCTAATTACCTCCCCTAAAGGGGCTGAAACCCAGGGTTTCAGTCCCCCCCAATTACGTCCCCTACAGGGGCTGAAACCCTGGGTTTCAGCCACCTAATTACTTCCACTACAGGGGCTGAAACCCAGGGTTTCAGTCCCCCCAATTACGTCCCCTACAGGGGCTGAAACCCTGGGTTTCAGCCACCTAATTACTTCCACTACAGGGGCTGAAACCCGGGGTTTCAGTCCCCCTAATTACTTCCCCTACAGTGTCTGAAACCCTGGGGTTTCAGCCCCTGTTTGGTCAGTACTTAGGGGACTGAAACCAAGGGTTTCAGCCCCTGTAGTGGAAGTAATTAGGTGGCTGAAACCCAGGGTTTCAGTCCCTGCAGGGGACGTAATTGGGGGGACTGAAACCCTGGGTTTCAGCCCCTGTAGGGGATGTAATTAGGCGGTTTCATACATAATTGGGGGGACTGAAACCCTGGGTTTCAGCCCCTAAATGCTCCCCCTACATGGGCTGAAACCCAGGGTTTCAGTCCCCTAAATGCTCCCCCTACAGGGGCTGAAACCCTGGGTTTCAGTGCCCTAACTACTGGCCAAACAGGGGCTGAAACCCTGGGTTTCAGTCCCCCAAACACTAGTTTTCAGTCTCCAAAAAATGACGTCATACACTTCGTTTTAGTCCACTCAGAAGCATAGAAATTCATGCTGTCAAAATGAGACAATTCTCCGAAACAGGTAAAAATTTTTGATAAATATTTCAAAAAAAATTTCATAAAAATCAGGTAAAAAATTTCAAACATCAGGTAAACAGGTAAAAAATTCAAAAAAAAATCAAACGCATCACAACAAAATGTAGATAAATATGAAATATACATTCTTACCCTCGAATCAACTTCCTCCTTCTACGCAAGGCCTCCTACGCGAGATCAAAGTCCTCCTCCTTTGCGAAGCCCCTCAGATCAGTCCTCCTTCTTTGCGAAAATCCCAATAGCCCTAATTTCCCAAAACGTTGTCGATGGCGATTTTGAGGCCGAATCGAGGCGCAATAGCTTGCTGGAGGTCAGGGGATTTCTAGGTGGGGCACGAGATGGAAGGGGGAGGCGAGATCCTCTCCGATCACAGCCGTTTTAGAGAGAGAGAGAGAGATAGAGGCGGCGATGGAGTTTTTTCGTGCTTGAGATGGCGTTTCAGAGAGAGAGAGAGGTAGACCCGATGCTTGCTGGAGGTCAGTTGAGATCTTGGTGGGGCAAGAGATGAAAGGGGGAGGCGAGATCCTATCCGATCACAGGCATTTCAGCAAGAGAGAGATAGAGTCGCCGGAGTATTTTTTGCTGCTCTATGGAGTTTCGTGCTTGCTATGGAGTTCCAGCTCACTTTTGGGGGAGAGATTCAGCTCACTTTTCGAGTTGCGTGCAAGGAGACAGAGATTCAGCTCACTTTTTGGGGGAGAAATTGAGGAGAAATTGAAATTCTCCCCAAAAACTCACAAGAGATCACATGGGGGGAGGGGAAATCTGAGCCATGGGATTTAATAGGATGGAGGGCTGAGATGGGGGGTCAAAAGGGGGGTTATTTTAGGGGGTTAGAAGATCCCACCTCTATATATATATATATATATATAGAATAATGGGTATCATACGCCGTATGAAAGAGGGCCTCATATGCCCTCTCACATAAAGGGGGTGGGTACAACCAAGTACAAGCCCATGTGCGCTTGTACTTGGTTGCTTTATGTGAGAGGGCATATGAGGCACCCTGTCATACGGCGTATGATACCCATTAATCTCATATATATATATATATATATATATATATATGAGAATAATGGGTATCATACACCGTATAAGAGGGTGCCTCATATGCACTCTCACATAAAAGGGTCAAGTACAGCCCACATGTGCTTGTACTTGTTGTACTTGACCCTCTTTATGTGAGAGGGCATACGAGACACCCTCTCATACGGCGTATGATACCCATTAATCCCTATATATATGAGAATCTATTAGATCAGGTGGCACCTGATCTAATAGATCACGTGCAAGACACAAAAAGACAGGCCTCATGGAAAGTACAAGCTCATGTAGGGCTTGTACTTTCCAACTTTATGTGTCTTGCCACCTGATCTATTAGATCAGGTGGCATATTTTCTACATTATTCATATATATATATATATATATATATATATATATATATATGAGGTATATGGGCCTGAGCTGACAGCGCAGGAAATTTTCCTGCGCTGTCAGCCATTTGAGGCCCAAAAAAGAAAAATTATAAATTTTTTTTGTATGTTCTACTACTTGTTAACTAGCTCCCCACCAATTTTCAAGTCAATCCAACACCGTTTGAGCCCCCATCCATGCGTTTCAAAAAGATAGCTCAAATTCTGGAAATTGCCGGTGCAATCTTTTTGGAACGCATGGATGAGGCTCAAACGGTGTTGGATTGACTTGAAAATTGGTGGGAAGCTAGTTAACAAGTAGTAGAACATACTGCAAAAAAATTTTTAAAAAATATTTTTGGGTCTCAAATCGTTGACAACACAGGGTAGCCGAATCTGTGCTGTCAGCTCACTTCCATATTCATATGTATATGTATATGTATATGTGTGTGTGTGTGTATATATATATATATATATATATATATACAGGGCCGGACCCACGTACGAGCTGGGGTGCTCGCCCCCCCTTTTCAAAATTTACCTTTCTATATGGCTGCAGGGTCAGAAATGTAGGCTTAAGTAAATAATTTGATCTCCCATAGTACTCTTGCTTCGTTGCCGTGGTGGTTGGTTCGTTCCCTATCCAAGCATAGGATCTCGAGTTCGATCCTCAGCAGGTGCAAAAATATTTAATATTTTGGTTAATGCCCCTTTTGTTTCCCATTTTAAGTATACATAATTTGATCTCCCATAACATTCCTGTTTCGTTGCTGTGTTGGTTGGTGAGTTCCCTGTCCAAGCATGGGATCCCGAGTTCGATCCTCGGTCGATTCAAAAACATTTGATTTTTCAGTTAATGCCCCGTTTTCCCATTTTAATTAGAAATTTTTTCCATGCTTTTCCATGTTCCCCGCCACATCATGTGGCATGTGGGAGATCATCCCTTTGTCCATATCAGGCAAGTGTCAGGCAAGAGCACATTCTGTTATGTGAACACTTGGACTTTGCTAAATAATGGAGGGAGGTTGTGATTAAGTCAACCAATTGCCATTGTTTGGAAGAGACATCATGTTTTTCATTAGGGCTTGATGTCTCAATTGATCAAATGATTTAAATTGGTGACAAATAAGTTTTTGTTCTTTCTTTTTATTTTTTAACTTTTAAAGTGTGTATCCAATGATTATATTTTTAAAAGTTTGTTTTTTACAAATTAGCGATGTAATCACGTCAGTTTCTCATTCATATCTTCGTTAATATGTGAACGATTTTGTGTTTAATAAATGCATGGACAAATTTGCTGCTTGTTTAAAGTAATTCAGTTTTAATCTTCATTACTTATTTACATTCACATGCAATTAAAACTTGTTTTTGTTTTCGACTTTCTCACTCGATTCCTAACACATATGTTGCATGAGGTCTAAGCAATGAATTTTATATCTATTTTGTTGTTCACTGCGTCGCCTCAAATATACTTAAATGTAATGGAAAAGCACCTCTTTTATCTCTTTGGACTTGTCGACTTGAACATCATTGCATCTATGTACTTTAGGAATGCAATTTGTATGCCTTTTTGTAACCCCCCAACCCACCTGCCCCCCCACACACAAACCAAATCATCTAATCCTGGTTCCGCCCCTCTGTGTGTGTGGGGGGGGTTGGGGTGGGGGGCATGTGATTGTTAGGATCCAAGATAAAAAGACAATTTTTATTGAGAAAACAAGGCTAGAACAAGATATTTGAGCACAAAAGAGGTGTGCTCTCCTCCCAAGACGTCGAAGAGGACGTTCGCACTCGTTTAATGTAAGAACTACTCCTAATGATGCTCAATAGAATAATCTCAATATCAAGCATGAAAAATATCAAATGACGGCTAGCCCTATAAATAGAAGAAACCAGGGGTTTCCTAGGCTAATGGGCGTGTGCATAAATACAAGGGAAAGGGGGGCCGGCGGCCCACATGGGCCGGCCCATGCTTGGGCGGAATAGACCGCCAGGTCTATCAATACTCCCCCCCAACAAACCACCTTGTCCTCAAGGTGGTGTAAGTCCCGGCGGTACTACCCCGAGTGGGAGTCGTCCTCCCCTACGATCCGTTCGTCATCCACGTCATCTTCCTCGTCGGCTTCCGCTATCAACACTTGGAGCCTTCGATCCACACAGCGGTGTCCTGGAGTGAAGCGCTCGTCACATCTGAAATATAGCCCCTTCTGCCTTTTCTCCCTCATCTCCGCATCGGCCATCCGTCGAAATGGGCCCCCTGCCGGTAGCGGGTTCTGCTCACCCGTCTTCTCAAGCCCTGTCTGAACTGTCTCAGTAGCGATCACTGCTCCGCCTGCCCCAGTCATAGTGCCCCGCTGTATCTGCCCACTGTAGCTGCTTCCGCCTCTCATATCCTCAGCTCGGGAGTCCTCCACCATCTGTGCCATCTCGATGACCTCGAAAGCCCTCGAGGCTTGTATGGCCTCACCGCAGCTCACAGACTAGGACGTAGCCCCTTTAAGAAGGTGCCCTCCAGCGACTCGTCCGACACCCCATGAACTCGCCCTGCCAGTGTCTCAAATCTCTCAATGTACTCCCGCACCGGCCCCTCCTGTCTGAAGGCAAATAGCTGCTCGTGTAGGTTCCCCAAGCGGGGGTCTCGAAACTTCTCCAGAACCATGTCCTTCAGCTCCTCACAGCTCCGGATCTGCTGCCTCCTCTCCTTCCACTGGAACCACCCCAAAGCACGCCCCTCCATGCATATGGCTGCTACCTCCAGCTTCCGGGCCTCGGTCATGTGATGTGCCGCGAAGTATCGCTCTGCTGTAAATAACCAGGCATGTTGATCCTCCCCAGAAAATATCGGCATCTTCAGCTTCCTGACTCTGCAATCTCCTCCAAAGTGCCCCTGCTCGGGCCTTCCCTCCTCTCGGTGATGTGGACGGTAGTGCTGTCTCATCTCGTCCTGAGTCTCGTATCGCCTAGGTGGCACTCCTCCGCGGCCCCCATAGTCTCCTCGATAATACTCTCGACGGCCCTCGAAATCGTCCCATCCTGCGTCATCGCCGAACTTCGCCTCGTAGCCACCCCCGCCGTCATAATAATGGCCTCTCCCGCCTCCGTCTCCGTACAAGGGGTCCTCCGCTACTGGGCGCCATCCCGAAGGGTCCAAGAACCCTCCCAAAAACTATCCATGACCATCATCTACTGCTGTCCGCTGTCCGTGGGGCTCCGAAAACCCACCTGGAGGCTGTCCGTACGCGCTCTCCCCCCTGGCGGCTGCCAGGGGGGCTCCCGCCCCCGATATGCTGCAGGCGGGGCCGGTCGGCCTTCTGACAGGGCCGACGGGTCCCGCCGATCACCCAGCAGGACCGGCGGACCCTGCCGGAGCCCCGGCAGGGCCGGGGAGCCCTGCCGGAGGTCCGGCAGGGTCGCCGGACCCGGGCGGGGGCCGGCAGGGCCTGGCCAGCCCTACCGGGTCCCGCGCTGGGCGGGGGGGCCTCCCCCGCCTCCGTCGCGTGGCGGCCGCCCCCCGAAAGGGTTTTGGGGGGCCGGCCGCCCCTCCTCGCCTTCGTGCGTTGTCCGAAAGGGGCGGCTAGGGCCGCCGCCCGCCCTTTGGTACTCCACCGCGTTGCGCCGCACCTCCTCGCGATAATCCACCTTCCATGGCTCTTCGTCTTCGTCTTCGTCCAATTCCTCCACCAAAAAGGTTGATTTTGGGTCAAAGGCTCCTCTTTTTCCTTCTCTTTCTTCAAAGGTGCCACCTTTCCCCCCAATTTAGGGCTTCCCTCCCCTTTGTTGTTCGTCGCCAATTGATTTAGGGTTGCCATCATTTGCGCGAATTGGTCATCGTGCTTCGCTTGATTTGCCGTCAATTGATTAATGGAGGCCGCCAATTTTGCCATGGATTCATCGTTCGCCGCCAAGGATTTCTTGATCCCGTCGATTTCGCTCGTGAATTTCGCCTCCAAAGCTTCAATTTTGTCGTGGGATCTTGTCGTAGCCGCCATGGATCGTCACGTGCTCTGATACCAAAATGTTAGGAACCAACAAAGATACGATTTTTAATAGATAAAGCAATGGAAATAACAAGATATTTGAGCACAAAAGAGGCGTGCTCTCCTCCCAAGACGCTGAAGAGGACGTCCGCACTTGTTTAATCTAAGATCTAAACCTAAGGACGCTCAATAGAAAATATCCAATATCAAGCATGCATACAAATGACGGCTAGCTCTAGTTTAAATAGAAAATAAGAAAACCCTCCTTGTTGTGCGCAAAGTAATTTCTCTATGACTTGTGCGCAAAGTAATTCCCTCCCATCTTTAGCCGCGCCTCCCCTCTTTAGCCGCGCACGGATCTAACATTACTCCGCCCCTGAAAATCCACATTGTCCTCAAGGTGGTGCATGGAGTGTGCGTCCCATCCATTCCACGTATTGCATATCTCCTCCCGGATCAAAAGGATAAAAATGATCTCCACCGCTTTCACTGCGGTTCTGAAGAAATCCAGATCTGAAAGGTTCAGATCTGAAAACTTGAAGATCTGGATCTGAAAATTTCAGATTCTGAGAATTTCAGATCTGGATCTGTAACTTTTAGATTTGGATCTGAGAATTTCAGATCTGGATCTGAAAATTTCAGATCTGAGACTTTTAGATCTGGATCCAAAAGATCTGAATCTGAGAATTTCTGATCTGGATCTGAGAATTTCTGATCTGAGAATTTCAGATCTGGATCTGAGAATTTCAGATCTGGAATTTTTAGATCTGGGCCTTTCTCGTCAAAGATGTAGCCTTTGACGTCGATTTAGGATTTCCTTCACCTTGTGTAATAGCCGCCAAGAGGGAGAAGATCTTTGCAAATTGTTCGTCGCACTTCGCTTGATTTGCCGTTAATTGGTCGATAGATGTCGTCAATTTCTTTACGGCCTCCTCGTTCCTCGTCAACGATCCCTTTATCCCCTCGATCTCGACGTTGAACTTCTCCTCTAGAGCTTCAATTTTTTTGGTGGTAGCCATCTCCGTGGATGCCAGATCGTCGCTCTGATACCAAAAATGTTAGGATCCAAGATAAAAAGACAATTTTTATTGAGAAAACAAAGCTAGAACAAGATATTTGAGCACAAAAGAGGTGTGCTCTCCTCCCAAGACGCCGAAGAGGACATCCGCACTCGTTTAATCTAAGAATTACTCCTAATGACGCTCAATAGAATAATCTCAATATCAAGCATGAAAAATATCAAATGACGGCTAGCCCTATAAATAGAAGAAACTAGGGTTTTCCTAGGCTAATGGGCGCGCGCATAAATACAAGGGAAAGGGGGGCCGGCCCCATGCTTGGGCGGAATAGACCGCCAGGTCTATCAGTGATATGCCTATATGATCAAATTATCTGTGTCAATCTCGCAATGGTGCACCTCCATAGAGTTTCTGTTTCAGTACATATGGGCTGAAGTAGATGGTTACACCAGTAGAGAGTCATCATGAGTGTCTCCCAACTAATTTCCCAAGCCATGTGATATGCATATATGATCCAATTATCTGCGTCAATCTCACAATGGTGCACCTCCGTTGAGTTTCTGTTTCAGTACATTTTGGTTGAAGTAGATGGTTACACCAGTAGAGAGTCATCATGAGTGTCTCCCGACTAATTTCCTGAATAATGTGCTGATCTGCAAAGTACCTTCTACCTTTGATCCACCTGCAGAGACCTTTGTTCGAGCTGATGGGGCATTTATCCCCTTTGCTGATAACTTTGACATGTCCACCGTTGCCACTGTAGTGAAGGGAGTTGGTGAGATTGGAGACATCATGGTGATTGACTTGCAGTCTCCAATCAATAGCATTATCGGAAAGCAAGTGGTGAAAGTTGGAAGAAGCTCTGGTCTCACCACTGGAACGATGATGGCTTATGCTCTCGAGTACAACGATGAGAAAGGCATATGCTTCTTTACCGACTTCCTTGTTGTCGGTGAGAACCATGAGACTTTTGATTTGGAAGGCGATAGTGGAAGCCTCATCATTTTAACGGCACAAGACGGTGAGAAGCCTCAGCCGATAGGGATCATATGGGGCGGGACAGCGAATCGAGGGAGGTTGAAGCTTAAAAGTGGACACGGGCCTGAGAACTGGACTAGTGGAGTGGACCTTGGCCGCCTTCTTGATCTTTTGGAGCTTGATCTTATCACAACGAACGAAGGGCTTCAAGGTTTATGCATCTCTTACCTTCCAACACCATTCTCAATGTTCTTGGGAATTTGTTTAATTGATTGTCGCCCTTTTTATCTTATTTATGGCTAAAGATATCCGGCAATAAATCTTTCAAACTGCAGTAAAACCCATGAAATGCATTAACTCTTTCTGTAAATCCATGTATAACAATATGATTTACTACCTTGTTATAGATTAGTCACACTACCTGTTGCCACTGCCAAGGTCTTTCATTAAATTTACCTTAGTATCGTCAACATTACAACCATAGAAATACATATTTCACAGAAAATTTACCCTTTTTCCTGATTAATTCCTTAACAAGGTTAATCTCGAATGCTGAAGTTTTGTTAGTAGGCTACCAATTTGAAATAAAGATCACAAATGACGGTTCACTATATACTAATTAATGTTGACAGCACAATGTTATGTTATCGATCTTTCTTATTTTTACTAAAACTATTAAAATTTTTGCCTTTTTGGTGACTTGCATTTTATGAATATTTCTGAGATCTTTTTCATAACATTCTACATATTTCTGAAACATTTCAATGAATTCCAAATTTTGTTCTCTCACAAAATTAGTCCCATCAAAAAAGGACTTGGGACATACAATCTAACATGATTTTAGAACATCATAAGCTATCTTTTCGCATGACAAAATCCTTTTCATGGTTTGTGATTGCAGAGGCAATTCAAGAAAAGCGAATGGCTCTGGCTGCTGCAGTCGATTCCACTGTTGGAGAGTCATCCCCTAACTTGTGCAATCTTGTGAAGGAAAACACTGAGGAAATCTTTGAACCTCTAGGGATTAACATTGAAGAACTCCCTCGTGATGGAGCTTCTGGTTCGGGATCCAACCCTCTGGCCTTCACACAAATGGACTTCCAAGTGGATGCAGTCGATGTCAATAACAAAGTAGAGGAGCATAACTTCATCAGCATGTCCCCAGTTCATCGCGGTCAAGAAGAGAACGCCGAGCTCAACAGCCTCTCCACACTAAAGAATACAACTGAGGAAGATCTTTGTGTATCTCTCCGGTTGGGGGATCGAGAGGATCGAGAGCCTAAAAGGCAGCGGCCCGAGCCCCCTGATAACAATTCACCCAATTAAAGATTTTTGTTATGAGATATATGTGGAATTGGTCGAAATTAGACTGGATTTTTTTCTTCAACGTATCAGCTCTAAAAAATTTGGTGCTGAGCATTCTGAGGTCAGTTATTTAACCAGTCTGATAGTTCTGTAGAAATTCCTGGTTTAAGTGATTCAAGGGCCAGTGTTTTAGGATGAATTTTATCAGTTACACTTTGTAGATCAAACATCGTATGCTGATGAAATTACAAGTGTGTTTAACGTTGGTTCTGGGCTCATATGTGCTTGAAAATGAAGATAAATTAAATCTCATTCTGGATGTTGTAATTCCTCATTTTTCCCCTTGAGTGATGAATCCTATGTTTCAACATAATGTGTTTATGTCTCATGATAGGAAATTCTGATGTAATTCCAGTATATATATAATATGAGAATAATGGGTGGCGAATGGCGCAGAGTTTCCTCAGACGGAATAGAAGGAAGCATGTGTTATATTTTTTGCGCACCTAATAAGAGAACATCACATCGGTTGCATAATAGAAAAATATGCTAAACCTGATATATATTGTTCTCATATATAAATATGGCATCATGATAATATCAGTATTTATGTTATTAATGAAAATTTAGCTATGTCAATTCTCATAGGATTAGAATTACCTCCCAGAACTCAAAAAATGTTGTGAGATTTATCATTTGTCGGCCAAATAGATTAACTTTTATCTGTTGAAGTGCAATTAGTTCTTTCTTTCTTGAAAAATTATGAACAAAACCTATGGCATCAGCATCATCATCATCATCACTTCTTGATGGTTATGGAGTGCCTTTCCATCCAGTACAGTAAAATGTTTTGGCCTACCAATAACAAATTAATTATGCACTTAATCTTAATGGATTTGATGATTGAGTAGAAACGGCCAAAAGTGAGGAGCTTTCAAGCATCATGGTCTTTGAAAATTTTGGATGCCTAATATTAAAAAAGCCTAAAAATTTGGCAGGCACTGAAGAGAGAGAAAGCTAAAAGGCTATTTGGCCAACACAGACACAGGGAGGAAGTATGGGTTACATTAGATGTGCTTTTATGAGACAATCTTGCTATTTGCCGACAATACCGTGATGCATTTTCATCCACAGATGGCATAAAGGACAAAAAGTACCCATCATATTACCGTTTTTACTAAGTGAAGGAAAATATGCTATGTATATGAGAGATATGTCGCATGTCATGTGATACATATTATTCTTATACTATATTGCCAATGTATTGGGTGAAAAGAATCACATGGGGAGGTGAGGTGAGAATTCACAAGCTACTAAAAGAACTTGCCATGAGGAATGAATGACAATAACAATGGTACATGTTTATCACACAATTAGGTTACCAACATGGATATCTTATTGAATTTTGGTGTCATGGGGTAGAGTCTAAGCATGTTGGCATGGGCTTTTGGAGGCAAGAATGGATTAGGGGCACATGGTGAGATTAGATCTGATTGTGTTATTATCCACATTATTGCACTCTCTCATACCACATGACCATGTATTTTTAAGACATTCTTGTTTTTTCAAAAGAAAAAGGGAAGTAACATGCAATTGGAATGTCAATGGAATTTTTTGGTTTGTTCATATTCTGTTGCATGTTGTAGGGTAAATTAACCAATACATCTGTGAAGTAATATGGGTCCTAGACGAAAAAAAATAGTGTAGGGTAAATACACCCTCTATTCCATGTTGCTCTTCCTGTTTGAGAGTCGATGACGAAAACTTAGGTTTTGTTTGATAGAAGTGGTCTTATGTGATCCCAAATGTAAATAACCCTCGTTTTAAATAGAAAATGGATCTCACTTTATCGTCTTCCTCCTTCCTCCCCACATGGGTTCAAAAGAAATTTTGAGGGGGGGATTCAGTATCTCTCTACAAAAGAGGGTGAACATGAAATTCTAGCTTGGATCAACTTGTCAATGTCGTCAATTTATACCTAAAAGCCACAAGAAAGTGACTAAAAACCTATCCATGTTAGCCAAAGGGCAAAGAAGTGTATAACTAGCATAACAAGTTCATCTATAAATATTCAATATTGTACCTCTTATTTGAAGAAAAATCGAACACCATCTTTGTATTCAAATCATAACCTAGCTCAAATCCTAACTCAAATCAAATTAATTCGAAATTCTATAACAATTGATTATACACTTTTATTATAGTAAAAAATTGCATTAGGCCGTCTTAACTACAAAGAGACTCACGTGAGATCATGTGAGCCCGATCTAATAGAAAAATTCAACGCCTTCCAAGGTTGGGGTGCAAGGGTAATGAAATAAAATGTAGGTTGGAAGGTACAAGAGCCCTAATAGGTTAAATGTGTTTGGTTAATATAATGCAGAATAGATATTATAACGTGCAACATCAAATGAAGTTTTTTGTATTTTTGCATTCTTTGCTTTTTAATACCTTTTTTGTGAGAAAATTGGTGAATTTTCTGATGTATTTCTTGCTTGTAGTTCGAATGCAATTTAGAATGTAAAAGAGAAAGGTAGCCATATTGTGTTTGCCTAGGTAATGGATGAACAAACTTTAGCTCTTTGTTTTTGTCTTTTACTTTTTTTTAAAGGGTAAGGGCATCAATTAAAGTACTCACATATTCGTCTCCTCCTCCTATTATTATCACACTAAACATATCAAACTTCATGAGGGGTAAGAGCGAGCGAATTTTTTTGGCAAAGATTTTAATTCTCAAGTTTTGTTTGGTACACAATACACACATTAATAATTCCCGTGCTCATATGACACTGGTCCACTCATTTACTCTGTCACGTCAACCCCCGCCCCCCAAATCCCCAACCCACCCACCCACATAATCCACACACACGCGTCCCCCCCCCCCCCCCCCAAAAAAAAAAAAAAAATAAATAAATAAATAAATAAATAAAAATCCACATCCCCACCATCCTTTCCATCCATCTCTCTTTTTCATCCCAAAAGCTTGGGATTTTCCATCCAAAAAATTTCCAATACTTTTAGTCATATCCTTTACTTTTTCAAGATTCAATTTCAACCCTTTTTTGTATCTATATGATTGTCGTAGACAGCAAATCTATTCAAAAACATCCATGCTTTGTATAATAGATATATAGTTATCATCAACATTTCCGAAAGGAATTAATATCTAACCAACCTGCTAATAGATGGCTCTTTAGCTGAACTACCAACAAATCGACATTGCTTCATAAGCTGCATTGGTTCGTGTGATCTTCAATTATCCACACAAGAAATTGAATAGTTACGCCAATTGTTGGGTTGTGTTTGTAATATAATATAAAGTAAGGAACAAAAGAAAATATAGAATAAGCAAACTAACAGATTTTTTTGTTATTTTTGGATATAGGAATTATGTTGCATGAATTAACATCACAAGATTATGCAGTTTAATCTTCAGAAACACATAACATCATTAGATTTCTAGTACCATTCACCATTTTTTTTTCCAAAAATTAAAGAGGAAATATCGAAACTTCATCCGGTTCCTAATGCATCATCTAGGGAAGAATACAAGTCGAGTCGATCATGTTATCTTTAATCTACATTAAAGTTGGCAAACCAAATTTATAATTAATATTGATATAAATTGAAATTTAGCAATCCAAAAGAGTTGGCCACTTACCTCAGATAATTAAGCAGCAAAGTAAATAGCCCCGCAACATGGAAATTAAGCCGAAGAGGAGAGTGAAAATCCAAAGGTTAATTAATCATCAACCAAGATTATTAATAAAACAAGTACTGAAATGGAGTAGTCCTTTGAATTGATGAGAGGTAACACAAGATACTAAGAAGAATAATTTGTTGGTGAGTGAGTGATTGAAGCTGCAAGATGATCTGATAATAGAAACAAGTAGCCATGGAAAATTTTATAGAAGAAGAAGAAGAAAATAGAGAAACCCATCAATTATCATTGCAACTACACTGAAAATCCTGAATTTAAAATGAGACTAATGAGCTAAAAGCATGCATCAAGAAAAATAAGCCAAAGGAGATGTTTTGCAGTTGATTACTGGCCAGATCATGCTGGCAGCTTCAATCCCTCACACCAACAAAGCTAACCTATGTGGTGGAATCATATTTGAAGGGGGGCTTCAGATAAAATTCAAAGCATTTTTGCAGGAATTGAAGGTGGGTGTGCTTGAAAATGTAATATAAATAAAATGGATCTCTCTCTCTCTCTCTCTCTCTCTCTCTCTCTCTCTCTCTCTCTCTCTGTGTGTGTGTGTGTGTGTGTGTGTGTGGCAGTAGTTTGACACACACACACACACACACACACACAAAGCTCTTCTATTCTCTGCAACCAATAACATCACTTAAACTACAACTAGTCTTTGGGATGGTGTGGATTTGGTCACTGGTTACAGCTAGTGACAATAACATTACAGCAAATGAAAGCATCTCCTTTTAGTTTTAATTATACATCCAATAGGTGAGTGGTGTCTGTGGCTTGACTAGTTTACCCAGACGCTTGAAGTTTTTCAGCCATTGGTCTCCATCATGACAAAATTGTTTATTACATTATTATACTTTTATAATATCGTAATCTTGAACCATATGAACCCATGGCAATGTTTATATGCTTGTAAATCATTTTAATTGTTTTCTAGTAAATTATTATTTTATGCCTTGGTTCGAGATGTCAAAAAGGAAAAAAAATGCTCCTATTGTATGCATCTATTTTTGTTTTGTTATGAATGAGGGAGGCCTTTGGCCTCCCCTCCTTCATTACTCATTCACTAGGCCCCCATTACTTAGAGTAATGGGGACCCTTGGTCTCCTAGAGGCTTTTGGCCTCCCCACTATGAGATATATAAATAGAGCATCATGGCTCTTAGCCATGGTGACTTATTCTTAGCAATGAAATTCTCTCTCTCTCTTTCTTGAGTTCATTATCATACAACACGGTATCAGCTCGTTTGCTCTAAAATTCTTTGAGCTTTTCATCCCGTCTCCCCTCAAAAATCCATCCCCTACGCGCGAAGGAATCTATTGTTGCGGCGTACCTTTGCGGCTCTCCGTTGCGGCGATCCGTTTTGGCGTATTAAGAGCGTGGATTTCTCTTTCTACGGATTTTCTGTTTTTACGATCGTCCCTAGATTTTTTAATCTAGAGGTAATACTTTTTGATCCCGTAGAAAATTACAATATATTGATAAACATGATTTTACAAAGCTTATCTTAAAGTCTTTTATAAATCTGATTAATAACAAAAATTTTAAAAAAAAGAAATTTGTGGCCGGGAAATCTGAAGATGCAAATGCCTAAGATGTTATCACTTGTCACCATTTTGAATGGCGTGGGGCCTAGCCAAATTCATCGAACCCCTCTAAATGGCATGCTAAATTCAAAGCTTTTGTCTTGTTGGACTTAAAATTATGTTAAACATCACTCTTGCATTATTAATTATTTATGGAATATTAAGATTTTTCAAAATATAATTATCTTAAAGATCCTGAGACCGCTCTGCCGTTAGTCAACTAACCTAACGGTGTATGACGTTTCCACGGGTCTACGAGATAATCATATTTTCTAGTTTCCTTTACCATATGTTATGCTTGAGATATATGTGTGGTTGTTTATTTTTATGCCTGTAGCATATTTAGAACTGCGTGGATGTTTAAATAAGTAAAAATGTGTTTTTCGGGATCGGCCATTGTATACCTATTTACTTTCCTTGCACTTTTATTTTCTTTTGAGAGAATTTGTAAGTGAGGAAATTTGTATTTTAAAGCTCGATGCAACATCACATAGAATTGATGAAAACTCCTTCAATGGATCATGATGTCGGTCAATGTGCTTGGCTAAGTTTGCTGGACCAACCTAGCTTGACTGGGTAACAAGCGGTCCTAGCTTAGTCAATTCCCTGGCAGCGTCCGCTGGACCGCAAGGAGTCGATTCATGACTGTGTAAGCCAAAGCTCGATGCAACAGCATATGAAGACGGAGATATAGGGACCCAGTTCAGTTTGGGTTTCCAAAGTTGTATTATTATTTTTTTTCTATTATGGACTTTAAACGAACTTTGGACTGTGTACTATTTTGGGTATCTGGCCGATCCCCGCATTTTTACTTGTTTTTTTTCTTTATGCATGAATTTTTGAATTTTAATTAATTCATGCTCATTTTAAAATACGTAGATAAATGGCAAAATTGGCAAGCGTTGATTTCGAGGTCCTCGATTCTGCAGGGACAAATTACCTGAGTTGGCGAGTGGACCTGAAGTTCCACTTGCGTTCAATGGCCCTCCTTGGGTCCATTTTGGCTCCTTCCTCGGCCCCAGCAGCGGCCGAAGCTTCTGCTACAGCTAGCAGCAGCCCCACAACCACTGTATCCGATGTAGATAAGGCGAAAGCCATAATCTACATTAGGAAGCATATAGATCGGACCTTAAAGGTCGAATACTTAACGGTTGAGGACCCGAAGGACCTGTGGACAGCACTGGAAGCACGGTATAAACATCAAATTGATGTTATATTACCTCGTGCCAGTTATGAGTGGGAAAACCTCAGACTTCAGGACTATAAGTCCGTCGCTGAGTATAATTCTGCACTTCATAACATCACCTCACGCCTGAAGTTGTGCAGTGAAGAAGTGACAGAACAGCGCATGTTGGAAAAAACATTTACCTCGTTTCACGAGAAAGATGCAATCCTCATGCAGCAGTATCGTAAACGCAACTTCACGAGATTCTCTGATCTGATCTCATGCCTACTTAGAGCAGAGCAGAATCGAGATTTACTGCTAGCAACTCATAACTTACGTCCAGCTGGCACTGCCCCTATCCCTGAAGCCCACCACGTTTCTCCCCAGAAGTGGAAAAACAAGAGTAAGACTAAAAATACTAAAGGGAAAGCGGTAATGAAGCAACCAAGAGGTGCAGCTCCCCAGACAAACAAAAACAATAAAGGGAAAAGAAACTTCACTTGGAAGCGAAAGGACACCAAGCACGTGTCACTTCCAAAGAAGACCTGGGAGGACAAATGCCATATATGCGGCATGACTGGCCATTGGTCCATAAACTGCCGCACTCCTCGCCACCTACAGGATCTATATCAGGCGAGCCAGAAGTCTCGACCTAAAACAAACTTGGCAGGTGTACAGCCGCCAACAGTCTTTACTGCTAAAGACTTCGAGAACGACGATCTGCTAGATTGAGCATCATCATTTATCTATGCATTTAGAATTCGATGTATCTTCATCTGTTATTTGCTTTAGTGCGGACTTTTATTTATGAATGTTGTCTACATTTTCCCTCAAATAAAATTTCTTTTTTTGGCTTATATAGATGATGTCTGAGTGCCTAGTGGACAGTGCCTCGACGCACACAATCCTTCGCGATCATTGCTATTTTAATAGCTTAAACAAATATGACGGTCCTGTTATCACAATTTCAGGACTGTCCCAAATAATCGAAGGAACTGGTGAAGCAATTATATTGCTCCCAAATAACACAAGACTTCAAATTAATAATGCATTATTCTCTCCTATATCAAACAGAAATCTCGTAAGTTTCAAGGATTTCCGTTTAAACGGATATCACTTAGAGACCAGGGATAAAAATAAGGTTGAATATCTAATTGTAACTCGTCAAAAAGATGACAGGAAGATCATCTGCGAGCGATTCAAGGGACTCCCGTCGGGTCTATACCAAACATACATTCAACCAGTAGAAGCCAATATGATTGAACACCAGACGTGCCAATCACTACCAGAATTCCAACTCTGGCACAATAGACTTGGTCACCCTGGAACAGCAATGATGCGCCGCATCATCACTGAATCCCGTGGACACAAATTGAAAAACCTAAAGATTCTTCAAAAGGGTGAATTTCCACGTCTCCCTTGTTTTAAGGGAAAACTAATAACGAGACCATCCCTCCTGAAAGTGGGATTAGAGTCTCCTGGCTTCCTTGAGAGAATTCATGGTGACATTTGCGGGCCTATTCACCCCGCAAGTGGCCCATTTCGGTACTTCATGGTACTGATTGATGCATCAACCAAATGGTCTTATGTGTGCCTCTTGTCCACCCGCAACCTAGCATTTCCAAAGCTATTGGCACAAATAATAAGGTTGTGTGCTCATTTCCCCGATAACCATATCAAGAAACTACGTCTTGATAATGCGGGAGAATTTACTTCACAAGTCTTCGAAGACTATTGCCGGGCAACGGGTATTGAAGTTGAACATCCGGTAGCACATGTTCACACCCAAAACGGATTAGCTGAGGCTCTTATAAAGAGACTCCAATGGATTGCACGTCCATTGCTTATGCAATCCCAGTTGCCTGTGGATGCTTGGGGGCATGCTATTTTACATGCCGCATCACTTATTAGGATAAGACCCTCTGGAGGTCACACTTTATCCCCGATGCAATTAGCATACGGCGCACCTCCGGATATCTCTCATTTGAGAGTGTTTGGTTGTGCGGTATATGTCCCAATAGCACCACCGCAGAGGACCAAAATGGGTCCTCAGCGTCGTCTAGGTATATATATTGGGTTTGATTCGCCCTCTATTATCAGATACCTTGAACCCCTGACGGGTGACGTATTCAAGGCACGTTTTGCAGACTGTGAATTTAATGAGAAATTTTTTCCAAAACTGGGCACACAGTCTAAGAAGCCAGAAGCTTCTGAGACCATTAGTTGGGACCAGAAGTCTTTGTCCCTATATGATCCGCGTACTAATCTGTGTGAAGATGAGATCCTGAAGATCCTTCACATCCAGAATACAGTACATCTTTTGCTGGATAAATTCACGGACAACCAGAAGATTGTCCGTTCACACGTCTCTGCTGCCAATACGCCAGCTAGGATTGACATCCCCATAGATGGATGCAGCCCACCGGCAGCAGAATTGGTTGTACCTCAAATGAAAAGAGGACGCCCACCAGGTTCAAAAGATAAAGTTCCTCGAAAGAGGAAGACTCCTGGCGATACTAAGATTATCCCTCCACAGGATGCTGAGCTCAGACCAGCTACTTCTCCCCTCCTGATTTCCCCAGCAGAGGAAACAATAGGAGAAACATCATTAAATTTTGTACGTACTGGAGAAGTACTGGACAGAAATAGCATAGTCGTCGACGACGATTTTGCGTTCGATATTGCCGTTCACGTCACTGAATATGACGATGACGTCGAACCACGATCTCTAGCGGAATGTAAACGCAGAGATGATTGGCCAAAGTGGGACGAGGCAATAAGAGTAGAGCTGGACTCACTCTTGAAACGCAAAGTCTTTGGACCAGTAGTCCAAACACCAGTAGGTGTAAAACCTGTGGGATATAAGTGGGTTTTCATAAGAAAAAGAGATGAAAATAATGTGATCGTTCGCTATAATGCACGCCTTGTAGCCCAGGGATTTTCCCAAAGACCGTGGATTGATTACGAAGATACGTATTCCCCGGTCATGGATTCGATCACCTTCCGATTTTTAATCAGCCTAACTTCTTTGGAAAGCCTAGAAATGCAGCTCATGGACGTTGTGACTGCATATCTATATGGCGATATAGATAAAAATATCTATATGAGACTTCCTGATGGGTTTAATCTACCCCCAGAGATGAAAGAGATACCTCGGGACGTATTCTCTGTAAGGCTACATAGATCATTATATGGTCTAAAACAATCGGGCAAGATGTGGTATAACAGACTAAGTGATTTTCTTGCACAGCAAGGATTCACGAATAACGAAGTCTGCCCGTGTATCTTTATCAAAAGAACGGGAACAGGATTTGTCATCATAGCTGTATATGTAGATGACTTAAATCTCATAGGATCTCCTGCAGAGATCAAAAAGATATCTGAAAGCCTTAAACATACTTTTGAAATGAAAGACCTAGGCAAAACAAAGTATTGTCTTGGCTTACAGATAGAACACCTAAGAGGTGGAATCCTATTACACCAATCTAATTATACAAAGAAACTTCTACGCAAGTTTCATATGGATAAATGTCATCCTTTAGGTACTCCTATGGTCGTAAGATCACTAGATGTACATAAGGACCCCTTCCGGCCACTGGAAGAGGGGGAGGAGATACTGGGTCCTGAAGTACCCTACCTCAGTGCCATTGGAGCACTTCTATATCTGGCTAACTGTACGCGTCCCGATATAGCGTTTACAGTTAATCTACTAGCCAGACACAGTGCTGCGCCCACAAAGCGCCACTGGAACAGAGTAAAGCATCTTCTGCGATACCTTCAGGGTTCCATTGATCTTGGACTTTACTACCAGAGAGGTGCCTCCCCCAAATTGTTTGGTTATGCTGATGCAGGTTATCTCTCTGATCCGCACACGGTAAAATCTCAAACAGGTTTTGTATTTACCTACGGAGGTACTGCTATCTCTTGGAGATCGGTAAAACAAACCACTATTGCTACATCTTCCAACCATGCAGAGCTCATCGCGATCCATGAGGCGAGCAGAGAATGTTTTTGGCTACACTCCGTCGTCCAACACATCCTCCAATCCACTGGCCTGAAGACCAGTGATCTGGAGCCTAGTGCCATATTCGAAGACAACGCCGCATGCATTGCTCAGCTTCAGAAGGGCTACATCAAAGGCGACAGGACAAAACACATTTCTCCCAAGTTTTTCTGGACGCACGAGCAGAAGAACGACAAGCAGATTGAAGTTCGACAGATCCAGTCATGCAACAACTTAGCTGATCTTTATACTAAGGCATTGCCTAAATGTACTTTTGTAAAGCTTGTAAAGAACATTGGTATGCGACAGTTGAAAGACCTGCAAGCCTGAAGCTTGTACGGATCAGGGGGAGTAATATGTGAGTTGAACTCTTTTTCCTTAAGCTGTTGGGTTTTCCCACTGGGTTTTCCACAGCTAAGGTTTTAACGAGGCAAACACACTTACTCTGGATCCAGAAGTATCCACCCCTTGCATCAGTAGCTGAGACCGAAGTGATGAATGTGTAAGGGGGAGTGTTATGAATGAGGGAGGCCTTTGGCCTCCCCTCCTTCATTACCCATTCACTAGGCCCCCATTACTTAGAGTAATGGGGACCCTTGGTCTCCTAGAGGCTTTTGGCCTCCCCACTATGAGATATATAAATAGAGCACCATGGCTCTTAGCCATGGTGACTTATTCTTAGCAATGAAATTCTCTCTCTCTCTCTCTTGAGTTCATTATCATACAACATGTTTTTCTATTTTCCATTTCCTTTTTGTTATCTTTGTTGGGTCTACATGGAGATTGGAGAGTTATTTTTGGCCACATTTTCCAAATTTACGAATTTTTAGATTTTCATTCGAGAGGGTATTTTGAAATATAAAATTAGAGTTCTTTTCTTGTGCAAAATTAAAAAGAAAACCCGTAATAGAAAGTAATTAGACACGGTTAGTTAAACCAGCTGCTTTACACATTAAGTTGTATTTTTTAAAAAAAATAAATACTTTGTTAGGGTTCACTTCTTGGATCCAAAATTAGATATATCATAATTTCTAAATGTTTCCTTTGTTGTACTAAGTTCCTCTTGAGTTCCTTGTTTTCCCTTACATTTTTTATACTTATACAAAAAACTTGCAATAATTATTAGGATTAGAAAGTATATGCCCCCTGACTGGAGTTCTTGACTCTGCAGCTCATGAACAAGGTTTTCTTTTTTTAATTGCATGTCTAATTAATAATAAAAATGAGAGAATGTCAACAAATTACAATAGAGGATGAAAAAATCATTGTAATTATACAAGGATTGTTGATGCATTGATTCTCGCTGGGCCAGATCGGGCCGCATGACGCTTGGACCGGTCCGTGGAGGTGAGTAATCCTACAACAGGTTGAGCCTGTACATGTCGGTTTTGCTCGACTGTCATGCTTCTCCGATACCTGAAACGGGAAAACTAAGACATCATTAGGGCCCTGGGTTGGGGCCCTGGGTGGGGGGGCGAACACCCCTACCCCCCCCCCCCCCCCCCCCGTGCTCGACTGTCATGCTTCTCCGATACCTGAAACGGGAAAACTAAGACATCATTAGGGCCCTGGGTTGGGGCCCTGGGTTGGGGGGCGAACACCCCTACTCCCCCCCCCCCCCCCCCCCCCCCCCCCCCCCCCGATGACTAAGTCGGACGAGATTGTGGAAAAAAAGGAGGTGAGGGGAGTAAGATAGCCCTTGTGGGTCGGTGCATGGATTAAGCGTGGTTGTGCACATGGCCGTCAGGGTTTATGAGATGGAGATGTCTTGCAAGACCCAAAGAGTGCATACTTTGCGGAGGGAGTCCCCCTTGCTTAAGTAGAGATCACATGCCAAGTGATGCTTACCATGTGTAAAGCTACAGACTCCTGGGCTTTTATACATATGAGGTGGACGACTGTGTCTGCAGATAAGACGGACATTGAATGTCGATGGTAGTTGGAGAGAGAATGAAGGACGCTTGCCTGCGATGGGGCTAGGTGGACAACGTGAACCAGGCTGGGCCGCTGAGGACTGGCCTCGAGCAGCAAAGTCATCTGTTGAGAAGCAAACCGTAGACCTTGAGGTTTGGTTGTCTTCATGGGGCTATGCCGAGGTCAGGTCAGGTCGATCCCTTGAGTTAGGTCGGAAGGTCCCCGCTGATGGACCAATATGACGTGTTGGGCTGGGCTCCATTGGCAATGGATCGAACCCAACTGCTGGAACTAGTAACTACAAGGATAAAACGGGCTTTTACAAAATTACATATCATCCATTATTGAATAATTGGCACACTGTGTTAATCGGAAATTTTTAATCCCAGCATCTTTTTGTTAAGAGTCTCAAGATGATTTCATCTCCAACCTTGTCTGCATACAAACACATAGGAAGAGATTGGTTTATGCAATTTATGGTAACATAAATGGGTCCAAAGAGGTTTTCTCTGCCCACGCCGAATGCATGAATCATTAGTTAACAAAACATTACGGTTGCGGCGATGGCAGCATCATCATCTCCTCCTGGTGGCTGATAATGTCGAATGTGAACGGAAAACAAAATTTACAAGGTGGGTGGAATGAGACGACTTTTCTTTTTCAAACCAAATCCCCTAGGCTTCTGTTATTGCATGGATTCTCGCTTAGCTGTATGTTGATGCACGGATTCTTGCTGAGCTGTATCGGATCGTTGGACACCTGGGCCGGACCGTGGGAACGAGCAATCCCGCAACAAATGAGCCCATGCGGGACAGTTTCGTCGGGCCATCCACCTTCTCTGGGACCTGAAAAAGATAGGCAGATACATTAGAGGACCAGTAGGCAGGCCCCGAGAGTGGGGTGGAGTATAGACCAAGTTTGAAATCCATGCATCATACGTGCTTATGTATTCACACAAATTCACATAGAATGCATTCAATCCTTTACGTGGATATGTAATTTGAAATGGCCATATTAACTAAGTTTCATGATTTTATCATAGCTACTTGTAAACTGGCAGAAGTACTTGCACTGTTTAAGACCTAGAACATGCATTCACTCTTCAACTCTCTAAAAGAAATTGCTCAAAAAGAACTCTCAAAATACACTCTTCAACCCTCTAGCTTCGCAAAACAATTCCCAGCTCAAGTCATCCATTAGACATAAATGTCCCTCTAAACGCTAAAAGCCAGCAAAAACTTAATAAATAAGGACAATTTTTACAAATATGCCAAAAAAATTATTAGGAAAAACGACCAAAAAAAATTAATTAGCAAAATCGACCTCTTTTTGTCCCAAGCAGCAAAAAAGCTGCTGATTGGGCCTGTGGGGGTGTGCCCCACGGGCCGCATCTTCAGAGTGCAACGCTCGGCCACACTTTCAAAGTGCAGCCCTAGGCCGCACGCTACAGGTGCGGCCGCAAAATGCCATTACAGCAGCAGCCCGCAAACTTGCGGGCTGCTGCTGTGTGTCTTCTTCTTCCCTATTTCCGCCACATATTCAAAGTCTGGCGATCGTTTTGTGACTTGGGTGATAAATCGGCACCGTTTTCAGGTAATTTCTAGACTCAAGCTCTCAAGTACGGAATGTTTTTTATGTTTATTGTACAATCTATCATGAAATTTAAGGTTTATGAGATGATTTTTATAATTGGGGAAATTTGTAGTGATATACGATAATTAATTGTATGTTATAGATTTTAATGAAGGAGGATGGACCCATAACTAATGTGGTCTTGTATGACCAAGCACATCATTGTTCTGCGGATATAGTGCAAGAGCAGGTATTTAGAAATAATTAATAGTAAAAGTAATTTATTATGATTGGAATGAAAATAATTAATCTGTGCATTATTTATTTGCAGGAATCGATAGGAGTTGTGAATCATGGGCAAAAACACACAACGTGGAGATTAGATGAGCATGCGAGAGATTATATCGAAGCCGCCAGATTACACCTATGTGCGAGATTGCGTTAGGTACGGTTGAACCACGCACTGCTGACGGCTTTGGTTGAAAGATGGAGGCCAGAGAATAATACATTTCACATGCGCCAGGGAGAGATGACGATCACGCTTCAGGACGTAGCAGTCATCACAGGCCTACCCATTGATGGGAAACCCATATGGAAATGTGAAATGCGAGATATCAGCTGGAGTGCATTGTTGGACATGCTACTTGGCCATAATACCACATCAAGGAAAGCAGCCAATGTGAAACTTAGTTGGCTACGTGATACATTTAAGCAGTTGCCTCAGGATGCAACAGACGGTGACATTCAGCATTATGCGCAGGCGTATATGCTTCATATGATTGGAACCTTACTGGTTCCGGATCCAAGCAAAGGATTTATAAACCTTCGTTGGTTGACCAAGCTAGAAATATTTGAGGAGGCCGGTGCATATTCATGGAAAAGCGTGATGCTTGCGCACTTGTACTCTGAGCTCAGCAAGGTGGCATTAAAGCAGACGAAGTCTATATATGCATGCAGACTCTTATTACAGGTATAAATTTTTTTCATTAGCTAAAATAATGATATATCTATCTATCTATCTATATTTCACATCTAGAAAAAATTCATATTTACATGCTTGGTCATGGGAGAGAATATATGTAGGAAGACTAAGGCTCCTGCATGATGTATTCGTTGACACCGTTTCCTATGGCTTCAGGTGGAATACAGGGAAAATATTCATTGAAACTGCTCACGGGAACCTCGATATGTACAGAGACCAATTTGACATGTTAGAGAGTACACATGTATGTCTATGTAAATTTTATAAAGTCAGGTGAACAATTGATATATAATGTAGTACACTGATATATTTGTGTCATTCATGCATAATAGGTTACCTGGGAGCCTTATGTAGAGCGACTCGAGCAGATGCCGGCCTTATGTCGCGAACATCCCGAGTTATGTCATGCGAGGGTATCCATATTCTGCTCGGAAGTACGGGTGATGCATGCACCAGACCGCGTCATGCAGCAATTTGGTTTACATCAACACATCCCAGCTGCGCTCCCAGTCTTGTCGAGGAAGACAAGACCATCACAGCCAGTAGGTGTTCCTGTAATCAGTGATCCACTTGCGCATTGGATCAATAGAGCAGATCACTTGTGCATGAGGGGGATGAGTTATCGGTCACTGCCTATTTGGATTGGTATTGAGGGATTAACATGAAGTGGATTTTTTAGAGGCAGCAACCCCCTTTCGCACAAATGCCCCGTGGACCCATCGAGCGCCAACATGGAAGAAGATGTTCAATTTTTTTTTGTTTTTATAGTATTTTTTATAACTAATATAATTAGTACTTAATTTGTTTTACAGGTTGGAGGATATGTTACATTATACGATATGGTGGGCCAAGGAATGCAAACACAGGATCAGGGGTATTTCTGTACGATGAGGTCTCATATCGATGATGTGCTACATTGTAAACGCCATCTGCCAGAAGGTGTAGATACGAACGAGCTGAGTCGTTTTTATAGGATGGGTGAGGGTGACGCCGGTACTGCTCAGCAGGAGCATACATGAGCAGATGATGCCGACACTTCTCAGTATGAGCATACCAGAGCAGATGACGCCGGTACTTCTCAGCCGCTGCATACATGAGTAGATGATGCCGGCACTTGGCAGCTGGAGCATCCCGGAGCATATGACGTCGACACATGGCAGCAGCCCCCTCCCGGAGCATATGACGCCAGCACTTGGTAGCAGCCCTAACCCGGAGCATATGACGCCGGCACTTGGCAGCAGCCCCCTCACGGAGCATATGACACCGGCACTTGGCAGCAGCCCCCTCCCATATCATATGACGCCGGCACTTGGCAACAGCCCACTGGATGGGATCATGTATGGGACGTTTCCAACCATTGGCAGCCTATCCAGGGTACATGTGATGACACTGGTATTTGGCATCCGCAGCAGACGGAATGGGTTGAAGGAGGCGTTTCACAACATGGTGGCACGGCGCATCCGCATCAGACAGACTGGGATGACATATGCATTTCACAGCAGCATGTGGAAGTAGATGTTGGCACGTCGCAGCCACCTCAGACACAATGCGATGATGCAGGCGTTTCACAGGAGCATGCGGAACAGGATGTTGGCGTGTCTCAGCCGTCTCAGTATAAAAGGGAACTTCATCGGCTAGGTCATTGTATGAACGTGTATTTAGTCGACGCAAAGGGCCATCGATGATATGTGTGTTTGAAATGTGTTATGTATGTTTGTTGAATATGCGACATGTGTTATGTATAGTTACGTCAATGAATTTGATATTTGATATATGTGTTATTTATGGTTTCAAAACAATTCATTCATACACCCCATATTCATTCAACATATTCATTCATACACCCCATTTTCATACATCATATATCCATACAAGCTGATACGTGCCAGCAAAGTTGATACTCCACATATCCATATATGTCCACACAAGCTGATACAAATTGACTCACACATATCCCTTAGAGAAAGGTTGTGTTCGGGCTTGATGGAGGTATTCAGTCAGCGGGTTGGGCTATGCTCCAGTGGAGAACTTCCTCCTCATGAACTCATATACGTGCCCTTTTGCTGCTTTAGTGGCAATTTGAGTGGCTAGATTTCTCCAGATCTTACATGAGGAAGATAGCGGCTCAAGCGGCTAACGAAGCAGCAAAAGAACACGTATATGAGATCAGGAGGATAAAATTCTCCACTAGAGCAGAGCCCAACCCATTGACATAATACCTCCATCATTCCGTCAACAATCTTTCTCCAAATAGCTTGACCACGTTATCCCCGTCGAGCAAACGCCATCACTCTAACTGCTTCCGGCCTGAGCACGTTATGAAGTCGGCAGGTGTGTGATACGTATCGTATCACTCTGCTGGAAGTTCCAGCTTTATAGCCCCCAGTGCCCAGTCCACAGGTGCGGCCCTGCGCCGCACTTTCAAAGTGCGGCCGAAGGCCGCACTTTGAAAATGCGGCCGAGATCCGCATCTGTGGAGTGCGGCCTCGAAAACGATAGCGGCTGCTTGTTTTCTTGCGGCTTGTTTTCTTGTGTGGGCTTGTTTTCTTGCGTCGGTGTGTTTTCTTTTGCACTTCGATTCAAATTCAAATCAGCTGAAATCCGACCCACTGTGCCACACGAAAGCCGATCTGTTCCGATAGAGCAGATCTTCTAATAGGCGTTCATCGTTTTTTGTTCATCATTATGTTATGATTTATGGATTTATATTGGTGTGTGTGCATGTTGTTGGATATGGCAAGTGATTCAATTTTCGTCATAAGCTATTTTGCCGATAAATTATATATTGATGGAAATCACGAACCACGATATGTCAGAGGGAAAGTTAAATCCATGAAGATGAGACGTGGTTCGACACATGTCACGATGATCCGTCGAGAGGAATATGTGTTGAATCTGGTGTGCAATTGGCCAGTAATGGGAGGAAAGACTACCGTTGTGAAAATATCATATGACGATGATATGGAGAATCCTTTTGAGTTATCGCAAGGTCGCCGTGGAGTTGAAATATATATGTGTATGGATGTAATAAGCACCGTCCAAGAAAATATGACGGGAGAAGGGTGTTCGCAATATCTGCAAGATGATAACATGAACGCGTAAGTTGAGATTTCGATCAAGTTTTGCAAATTGGTATATGAAATATTTTAAATATTAGTAGTAGTATCTAAAATATGCAACCTTTCTTATGTCAGTAACAGGTTGAATGATGAAGCAGTTGGAATTGAAATCAATATTTAACTTACATGGAAAGCCCTTTTGTACCTGAGTCGATGCCTATTGAGATTAGCATACCTGGACATGCGGATGAAGAAAGAGATGAGAGCGATGACGAGGAGTATGTCGGGGCCGGAGAGGATAGCATGCATTATGCGGAAAATCCAAACGAAGATGATATAACATGGATACAACAATCGGTTGCCGTTAACACAATTGTGGAAGATGAAGAGGCTTTGCCAGATTTGAAGAGGAAGAATGGCTAAATGCAACAGTTATGAGAAATACACTGGAAATAAGAATGAAAAAGCCTAGACCTCACATAGTTAGGGAAGTGTTCAATGTCGGCAATATATATGATACACATGCCGTGTTGATAAAAGCAATAACGGAGTGGAGCATTAAGCGTAATGTTTCATTTTGGCCAATCAAGACAAACAAGACAAGTTATAACGCGATATGCGGCCTAAATGCTGAGGTCAATCCGGATACACAAGATGAGGCTAATAGAAGATGTTTGTGGCGTATCCATGCAGCAGTGCGGAAGAGTAGCATTGGGAAGTTCAAGATATCAAGGGTTGTTGAGGAACATACTTGTAATAATCCAACCCTCGATACATATCACAAAAAAGCCACAGCATCCTTCATATGTAACATGATTATGCCAATGGTGAAGACAAAGATAGATTTGACACCGGCAGAAATCCAAGAGGCCATAACGACCATGTTAAGGATCCGAATTTCATATTACAAAGCATGGATGACAAGATCAAAGCCGTTAGAAAGGATTTTTGGAGATTGTAAGGAGTCATATAATCGGCTACCTCGGTATTTAGAGGCCATTTCAGAGACTAATCCGGGTACAGTATACAAGATCACTTATGATGCCATCGGAAAAGGAGTGACAATTTTCTGGGGTCTTTTGGGCATTTGGTCCTTCATTTAAGGGTTTCAAGCATTGTTGGCCGATCCTAAGTATTGATGGTACCCATTTGTATGAGTAATATGGTGGGTGTTTACTTGTGGCCACCGGAGTGGATGGAAATGATGGGTTGTTTCCCTTTGCATTTGTTGTTGTGTCAGCTGAGAACCAAGAAAATTGGAAGTGGTTTTTCGCATGAATATATGAATATATACCAAGTGCTCATGGACGAACGATTACCTTCATTTCAGATAGAATGAAAGGAATTCCACGAGCACTAGAAGAGGGCTGGCCAGCACATTGTCACCATAGGTATTGTCTTCGACATATTATTGCAAATTACAATTCGAACGTATTCCGAACATGTAACTTGGAAGAAAACTTCTGGATGGCTGGCACTACATCAGACTTGCTTACATACAATGCCTTTCGTGCCAAAATCAGAGATGAGTCCATTGAAGCAGATCAGTGGATATCTGCAGATTTACATGAGGCAGAAAACATATGTGCGATGCATACCGATCGTGGGAAGCGCTATTATATCATGACAACAAATTGTTCTGAGAGCTTCAATGAGGTGCTTAAAGGTATTAGAGCTCTACCGATACAAGCGTTGATAAGAAGAACATTTTACAGGTTAAATAAATATTTCTACCATCGAAGACTGAGTGGACAAGGATGGACGACAGATTTTGGACCCACAACAATAGACATTATTGGGAAACGGATGGAAGAAGCCCGAACATTTATGCTCACAAGGTTTAATGATTGTGAGTGGCAGGTGGCGGACAACGATGGCCTCGGTTATATTGTTAAGTTACATGACGAGAAATGCAAATATACTTGCAATATTCTTATGCTTCAACACATGTCATGTGCCTATGTGATCGTGCAACGTCTAGACAAGAATATGGTGCCAAGATAGCATATATGTCATTCTGTTTGCCATGGTATAAGGTTAGCAGATATCGTCTTGCATATGAACCTTTATTTCACCACATACCCAATGCACAGTATTGGAAGGCTTGGGATGGTCCCAAATTACTTCCATCCGACAAAAGACCTCCAGATCGGTCTACATCTACACGTATTCGTGGGGCAATGGATATTCCACGTGAAGAAAGCCGACAGAATAGATGTGGCAATTATCATCAACTCGGGCATTACAAATCACGCTGCTGAAATCCTCCTCTCTCTCACGCGTATGTTGATTTTGCAATTCATATATTTCTTGTTGATATATATATATATGTTGTTCTAATTTATGCTTATCGTTTATGTCTTCATCTCAAGGCCGCGGGTCTTCATCTCAATGTCGAGGCAGATCCCGCACATGATGCAATGGTGGATGTTACTCTATTGAGAATGTTGTGTTGGGGCCATGAATGTTGTGTTAGGGCCATTTTATGTATGTTTGCTATATGTTTTATGTAAGTTTGTTGAATTCGATGTGATATGCATTTTGAAAATACTATAGTTGAAGAATTTAATGTTGTTTGATATATGTGTTATGTAAGTTTGATGAATTCGATGTGCTGTGTGTTTTGATTTATATGAACTTTCTGATATCGATGTGATGTGTTGTGATGTACTATTTGTGATACTTATGAAACGATATGGGTGTGAGAAGTATAAGTGTGAGCATTATTTGTGAGACGTTTTGATTAATATGCATATGCTGTGATGAATCAAGGGTGGAGTATTGGGGGAGTAGGAGCAATAGCAGCAGCTGATATTGAGAGGAGTAGTAGCAATATCAGCAGCAGCTATTGATATTGTTTGCAAACAGAGAGGAGGAAGCGGATTCTGCTTCTCTGTTTGGCATTTTACGGCCGCACCTGTGCGGCCCAAGGCCGCACTTTAAAAGTACGGCTGAGCGTCGCACTCTGAAGATGCAGCCCGTGGGGCACAAGCCCCATGGGCCCAGTCAGCATTTCTTTTGCTGCTTGAGACAAAAGAGGTCGATTTTGCTAATTAATTTTTTTAGGCCGTTTTTCCTAATTAATTTTTTTTGGCCTACTTGCAAAAATTGTCCAATAAATAAAGAATCGACAGCATCACCAATTTGAACCCAAAGAGTATCACTTTTCCTAGAACCAAACTTTACAAAATACAAGCACGTTCTCTTTTGTTGAAGATTAAAAACGGAGAAGAAATTTCTTTTACATCGACCAAAATACCCAAACATAAATAAACTAAATACTCGAAATATTAAGAAGACAGAAACACAGAGCTATTAAACACAAGAACCTATTATTCAAAGACAATTAATTAAATCACGGATAAACTTTGGCCAACCAAGCATTAAATCCATTAAAGGTGGAGGTTCAAGTCCAATTCTTGATTTTTACTCTCTTCCCCCGAGCCAGCATGATTAGGACCATCAAGGAAAGGAGCCCTCCAGCTACCACCAACACTAGTTTCTCCAAGAAATGGTGCGACCATCACATTTGCATTCCCATGGTTAGTACCCAGGACTGGCACAGTCATTCCCGAGTTTGGGCAAGCAATCAAATTCCTTGCAACCACAGGAATCATTCTGCAACCACCAGCACTAGATTCTCCAAGAAATGGTGTAACCATCCCGTTCACATTCCTCTGATTAGTGCTAGGAACAGGTTCGGTCATTGCAGGATTCAGAGAAGGGATCAAATTCCTTGCAACTACCTGAACCCTAGTCCCATGGGAACCAGCATTAACGTTGACACCATTACTTAACAAAGATGGGGAGAAATTAGGTGTCAGGTAACTTACAGCACCAACATTCCTACCAATGTTGCTGACTGGGCCACCCCTAGATATGGTTTGAGTATGGTAAGGGCCTGCTCGAAGCCGAGGCTGAAGATGTTGGCTCTGATGGATGTGACCATATCGAAGGCGGATGGATTGGATGAGGTGATGTAGGAAAGACCTTACTGCTTGGCGCCTCATCAATGCTGCCATGTCATTCCTAGCATGCACATTTCGATGACGGTTATAGCTCTGCCGATTGGAGAAGTACCTCTCGCACCTTGCGCAAAAGAAGGAAGTTCTTTTGATTTTCTTCGCAGGGTTGATAGGAGGAGAGCTTGAGCCAGCAGGTGCTGTTGCCTCCATGATAAGACCAAGAAGCAGAAAAGAAGGTGGTAGGGACAGAGGAAAGAGGAAATGCAAGATTGGTGTGGGTGCATTACAGTTCTCGTGCAATTTGTTTTATATGAGAAAACCAGGAAAGTATTACAGTTGTTGAGTTGGCAAGAGAATTTTGGTAAGTAAATGTTCATTCCCTACATATCATGAATCAAATGTAATGTCTTGGAAAATTTGGTGGCACACAAAATGTATCAACTAAAATTGGAAGTAAACATTTACTGCGAGGAGATAGATTGGAATTTTTTTGAATATATGCATGAACTTTGATGAGAAATATTGTACGGAAAAGCACATCCTTCTAAAAGGGACTGGGAAATAGATGAAAGAATAACAGTGGGAGAGTGTTTATTCGTATATCAGTGCTTTATGGTTTGTTAATCTCCAATTTCTGGTCATGTACATGGGAAGACGACGTGTTTTGGCTGGAATTGGGGCATCAGACCTAGACATATGTACTATTCTATCAAACTAGGAACATACTTAGTGAAGCCCCCCATGAAAGGATACATGCAATGATAGAACATTGATTAAGAAGATACCTGAAAGGGTCGCTCATTAAAATTTCCTTAGCTGTCACACGTCACAAACTTTATTCACCATTCCGTTTTCTTTCTCCATTCTTCAGGATGTTCTCAATTACTGTCATAACCCGCAGCCCGGGACGCGGCTGTTTTTCTCAATAATTGGCAGGTCCTTCATATGACCAGTGAAAACAATAGGTCAAGAACGGAGATGTACCAAAATGCTTATATGGAAATTCATTAATACTTGAGAGTTGCAAAAGTTGGATACAACACACAACGTACTCTCCAAAATACACAAAAGATACATCGGAGATTCACTCACAACCTCACAATTCAGAAGTTTGCGTTCTCCACAGCAAACTCAGTGTCCTCAAAAGCATGTGCCTCCTCTAGTTCCGTCTCAGCACTTGACAGTGCAACAAAAACGGAGAGCCGCCAGCATGTCAGTTATAAATTATAGTAATTCTAGAATTTGGAGTGAAACAGTTATGCATGAAAATGAAGGGCTAAGCATAACAGTAACTAAAGCAGAATAAGACATACATACAAGACAATATTTAGTTAATGTGTATGTTAATAGTTTTCTAGCAATTGAACCAATCCTAAGTTGTGAATCATATCAGAGTATACAGTAAGCAACCAGGAGTCCACCTGAAGTCACAGGGAAGCTCATCCGGGCCGAGCCCTTACATAGAACCAAGGAGGGCTTTGAGTCCAAAACGGAAGTAGGGGACTTAAAATTACGTCCGATGATACCCAAAAGGTCACATCGGATGCATGATGTGACTTTGTCGATAACCTGACGCAGCCAAAAGATCAGAAGTATGGCTCCAGTCGCTCCCACATCCTCTCTAATATGATTTATCCCAAACCCTGATGAGACTGTAGTGCCAAGTGCATGTCAATGTATACATCTCTCACTCTCACATTTATGTAGCACAAGTGTTGTTCCAAGGAATGGTATTACTTGTTTAACCATGCATCAAGAAACAAGTCCAGGTGTTACATCAAAACTAGCTAATATGATCGATATATGCTATGTGATCCAAGTCTAGTCAAGTATCATGAATCCAACAGTTTCAGGAGTTTATACCACTAATAAGGTAGCATTCAAATAGCAAGTCGTGCACAGGAAATCATATCATTTATTCAAGATTATCCTTTCATCATAGCACATCCAACATATTACTAGATTTGATGATATGAGACAACATGCAATAGACGATGATATAATAAACTAACAGGAACAGCATGCAGCAAACAGAATAATGGGCTAAGCATGCGACATGACATTCTAAGCATAAGTGGCAAGGGATATAATATCTAAACATGAAAAGCAGGTGGTATTTGTAATAATATTTTAACCTGGATAGCACATAGGAAATAATGTAACCTGAACTATGGAAATAACAATGATGGGAGGAACGACTGTGGTGATATCAAAGAATTCTCATCATCGACCATTCTAAGTGTCATAACCTTATGTTCATGTTTTTCATATGATCCAACAGGCATAATCCTATGATCTAACAGGAAGTAAGGGGGCATTGCTTAATCAATAAGTCCAAAACCCAAGTCTAAAGCCAATCATAGGGGCAGAACCCCAATCTACAAATCACTGCAACAAGCCAAGTCTAATCGAACTGGGCAAAAGCTCAAATCCAACCAAATGGGCAAAGCCCATGTTCAACTCCAAATTCCAAATCACCAACAACAAGCCAACAACCCAAAACAGAACCCATGGCCACACCATTAACCAGGCCAACACAAAACAACACTTAGGCCAAAACCAAGCCACGGCCCACACCAAACACCACGGCCAACAGAACCCATCAATCACCAACAAAACAAAACCAACACTAGTAGAACAGTACCAAACTAAGCCAAACACCAACATTATCCTACAACCATCCCCAACAAGGCTCGAGAGGGTCTTGGCAAGGGGACAAACCCCAGGACAGTCACGGGCTTGGAAGCCCCCGATAGCCACGACATAGGATATTGTCCGAGCGAAAGGTTATGGCAACAACACCAATGAAACCACCACAGCAGTAGTGAGAGGCGGCATCAGAGGTTGCCGCCAAGCCCACAGTCTCAGAAAAATCATCACAATGAATTAAAGAATTTAAAACTAAAAATCCAGAATTAAAATGGTTTACCGAAATTCGAAAACCGACGGAGGGATCCGAGCCTTGTTGTCTTGTCGTGGGCAGCTACAGCTGCTCGGTAAGGGGAGAGGGCAAAAAAATCCAAAAGTAACTTAAGATCCAGTCTCAAAACCACAATTGAAATTTTTTGAAGAAGAAAATAATTTCTTTAAAGTAGAAAAACCTTTGCAATGAGAGAACTATTTATAGAGGATGAGATGCAACCTAAAGATGATGAAGAGGCGTGAATGTGATGGGGAATAGCGAAATCGACGATGTGCAAAGGGGATGTTGTGTACTTGAGTATATTTGTGCGGCGCCACAAAGAATCTTGACGGTTATGATTTGTCAGACGAAGCCCTCGTGGACTGTCAGCTAATTTGGAGAAAGAGAGAGAAAGGTGCTCGAGGGCTGAGGGTCACACCAAGCGACAGGGGGATCGTGTGTCAGGGCTCGGGTCGGTCGATCGAGTGTTTCTCGTCGAACGAATGTTCGAGAGAAGGGAGAGATCGGCGTCCGGTGAGTGGGGGAGATGGGTCGGGGCTTGGCGGGCTGGGGAATTAAAGAAAAGAGAGAAGGAAAGGGGAAAAGAGAAGTGGAAGAAAAGAGGAAGTGGGCTTGGGCTAAGTGGACTTCGGTTGCGACTAAAAACAAAGAGAAAAAGGAAAATGAAAGAAAAATTAGAAAAACTTAAAAATTGGGGACATTACAATTACCGAATGTCTCCTGGAATAAAATATGGCAAGGATGGGATTTGTTCCATTTTCCTATTTGGTAGTTACGAAAACAAACACACTGATACATGCTCCATTTTATTTGTAACATCTTAATGCATACTCCTGAAGTTTCAATTTGCAATTGAATTGTGCCTCACATTCTTCTCACATCCTGAAGTACTAAAATGAAATTGAAGTAGTATCAAAATACTCGCAATTGAGATTGTTTGAACGTCTGCTTTGAAGAGGGTTAGTTCATATTTTTTCACTTTGTAGCTCTTGAAAGTGTTTATCATATTATTTACTCATGGAATTATAATTTGAATATATCACATTTTCAGAATTCATGAAAGTTCTTATAATGTAGTATGTATGGAAGGTTTAAGAACAGATACAAGAGGGAGGATACATGAATGAGTTTCACTGGCGAGAAGTATTCTCTAACTTAACAAAGATCACTTCTGTTAACAAGAGACACTTTGTAGTCCTTTTCATAGAATACATAATTTTTGCCAAACTAATAGAATATGGTGATTTCTTAAAGTGGTTTTCATTTACTCTTTTACTCTTAACCTATCTTGACTTTGAATTGTATTTATAAATAGTTGTCAAGGGCATGGTCAAGTTGGCATCGACCCTCTTTTTTCCCTTAACTTACGCATGTATGGTTCAAGTGTTCGAGAAGTAAGCTATCCAAGCATCGTTAACTTGTTTTCCTTAGTTCCCCATCTTATTTTCTTTTTCCTGACTAGAATACAGAAGGGTATCAAATTTAATCCAGAATGTAGCATCCTCCAAATAGCTCCATCCACGGTAAAAATAAGGCTTCTCTTTACTTATCTTTTTTCTTGAGGAAAACTTGTAAAACAACTAGGAACATATTTATTTTAAAACTAAATTCTGACCTCCAATGTCATCCTAAATGCACCAAAGTGGCAGATTCATTGTCTTGTATGACAACTATATTAGGAAAGTTTTCTGATTAACTTATGAAGACTTGATTATGAAATTATCATATTCGGTATTTAAGATAATGTCATAACAAAACCAGCATGATCATGCGTACATATGGATAAGAAGCATAAGATAAATGACATTACAAAGGGAGCATAAGTTTGTGCAGACTAGTTGTGGCTACTATCGATTTGGGGGGGGGGGGGGGGGGGACGAGGGGGCTACTATCGATGTTATCTCATATGTGGCTAGTGTCATCACCTATGAACCCCAGAAGCTTCAATGTGTCACGTCCATGTCGGAGACGTGTCGGTACCGACAGTTGCACAACACTTGCCCACCAAGTATCGAAAACTTCAATGCCATGTTCAGATTCCGATATCTGAAAGAGTAACGCATTATAGCCATGGCCACTTTAAATAAATTTAAAGCTCGTGTGGTGGACGCATGAAAGCCATATGTTGTTTAAGCAAACTCCTCGACTATGTGGATACCATGTCGCCGAAACCTGAACATCACATCACCAGAATTAAATTAGCTATCAACTAAATATATATATGAAAATTTCTAAATGCAAACATTTCCAACAGAAAATTCAGAGCGAAAATATTTTTAAATTTTTTTCCAAAAAAACATTTATCATTCAATTCATGTAGTTATACACCTCTAAAAAATAATGGTTGAAAAATAATGTGATTTGGCCTTCGATCAAGGCATTGCAAAGTAGGGGTGTGCACGGGTACCGGGTACCCAGATACCCGATCGGAACCTACCCTAACGGGTAGGTTCTAGGTAGAATGTTATCGGTTCCGGGTAGGTTCCGGGTAGGAAAATTTGGAACCGCCGGGTATCGGGTCCGGTTCCGGTTCCCGTCTATAGAAAACGGGTACCCAGAACCAGAACCGATATTTTATATATATATAAATTTTTATATATTATAATATCAAGGATCAAAATATATAAGAGTGATCCACCCTGGCTGTATCTAATTTGAACTTATAATATTAGTGAGTACAACTTGCATCCTGAAGTTTTGAACAACGTGTAAGTTCATTAAACAATGCATTTGAATCAAAGATCATATTGTTCTCTTAGGCGTTCAAAATAGTAGTAGAGGTAAACGTGAATCATTCTTCTATATGTCTAGCATTATCTAGTAGATATGACTGATCAGTATGCATTTATCACTGAAGAAAGAGACTAGAGACAATATTTTACTTCCAGATTGATTTTTATTCATGCGTATTTGAGGTAATTGTTATGCACAGATCATTTGAAAATCATTGTTCGTAATTCCTCACAAATTAGATTTTTTACAGGGTACCCGGAACCTACCCGGAACCATAGGGTCCGGGTATATGGTTCAACTGGATAGGTTCCGGGTCCAAATTTTAGGAACCGGTCCCTTACCGGGTAGGGTCCGGGTAACATGAAAAAAACAGGATACCCGGACCCGTACACCCCTATTGCAAAGAGTTCTATTGTTCTAAAACCGTTGAATTTTGTAAAGGGTAGATTGGTGCTCAAATCCCAAAAAGGTTCACCCATTATTTTCCTTAGGGTATATAATTGTATGGATTAAACATCAAAAAAATTTGCAAATTTTTTCTAAAAATAGATAAAATGTTTTTGGCATCATGTTTTTCACACCCAAAAACTACTATATATATGAGGAATATGGATGTGTGCTGACAGCACAGAAAAAATTTCTGTGCTATCAGCGATTTCGATGCATAAAATTTTTTTAAATAATTTTCGCAGTATGTTCTACAACTTATTGTTGATCATCACACTAAATTTCAAGTGAATCCAACACTGTTGACCCTACATCCATCCATTTCAAATAAACCGCTCCAAAACTGGATCTGTCGGTGTATTTTTTTGAAATGGGTGGATGGCAGGTCAAAAAATGTTGGATTCACATGAAATTTAGTGTGGCGATCAACAAGTTGTAAAACATACTGTAAAAAAGAATTAAAAAACTTTTTAAGCCCCGAAATCGCTGACAATACAAAAAACAGATCATGTGTAGTCAACACACATCCATATTCCTATATATATGTGTGTGTGATATTCTGGTGCAAAAAAGTGGGGTTTTCGCACCGTGGGAAAAAATTTAAAATTTTTAGAAATTTTTTTTGATGTTTAATCCAATACAATTATATACCCTATGGAAAATAATGGGTGAACCCTAAGGGGATTTGAGCACCAATTAACCCGTTACAAAATTTAACGGTTTCAGAACAATATAACTTTTTGTAATGTCTTGATCGAAGGCCAAATCACATTATTTTCAACCATTATTTTCTGAGTGGTGTATAACAACATGAAATAAAGGTGGAAAAAGTTTGAAAAGAAATTGATAGGATTTAGGGCTGAAATTTGGGAATTTTTATTAGAATCAAGAGAAATACAAGATAAACGACCCCTTTCGAGAGGGAGCCGACTCTCAACAATAGATCTACGACTAACAACTACTAAACTCACTAGATCTATAAACTACCACTCTAAAACTAGGGTTTATCACTCAAAATTTGCATACTAACAAATGACGGCTGCCTTATATATGAGCAGCTCTGGTCATATAAGAAAAATTACTAAATCAGCTCAAAACCTTCCAAAAATGTCCGACGACTAATTCTGTTCCGATGATCTCGCTTTGTGTCTTCTCCGCTGATGCGTAATGATCTCATCATTACTCTCCCCAAAAAGAACCACCTTGTCCTCAAGGTGAAAATCAGGAAATCCCTGCTCAATGACATCGTAGGGCTCCCATGTCGTCTCATGGTCTGGTAGGCACCACCACCTAACCAGAACCCCGTGCTCCCATGTCTGCCCCTGGCGAACTCATATCAACTCCGATGGCTCCAAAATGGGTGTGCTCCTGATCCACCTCTGTCTCCTCTAAGGGCTGCTCAGCATCCTCAATATCTGACTCTATATCCTCCTCATGTACCAAGAGTTCCTGCAAAGAGCGCTCCCGACATATATGTCCAGGGCCATACTTCTCATCACATCGGAAACACAGTCCCTTCGCCTTCTTATTCGCCCACTCCGTCACTGTCATCCCCGAAAAGGCCCACTAGGCTGTGCAACGCTACTCTTCTCCTTGCTCGTCTGAAGCCCCCCCAGCCTGTCCTCCTATTGTTGCTGGCTCCTGCCATCCTGCCTGGCCTGTGCTACGAAAAGTAGCCCCGCTCCAACCTCCCTTCGCTTGCCGCTCAGCTGTGTTCTTACCCTCCGCCATCTGTGCCAGCTACATAACATCCATCAACCCCCTCGGTCGCTGCATGAGTAGCTCAACCTAAATGTTGGGCTTCAGCCCTTTCATGAAGCTTCCCATCAAGCTGCCTCCGGAATCCCCCATCACCTGACCACCGAGTGCTTCAAATCGCTCTATATATAAAGTACCCCATGTTGCAAAGCCAAGAGCTGCTCGTACAAGTCACCCCCATGGGTATCTCGAAAACAGTCCAGTAAGTACTCCTTGAACTCCTCCCAGGATCTAACCTGCCGACACTGTTGTTTCCATTGGTATCGTGCAATGACCTTCCCCTCCAAATAGAGTCTTGCCACCTGTAATTTCTCAAGCTCCGTCAACCCATTCACTTGGAAATACCTCTTTACCCTGTAGATCCATGCATACGGGTAATCTCCATCGAAAACATGCATCTTCCACTTCCTGACCATGTTTTCCAACCCCACATTGCCCTGATTCGCCCTCCCCCTTGGCAGACCAAAATAGAACTGGTGATGTGCATTACGTTGGGCCCTCCCTTCATCCCACAATCCTCCTCCTGTGCCGACATTCTCCCAACCTACATCATCCCCAATTGGACCTTGGTACTCCCAAGGGTTACCCTAAGGATCTCCATGTCCTCCTCCTTGATGTCGGGCTCCCGCTACAGGCCCCTCCCTTCTGGAACGGTTCGCCAGCGTCCACGGTCCTTAGGAATGATCTTCAATGTGCTTGTTTGCAAAATGAGACTGTGTCGGACCTTGACGAGCATCTGAACCCACTCCTGGGGGCTGTTGCAGCCCCCACCCATGCCTTGGGGGCTGCAGCGCCCCCCAGGAGATTCCTGGAAGGCCGCCCCCTCCCTGGGGGTAGCGCGGCCCCCAGAAGGTGACTTGGGGGGGTCGTGCGGCCCCTAGGAGTCATCTGGGGGTCCGCGCGGCCCCCTGGTTGGTACTGGGGTGCCACGCGGCCCCAGGATGGACCCTGGGGGTTGCATGGCCCCCATGATGATACTAGGGGTCCACGCGGCCCCCAGGTTTACTCCTGGGACTGTGCGCCCTATCCAAAGCGGTCGTCGGCCCCCCAATTAGGGTTAGGGTGCCAACGGCCTTCTCTCGCCGCTTCGCTCCGTCCAGATCTGATCCCTCGCGGTCTTCGTCATCTTCCCCAGTTGTCTCCTCGTCCAAGATCATGAGCTTGCTCTTCCCCTTATCCAAAGATGATTTCTTTGGTCCTAGATCTGAAGAAGAGGCAACAAAGTTACCATTTTTGGACTCATCTTCTTCGCGAAGATGAGAAGGTTACATTGGCTCTCCATCCATGCCTTCAGCATTGCCGTGAGAGCAGAGACCTCCCCTTCGACGGAGTCAATCTTCTTATACATGGCATCAACCTTCTCATCATGTGCGTTAACCATCACCCTTAGGGTATCGATCTCTCCCCCCATTTTCTCTAGATCCTCCACCTTGGAACTTGCACTCGTAGCCGTCATGTCGGATCGTCGCTCTGATACCAATGTGATAGGATTTAGGACTGAAATTTGGGAATTATTATTGGAATCAAGAGAAATACAAGATAAACGACCCCTTTGAGAGGAAGCCGACTCTCCACTATATATCTACGACTAACTACTAAACTCACTAGATCTATGAACTACCACTCTAAAACTAGGGGTTATCATTCAAAATTTGCATACTAACAAATGACGGCTACCCATATATAGGAGCAGCTCTGGTCATATAAGGAAAATTACTAAATCAGCCCAAAACCTTTCAAAAATGTCTGACGACTAATTTTGCTCTGCTGATCTCGCCTTGCATCTTCTCCGCTGATACGTAATGATCTCATCAGAAATTCAAAAAATTAAAAAACTTTTCGCACAAAAAATTCCATGCGAAATGTTCTCATTTGAAGATTTGCCTGTGTTTGTTTGTTTGATTTTGTTACTTAATTAAAATTTAAGGATCTTTTACCATTGTATGTTGTTTCTCTTTTTATTGTTAATAGAATACATCCTAATCATTATGAATTTTGATGTGTATTATATAATAGATACTTATTCTCACACATGATTTTATTGTTTTGTTTCTGCATGCTACTTTTTATGAATTTTCCATATTATCGTGTCCATGTCGTGTCGTATCTGTGTTCATGTTCGTGCTGCGTGTGTCATCATAACTTTAAAACTGGCATTCAAAATTGAAAATATACGAGTAAATGTGCGAGTAAATGTGCCCTGCTACATACAAACTCAAGAAATAAAACTTCAAATGATTTCAATATTTTTCCACATGCAATAAGTCTTGGAAAAATCGTCAAAATTTTCATAAAATTGATATTCATTTGCCATTTGATGCATCGATAAATTATATCAAAATCACTTGAAACTTTGTTTCTATGTATACCAAATCTATTGGCATGGATTTTCAATGTGGAAGACCAAACTTTTATTAAGTGATGATATATGTATATTTGATAAAGTTGTTGGAAGCCTAGCTCAACTCCCTAATATGTGGGTGTGCATGTGTGTAGATCTTCCTATGAGAACTACCGATCAGGATATGGTTTTTGAGAACCCAAGATGGCCCAACCATATGGATTATCCACTTTCATCATCTTGATCAATACTACCAAATACTCTAAGAGTTATTGATCAATAGATTTGAAAACATTTCACCATGCATCAAAGTTAAGTTTGTTTCAAGGGATAAAATATTGTATTTCTTGCAATCAAGTGAAGTAGAAGAAATGACCACTTAAAATATCACCTTTCTAGACTAATTTGGATGTGTAGAATAAGATGGATGGTGTGAATCATTTCATGGATGGTCTGTTACATGGTTCTTGCAAAAAGAGATGCAAGTGTTTCCTTCTCATTGAAATATTTCTTGTACACACATGCATATACATATATATATATATGAGGTTAATGGGCCAATGCTGACAGCGCTGTCCGCATTTTGGGCGGCCTAAAAGTATTTTTTTTGAAAAAAAAATTTTGCAGTAGTTAGATATACTTTTTGGGAAGCTCCCCACAAAATTTCAGCTCGATCCGACACCGTTTGAGCCTCCGTTCATCGATTTCAAAAACGTTGCGCAAAACTGTGGACAGATTTGCGCAACGTTTTTGAAATTGATGAACGGAGGCTCAAACGGTGTCGGATCGAGCTGAAATTTTGTGGGGAGCTTCCCAACAAGTATATCTAAATACTGCAAAAAAAATTTCAAAAAAAATACTTTTAGGCCGCCCAAAATGCGGACAGCGCTGGAAAAATTTCCAGCGCTGTCAGCTCTTCTCCATTTTTCACTATATATATATATATATATATATATATATACACACTAGAAATTACCCATGCACCAAGTGCACGGAGTAAAAACAACCCCCACGAACAGGACACGGTACCGCGCGTAACCAAAAAGGAGCGAAAATTGTGGGAGTGTATATCTGCAACGTCGGGGGGTAAAAGGTGAGCAAGCACGTAAATAAGACGGCTAAAAGGCACTTTAACACGTGCACAAAGTGCACGGACACCCCAAAAACCAACCCACACAATCAGGACGCGGGACCCACACGGATGTTTCGATGAGTGTAAAAACGGGTGAAAATGAGAAGGGTTGGTTTGAGTGTGTAGGGTCTTGGGGTTTTTGGTTTTTTTGCTTGGGAGTGTGATTTTGGGTGTTTGGATTTGGGTGTGTTTTTTGGGGGTTGGATGGAGTTTTGGGTTTTTTGAGTTCTGTGTTTAAGAAGGTTGTTCCATATGTGACGATGTGACATTGCCACATGGGACAAAAATTCAAAAACCTCCCTCTTTTGTAATATAGATATGCATATATATAGTAGAGTACAGAAAGAATGCATTCAAGAATGCATTCAAGACCCCGAAAATGTACGCCAATACAAACTAGACGCAAAGCTGAGACTTAAAAAGAACAATCTCATTGCAATTGGAGTTAAATGACCAAATTCTAGCATCCTCTTTTTTACTCAAATTTTTACAAACAAATGTATTTTTATCGTTTATCTTCGTCATAGCAATGCCAACAATCTAATCTTTCTTTTGTATCCCCCAGCAGAAACCATGCATTTAACAACTTTGTTCAAGAGTCGGTTCAATGTTCTTCTTTTTCACCATCAATTGTGTGCTCCTTTGTCTTTCATGTGATCTCTTTCGGAAACTCAACCTTTTCTTTCTTTACCAGCATGCCAATCATGTCTTCCATCATTTTTGTTCTTCCTTTTTTTCACTTGACTCTATATTGGTCTCTGAACTTTTCATTTTGCAGGCTATGATCAACAACAGCTAGGCCATCATTGCTTAGACAAGCTTCAAATGAACCCTTCATATTCGCCGTTACAATTGTCACTTGAATATTGTCACTAGCTCTCAAAATTTACCATTACGCTATCTACCTTTTTTGTTTCACCTGCAAACCATTATAATCTTGCTTAGTTATATTTTATGTGATCAAATCAAAATCACCACCATGCCTCTCAATTCTTACCAGATTGCCAACATTTTTTCTACTATTGATGTCACCATGGTACCATCAATTATCTATGACAAAGCCATCAACTTAGCGTTTTTCTGAACTCATCGCTATTGACAAGGAAAAAAGAGCCTTTTTCACTCATATTTGCAATATACATTCAATTACCAAACGCCAACAAGCAAGCAATGCCAAGCTGGTGGTTTCCTCGGTTTGCGAACACATGGGAGTATTCCATGCATTATAGAATTAAAGCATTATCCTCTCAGATAACCCCACAGAACATATTCTCATAGATAAGTCTTGCAACAGTAAACTAGTTGCATGTCCATGTTTTGTGCATTTAATAGATTTTGAACTTAATAATTCCTTGTAACTAAATTCCCAATTAAGCCTAAGGTTAGCTTCTCAATTAAGTCCTTGCAGAGTTGATCGAAGACCAGTACACCATTACATGACCGAGAAAAGCATGAAACAAAAAAACACGTGCTATTGGTGCCACGATAAGATCCGAATAAGAAAGAAGTTTAATTTTAGAATTAAATTTAATCTGGGACCATTTCCACAGAATTTTTTACATTTGAACGAGTGGGGTGTTTATTCTTTTAAAATATGACATTTTAGAACTCAACTACATAGATGGGAAAAGGGTATATTATTTGCATGGTCATGTAAGGGACTTCATGGTCCAAAAACTCAATGCTAAGTGTTGGGATTACATATCAAGTGCGAAAAATACTCTGACAATTCAGAATTTCAGATTTAAAACTCATTCTTCACATAAGTGGCATAGAGTACACCATTCAATATGCACAATCATAATTGTGGTCCATTTGAATATTCTATTTATATAAAAGAGGTGAACTATGTATTCTCAAACGACTCAATTTAGAGTCCTGATCACTTTCTCTAGATGAGCGTATATCTAAGAAGAAATTCCTATCTCCGTCCTTTGTCAAGCTTTCTTCCGCTCTTGCATTAATTTCTCTCTCAATTTGTCCAACTCCAGCACACTCCCACAGACAATAACCCAAAAGGAGGGCAATGCATCTTGGTTGGAAAATCAAGTTCACTTATCTAGATCCATTGACATGCATTATGGTTTCAAGTTAAATGTCATAATTGGAAGAAAAATCGGTAGATTTGATTATGGTTGATGGGTACATTAAAATCGGTACATTATAATGCTTAGTTCTGCACAAAAGAAGGCAACCAATAACCAACAAAGAAGCTTACAAAATTCTTTAAAGAAGGAGAAAATTCAGATAGTTCTACAAGGTATATATAAAGAAAAGGTGAAATCAAACGCAGGCAATTACAAGATAAATGATTAAGTTGGAGAGAGAACCGATCAGCGCGCAGATCGCTTATGAGCATCGCCGACGCTCTTCAAGATCAGAACCCACGCTCTTCAAGATCGTCGGGACCTTGTAAGGGAAGACATCGAAAATGGCGGAGCGCCGAAACCCTAGCGCTCACCGCCGGCATCCTGGGCTTTCTTCGCCTTTTTATATTCTTGTATTTTATTTTTTCAAATTTGTTCGATAAAAGAAACGGAAGTGATGAGCTATACTTCATACTTGTTCAAAATTTTAATCTTATCTCAAATGATCAAAATTACAGACATAACATAAATTAAAGCTGATAATTAAAAATCATAAATTTACACGAATATTCTTATGCAACACGTGCTCTCTAAACTTTCGATGAAGGTATAGGATCTGCTCACCAACTAGTACTATAGAATTTTTATCTTGATGATGAAACACATCATGATCTATGAGCTTCCCAATAGAATTGAGACGATGTCTCAAATGTTGCTACCTATTTTAGGTTAATATTCTCTCTTAATTTTTGGATGACTTTGAGGGCCTGTTCTTTTGAGTGTAATTGGTTTGGGGAAAGTTGGGGGAATAAAGGAATCAAGAGGGAGAAAATTAGAGTTTTGTATTCTTTTAGATGAGAAAATGGGAGTAGAAATGGGAGTAGAAATGGGAGGAGAAAGGAATTCCTCATGAAATCCCTCATTGTAAAGTTTCTTCAAAAGAGTGGAATAGAGAGGGAAAGTGGTTTTGGGAATCCATTTACGCTGGGAAAGCAAAAGAACGGGTTTAGGGAATCCCAATCGATTTTCCCCCTAAACACTGTTCACAACAGTGAAAAAAGTGGGATTCCCACTCATTTACACTCAAAAGAACAAGCCCTGAGAGGAAGAGGGTGTGCATTTATATAGTGTTAGACCAAGAATCATCTAATCAAGTCAGATGTTGGACTAAAAGAAGGATTCCAAATAAACTCGTTATCTTCAGAAATTCTAGTTTGAGTTAAACTCGATGTTTGGTTTAATTCATAATCTAACCATTGGATCTAAATCAAATCAAACTAGATCCATACAAAACTTTATGGTGAGCTCCTTTCTCTCAATCAAAGTGATCACACCTCCTTGTAATTGCTTAATTTTATCATAATGAGTCTATTATCTTTGTAAGACTCTAAAGGCATGTTCCTACTTCAGCAGCTACTGCTTGTAGTCTATGATCATGTTACAAGTATGACAGTGACCCTACCTGCATATGAAGACTGTCAGTTTCAAACTCTTAATTATCTGGTTGGTTCGTAATTGGATTCTTCTCCAACACAAATTTATGCATGTTGCAGTTTGATCTCTTTATCACAACAATGACACTAAGATGTCTATGATATGAAAATATGTCAAACCCTAATAACATCTTAATATCGTAAGTGTCAAGATAGATCAAACTTATTACTCTAATAGGTTTGTTTATTCTACATTGGTCAAGGATTTACTATGGATCCGTACTAACTTCATACGACACTAATCTCTCATATCGGATGAGACGAATTTCATCTCCATCGTCACATCCACATCTTGGACTATATCCAACTAGTGCCTACCAACGACTGCGTCTCTCCTGCAAAGTTCTTCCGCGCGTCTCAATTTCAAACAGTAACACATACCAGCCACTACTTGGTAGCTACTATTGACAGTGAGAGTATGATGCCATGTAGATGCTTCTCGGCGAGTCATTCCATGAATTTGTTCTCTGACAAGCACATACACGTTGTCTCACAATTTCTCCATACCGAACAATCATAGTTAGAAAAGCAAGAAGATTTTTCATGCGACACAATGCAGCTTTCCTTGATTCTTTGTTGCAATCTTTCTTCACAATGCAGCTTGAAGAGGAAGGCATGAAGCAGAAGGAACAATAGCATATGCAAGGAAAGCATAAAGCAGAGCATGAGGGGAATTTTCCAGGCTTGGATTCTAACTTAAGCTTGGTCAATAATCAATACAAAAAATTCGGTAGATAAGCATCCATCTTTGATGCCATCGCAAAGAATCTCTCCTTCCTCCATACCCTTGAGAGAGAGGTCTGAAAAAAGCCTACCTTTCGGTTGCTTTTTCGTGCAAGCTTTATTCGGTGTGGGCTAAAGATTGAATGAGTCATATATGTCACATACTAAAGACACAGAATATTTGATCTCTTGACAGCGATGATGAAGCATGAACAAATGGTTATCATCATGTTTGGATAGTGATGATATGACTGAAAATATGGCGCATATTGTGAAGTTGTCTCTGCAAAAGCTGTAATATGAACTAATATTGCCTCTACGTAGTTCTCAGTAGTGTACAGTTTGTGTGAGCTTAAAAGGCTTAAAACTGTAATGCTCGGAAAATTCGAAGAATTTGGTTCCAATCATAACATCATGCAGAATTTTCATTCTCTAGTGAGAATTCTTAATGTCACCCATGTCTTTAAATGAATGCATAAAGAACAGATATGTTGTGCCTGAAAGATCAACAGCATGAGCCGTAAAAACATGGAAATTTTATTTTAGACACCAATAATGCATAGCTTAAGAGCACACATGAAGGCCTTATGCCTCTCTTTGTTGTTTTTTGCATGTATACAAGTAATGGACGAAGCACACCATATCTCTATCCAAGAAACTTAGAATGAGTAACATTAAATAGTAAGCGAAAGAACTGATTTTTTTTTAACAGGGCTCAATGATCACATCCTCGATCACAAGGCCACCCTTCCATCTCCCCTTCCAAATCTCATACATGCCGAACTGAAGTTTTTCGTCCGCAGGACCATCGTGTGTTACTTTGAACTTGAGGACCGAGTCGTTGTAGGGGATTGCAGTGCTCATCCCAGGCGTCAACCGGCTCAGATCCACTTTCTTCCAGTTGTAAGGCCCCTTCTTCCCGGCCTTGGCCATTAGGTACACGGGGCTGTCAGCCCAGCCGAACGCATCAGCCTTCAGCTTCACCCTGAAGCTCACCTTGTAGTCCCCGTTCCCCAGACGACTGAGGTCAAGCGAGCCTTTGACCTCAAGCCAGCTCACCTGCAGAAGCTCAACACTACACGACGAGGAGAGTACACATGAGCAGATATTCAGCATCCCTTGCGTGCGAAACTGATATGAACCGTTTGAATTGAGATCAATCTTAAAGACACAGAAATGGCCTTACCTTGATTCGAGGATGCGCCAGTAGCGGGGATCACCGCCCCATGTGATGTCGAGGGCACGAGCTTTGATGATGAACTTATTTCCTTGCTGATCATACAAATCAAAGAATATTCAATTCACTAACAACACGGAGATGGAACTAGACAATCTTGATAACCAAGAACTGCATGCTACATGGGTAAAGAAAATGATTGACAAAGGAGGAGGCCAAGTTGGCCGGGTTGGGATTCTGGAAATGTGACACCAGTTACCGGGAAAAAAAAGGAAAATAGAATAAAAGAGAAGAAAAGATGTCAAAGGTCGTATTAAAACATTCATATCATCTGGTATAAATCAAATTTATGTAAGTAATAAAATGCGACATACGCATAGGGGACACATGGACAATATGTCCGAAGTGCTAACCCACGCTTCACAGTGAGAATTGATCACTTTCATCTCCATCTTCCATCTTCCAATTCAAGAAGAAGAATAAGAAGAAGAAAGTAAGAAACATTATTGTTCAAACATCCATTTTTCTTCATAACCTCCCAATGGTGGCATCCCAACCAAGACACATGATAATGGATCATGCTATATGCGTTTCATGAACTATAGAGTCGGAAATTTCACCTTGGTGACTGACGCGGAGCGGACATCCGACCCCGGCTTGTAGTGAGGAGAAGACATGAGAGGCACTTCCTGAATAACAATCGGTCGACTGGAGGTGAAGGCCAAACGAAGAAAGTAGATAGCTTTAAAAGTAGGCAAAAAGTGAAGAGAGATTGTTCTGCATGTTTGCTCTTTATATAAAGAAAGAATGGTCCCACAGAAGAATCACGTAATTGAGTAAAGGCTGGGTTTGTGGTTAACCAGCTTATCTCGTAAAGATTTGTTCCAATGGGCGCAGCGCATGAACCAGACCACGTGGAGGCATCAATGCGGAGGGCATCTTCTATCTCTTCTGCGTGCTGATCAAATTCGATATTGCCAGGTACAGTTGGAAATGAATCATCTGGCAAGTCACAGAATCAATATGTTGTCCACTGAAATATGCATTATACAATAGGGATATGTTGAAAAAGCAAATACAATACAGCTGCTGTGATGCAAACTGTGTTTCACTTACATGCATGTTCTGGACTTCAGATGCACAGCAGTTTAGGCGACACGACCTTTGTTATCTGCCACTGCAATTCAGAATTCCAATTATACATATGAGGGCAGCAATAACCATCTGGCTTGCCGTAATTGATGAAATTTTGATCATACTAGCAAATCATTAGCTTCCATCGCACGTAACATCAAATGGTAGACATCGTCCATAGAACACCATACATTCGCTCGCTCACCGAATGCATGCCGAATTACATGACCCCAAAAAAGCTTGCATTCTGTCAGATGGCTTAATTTATAAATATCGATTCTTCAAGTTATGTGCAAGTAAACAGTAGGAATTTGAGCTTGATGAGAGCTAGTTGTCTGAATTACATTAAGATAACAGAAAGACTTCTATTTGCGATTACAGAGAAAATCTCAGCTGCAGTTAACTCGGGGAACACTAAATTCTCAACCACAAGTGACAAAATCCTATCATTATTCGTCAAGCTACAAACTATAGAGTTAATTCGGGCTCTGATGTTATGACTACAAAAGCAACTGGTCAACATTCCAGACATTTTTGCTCAAAGAACAAACAAAGTTTTCAAGAAATCAATGTACAAGTTTCCAAAATATTACCCAAAAATAAAGAAAGGAAAGACATACATGCATGTAACATCTCATTTCCTAAGGGCGGTAAAGAATAAGATGTCACGATATAACAAAAATCTTGTAAGGGTAATGACTCAAAACATCCTTAATTTTTTCCTGAGAATAATTCAAGTATCTAAATTTTTTTGCATCACTTATCATCCATGATCGGTTAATTTTTTATTAATGATCAAAATACCCTCCTTTTCTTCTTCCTCCTCTTCTTTCTTCTACTCATCCCACCATTGATGCTCTTTCTTTTCCTTTGGTGATTTCTTATTCTTATTCTTCTTCTTATATTGTTGCTTTTTCACCTCCTCCTCTCTTTTTCTCCTACTAGCATCAGCCTCTCCCATGATGTTGACCGTGGCACCCCGTCGCATTTGTTGAGATCACCACCCCCCTTCCCCTCCTATTCAATTTCCGTCAAGATTCCCACTCTGCCACTGCCTAGGGGCATTGGCTTCGATACCATAGGAACGCCATGATCGATCAGAAGTGATGGTAGTGGTGATGGTGAAAAAGAAGAGAGAAGAGAGAAGGGGAGGGAGAGGAGGTGAAGCAAGAGGGAGGGAAGAAATGAGGAGTAAGATGAAGGTGGAAGAGGAGAAGAAAGCTCCAACAATGGCAGGAGGAATAGAAGAAATAAGATGAAGAAGAAGAGTGTAGATTGATCATTAATAAAAAGTTTACCGCCAAAAAAGGTTAAGATACTTAAATGATTTTCTGTGAAACATTAATGATGCTTTGAGTCATTACCCAGCTTTATACATGTATGCATATCTACCTATATGATCATAGACCCAAAATTTTAATCCCAGTTCCTAATTAATATGCATGTATAGCCAGGTCAACCTTACACTTATTTGAAAAGAACATAACATCATATCCTTGTCCTCTTTTTCTTTAAAAAGATTTTCAATAATGCAATTACAACATGTTCAAGTTGTTGTACAACCTTGTAATAGGTATCAATCTGCCGGCTGGCTTTTTTTGTGTTGGGGGCGGGGAGCAAGCTTCTTGGACTAAATTATAATTCCAAAAGAATGTAAAATTCATGCACGATGTCATAGATTTAAATTTGTAATGATCATCGGTTTCAAGACACGGCCTTTACTTCCTCGCATTGAGGTCCTTGGCTTGACGTTGGCACCATCTCCCATATTCTAATTATATCTATTTTAGAGCCGTACTAAAATCCGCTAGCACTATGTACACAAGAATGGACATGATGTTGAAGCTATTTTTCTCAAGAATTCTCGGTTCAGCCCCCAAAAATAAATCTGAAAACGCCATACCAAGACAAATAGAATGAGAGTCAATGTCAGATAGGCTTGGTTGATGATGTAACATTGCTTCCAGCACATAAAGTACATCAGACGTTGCTTCCAGCACACCAACAGGCAAGTTCTGTGTTGTTCATATTTAGCCTCTGGCTATACATGTAGAATCAAACCTCTCATGTGGCAAACTACAAACCTCTCACAATCAATTAAACTAAACTAGAATCTTCAGCTTCAGAAGGCGTAGCCATCCATAAAGCTTAGACGCATTTCATTTGCCGTCACTGCGTCCTTATCAATTCAGGGACCAAGACCAAGTGATCAGATTCTCTACTTTAGATCACAGCTGTCTTTAACACCAAGTATTGCCAAACTAAAACAACACCTCCATTATTCTACAGAAAACTCAAGATCATTGTTGTAGTTGTGGGCTCGATTGAGGCGCTAAAGAAGGATTGGTCGTCAGCCGAGCTATCTTGTGCAGAGATAGCTCGTCTGCTCTCGGATCCGACCCACCTGACTCTGCACAAGTCAGATCGGTCATATGCCGAGCTATGGGACTTCAGCAGCGCATTCATTGGCTCTTCGGTCAAAGGCTCGATGAAGCGGCGGCTCAACGGTCTGAGCTATCTGATAGCTCGAACAACTTGGCTCGGCACTTCGTTCGATCGGTCTTTAGAGTGAAGCTCGGTCGTTCGGAGGGGCCCACTTGAATGCGGCGGAGACCCAGTAGGATGCGGCACATTAAGTGCATAAAGTTGCAATAGGGATGTGATTCTGTTAAAATCGGGATGCGTATCTTTTGGGGACTCCTCCTCTATGATGACACCTATTGTACCCTAGGGGTATATATATGGTGTTTTAGAGGTGGGTTTCATTGGAACACAGTGTGGAACACATTTGAGAGAACTTTGAGCCGCCATTTGTGAGAGCCAACTTTGAGAGATTTGTTGTCAACTTTTGGATAGAATTTGTGTGCTTCTTCTTCGTTGTGAAGAAAGAAGATTTGTATTCATTCTTTCCTTTCGTAATAAAGCTTATTGGTGTTTTCTTGGCTGGTCGACGGCCTAAATTATTATCTCTCACAGCGCTTCTCGTTTGTTTGGTTGCTCGACCTCATTCCGATCATCCGACACGTTTTCGCGTCCTGCGTACAACAAACTGGTATCAGAGCTTGGCAGTTTCGGAGATCATCGTATGAGGCGAAGATGAGTAATGGTGGCGATGACAGTTCCTTGATGGTATCGACTTCTGGTGGGCATGCTACAGCGTCTCGAACAATCATGTCCAATACAAAGTTCGAAATTGAGAAGTTTGATGGAAAGATCAACTTCGATATATGGAGATGCGAAGTGATGGATATCTTGAACCAACTTGATCAAGATATCGCATTGGACGAGAAACCGACGGGCATGTCTGATTTGGAGTGGAAGACTCTAAATCAAAGTGCATGTGGTACCATCCGACGGTATCTGATGAAGGAGAAGAAATACACATTCATGGAGGAGACAAATGCGAAGTTTTGGAAGGAGCTCGGCGACAAGTACATGAAGAAAAACATCCAGAACAGACTGCATTTGAAGAGGAAGCTTTTTGGTCTAAAGCTTGAGGAGGGTGTGTCTATCGAGGAACATTTAGATTACTACAACAAGCTTCTGACCGACTTGAGAAAGTTCGACGTGAAGGTCGACGATGAAGACAAAGCTATGATTCTCCTCACCTTTCTACCCCTTGAATATGGGTACTTAGTGTCGGTTCTTACCTATGGTAAAGAATCGATCACATTTGAAGAGGTGTCCAATGCTCTGACAAGCAATGAGTTCAGAAAAAACGACGGCGAAACAGAAGCCGCGCTAACAACACTCTTACGATGGTGACAAGTCGGAGAAGTGAGAAGGATGGAGCTCGGAAGGTGTATTTCCGATCCAAGTCCAGGGACAAGAGCAGAGGCCATCATCGCAAAGAACTGGCAAAGGACCAATGTGTTTTCTGTAATGAAAGAGGACAATAGGTCAAGGACTGCCCGAAGGCAAAGAAGCACGACGCAACAGCCAATGTTGCGAAGGACGTTGAAGTTGAGGAATGTGTTCTAGTCGGTGCTTCGGATTGTGTGACGTCAAATGGTTGAGTACTCGTTCTATATGACGTCACATAAAGCGTACTTTACGACCTTCTGAGAATGGAGTAAGAGTTCAGTCCTATTGGGTGACGATGATCTTGCAGCACTGTAGGCATTGGGACATACAGATGAAGATGAGCGACAGTGTTACACGAGACATCGATGAGGTGTGGTATGTTTCTAACCTAAAGCGCAACCGCATATCGCTCGGCTCACTCGAAGCCAAGGGTTGCCGATTGACGATATAGAATGGGGCTCTGAGGATGACCCGAGGAGCTATGATTGTGATGAAGGGGAAGCGAAAAGGCAAACTCTATTACTTGGATGGTTCGGTCATGGCTGGCAAAGCAGCTCAGACTCATGAGACCGACCGTGACGACTCATTGGTGTGGCACATGTGTATAGGTCATGTGGGCAAGAAAGCTTTGCAGAAGCTAATCGTGGGAGATCGTCTATAGGGAGCCAAGACCGGGAAGATCGAGTTCTGCGAGCATTGTATCTCCGGCAAATAGACACGTGCTTCATTTGGGACGGCCATCCATAGTACAAAGAGAGCGCTTGACTTCGTACATACCAACGTATAGGGACAGAGTAGGTCGGCCTCATTGGGCGGGAATCCTTACTTTGTTTAATTCATTGATGACTGCTCACGCATGGTGTGGGTGTTTCCTCTAAAGTCAAAAGACCAAGTTCTGAACACTTTCATCGAGTAGAAGAAACTGGTTGAGACTCAAACAGGTCAGAAGGTTAGACGGCTCCGAAGTGACAACAGTGGAGAGTATAGGTCGGATCTCTTCGAGAAGTTCTACAGATCGGATGTAATTCAGAGGCACTTCACTGCTAGTGGTATGCCGCAGCAGAATGTGGTAGCTGAGAGAATGAATCGGACTTTATTGGAGAAAGTCTGATGCATGTTGTCAACTGTCAACCTACCGAAGGAGTTTTGGGCAGAAGCCCTGGCGTGCTACTTGGTCAATCAGATGTCATCTGCTGCATCGAAGGAAAGATCACCTTTGGAGGTCTAGTCAGAAAAGCCAGTTCTTGACTATGACACTCTGAGGATATGGGGCTGTCCGAGCTTCTATGACGTGAAGGAGGACAAGCTCGATGCTAGAGCCAAGAAAGCCATCTTCTTGGACTTTAGCAATGGTGTCAAGTGATACATGTTATGGTGTCCGACACAAAAGAAGGTGATCGTGAGCCGAGACGTAAGGTTTGATGAGTCGGTGTTACTGAAAAAGGAGCATGAACCGAAGGTGGAGACTGAACAGACACAGATGAAGCACGTCTATGTGAAGGTGTCTGAGACTCCAGATGGGTCGGTCACTGACTCAGGTCAACCCACACCAGAGGATGCAGAAGATGTACTCCAGACAGATGCTAGTGAAGTTGGTGGTTCAAGCTCAGATGATAGAGATAGCTCGTCTCCACAAATGACTCAGTCGAAGGATTACATTGCAGCGTCGAGGCCGAGACATAAAATACGAAGACCTGCACGATACATAAAGTTGGTCTCATTTGCTTTTCCCGATGTAAGTATTGACATCCCCAGTTCTTTCACAGAGATGGGGAGCATTCTAAAGACCCGGAGCGATGGATGAAAGCAATGGATGAGGAGATGAAATCGTTGGCAAAGAATGAGACGTGGGACCTCGTGGAGCTTACAAAGGGCAAGAAGACAATTGGGTGTAAGTGGCTCTACACCAAGAATGATGGAGCCGAAACAGGAGAAGTTCACTACAAAGCTTGTCTCGTAGCGAAAGGCAATGCAAAGAGGGAAGGCATCGACTACAATGAGGTCTTCTCTCCGGTGGTGAAGCATTGCTCGTTTCGATCCTGTTAGCATTAGTAGCACAATTCGACCTTGAACTGATGCAACTAAATGTCAAGACGGTGTTCTTGCATGAAGAGCTCAAAGAGAATATCTATATGGCTCAGCTCGATGGCTATGGAAGTGGTGACGGTGTTGCATGTCGGCTGAAGAAGTCACTCTATGGGCTGAAACAATCACCTAGACAGTGGTCAAGAGTTTTGAACGCTTTATGAAGGATGATCAAGGGTATGTTCGCAGTCCCTGGATGATGGGCCGTGCAACTATCTCTTGCTTAGTTGATGATATAATCATTTGTGACATCAAATAAGAAAAAGATTCGAAGATTGAAGTCTGAGCTCAGTTGTGTGTTCGAGATGAAGGACCTAGGTGAATCACAGAGGATCCTTGGGATGGAGATCACAAGATATCGAAGTGTATGTAAAGTTCATCTTTCACAAATTTGCTACTTGAAGTCTGTGATACAGAGATTTGGCTGTGAAAGCATGAAGCCCGTAGTTACTCCGCTTGCACCTCACTTCAAGCTCTGTGCCAAGCTGATAGGATTCGAAAGCAAATCTGAAATTATATTAATAAAACAGCGAATAAAAGATAAATTGGCTTCAATTGATAGGTGTAACCTCCCTCCCAAGACGCCTTTAAGCGAGGACGTCCGCACTCTCCTAGATCTACCTGAGAATTATCAAAAAACTCTCTTTCTAATTATCAAATAACTCTCAATTTCAACACGAAAAATAAATGACGGCTAGACCAAGTTTAAATAAGAAACCCCTCCTTGTAGTGCATAAAGCAATTCCCTCTGACTTGTGCGCAAAGTAATTCCTACATGACTTGTTGTGCGCAAAGTAATTACAGATCTAACATTACTCCGCCCCTGAAAATCCACCTTGTCCTCAAGGTGGTGCATGAAATCCATGGACGGTGCTGCTCCAAGCGGTTCGCCGCCACTGGTCACCATGACCCCCTCGGGGCCCCTCTCCTCGCCCACCGTAGCCTCCAGTGTGACCCACATACTCCTCATAGCCTCTGTATCCTCCTCCGTGGTTCCCGGAACACCCCTCATAAGTGTGAGGTGGTGGACGCCCCCTATCGTCGTCGTACTGAGGGTCGGGAGACTCCTAAAACCCCCTCCGTCATCATAGTGCCCATGTCTCTCTCCGGGATCAAATCTGCCACCAAACCCACGAGTCGCCTCCGAATAGGGAATATATCCTCCTGTAAAATGTTGTTGTGCCTCCCGCCCCTGTGCTGGAGACTGCGAAGCCCCACAAGGCCCACGGGACCTCATGCCTGTCTGTAGTCAAGGGAGGTGTAATAATTGTCGTGCCGTACCTCCCTGCGTCTCACATAGCCCCTCCTAGGATCGCCGCCTTTGTCGACATTGCCGCCCCAATCATGCTCATTCCGAGCATAGTCATCAACATTCTCCTCAAAGTCTGAATCCTTGTCATAGTCGGTCTGAAATACCTCGTAGGCTGGAAATACTTTGCGGCGGCGCCTCTCTGTCGTATACCAAGGCCCATGAAGGCCCGAGACCTCCTCCACGTCATCCTCGGCCCTCGGAAGAAGCCCAAATTTGTCATCGAAGTCTTGGCGTGCTCCTCGTATGTTTCGAGGTCCCTGGTCATCCTTCCAGAGCTCAAAGCGTCTCCGACGGCCTTGCACGGACATTGCAGAGTCCCTGCAGTTGCTGCAGTGGCCTGCAGGCCCTGCAGGGGCCCTGTAGGTTCTGCAGTGGGTTGCAGGCCCACTGCAGGCCCTACAGTAGGCTGCAGCAGGCCTGCAGGCCATTGAAGAACCCTGCTGGTCCTGTAATTGGTCACTGATCCCCCGTGACGGCTAGGATTTTTCTGATCTGTTGGATGTTCTTCTGCTCTGTCGGATCCCTCCGCCTCGTTCGATAGATTGCCTCCTTTGAACTCTTCTTCCGTCTCTTTTTTTTCGTCAAAGTTGTCGCCGCTTGCCCTAGATCTGAATTTTCACCCAGAACTGGATCTGAAATTTTCAGATCTGAATCCTCCTCTTCCAAGATCACCCCCTCTTGATTGGGGATCCTCGTCGTCTTTAGATCCGCGAATTGTTGCATCATGATTTGCATGAAGGTTTCAAATTGTTCATCCATTTGCATCTCAAGCCCTTTTATCGACGTCTTAATCTCAGACCTAAGATCCTCCATAGACTTCTTCATATCTTTAATTTCGCCATCGACTCTTTCCTCCAAAGCTTCAATCTTTTTGGTAGTAGCCGCCTCCATTGATGCCAAGATCATCGCTCTGATACCAAATGATAGGATCCGAAAGCAAATCTGAAATTATATTAATAAAACAGCGAATAAAAGATAAATTGGCTACAATTGATAGGTGTAATCTCCCTCCCAATACGCCTTTAAGCGAGGACGTCCGCACTCTCCTGGATTTACCCGAGAATTCTCGAAGAACACTCTTTTTCTAATTATCAAATAACTCTCAAATAAATGATGTCTAGACCTAGTTTAAATAAGAAACCACTCCTTGTAGTGCATAAAGCAATTTTCCCCTAATTTGTTGTGCGCAAAGTAATTCATCCATGACTTGTTGTGCGCAATGTAATTCCAGATCTAACACAAGCATTGTCCGAAGAATGAAGAGGAGAAAAAGCTCATGGAGAGCATACTACATGCCAATGCGGCTATGCAGTTAAGTCCGTGAGTCGGCAACGAGTCGGCCAGGTACATACTCATGACTAGTCGAACGAGTCGGTAACTAGTCGACGACTAGTCGCACCCAGATGTTAACATATTTTATTTCATGTAACAGATGTTGCTTCTTTTTTGGGTTTGTACTGGGCATATAATTTTCCAGCTTAAATAAATTCTTTGAAAATTCAAAAATTTTTTAATCTTTTTCCTGCATATTATTGCAGATACTGTCATATTAGAGTTCAAGCAGTATACACCTGGTTCGCGATGGAGGCGAGCAACCATCAGTCGAAAGAATCATAGGGAAGCAGGCAATGAGACAGTTGAATTCATGGCAGAATCATGAAACTATACGCCAAGAATGAGATCTCTACATGGAAACGGATGTGGCCAGTCGTAGTTTTAGAGTGAACATTTTCTAGAGTTCATTACTGATGGTCATCTGCTGAAAATCTCTTGGTGGTGAGAGTTTCAAGGCCTTCTTGGCTTCCTCTTGGAATTCAACTCAATCCACTGTGAATGTTTTGATTACCACGAAGTTAGAACGGGAGACAAACAATTTTCCTCTTGTATTTTGATTGTAGAAGTATGCTGAAAAAATCGGACCAAGTCGGACCAAAAGTCGGACCAAATCGGCCAAAAAGTCGGACCAAGTCGACGCCTAGTTGGTGTCCGACTCACCTCCCGACTTTTGAAAATTTTCAAGTCGGTCCTCCACCGACTTTCGACTAGTCGGCGACTAGTCGAAGCCTCGATAGCATAGCAATGCGGTAGGAGCCTTGATGTATGCTATGATATATACCCAACCTGACCTATCACATGCATTCAGCATGGTGAGCCGATACATGCATAATCTGGGAAAGGTACACTGGAGAGCAGTAAAATGGATACTTAGGTACATCAATGGCACATCGGACATTGGATTGACTTATAGCTGAGGTGGTCATGGTCCGCACGTTGTAGGCTATGTTGATTCCGACTTTTACTGGTGACTTGGATGTGAGGAGATATATCACAGGCTACGTCTTCACCCTGTCAGGAGCTCCTATTTGTTGGTAGGGTATCCTTCAGTCTACGATGGCACCGTCTACAACGGAGGCAGAGTACATGGCATTGACTAAAGCGATGAAGGAGACGATATGACTGATGGGCTTGATGGATGATCTATGAGTCTACCAGAAGAAGTATGACCTCCATGTGATAGTCAGAGTGACGTGCACTTGGCTAAGAATCAGGTCTTCCAAGCTCGCACTAAACATGTTGATGTGAGATTCCACTTTATTCGAGACTATGGGAGAAAAAGACGACATCAACTTGCTGAAGATCGAAACAGATGACAATTCGACGGACATGTTGACGAAGGTTGTATCGGAAACCAAGTTTAAACATTGTTTGAACTTGCTCAATGTGGTTTCGAGATGATGTCGATGGCGGCCCCAGTTAAAGTTGGGATATTTAAGGCTCGGTGGAGCCAGTGGAAGCCCGGAGGTGCATTGGGCTCTTTGAAGCAAAAAGACAGGAACACCAGATGTGGCTCAACACAGTCGATGCATGGACGGTCGTTCATGTGACGAAGGCCAAAATCTCACCAAGGTGGAGATTTGTGGAAGTTGGCTTGATTGAGGCGCTGAAGAAGTATTGATCATCAGCCGAGCTATCTTGTGCAGAGATAGCTCGTCTGCGCTCGAATCCGACTCATCTGACTCTGCAGATCAATCAGATGTCGAGCTGTGGGACTTCAGCAGTTCATTGGTTCTTCAGTTGAAAGGTCGACGACTCAATGAATCGGTAGCTCTACGGTCCAAACTATCTAATAGCTCGAACAACTTGGCTCGGCACTTCGTTCGATCGGTCTTCAGAGGGAAGCACGATTGTTCGGAGGGGGCCCACTTGGATGCGACGGAGACCCGGTAGGGTGCGACGCATTAATTGCATAGAGTTGCGATAGGGATGTGATTCCGTTAAAGTCGGAATTCGTATCTTTTGGGGACTCCTCAATGATGACATCTATTGTACCCTAGGGGTATATATTTGGTGTTTTAAACGTGGGTTTCATAGGAACACGGTGTGAAACACATTTGAGAGAACTTTGGGCCGCCATTTGTGAGAGCCAACTTTGAGATATTTGTTGTGAGCTTTTGGATAGAATTTGTGTGCTTCTTCTTCGTTGTGAAAAGAGAAGATTTGTATTCATTTTTTCCTTTTGTAATAAAGCTTATTAGTGTTCCATTGGCCTGTCGAAGGCCTAAATTGTTCTCTCATAGCACTTCACGTTTATTTGGTTGCTCGTCCTCATCCCGATCATCCGACGACCCGACACGGTTCCGCGTCCCGCGCACAACAGTTGTACCCATGACTCTGCCTTAACTCCATGGTGATGTAACACAATAGAAATGGGTTAAAGAACCGTCAGTTTCAAACGCTAGATCTCAGCATATTCTACTTGAGAAATCTGTGTGTTTTCATCTTCATGTGTAGCGATGATCAAACCTACTGTTGACCATCTAAGTTGATGCCAAACTACTAACCGAGAAAAGAGCTTCTTTCAATCAAACAAAATCATGTGACATGATAAAGTTTTGTACATACTAAGGATAGATATAAAAGTTACATCTATAGGACAACTAATAAGCAGTTACATGTCATATAAGAAGGCTACAGAGTTTAGACCATTATATAACACTGCTGCAAGAACCATAAACATAATAACAACAAGCTTCTGTAGGCATGACGGTGAATGGAAGTATGAAGCAATGGTGAGCAGGTGACAAATGGCAACCGAAAAAGCCACCACATGATAAATAAATGTCATTCTTAATATCATAATGTGAATCGACTAACCAAGTTGGCTACTAATGAAATTGATCAAATAAATAGAGGACCAGAGTACATGAAACTGATGAAAGGCAATATCTACTCAGAGTTCTCTATTAAAACTTCAAGTTGAATAAAGGTAAAAATTAAGAAATAAGACGCATCTTTTTTAAGAATAGAAACTACACAGATTTTTAAAAAAAAAATTCCAATCAAACATAGACTCAACCCATGTGACATGCTCTATATTAAAAGTTACCCAAACAATGTAAACCGTTGTATTTGAATTGATAACATGATGCGATGAGAAGAATTTCACAATCAATGATTATGTAGGTAAATACTTCTCAAGTCCAAATACCCCTTTGCCGATAAATTAAGACTTTATGATTTATAAAGTTAAGATCCAAGCTGCTAGACAAAAGCACAAGGGAAATGAATTGCATATTAAATTATATGTTCCAGCTAACAGAAGCTCTATCCAGCACCCTCTCCCTCTTACAGTAGACTAGACTTAACCCTCGATATTTTCAAGCCACACGACCTTATATGGCCGGATGATAAGATCCAAAGATTTCTGTCCGGATCTATTTGCAAAAGAGTAGAATGAATGAGAAAGATATTGAATTTCTTTGAACCGCTTACGAAAAAAGGAAGTAAAATGGGCTTTTTATTTTATTGGGGACAGTTTAATTGGGGATAGAGGGACTTGAACCCTCACGATTTCTAAAGTCGATTTTCCTTAGTATAAATTTCATTGTTGTCTGTATTGACATGGTTTCGGAAGATTCATCTCCATTTTCTGATACGATTAGAGTTAATCGTATCAAAAGTTCAGTTTTTTAGTGGAAGATGAAAAGAAATTTGAAGTGGAAATGATATTGATAATGATAAAGAGACAATTTTTGATATACACTGGAGTAGATCTTATCCCTAGCTTTAGATAATGGATCAAGCCTAATCCCCCAAGCCCTATCCGTCAAATGACGATTGTCTCAATATTTCGATAATCCACACAACTAGGGTTCTCCCCTTTAAATACCCTCCTAACAATGTACTAAACACACCGACAACTTAAACACAAAAAAGGTAATGCATAAAGCAAAAACTATGAAAATACTAAGTCGGTCCCACGACCGCTCCCACGCCCAAGTACCTACGCCTTCTGCGGTACACGACCGCATCATTACTCCCCCAAAAATCGAACCTTGTCCTCAAGTTTGAAATCTAGAAACTGCGCTACAATGGTGTCCTCCAGCTCCCACGTAGCCTCGTGATCGGGCAGCCCCGTCCATCGTACCAACACCTCTCGACCCCCACCCTCAATGCGCCGCACCTGTATAATATCCTGGGGCTCCATAAGTACCTCTGAATCAGCTGTTAAAGTAGGTGGCAGAGTGGCTACCGGCATATGTGCTCCAATCGCCCGTCGTAACTGAGAGACATGGAAAACTGGATGCAATGACGATCCTGGGGGTAATGTCAACTTATAAGCCACGGGCCCAATCTTCGCCTCTATCTGAAATGGGCCGTAAAAGAGAGCCGCTAACTTTTCGTTCCGGCGCCGTGCTAATGATCTCTGACGGTATAGCCTCAGCTTCAGATATACCTGGTCTCCCACCGTGTAGTCGACCTCTCTGCAATGTCCATCCGCCTTTGCCTTCATCAGCTGCTGAGACCTCGTAAGGTGCTTCTTCAACTCTTCCAAAATCCCCTCTCGCTCCACGAGGTACCGATCCAACTACGACACGGGTGTCGACCCGCTACTATAGTGGATCAACGCAGGTGGGTCCCTGCCGTACAAAACCCGAAATGGCGTCGTCTGGGCTGCAGAGTGGAAAGATGTGTTGGACCAGTACTCGGCCCACGCCAACCACCGGTACCAACTCCTCGGGCAATCTGACACAAAGCAGCGAAGGTACGTCTCAACGCTCCTGTTGACGACCTCCGTCTGTCCATCTGTCTGGGGGTGGTAAGTTGTACTCCTCCTCATGGCGGTCCCCTGGACCCTAAACAGCTCCTTCCATAACTGGCTCAAGAAGACCACGTGCCTATCCGACACAATAGAAGTGGGGAACCCGTGGAGACAAACCACCTCCCGTATAAAGGCCGTAGCAACTATCACTGCCGTGTAAGGGTGACGCAGCCCGATGAAATGCATGTACTTGCTCAAACGGTCGACCACCACCAAAATCACCGTGTATCCCTCAGACTTGGGTAGCCCCTCGATGAAATCCATGCTGATCCCCTCCCAACCCTGCTCAGGAAGAGCTAAGGGCTGCAACAGTCCGACCGGCGCCATGGCCAGGTACTTGTGACGTTGGCAAACGTCACAGCCGGCTACCATCTCAGCGATGTCCTTCTTCATCCCCCGCCAGTAAAGCTCTCTAGCCACCCGCATATATGTCTGCTGGACTCCTGAATGGCCCCCCACCGCGCTCCCATGGAACTCCTGAAAAATCAACTGTTTGTGCACTGAAACCCGCGGTATGACTAGCCTCCCTCGATACAACAATCGCTGCCTCTCCAAAGAATAGCCCGGGTGCTCAGACACCCCCTGAACCAACTCCTCCCGGATCCTAGATAGCTCCTCATCGGTATCCACCTCCCTCCATAAGGGCTCCCACTCTGCTAACAGCGGTACTGACAAGGCTGCCAAGGAAGTAACCTCCTCTCTCCGTGATAGCGCATCCGCAACCTTGTTCTCCAATCCCGGCCAATAGTGTATCTCAAACTTGTAGTCAACAAGTTTAGACAGCCACTTCTGATAGTCCGCCGCCACCAGCCTCTACTCCAGCAAATACTTCAACGACCTCTGATCGGTGCGCACAATAAACGGCCGCCCCAACAGGCAGGGATGCCATTTCTGGATCGATAGGGCGATCGCCATCAGCTCCCTCTCATACACGGACTTCTGCCTCGCCTGTGATGACAAAACCTGGCTAAAGTAAGCCACGGGTCGCTGATCCTGCATCAGCACTGCTCCCAACCCGTATCCTGCGGCATCGGTATCCACCACAAAAGGCCTGCTAATGTCGGGAAGAGCTAAAACCGGTACTGTCGTCATCGCCCTTTTCAATGCCTCGAATGCTGCAGTAACCTCCGTGTTCCACTGGAAACCATCCTTCTTCAGCTGCTCTGTCAAGGGGCCATGCAATGGTACTTTAACCCTGCACGAACTTGCGGTAGTATCCCGTCAAGCCCACCCCCCCCCCCCCCCCCCGCAACGCCCTCAGTGTAGTCGGCCGCGGCCAATCTAGAATGGCCTCAATCTTGCTTCTATCGGCTGCTACCCCTGCTGCTGAAACCACGTGCCCAAAGTACTCTACCTTCGCCTGGGCGAACGTGCACTTCTTCCTATTGGCATACAGCTGGTGGGCCTATAGCTCCTGCAACACAGTCTCCAAGTCTCGCACGTGCTCCTCCACTATACGGCTGTACACCAATATGTCGTCGAAGAACACTAAGATAAACTGCCGTAGGTATGGCTGAAATATCTTGTTCATCAATGACTGAAATGTAGCAGGCGCATTCGTCAACCCAAAGGGCATGACGAGGAACTCATAGTGCCCCTCATGAGTCCTGAAAGCAGTTTTCTGCACATCCTCTGCCTTCATCCGGATCTGATGATAACCCGACTTCAGGTCAATCTTCGAAAAGATCGACGCCCCATGTAACTCGTCTAACAACTCATCTATCACCGGTATAGGAAAACGGTCTGCCACCGTCTCCTTATTGAGGGCACGATAATCTACACAGAACCTCCAGCTACCGTCCTTCTTCTTCACCAAGAGCACCGGGCTAGAGAAGGGGCTAACACTCGGTCTAATCACTCCAGCCTGTAGCATCTCCCTGATCAACTGCTCGATCTCATCCTTCTGGACATGTGGGTACCTGTACGGCCGAACGCTGACTGACGCTGCTCCCTCCCGTAGCACGATGGCGTGCTCGTGGTCCCTCTGAGGCGGAAGTCCTTGCGGCATCTGAAACACATGCACATAGCTATCCAACAACTCCACCTCTGGTGGCGTCTCCTGCTCCTGTGCCTCCGCCCCTAGCTCTTGATAAGACACAAAGTACGCCTCTCCTCCTACCGACACTGCCCTAGCCAAGGACTTCAGAGATGCCGCTCGACAACACAGACTGTGGTCCCCTAATAAAATCATCGTCCTACCATCCTCCCGATACTCCATCCTCAGCATCTTCCAGTTGAACTAGGTGTCACCTAATGTCTGTAACCATTGCATCCCCAACACCAATTCAACCTTTCCCAACTCCAGGGGTAACAATCCACCACTACCTGAGCTCCCTGCACTACCAGAATCACTGCAATGCAGACACCCCTGCTCTCCTTCCTCTGGCATGTGCCCAAAATCACCCCGAAGGTGGCTGACTCACTCACCTCTAGCCCCACCTGCTCCACCAACTTCCTGGAGATGAAGTTGTGGGTTGCCCCACTGTCTATCAATATCGTCACCTCCTGGTCTGCCAGCCTGCCCACTAGCTTCATGGTGTGATATGGAGTAAATCTCACCACGGAGCTAAGGGACACCTTCACGTTCTCCAAGTGTGGCCGCTCCTCTATCACCTCGTCCTCTACGCCAAGTATGATTGTAGGGTCGCCCTCTTCCTCCTCCTCGGCCGCCACCTCCAACTGCATGGCTCGTCCCGCACACCTGTGTCCCGGTGTGAACCCCTAGTCACACTTGAAACACAGCCCCTTAGCCCTGCGCTCTCGCATCTCTGCCTCCGTCATCCTGCGGGTCTGACCCCCCGTACGTGTCTCCGGCCCAGTCCCTCTCGCTGGTGTCACTGCGCCCGTAGGAGCCTTGGGTGCCCCTGTCACTGTCGGGCTCCGCAGAGCAGATCCTCCCCAAACTCCCCTCGCCCTCCTATCCTCCGCTAGCTGTCCTCCACCTTCCTGGCTATCCTCATTATGGCAGACAATCCCCTGGGTTCTTGAACCCGCAGCTCGGCTCTGATCTGCGGCTTGAGACCCTTTAGGAAATTTCCTTCTAGGGACTCAGCGGAAACTCCCTCTACTCGGCTCGCAAGCCGCTCAAACTTCTCCACATATTCCATCACGGTTCCCTCCTGTCGCAATGTATACAACTGCACAAATAGGCCATCGGCCTGTGTCTCCTGAAATCTCTCTATAAGGCACTCCGTCAACTCTATCCAAGTGCGGATAGGCCGCTGCCGTTGGCTCCAGCGGAACCACCCCAAGACTTCCCCCTCAAAGCACATCGCCACCATCTGCATCCTCTCCGTCTCAGACAACCCAACACATCGAAGTACCTCTCCGCCTTGTAGATCCAAGCATCTGGATCCCTTCCCTCAAAAGGGACATGATCAGCTTTCTCAACCGGCTATTTGGTCCACCATCACCACGTGGGCCTCCCCCGCTGTCCCTCCTGGTATCTCGGACGAGCAGGCTCCTCCAACCTCCACCTGGGCCGATCTGGCTGCCCATACGCTCCCCAAATCTCCTCCCTGACCCTCTCAGCAACCCTCTGCTCCTCGGCATCCCATGCATCTCCATCACCCCACTCCTCCTCCTCTTGGAGGTTATCGGCATAGCGTGTATACTCCTCATACTCTGGCGCATGCCCCACATCCTCCCCGGTCTCCTGAAGTTTCTGTACATCACAGGTGTGCGGGACGAGCCATGCAGTTGGAGGTGGCGGCCAAGGAAGAGGAAGAGGGCGACCCTACGATCATACTTGGCGTAGAGGACAAGGTGACAGGAGCAGCACACTTGGAGACCGTGGAGGTGTCCCTTAGCTCCGTGGTGGGATTTACTCCATATCACACCATGAAGCTAGTGGGCAGGTTGGCAGACCAGGAGGTGACGATATTGATAGACATTGGGACAACCCACAACTTCATCTCCAGGAAGTTTGGTGGAGCAGGTGGGGCTAGAGGTGAGTGAGACAGCCACCTTCGGGGTGATTTTGGGCACAGGCCAGAGGGAGGAGAGCAGGGGTGTCTGCAGGGCAGTGATTCTGGTAGTGCAGGGAGCTCAGGTAGTGGTGGATTGTTACCCCCTGGAGTTGGGAAAGGTTGAATTGGTGTTGGGGATGCAGTGGTTACAAACATTAGGCGACACCTAGTTCAACTGGAAGATGCTGAGGATGGAGTATCGGGAGGATGGTAGGACGGTGATTTTGCTAGGGGACCCCAGTCTGTGTTGTCGAGCGGCATCTTTGAAGTCCTTGGCTCGGGCAGTGTCGGTAGGAGGAGAGGCGTACTTTGTGTCTTATCAAGAGCTGGGGGCGGAGGCACAGGAGCAAGAGACGCCACCAGAGGTGGAGGAGTTGTTGGATAGCTATGTGCATGTGTTTCAGATGCCGCAGGGACTTCCGCCTCAGAGGGACCACGAGCACGACATCGTGCTACGGGAGGGAGCAGCGCCAGTCAGCGTTCGGCCGTACAGGTACCCACATATACAGAAGGATGAGACCGAGCGGTTGATCAGGGAGATGCTATAGGCTGGAGTGATTAGACCGAGTGTTAGCCCCTTCTCTAGCCCGGTGCTCTTGGAGAAGGACGGTAGCTGGAGGTTATGTGTAGACTACTGTGCCCTCAATAAAGAGACGGTGGCAGACTGTTTTCATATACCGGTGATAGATGGGTTGTTATATGAGTTACATGGGGCGTCGATCTTTTCGAAGATTGACCTGAAGTCGGGTTATCATCAGATCCGGATGAAAGCAGAGGATGTGCAGATAACTGCTTTTAGGACTCATGAGGGGCACTATGAGTTCCTCGTCATGCCCTTTGGGTTGACGAATGCGCCTGCTACATTTCAGTCATTGATGAACAAGATATTTCAGCCATACCTACGGCAGTTTGTCTTAGTGTTGTTCGACGACATATTGGTGTACAGCCGTATAGTGGAAGAGCACGTGCGAGACTTGGAGACTGTGTTGCAGGAGCTACAGGCCCACCAGCTGTATGCCAATAGGAAGAAGTGCACGTTCGCCCAGGCGAAGGTAGAGTACTTGGGGCACGTGGTTTCAGCAGCAGGGGTAGCAGCCGATAGAAGCAAGATTGAGACCATGCTAGATTGGCCGCAGCCGACTACACTTGGGGCGTTGCGGGGGTTTTAGGCTTGACGGGATACTACCGCAAGTTCGTGCAGGGTTACAGTACCATTGCACGGCCCCTGACAGAGCAGCTGAAGAAGGATGGTTTCCAGTGGAACGCGGAGGCGACTGCAGCATTCGACGCATTGAAAAGGGCGATGACGACAGTACCGGTTTTAGCTCTTCCCGACTTTAGCAGGCCTTTTGTGGTGGAAACCGATTCCTCGGGATACGGGTTGGGAGCAGTGCTGATGCAGGATCAACGACCCGTGGCTTACTTTAGCCAGGTTTTGTCATCACGGGCGAGGCAGAAGTCCGTGTATGGGAGGAAGCTGATGGCGATCGCCCTATTGATCCAGAAATGGCGTCCCTACCTGTTGGGGCGGCCATTTATTGTGCGCACCGATCAGAGGTCGTTGAAGTATTTGCTGGAGCAGAGGCTGTGGCGGCGGACTATCAGAAGTGGCTATCTAAACTTGTTGACTACAAGTTTGAGATACACTGTCGGCCGGGATTGGAGAACAAGGCTGCGGATGCGCTCTCACGGAGAGAGGAGGTTACTTCCTTGGCAGCCTTGTCAATACCATTGTTAGCAGAGTGGGAGCCCTTATGGAGGGAGGTGGATACCGATGAGGATCTATCTAGGATCCGGGAGGAGTTGGTTCAGGGGGTGTCTGAGCACCCGGGCTATTCTTTGGAGGGGCAGCGATTGTTGTATCGAGGGAGGCTAGTCATACCGCGGGCTTCAGTGCACAAACAGTTGATTTTTCAGGAGTTCCATGGGAGCGCGGTGGGGGGCCATTCAGGAGTCCAGCAGACATATATGCGGGTGGCTAGAGAGCTTTGCTGGCGGGGGATGAAGGACATTGCTGAGATAGTAGCCAGCTGTGATGTCTGCCAACGTCACAAATACTTGGCCATGGCGCCGGCCGGACTGTTGCAGCCCTTAGCTCTTCCTGAGCAGGTTTGGGAGGGGATCAGTATGGATTTCATCGAGGGGCTACCCAAGTCTGAGGGATACACCGTGATTTTGGTGGTGGTCGACCGTTTGAGCAAGTACAGTCATTTCATCGGGCTGCGTCACCCTTACACGACAGTGATAGTTGCTACGGCCTTTATACTGGAGGTGGTTCGTCTCCACGGGTTCCCCACTTCTATTGTGTCGGATAGGGACGCGGTCTTCTTGAGCCAGTTCTGGAAGGAGCTGTTTAGGGTCCAGGGGACCGCCCTGAGGAGGAGTACAACTTACCACTCCCAGACGAATGGACAGACGGAGGTCGTCAACAGGAGCGTTGAGACGTACATTCGCTGCTTTGTGTCAGATTGCCCGAGGAGTTGGTACCGGTGGTTGGCGTGGGCCGAGTACTGATACAACACATCCTTCCACTCTGCAGCCCAGACGACGCCATTTCGGGTTTTGTACGGCAGGGACCCACCTGCGTTGATCCACTATCGTAGCGGGTCGACACCCGTTTCGCAGTTGGATCAGTACCTCGTGGAGCGAGAGGGGATTTTGGAAGAGTTGAAGAAGCACCTTACGAGGTCTCAGCAGCTGATGAAGGCAAAGGCGGATGGACATCGCAGAGAGGTTGACTACGCGGTGGGAGACCAGGTATATCTGAAGCTGAGGCCATACCGTCAGAGATCATTAGCACCGCGCCGGAACGAAAAGTTAGCTGCTCTCTTTTACGGCCCATTTCAGATAGAGGCGAAGATTGGGCACGTGGCTTATAAGTTGACATTGCCCCCAGGATCGTCATTGCATCCAGTTTTTCATGTCTTTCAGTTACGGCGGGCGATTGGAGCACATACGCCGGTAGCCACTCTGCCACCTACTTTGACAGCTGATTCAGAGGTACTTAAGGAGCCCCATGATATTATACAGGTGCGGCGCATTGAGGGTGGGGGTCGAGAGGTGTTGGTACGATGGGCGGGACTGCCCGATCACAAGGCTACGTGGGAGCTGGAGGACACCATCGTAGCGCAAATTCCAGATTTCAACCTTGAGGACAAGGTTCGATTTTTGGGGGGAGTAATGATGCAATCGTGTACCGCAGAAGGCGTAGGGACTCAGGCGTGTGAGCGGTCGTGGGATCGACTTAGTATTTTCATAGTTTTTGATTTATACCTTTTTTATGTTTAAGTTGTCGGTATGTTTAGTAATTTGTCAGGAGGGTATTTAAAGGGGAGAACCCTAGTTGTGTGGATTATCGAAATATTGAGACAATCGTCATTTGACGGCTAGGGCTTGGGGGATGAGGCTTGATCCATTATCTCAAGCTAGGGAGAAGATCTACTTCGGTTTAGATCAAAAATTGTCTCTTTATCATTATCAATATCATTTCCACTTCAAATTTCTTTTCATCTTCCACTAAAAATCTGAACTTTTGATACGATTAACCATAATCGTATCAATTTGGTATCAGAGCTAGCCACATGCCTACGACCAACCTGACGGAAGGGGCGACCTGGGGAAGGTGCGACCTAAGAGGGGACGACCTGGCAAGGGTCAGAGTAGGCCACTTAGAGTGGGCACCCCAGAGTAGGCCGCCGTGGACGGCGGTTGTCGGAAGCGTGGTGGTATGTGAAGATCCCATAGTCCCACATCGGATAAGAAAAAAGATTTAGTTTAAGTATGAAGGGGCCTCTCCACCTAATACCAATTGGTTTTGAGTTGGATGCTCAATAACACATAACAAATGGGGTGTGAGCCCAGTGTTAGGGGCCAAGTATGGGCTGGGACCTTAGCAAGGCTATTGTTAGAGGTCTAGTATGGGCTGGATCTCTAGCAAATGGGCTAGTTGGAGGCCTTATATGGTACGGGCCTCTTACGATCTGCGGCTTGAGGCCCTTTAGGAAATTTCCTTCTATGGACTCAGCGGAAACTCCCTCTACTCGGCTCGCAAGCCGCTCAAACTTCTCCCCATATTCCCTCACGGTTCCCTCCTGTCGCAGTGTATACAACTGCTCAAATAGGCCACCGGCATGTGTCTCCTGAAATCTCTCTATAAGGCACTCTGTCAACTCTATCCAAGTGCGGATAGGCCGCTGCCGTTGGCTCCAGCAGAACCACCCCAAGGCTGCCCCCTCAAAGCACATCGCCACCGTCTGCATCCTCTCCGCCTCAGACAACCCCAACACACGAAGGACCTCTCCGCCTTGTAGATCCAATCATCTGGATCTCTTCCCTCAAAAGGGGCATGGTCAGCTTCCTCAATCGGCTATCTGGTCCACCATCACCACGTGGGCCTCCCCCGATGTCCCTCCTGGTACCTCGGACGAGCAGGCTCCTCCAACCTCCACCTGGGCCGATCTGGCTGCACATACGCTCCCCAAATCTCCTCTCGGGCCCTTTCAGCAGCCCTCTGCTCCTCGGCATCACATGCATCTCCATCACCCCACTCCTCCTCCTCTTGGAGGCTATCGGCATATCGTGTGTTCTCGCGCAACCCACGAGAAATCACACGCAGTTATAGCAGCAGCAAGGTAAATAAAATGCAGACACAGAGTACACAACAGATTTACCCTGGTTCGATCGTCCCAACAACCTACTCCAGCCCCCAAAGCAGATACTAGTATTGAATAGTGCAATAGGTACAAAACCACAAGTTAGAGCACGCTCAGAGCACCCTCCACGTCTCTACACTCGCCAGGCTCTCAGTACCCCGACTCACTGTGTTTTCTCTCACTATCAATCCTAGTAACGCTTTCTACCAGCTAGTCCCAAACTAGCTGGGTCCCACTTGTCTAGCTCCAACCAGACAAGTCCCAAAATAGTCCCAAAAGATAGGTAAAGTTTCCCCTACAATGAACGTTACACTAAGACACGAATAAAAGAGTTTAAGGGTTTAGAAATGCTCAGTTCATGTCCGTGTGGGCGTCTCTGTCAATCAGCACGTCGTCAGCTCCAATCTGACACAAACGGTGTCTCAATCCGACTTCTGGATGTCAAGTTGTAGCTCTTAGAAGTTTAGTGTATAAGTCGGTCTGTGCGCAAAGAAACTTAGTCCAAATCCTTTTATTCTCGGTCTGTGCGCAGAGCAGCTCCCTTTAAATAAAGCGGTCGGTGTGCAGAGGAAATCTGTTCAAATTTAATAATTAAGCAGCATGTGCGCTCAGCAACTCCTTAAATCCCAATGCTACGTCACCCTTTAAAAATCGTGCCTCAGCAAATCTTTTGCGCTTCGATCTCACGGGGATCCAATTGCCACGTCGGCGCAAGTAAAACTCCGCTTCGCGTTCGTCTCCGACTTTTAGGGCATGCAGGCGAAAAGTGACGCTGCTTCTTCGAGCAACTCGACAGGGACGACGGTGACTCCGTGCGGCGGCAACCTCGTATCTTCGCAGCGACTCAGCTATTTTCTGCGGCGAAGTGTTCTCAACGGCGTCGACTCGAAACCAACGGCGATGATGTTTTGCGTGCTTCAGCGGCTCCGGTGACGTGAGAGTTGATGGCGACAATTGTTTCTCGGCGCTCCGACTACGACGGTCTTCTCCGATGGCAGCAATGACGATACGGCGGTGCTCAGTCTCACGGCGATCTCCGCAGCAGCAATGACGATACGGCTTCGTTTACAGCAGCGGCGGGCAGGCTCCGGTGATCCTCGAGTTTGTGGCGACGACGGAGACTAGAGCTTCAGCTTCTCCGGCGATCTCTCGTTGGTATAGATAACAGCGGCGACAGTGAGCTCTCTCCGTCGACGTGTTAGGGCATGCAGCAGCAGCAACAAGAACTCTCGCCGTCCGACTTCGTTAATGGCAGCAGTCGACTCCGGTGGCGGTGCTCCCGCTCGACAGTAGCGGCGGCGACTTCCTTTCGACAGTCGTGCACTTCAATCGGCGACGAGCTTCTGAACGGCGGTGCCTCGCTTCAATCGGTGACAGCGACGACTTCGTGGCAGAGGGCTCCTCGGTGATGACGTCGGCGATCAGAACAGGTAGTCGGTGGCGATCTTCACGGTAATTCTCCTCGAACACAGCGACTGGGGCGACGACTACTCCGACTGCGCTTCTTCTACTCCGGCGACAGCGAGCACACGAGTTCACGGCGGCAACCCTTCGATGGCAGCGCGAGCGTGGACGTTCGGAGCTCTCCTTCACGCTTAGCAAGAGGATGTGATGATCTTGGACGTAGGGCTTTTGCTGTTTGATGGCAGCGAGGTTTTGGAGTTTGAAGCCTGGCTTGCGTGACTTGATAAGGCTTGGAGATGAGCTTTGTAGATGATTTCGTGAAGGGTTTTTGGCCTTGGAATTTTGTGTGCGGGAGTCGTTTGTAGCTTAGGGGTCTAAGGCTAAGGCTTTGGCTTTCTTGCGGCGGCTTTTAAAAAAAATGATGAAGATAGCTTTCTTTTAGATGCGTGCCCTTGCCACCCAAAAAAAATGTTTAGTCCCCCCTTTTTTGTGTTTGCCGTAAGCCCTCTTCACAATTCTTTGATTGCCGCAATTAGGGTTAATATGAGGATGGGTTTTTATAGAGGAGCTTAGGGTTTTTTAAGAAGTAGTTGGGATTTTGGGAAGATTTGTAGATGTTTGAATAGGAATTTGGTATAGACAAATAAATGCAAATCTAGCCAAAAGATTTGATCAAATCCCTTTTGAATTCAAATTGGGCTCCATCCCTTTTCCTCTTTGGACCAAGTCCACTTGCTTTGAGCACATCAATCTCTCTCTCTCCCAAATGCTTTATACTTAGTAATTCCTCCATATGAAGAGAGATATTGATTCGCCAATCCTGAAACACACTAGCACACACATTAGATATCACGACACGTTTGTCATCATCAAACCAAGAGATCCTAGATCGTTGCGTCCAACAATCTCCCCCTTGTGGTGATGACAAACCCATAAAAGATTTGAGCAATAAGTATGGGTGTGTGAAGTGTATTGAAGGGTGTAATGCTATATGATATATGGATGAGTCACTCAAGCATTACAAAGCATGCACAACAAATAGTAAATATAAAAGCATGCTCCCCCTTCTCTCAAGCTCCCCCTTTAACATTATTTTTCATGCTCCCCCTTCAACAAATAATACCGACATCAAATCTGTCAAATCTTTCTTTTCTTTCTCCCCCTTTGTAACCACCAAAAGTGGATTAATGAAGTCACAAAAATATTCCATGCAAAAATAAACCATTATTAAATGTAGCGTGCAATTTGCATGAGTTTTACAAAGAATAGACAATCCAAGCTCATAGAATTTCATAACAAGACTTCTCCACCTTTGTGTAGGTGTAGTGATATAGACAATAAAGTGCTAAGGGAGATTCAATTTCAGAAAATCAACCAAATCAATCCACATTTTCCAATTTTCATGAATATCACTAGGATTGATTTTTCCCACCTCATCAAAGATGAGTTCAAGTTACCAAACCCCAAAACATGGCCTGAAAGGACTTTTAAATGTGGGGTGGCATTGCTTGACGAGTTATATACACCAACACTAATGATTACCCATTTAGCACAAGTTGGATACTCGTGGGTTGTGTATTAGCCATGAAGTGTATCCATTTTTCATACGGAGCAAAAATAGTTTTTTTCCAATACTTTTGTGCTCAATTTTAATTCAGGGCTAAACACTTCATATCCCTTAGAAAATTCAGAAATTAATCATTCCTACATTCACTTTCCATTATTCTTCAAAAAAATCTCCAAAAGCACTAAAAAGTCAATTATCGTGAAAGTGCAAATGTGGGTGTAGAAATCGAATTTGAAATTTATGAGACATGTCATGGCTACTAAAAAGAGAACAACATGTTCATGTAGCTACAACAATAATGAATTAACTTCTACAAGGGATAGAATTGATCATTCATACAATACCACTTAAGATAAATCATAATGGGTATTCTTTTACGCTCAATTTTTTTGTATATTTTTTTATTTTTTTCAGAAATAAAAACATTAAAAATCATGCAAACAAGCACACAAACAAAAATAAATCAAGCACACAAAACAATCTATGAAGGTATGCAATGAAATGCAAAGAGGGAAGAGAAAATACCTTCGCGTCGCTATTTGGCTAAGGAGCTAGAAATAGAATGAGACTTTAAAAATTTGCTCCTCGCCAAACCTCCATCACACCTACAAGAAAGGTGTTAAGTGTGACCTTGGAATCCAACAAGGTCCGCTAGTGTTAGCCATTAAACATTTAGGAACCCAGACTTGTTTGAACTTTATGTTTGTGTTCCTAAACTTACAATAATAGGATGTATGACCCACATTATCACAAGTAAAGCACTTTGCATATAAGTTCTTTACAATAGAGGGTACATTGTGGAATTATGACCCACATTATCACAAGTAAAGCACTTTGCATATAAGTTCTTTACAATAGAGGGTACATTGTGGAATTATGACCCACATTATCACAAGTAAAGCACTTTGCATATAAGTTCTTTACAATAGAGGTTACATTGTGGAATTTCTTGAATTTTAGCTTTTCAACGTTTTTCAAACCAAATCCAAGTCCTCTTCTTTTATTGCCATATAATTGATTCTCTAAAATGGTATCCAACGATTGTTTTCCCATAGAGAATTTCTTAATGGCCAATTCAAGATTAGAAACTTTAGATTTTAATAGTTTATTCTCATCCACAAGCAAAGTACATTTACTTATAAAAGCTAACTTGTTTTCCTTTTCCTTCTTTTCAAACTCAATTGTTTTTCTCTTAAGATCATTATCTAGCATGCAAAATTTATCCTTAAGCTCTCTTATTTCATAATCTTTTTCACCTTCAAGCTTCAAAAGATCTTGTTTTAGCATGCTAATATTGTTCATTAATGAAGGACAAGAAAGACAAGGTGCTTCATCATTAAAACTTGATTTTTCCTTTTTCAATATATCAATAGTAGAGTCACGAGCAACAATTTCAATTTTCAATTTTTCAATCTCCTTAGACATCATATTCAGATTGCTGCATTTCAAAGTTCTCATTTTGATAATCATCTATAGTGGATTCAATCTCTACTATTTTATCTTGCATTTCTTTACAAAGAGTAAGGAGTTCAGCTTTACTACCAAAAATTACCTCATCGCGTATTCCCATCAATGCCATGCATGAGATGGCAACATGATCATCCTCCCCACTCTCAGCGTCACTGTCCATATCCCAAGTTAGCACCTTGGATTTTCCTTTTTCTGCAGCGACCTAAGTTGTCTCATATGGGCAATCCCTCATTCGATGTCCTCTTTTCTTGCATTTAAAACAAGTCATTCTATTAGTAGCATTCTGATCATAAGTTTACTTAGAAGACTGAAAAAAGTTAGAGCGATTAAACCTGGGTGCCATTTCTGTTCTTCCTTGCTTGGTATGGACATACTTTCTGAAATTTCTGACCATTAGCGATATGTCCTCATCATCATCTTCACTTTCGTCGGCTTTCAGAGCAAGTGGCTTTGTAGCTTTCTCCTTCTCCTCAGGTTTCTCCCTTTCATTCACGTTTTGCAATTTAAGCTCGTGGGACATTAGATTACATATCAAGTTCTCCACCCTCATCTGTGACAGATCTTTCGCTTCTTGGATGACAGTGACTTTAGGCTTGAAAAAGCTTGGCAGTGCTCTTAATATCTTTCTCACCTGCTCAAGGCTAGAATATGGCTTATCGAGCGAGCTAGACTTGTAGACGATGTTGGTGAATCTCGCAAACATCTCTGATATGGTCTCTGATGGTAGCATGCGAAATCCCTCGTACTCTGTGCTCAGAAGTGCAAGTCTAGACTCCTTCACCTGTGATGTTCCCTCGTGTGTCACCTCCAAAGTATGCCATATTTCCTGCGCAGTTAAACAATGTGAGATTCTATTATATTCAAATTTATCAAGTGCACAAATGAGAGCATTCATGGCTTTAGCATTTAAAGAATGAGATTTCCAATCATTATCATCCCATTTGTCATTTGGTTTTTCAATCTCAACATTTTCTACTTTAATTACAGGCAGTTTACATCCTTTTTCAATTATTTGCCAAGCCTTGTAATCTAAAGAAATGAGGTAAATTTTCATTCGATTTTTCCAATATGCATAAACACCTCCATTAAATCTAGGGGCGGGAAACAGACTGACCCTCAGCAAAAACACTATCCATATGGTTATTCATGGTCAAACCTAGGCTAGATCTACTAAACTGGCTCTGATACCACTTGTTGGATCTGGATCCTAGCCTAGGGGGTGAATAAGCTAATAAAAATTCTCGCGCAACCCACGAGAAATCACACGCAGTTATAGCAGTAGCAAGGTAAATAAAATGCAGACACAGAGTACACAACAGATTTACCCTGGTTCGATCGTCCCAACGACCTACTCCAGCTCCCAAAGCAGATACTAGTATTGAATAGTGCAATATGTACAAAACCACAAGTTAGAGCACGCTCAGAGCACCCTCTACGTCTCTACACTCGCCAGGCTCTCAGTACCCCGACTCACTGTGTTTTCTCTCACTATCAATCCTAGTAACGCTTTCTACCAGCTAGTCCCAAACTAGCTGGGTCCCACTTGTCTAGCCCCAACCAGACAAGTCCCAAAATAGTCCCAAAAGATAGGTAAAGTTTCCCCTACAATGAACGTTACACTAAGACACGAATAAAAGAGTTTAAGGGTTTAGAAATGCTCAGTTCATGTCCGTGTGGGCGTCTCTGTCAATCAGCACGTCGTCAGCTCCAATCTGACACAAACGGTGTCTCAATCCGACTTCTGGATGTCAAGTTGTAGCTCTTAGAAGTTTAGTGTATAAGTCGGTCTGTGCGCAAAGAAACTCAGTCCAAATCCTTTTATTCTCGGTCTGTGCGCAGAGCAGCTCCCTTTAAATAAAGCGGTCGGTGTGCAGAGGAAATCTGTTCAAATTTAATAATTAAGCGGCATGTGCGCTCAGCAACTCCTTAAATCCCAATGCTACGTCACCCTTTAAAAATTGTGCCTCAGCAAATCTTTTGCACTTCGATCTCACGGGGATCCAATTGCCACGTCAGCGCAAGTAAAACTCCGCTTCGCGTTCGTCTCCGACTTTTAGGGCATGCAGGCGAAAAGTGACGCTGCTTCTTCGAGCAACTCGACGGGGACGACGGTGACTCCGTGCGGCGGCGACCTCGTATCTTCGCAGTGACTCAGCTATTTTCTGCGGCGAAGTGTTCTCAACGGCGTCGACTCGAAACCAACGGCGATGATGTTTTGCGTGCTTCAGCTGCTCCGGTGACGTGAGAGTTGATGGTGACAATTGTTTCTCGGCGCTCCGACTACGGCGGTCTTCTCCGATGGCAGCAATGACGATACGGCGGTGCTCAGTCTCACGGCGATCTCCGCAGCAGCAATGACAATACGGCTTCGTTTACAGCAGCGGCGGGCAGGCTCCGGTGATCCTCGAGTTTGTGGCGACGACGGAGACTAGAGCTTCAGCTTCTCCGGCGATCTCTCGTTGGTATAGATAACAGCGGCGACAGCGAGCTCTCTCCGTCGCCGTGTTAGGGCATGCAGCAGCAGCAACAAGAACTCTCGCCGTCCGACTTCGTTAATGGCGGCAGTCGACTCCGGTGGCGGTGCTCCCGCTCGACAGTAGCGGCGGCGACTTCCTTTCGACAGTCGTGCACTTCAATCGACGACGAGCTTCTGAACCTCGCTTCAATCGGTGACAGCGACGACTTCGTGGCAGAGGGCTCCTCGGTGATGACGTCGGCGATCAGAACAGGTAGTCGGTGGCGATCTTCACGGCAATTCTCCTCGAACACAGCGACTGGGGCGACGACTACTCCGACTGCGCTTCTTCTACTCCGGCGACAGCGAGCACACGAGTTCACGGCGGCAACCCTTCGATGGCAGCGCGAGCGTGGACGTTCGGAGCTCTCCTTCACGCTTAGCAAGAGGATGTGATGATCTTGGACGTAGGGCTTTTGCTGTTTGATGGCAGCGAGGTTTTGGAGTTTGAAGCCTGGCTTGCGTGACTTGATAAGGCTTGGAGATGAGCTTTGTAGATGATTTTGTGAAGGGTTTTTGGCCTTGGAATTTTGTGTGCGGGAGTCGTTTGTAGCTTAGGGGTCTAAGGCTATAGCTTTGGCTTTCTTGCGGCGGCTTTTAAAAAATGATGAAGATAGCTTTCTTTTTGATGTGTGACCTTGCCACCCAAAAAAATGTTTTGTCCCCCTTTTTTGTGTTTGCCGTAAGCCCTCTTCACAATTCTTTGATTGCCGCAATTAGGGTTAATAGGAGGATGGGTTTTTATAGAGGAGCTTAGGGTTTTTTAAGAAGTAGTTGGGATTTTGGGAAGATTTGTAGATGTTTAAATAGGAATTTGGTATAGACAAATAAATGCAAATCTAGCCAAAAGATTTGATCAAATCCCTTTTGAATTCAAATTGGGCTCCATCCCTTTTCCTCTTTGGACCAAGTCCACTTGCTTTGAGCACATCAATTTCTCTCTCCCAAATGATTTATACTTAGTAATTCCTCCACATGAAGAGAGATATATTGATTCGCCAATCCTGAAACACACTAGCACACACATTAGATATCACGACACGTTTGTCATCATCAAACCAAGAGATCCTAGATCGTTGCGTCCAACATGTACTCCTCATACTTTGGCACATGCCCCACACCCTCCCCGGTCTCCTGGAGTTTCCGTACATCCTCCTTGGCGCGCCTCAAAGCCTCCAACGTTCCATCCATGCCCAAGGGAAGACCGGAGGACCCCTGTCGGCCCCCCACATAGCCCCCGGGGGCTGTCGCAGCTGGGCGGGACCCCTGGCGTGTCACCAGGGCTCCGCCGGTGTCATTCCGGCCTCGTCAGCCCTCGTCGGTGGTCTGGCGGGCCGCCAGACCCTCGCGGGGGTCAGCGCGACCCCATACAGGGCCACGCGGCCCAGATCTGGGCCGCGCAGGGTCGCGCGGCCTATAGGAGGGGCGTGCGGCCCATGGCGGTCTGCCAAAGGGCCCCCCCAGGGCTCCCGCCGTCTGCCGATTTGCGTCGTTGGCCTCCCGAAATTTCACGATCCGCTGTTCCGGCTCCACGTACACCGGATCTCCTCCTTGTTGACCTAGATCTGAAGAAAAATTCAGATTTGTCGATGTCAAAACCCTAATTTCGGATTGGGGGTTGTTGTTGTTGACGAAAAGCCTGAAGGAGGTCTTGGATGTCGGTGGATTTCGCAAGCCCTTTCATCTCTTGGTGGATGCCTCTGATCTCCCTTGAAGCCCATCGATCCGCTTGTTTACTTCGTCAAGTTTGCCGTCGAATTTCTCCTCGACAAGCTCTGCCACCGTCTTTGCCCTAGTTCCCGCCATTAGATCTTGTTGCTCTGATACCAAATTGATACGATTAGGGTTAATCGTATCAAAAGTTCAGATTTTTAGTGGAAGATGAAAAGAAATTTGAAGTGGAAATGATATTGATAATGATAAAGAGACAATTTTTGCTCTAAACTGGAGTAGATCTTCTCCCTAGCTTGAGATAATGAATCAAGCCTAATCCCCCAAGCCCTAGCCGTCAAATGACGATTGTCTCAATATTTCGATAATCCACACAACTAGGGTTCTCCCCTTTAAATACCCTCCTAACGAATTACTAAACACACAGACAACTTAAACACAAAAAGGTAATGCATAAGGCAAAAACTATGAAAATACTAAGTCGACCGCTCCCACGCCCGAGTCCCTACGCCTTCTGCGGTACACGACCGCATCATTTTCCCAGCCCAGATTCCACATGCATTTCCACTTATTTCCACCCTGCATTCACTAGGATATCACCCACCAGCTAAAGAAACAAGCCACCCAAAAGAGTGTCTGGTCAAAGTAGATGCTCGTCAAGGTTCTATATGCCTCCTTTCAGATCGTTAACATTAACCATGTACAAGGTGGAAAGTGAGGGGAATAAAAAAATCTCACACATTGTAGAAGTGGCATGCCACTACAAGCTATATTCAGGTGGCTTGGGTCTTTTCTTCTAGAATTGTAGAAGTAGAAGCCAACTCTTCAGCAGTAATAGGGTTGTGCAGCTGCATCCACAGATATAAAATCGCAATTATACAGAAGCACAAACTCTTGATAGGAATCTAACAAGTACCAGAAACACAATGATTAATGCTTAGTGTACATGAATAAAAATAATGATGGTATATACAAAAATGAATAAAAGCTAATGTTATACTATCTACTCGTTTAATAGCCTATAAAGTTGTAAATAATTGATGTTACTGTGTGTGTGTGTGTGTGTGTGTATATATATATATATATATATATATATATATATATATATATATATATATATATGATGAAAGGCTATTAGGTAATAGGAGACAATGACTTTTGTGCACCAAGTACAACATAATTAATTGGAACATTTCAAATTGAGTTTGGTAGTCGGGCGAACACTTCTTATGCATTTACGTTAAACTGGAAACATTTTAATAGACAATCAACTTAAGTCAACACTCTGATTTCACCTTGGACTCATAATTAAACTATGAAAACTTAAATGTACATGGTTCTAACCCAAACTCAATTTCCAACGTGAACATAAGTGAACTATGGTGGGGATCGTCACCCCTACTTTCCAAGCAAGCAAGAAGAACCAACAAACAACACAAGAAGAGGAAACATAGGAATTTACGTGGTTCGACGGCCAAACCTCAGCATATATCCAAGGGAAGCAACACTAGAAAAATCCACTATAATTGGAGAAATTACACGATTACATAAAAATCACCACCTCATTTCTAAATTGATATCCGCCTCCTCTCACCTCCCCTCCTCTCGTGTCTCAGCTCTTGCTGCCAGGGAAGCCCGTCTCTCTCACTCCCTTGATATATATATATATATATATATATATATATATATATATATATATATATATATATATATATATATATAGTGATCTTCGGTTGCGAAAAATCCCGTGCGAAAGCCCGTGCGAAAACTTTTTTTTATTTTTTTGAAATTTTTTTTTTCAAAAATTCTTTTTTTGATGTTTAATCCATACAATTATATACCCCAGGGAAAATAATGGGTGAACCCGTTGGGCATTAGAGCACCCATCCACCCGTTACAAATTTAACGGTCTCAAAACGTGCGAATTTGATGAAATGGCTTGATCGAAGGCCAAATGACATTATTTCTCAACCATTATTTTTTGAGGGGGGTATAACAACATATAATGATGGTGGAAAAAAGAATTTTTGAAAAAAAAAATTTCAAAAAAAAGATAAAAACATTTTCGCACGGTGCGAAATGTTCTCATTTGAAAATTTTCCTATATATATATATATATATATATAGAATAATGTGTATCATACGCCATATGAGAGGGTGTCTCATATGCCCTCTCACATAAAGGGGGTCAAGTACAACAAGTACAAGCCCGTACATGACCCCCTTTATGTGAGAGGGCATATGAGACACCCTCTTATATGGCGTATGATACCCATTAATCCCATATATATATAATGGGTATCATACGCCATATGAGAGAGGGCCGCATATACCCTTTCACATAAATGGGGCGGGTATAACCAAATACAAGCTCATGTGGGCTTGTACTTGGAAGCTTTATGTGATAGGGCATATGAGTCTCTCTCTCTCATATGACGTATGATACCCATTATTTTCATATATATATATATATATAGTAATGATATTGTGAGAAGGTGAGAAGAGATTCTTATCATGAGAAGGACCAATCGGTAATACCAATCAACGATCGACACCGTTCATCTTGAAGAACATGTTGATAGATCTATACCCTTAAAAATCGGAGATTATAAATCCCAAAATCCTATGGATCAACCCGTTCTACCTTTGTTACATTTGCAGGCAGCTTGTAAGTCGTCCATCTTGTCAACACATGGTGGATTTGATAGAAATCTCCAAATAACAAAAAAATATATTAAAGATCACTAGATAGACAGAACAAGATGAACGGTTCCGATTATTGATTTGTAAAATAGATTTGGCTAGCTAACGATATGCATATCTCCTCACCTTCTCACATTCTCACAATAGCATTTTCCTATATATATATACACACACACACTAGGACTAACCCGTGCACACAGTGCACGAAGCAACCCCCACGAAGAGGATGCGGTATTGTCGATGACAAAAAGTCCACAGTCCGGAGATTAAAATGTAAAAAAAACCTTGGGGTGTCAAACATGTAAATAAGTGGGTGTTTTTTGGTTTTTTGGGGCGAATGGCAAACATGTAAATAAGTGAGGTTAGAGGGGATTTTTTGAGTGGATCGAAAACATGTAGATAAGTGGCTTGGTGGTGAGTTTTTGGGTGAGGTGGAGGGTAGAGCTGTTGACGACAACGATTTGGGTGAGGTGGAGGGCAGTTTGCCCCCAAAAGGGGATTCTGCTTCAGATCTGGGCACCGACAATGATTTCGACGCAAACCTGGAACAAAAGGCGTCATCTTTGAACTAAAAGTGGGAAAAGTCATCAACTTTGATGCATATATACACTCGAACATAGAGGATATGTGCATGGAGAGCGGAAAACCATCCCCAACTCATGGGGGCCAAACTGGATAAGGAGGGAAGGGCCGCCTCGGGCGGCCACCCCAAAGGGCTGATGGCCCTTTAGCCGGCCACCCTAGGGCTTCTGAGCCCTGGTCAAGCCACCCAGGGCATGGCGGCCCTTGGGCGGGCAACCATAGGGCTCCAGAGCCCTGGGCATGGCGGGCATGGCGGCCTTTGGGCGGGCCCGCCTTGGGCACACGAGGTCCATGAGAGCGACCCTGGGGCCTACGAGCCTTGTACAAGCCACCCAGGGACCCATAACCCCTGGATGGGTGACACAAGGCCCGGTAACAACTTCCAGGGCCCCACGACCCCTGGTTTACAGGTAGATGCCATCACGAGCCTCGACGATGGTATCTTGGATGCGACAGACCTTCAGATGAGCACGAGTGCCACTGTGGCTTCCATCTGGACTTCACGAAGATCGTGGAGAACTTAAGTGGCCCTACGACAGCAAAGGAGACACACAAGGCTTCGACAGAGCCAAAGGGGCCCACGTGAAGGCAACGACCCTTCCGAGAGCAACGTCGATGGCAGTGGAGGCATTTCGAGCTTCAATCCAGGATGGAACAAGCATCCTCACTCAGAGTAGTATGACCTGCGGACTTCATGCACCACTTTGAGGACAAGATGGTGCTTTGGATACGGAGAAATGATGAGATTGTATACATTAGTGTTTCTGTAATTTCTGAGCATAATGACATTTCTATAATTTTGAGGGTTCAGGAGGTAGATCTGTAATTAAGGCTGAAACCCCTAAGATAGTGGTATTTTGGTAATTTAAAGATGGTGGCTCATTAGGAATTTTGTTATAAATAAAGGGAATGAGATGAGAAGGGTTTAAGTTGAATTTGGTGAAGAATATTTTGAGAATGTGTGTAGATCCCTTAGATCTAGTGGGAGAGTTAGGCTTTTTTCTCGAATCAAAAGCAAGGAGAGATGTTCGCTCGAATGAGTCCATATATCTTGTATTTGCTTTATTTTATCAATAAAAATACCACCTTTCTTTCTCAAATTTCCACTCTATAGCCCTAAAAATCTCATCTTTTTCTCAAAATCCACTAAAACCCATGTTTTTATCCTAAAAATCAGATCTAGATCGCATCAAATTACTCAATATTCTCATAGACCACAAAACCCACAACTAGAGTCCCTTACAAATGCAAAGGTGTGACTTAAACATCATTATAATAACTCAACAACCCAACAAATAAATGCTCATGTTTTCATGATGTCCCATTGTCCACTAAAGAGTCATTTTCATGATGATCGTTCAATATATTCTTCAAGAAACTACAATTACCGGTGTTAATATGATATCATTGACAAAGTTTGAGTCAGACGCTACCAAATTATAGCATATGCGTCTAGGGTGTATGAGTGAGAGGGCTTGACCATGTTAAAGCTAACTAGATTTACTTGAGGTTACAAGGTTGAAAATGTTGGACTATCGTGAACATGACATCTTCGACAATCAGACTAGGATCAAGTTTGGTATTGCTACACATAGAACAAATCTATCTTGGATTAGGTTTAAATAAAAAAGAGATTTGTTGTCATACCTAGCTGTGTAAGCACACTACGTAAAAGGGTTGCAAACAACTCCTAAGTAACAAAGAGAATCCAATGAAGCATACCTAAATATATATAGCTTACAACCAAAAGATTTGTGGTCATTAGATGGTGACATCCCACTATCCCATGTCCAATCAACTTGGCTCATGAGGGAAAGCTAAATTACTCTTTGCATGAACTGCTTATATATTATTAGATGCACATAATGAACGATCTACCATCACTAAACTTCCAGTAAACATCACAAACGAAACCCAATCATCAGAAAACTCACAGCATCGGCTACAGAAACCCACTGGAAGCCGCGCAAAAGAGGATCGTTGGCCGATGGGGGAGTATCATGGTTCCAATAAGTTATGTTCCTAAACTCTGCCCGAGATTCCAATTGGCTGAAACCTTCTTCTTCTTCTTCAGAACCGTATGCTCTCTTCCCTTTCATTGGTTTCTTCTTATCCAACACATATCCTGCAATTCAACTATAAGAATTAGGTTCATGTTCCCATGGGATGTCAACCAACCGTCGTATAGAATCCGCATTCATCTTCCAGCACTACAATGCAGCTCAAAGATACAAGTTTTTCCGCCAATTTGAACTAACATCTGCGATTACATGTAAAATAAAGCAACAAAGATCAAAAAATTTACCAAACACACCCGTATAGCCTTCGGGAATCGGAACAGTGGCCCCAAGAAAATTCCTCCCCCTGAAAAACGCTTCCTTTACGCTAAATCCATCCACCACAATGTCTAATTCGGCAAAATAACACAATTAGGGATACAAAGAAAGCTAGATTAGGTGGAAATTGAGCGGGATGTAGGGATGGAACCACCTAGTGCTTCGAGGCTTGAAATGGGACCGTCGTGCTTGATCGAGCACGGGAGCAGTTGGACGCGATCCGTCATATTGGAATCGGAAGACGGCTGTCGATGGAGAAGATCGATGGTCCCCACGATACCGGCGTTGTATGTCGTCTCTCCGTCCATCGATGGAACAAGAGGAACCCTAGAAACCTGAACCCTAATGAGAAGATCGTGGCTCGGACGAATTTCCCGCCCGATTGTGAGGGAAGGCCGTTGTGGGCCCGTTGCAGCCCGCTTAAGCAGCTGAGGACCTTGAAATTCTATAATTAACGAAGGGCCGGCAAAGAGAATTTACTAAGGGCATGTTTCTTTGCAGGGAAATGGAGGAGAAAGTGCTAAAAATTTAGTATTCAGGATCAATTCCAACACTATTCACTCGTTTTCTCTCCCCATTTTCTTCATTCTGTTTCTTTCGTTTGCTGTACTTTGGATACATGGGACCCATGTTTTGCTTCAACGTGGAAACAAACAAGCAACGAGCAAAATCCCCGCAATTCGCGGGGATTTCAGCGGCACTCTCAAATTTTTGGGGCCCACATCGACAGCAGCCAATCCCGCGCGTTGCCGTATTTTTTTTAATGCACATCGCGTTGTGCTTTTGTGCTATTCGCCTTAGCGTTTTTTCTTGTTTGCATTTTTTTAAATTAACATTCATCATCCTACTTTTCTCATCCCACTTTCCAACCAAAAACACACACTACTTTACTTTGGGACCAACCACCAAATCTCAAACTCATTTTCCAACCCCGTTTCCTTCAAAAGAAACACACAACTCATATTCTCTCTCCTTTGGATTCCTTCATGGATTTACTATTCATAATAGTAAATCCCAACCCATTTCCAACCAAAGAAACATGCTCTAAGTCTACTCAATTAATTGCAAAACAAATTTTTGCAATAAACGAATAACAACATTTGATTGAAATTAAATAAACCAATAACAACATATTGCAAGAAACATAGATACTAATTTCCTTTTTATCTCATGATCCACAGAAGCGAAAATGAGATCTCGACCAGAGCTAGGAATTGAGTCAGGCTCTGGCTGAGTTTGACTAGGATTGCCCGGTTAGAGCAGGCTTGGATCTAAGTTTTCGGTCCAATTTATAAATGGACGAGTCATAATCCGTGCCCGCGGGGTTCATCTAAGATTTTCCACATCGAAATCTTTATTCCCCAAAAAATTATTTAAATAACCAAAATTTAAAAGAACAACAAACTCGCGTAAAAAATATGTAGCGACACGGGCACCTTCGACGCGGAACAACAATTCGACGCGGGCGCCTTCGACACGGAACAACAAATTTGGCGCAAAAGAACAAATTAGTTAAAAAAAATTAGCGGGCCCTTCGGTGCGGGAAATTATTCTCATCATATTGCCATATGCGTCAAAGAGATGGTGGGACCCGCGTTGAGGAAGAGATCATTCGAACTGTGGCATTAAACTCAAGTTAAAGTTTTTATTCCCAAATGCATTAATTGTGTGCACCCGGCTATTACCGAGAAACTTTCATTCCCCAAAAATTTCATTTCCCTAGAAACTTTCATTTCCCCACAAATGTTTTTCCTTTCAAAACTTTCCACAAAATCTCATCTCAACCATTCATTCCTCGAGATTAAATCTCAGCCGTGCTTCTTCTATCAACCCTTTTGTCCTAGTCATCTTGTACTATTCAGCCCTAAAATTCAAAAACAGTCCTCAAATGTAATATAGATCGGGTATGTGATTAGGATGCTTGGCTCGACGGCCCGGACGAGACATGTGCACATATAAATTTCGTCCCTAAGTTAAAAGACTAATATGACAAATCTATTATGCAAATGACGACATTTGTCCCAGTCAACCCAGTCACAAGTTGACTATGACAAATGATTGGCCATGTGAGCTCCACCTCATCTCAGTGGAACCCCCAAAAGTTACACAAAAAAACCCAAAAGTGCACTCACATTCAAGAAACTTCCAACTCAAATAACTTTTCCATTTACCCCTCGATGATACCAACACACACACACATAATTCTCACTTCTTTTCGATTGCACGCGTGCATCGCGTCCTGTTCGTGAGTGGTTTTGTTTTACATCGTGCACTGTGCGCACATGTTGGCCATGTGCGGTACACCTCATCTCGGTGTGGCCCAAAGGGGTTGGGTGGGATTTTGGGATTGAGTTTGGGGTGGGGTTTTGGGGAGTTGGGGTGGGGTGGGGTTTTTTGCGCTTCAATCCTGCCTTTCATCGCTTTGCCTCATGGCGCTCCTCACATACACATTCATGCTTTTTTCGCTTTGGCCCCGCTTCTCTCTCTGCATTTGTGCATGGGTGTAACGACTGGTTTTCTTGTATCTGAATTTATTATAATATAATATATGTTTTGGTGGATTTTCTCCTCTTGTGTGGTTTTCGTCTCCGTAGCTTTCAATTTCGATCGGTTCGTCGTATTTTCTCGTTTCTTCCTTAGGATCGTCGATTTCGAAGTACGTCGTTTGTGACGGGCTTCATAACGGTCGTATCTAACTATTAGATCAAGCCTAGGAGTCTTAGGATTCGATCACGGGGCCTCGCGCTCCGTATCGGAACTTTTGGTGCTCATTAGCCGGTGTAAGAAGGGGCACCGACCGACTAGATGACGATCCAGTCGGTCGGCAATCCTTCTTGGACCGACTAGTGAGCTTTCTAAATTTCTGAGGAAGCTACTGTTTATCGTTAGTCGGTCTAAGAAGAGTTGTTGACCGACTAGGTTGCAAACTAGTCGGTCGGCAATGATTCTTTAACCGACTAACTCATCATCTAAATTTTGGTATCAATACTGTTCATTTCTTAGTCGGTCTAAGTTCATCTTTCGACCGACTAGTTGCTAAACTAGTCGGTTAAGTTTTGTACTCAGACCGACTAATTCTTGGTCCTACTGTACAGTCAAGTTACTGTTTACTCTTAGTCGGTCTGCGTTGGTCGACCGACCGACTAGTTGCCAAACTAGTCGGTCAGTGGTTGTTCTTTGACCGACTAGTCTGTGTTAAAACCCTAATTTCTGGGCAGCCGCCAGCTCAACCTATAAATACCCTACCCATTCGTTTTCTTCTTCTCCAACACGACCCTAAGCCCTAGTTTCTTCCCCTCTAAGCCCCCATCTTCCTCCAAGCTTCAATCCTCCATTCCAAGCCCTAGAATCGTCATCCAATCCATCCATTCACCCTATCTACTACTAATCTTCCCCAAATCTCCATCAAAACCCATCAAATCCCCAAAATCCCCCGAAACCCTAAGTTCTCCAAACTTCCCCAATCATTTCCAGATCTGGTCCTAGGGTTCCCCGGAGTATTTCTTCAGCCTCCTCTCGGTAAGAAATCGATCTACCGTTGTTTTTGTAACTTAGATATATTTTTATGAAACCCTAATAATAATTCATGTTGTTTGTTGATTGGTCCCCCCAAACAGCGATTTCCCCGTAGATTGGCATCCGTGTGACGAAGTGGTCATCATTTCCGGTGCTAGGCAAGTGAAACTTGCCACTTAGGGTTTAGGCCATGTTTTAGGCCGTTTGCATGTTGTAGGCGTAAAAGAGGCTAGGCGACGAAATGATACTCGCCTAGGCGCAAATTGGGGAACTAGCTTGACAACGAAGCTAGTTCCGACATTTAGCATGTTGCACAAATACCATGTCATGTTTACTTTCCCTAACGGTACGCAAATCAAATGTCATGTCATTGCATTCTTTAAGTGTTTCTGTGATTGCGTAGCTTTGCTACGAATGCTTGTGTTTCCTGGCTCGTGACCAGAAGCGAGCATAATGAGTTGGAAACCCCAACGCTCGATATTGAATCGTGAATTAAGAAACAAGCTCCCGTGCGGGGCAACCCTGGCTCACTAGCTGGGCTCATGTACAGGGACCCTGGCTTGTTTAGTGCGGGATGGGGTGAGGGTTAAGCGGCCATTCAACTGGGGGTCTGTTTGATCAACAACTGCAGTTGTAAGGCGTAAACTCTTTGGGGTGGGGTAGTGTTTAGTGCCGATCGGACTGAAATGATATGCCATTCAGCGAAGGGCGTAAACATCTACAAAACAGCCGTGAAATGTGAATTGTGTTTAGTGCCGATCGGTCTGACATGTTTTACCATTCAGCGAAGGGCGTAAACACTTGCAAATCAATGTGGATTGATTGATAGTAGCGTAGCTACTCTTGTCTTGTCTTGTCCCGATGATTGCTCTCATGTACAAATTGTCTTGCCATGTTTTAAATTGTGCACTCATGTTGTAACTGCCATGTCATGCATACTAAACTGTTAGGTTGCTAGTTGCCTTACTTTCAGTTTCCTTGCCCAAGTCCTTTAGACTTGCTGACATGTGCCCCTCTCTCTTTTGGGTGACGCATGTTAGACCTTGAGCCTGAGTTGCCCGCTGAGGGTGAGGTGTTTGCGGACGCTGAGCTTGAGCCCGTGTTGGACGGGGAGTACGTGGACACTGGGGACCAGTCCTAGTGTCTCCGTTGTGTTTTAAATTTTGTTAAACAGTTGTTTTGTTATCGGTGCGTGGCACCTATACTTATTTATGTCGTTGCTTTTGTTTGGCCTTGTTCTGGGCCTTAGACTCTTTCTTTTTAGCCTGGTGGCTTTTCTGTGATGTTGAATATTTTGTGGACAACCCTTGGGATTGGTGTTTCTTTTCCGTCTCATATTATTATTATTGTTGTTTCGATTGCAATCACAGGGACCTGCTTATACTAAATTGACGCTTATCGGGTTTGGGGCTTCACCGCTCCACTCACGTGCGGACCTTTTAACGTCTCGCCTCCATTTTAGGGAAGCGGGTCGTGACAGGTTTTAGTGGTGGCCCATGCAGGTCCTCTGTAACTGCGATTATGGGATAACGATAATGATATAAGATTGTCCAACAAATAATTTCGACATCTGAGCCCTAAGCTATGAGTCTAATTGTTTCGTTTTCTGCGTCAATAGATGGCAGGAAGACGGATCACCCGAGGTGGTGGTAGTGGTGCGCCCCCTCACGACGAGGAGCCTGAGCGGGAGCCCACTAATGGGGAGATGATGAGGATGATGTTGCAAATGATGCAGGTTCAGCAGGGTGTGCTCCTGCAGGTGCAGAATGCTCCGGTGACTCGAGCTGCTCGGGTGGTGGAGACCCCTCTCCCTGAGCCCGGGGCGAAGCAGTTCAGAGAGTTGGGTCCGGCGTATTTTGATGGAACCGAAGGTCCGCTAGCTGCTGATGAATGGATGAGGAATATTGAGGACAATCTGAAGATGTCCAAGGTCAACGAAGTGAGTTTGGTTGACTTGGCGAAGCGCCAGCTGAAGGATAACGCCAGGAATTGGTGGGATGCTGAGGAAAAGATGTTGGTTGAGCCGATCGTCTGGGCTACCTTCAAGGCCAGATTTGATGGTGAGTTTTTCCCGAAGGCTGCCAGGGAAGAGATGCTGCAGCGTTTTATCGACCTGAAGCAGGGGAACTCGTCGGTGGACATGTACCACCAGGAGTTCATGAGGCTGAGTCGGTTTGCACCAAAGATGGTGCAGGACGCTGAGGAGCGAGCTCAGAGGTTTCTGCAGGGGCTTGCTTCAGAGCTCCAGAGTTTTGTGACCTCTTCTGACCGGGAATCTTATAAGAAGGTTTTGGTCGCTGCCAAGAGGCAGGAGCTGCTTGTGAACCAGAGGAAGGGGTTTGTTGTTGGTGCTGTGAGGAGGCCTGTGGAACAGGCGAGAGCTGTGGTTAGACCTGGATTCAGGCCTAATCAGTCCGCTCAGTTTAAGAGGCCGGGAGGGCCTATTCTGAAGTCTTGCCATTTCTGCGGCAAGCCTGGCCATATCAAGGATCAGTGCCGGAAGTTTTTGGGCCAGTGTCTGGTTTGCGGTGATGCCTCCCATGTCGCGAGGGATTGTCGGCATGCGGGACCGCTGCGGAGGGCTCCTGTTGCAGCTCAGCCGTTGCAGCAGCGAGCGCCTGTTCCTGCTGGACGTGGAGCGGCTCTTGTTCCACAGGGGTAGGCTTTTCGGCAGGCTGTTCCGCCGAGGAGGCAGGCATTTCTGATGACCGAGGAGGAGGTCTTGGCCATGGATGAGGTCATTGCAGGTAAATTTCGATCTAGATTGTTCCTTCCTTAATTAATTGATTGTTAAATTACGCGAATGCTTGTGTGTGGTGTTGCTAGAATAAGATTTGATCGATTAGACTGTTTGTTAGGTGTGGTTTTGGTTTGCACGTTCCCTGCCCGAGTCCTCTTTGACTCAGGTGCGTCAATGTGCATTTTGGCCCAGAGCTTCGTGGAGAAGCATTCCTTGTCGACGTCCCCTCTCTCCAAGAGTTGGAATATCGTCACAGGGAATGGAGTAGTCACGGTGCATCGTGGGTGCAGTCCTTGCTCTGTGGTGGTTTGTGGACATGAGCTTTATGCTGATTTTATTGTCCACAACATCACCAACTACGATGCGGTCTTTGGGATGGATTGGCTTGCGAGCTTCTATGCTACGATCGACTGCAGGAGGAAGAAGGTGGTGTTCGAGATTCCCGGACATCCAGTATTTGAGTTCAGTCGTGGTAGCAGTTCGCTTGGTCCTGTCAGATTTCGGGCCAGGCCGGTGGAGGCTGTAGCTATGCAGATGGAGCTGGAGTGGCCAGCTGTGGTGCGAGATTTTGGCGACGTCTTCCCCGAGGAGATGTCTGGTTTGCCGCCTGATCGAGCTTTGGAATTTTCTATTGACCTCGTTCCAGGTGCGCAGCCGATTTCGAAGGCGCCGTATCGTATGGCACCTGCTGAATTGGAAGAGTTGCGGAAGCAGTTGGATGAGCTGTTGCTGAAGGGTTATATTAATCCTAGTGTGTCTCCGTGGGGAGCACCGGTGTTGCTGGTTAAGAAGAAGGATGGTTCGCGTTGCATGTGCGTGGACTATCGGGGATTGAATGCGGTAACCATTAAGAATAAATACATGTTGCCTCGCATTGATGATATTTTTGATCAGCTTGGAGGTTCGAGGGTGTTTTCTAAACTGGATTTGAGGAGTGGTTACCATCAGTTGAAGGTGAAGAAGGATGATGTTCCGAAGACAACGTTCAGGACGAAGTATGGACACTATGAGTTTGTGGTTATGCCTTTCGGCGTAACTAACGCGCCCGCAGTTTTCATGAATCTGATGAACCTGATCTTCTACGAATTTTTGGATAAGTTTGTCGTTATCTTCATCGACGACATTCTGATCTATTCGAAGTCGGAGGAAGAGCATGCATCGCACTTGAGGACGGTATTGGAAATTTTGAGGAAGCATCGTTTGTATGCTAAGTTTTCGAAGTGCGAGTTTTGGCTGGATCGAGTTGCTTTTCTGGGGCATGTGGTGACTGGAGATGGTATTTCTGTGGATCCCGAGAAGATTAGGGCCATCAGGGAGTGGCCTGTTCCGTCGTCTGCGTCTGAGATTCGGAGTTTCCTTGGACTTGCTGGTTATTATCGTCGGTTCATTAAGGACTTTTCTCGTATTGCTGAGCCGATGACCAGGTTGACGCGGAAGGATGTTGCTTATGTTTGGTCGGGTGATTGTGAGAGTGCTTTTGGTATTCTGAAGGAGAGGTTGACGAGTGCCCCTATTCTTGTGGTGCCTGATCGCAGCGGTGGATTTGAGATCTTTTGCGATGCTTTTGGCAAGGGTCTCGGTTGCGTGCTGCATCAGCACGGACATGTTGTGGCGTATGCGTCTCGTCAGCTTAAGGTTCATGAGAAGAATTACCCGACGCATGATTTGGAGTTGGCTGCCGTTTTTTTGCTCTTAAGATTTGGAGGCACTTCTTGTTGAGTGAGAAAGTGAAAATTTTCACCGATCACAAAAGCTTGAAGTATATTTTCACTCAGAAGGAGCTCAACATGCGATAGCGTCGATGGTTGGAGCTTATGGCGGATTATGAGATTGATTTGCAGTACCACCCTGGCAAGGTGAATGTGGTTCCTGATGCGCTGAGTAGGCTTCCAGCGGTGATGATTTTGACCTCGCAGTGGAGATTGCAGCAGGATTTTTGCGAGTCTGGCGTGGAGATTGTTCTTCCTGGGGAGGCTTCTTCGTTGATGTACATGCAGGTACAGTCGACGATCGTGGATCGGATTAAGGCTGGCCAGGCCGGAGATCCGAAGTTGGTAAGGATTCGGGAGCAGGTGGAAGCCGGTCTGCGGACTGACTTTTTGATTCATGAGGATGGCTCGCTGAGGTTTGGAGCCAGGTTGTGTGTGCCAGCTGGGAATATCAGAGAGGAGCTGATGGTGGAGGCACACAGTTCGCCGTATTCTGTGCATCCTGGTGGCACCAAGATGTACCAGGATCTTCGTCTGAATTATTGGTGGCATGGTATGAAGAGGAGTGTGGCTCGGAGTGTGGCCAAGTGCTTGGTTTGCCAGCAAGTGAAGGCGGAGCATCAGCGTTCGGCCGGGTTGCTACAACCGCTTCCGATTCCGGAGTGGAAGTGGCAACACATCACTATGGATTTCGTGACTGGACTACCTCGGAGTCCGAAGCAGAATGACGCGATTTGGGTGATCGTAGATCGGTTGACCAAATCTGCGCACTTTATTCCATTCCGAGTGGGACAGTCCACGGAGGTGCTAGCGAGGAGATATATGGAGGAAGTCGTGCGACTTCATGGAGTCCCCGTGAGTATCGTGTCGGACAGAGACACGAGGTTCACATCTCAGTTTTGGCAGAGTTTGCAGAAGAGTTTGGGTACGCGTCTGAGTTTCAGCACGGCGTACCATCCGCAGACGGATGGCCAGTCCGAGAGGACAATTCAGATTTTGGAAGACATGCTGAGGGCGTGCATGTTGGATTTCAAGGGTTCGTGGGAGGACCATCTACATTTGGTGGAGTTTTCCTACAACAACAGCTTCCAGGCGAGTATTGGCATGGCGCCTTTCGCCGCTCTTTATGGGAGGAAATGTCGATCGCCATTGAGTTGGGATGACGTTGGTGATCGGGAGTTGTTGGGACCTGAGATGATCGTGGAGGCCGTGGAGATCGTCAGGAATATTCGGGAGAGGTTGAGGATTGCTCAGGACCGTTTTAAGCATTGGGCGGATGCTAAACGTCGTCCTTTGGAGTTTCAGCCGGGCGACCATGTGTTCTTGAAGATTTCCCCGAATCGCGGTGTGATTCGTTTTGGGAAGCGTGGGAAGTTGAGCCCGCGATACATTGGACCATTTGATGTTTTGGAGAGGGTTGGCGAGGTAGCGTATCGCTTGGCCTTGCCGCCGTCTTTGGAAGGAGTTCACAATGTTTTCCATGTGTCGCAGCTTCGTCGATACATTAGCGATCCATCTCATGCCGTGGATTTCTCAGAGATCGCCGTTCGCTCAGATTTGACGTATGACCAGTATCCGGTGCAGATTCTGGACAGGCGTCAGAAGTCACTTCGAAACAAGGTCGTCGATCTTGTTAGAGTGATGTGGCGGCACGGTTCGCCGGGAGAGTCTACTTGGGAGAGAGAAGATGAGATGCGAGAGCGCTACCCACTTTTGTTTCCGGACTCGTGAATATTCGGAAATTCCGAGGACGGAATTTTTCTTAAGTTGGGGAGGATGTAACGACTGATTTTCTTGTATCTGAATTTATTATAATATAATATATGTTTTGGTGGATTTTCTCCTCTTGTGTGGTTTTCGTCTCCGTAGCTTTCAATTTCGATCGGTTCGTCGTATTTTCTCGTTTCTTCCTTAGGATCGTCGATTTCGAAGTACGTCGTTTGTGACGGGCTTCATAACGGTCGTATCTAACTATTAGATCAAGCCTAGGAGTCTTAGGATTCGATCACGGGGCCTCGCGCTCCGTATCGAAACTTTTGGTGCTCATTAGCCGGTGTAAGAAGGGGCACCGACCGACTAGATGACGATCCAGTCGGTCGGCAATCCTTCTTGGACCGACTAGTGAGCTTTCTAAATTTCTGAGGAAGCCACTGTTTATCGTTAGTCGGTCTAAGAAGAGTTGTTGACCGACTAGGTTGCAAACTAGTCGGTCGGCAATGCTTCTTTAACCGACTAACTCATCATCTAAATTTTGGTATCAATACTGTTCATTTCTTAGTCGGTCTAAGTTCATCTTTCGACCGACTATTTGCTAAACTAGTCGGTTAAGTTTTGTACTCAGACCGACTAATTCTTGGTCCTACTGTACAGTCAAGTTACTGTTTACTCTTAGTCGGTCTGCGTTGGTCGACCGACCGACTAGTTGCCAAACTAGTCGGTCAGTGGTTGTTCTTTGACCGACTAGTCTGTGTTAAAACCCTAATTTCTGGGCAGCCGCCAGCTCAACCTATAAATACCCTACCCATTCGTTTTCTTCTTCTCCAACACGACCCTAAGCCCTAGTTTCTTCCCCTCTAAGCCCCCATCTTCCTCCAAGCTTCAATCCTCCATTCCAAGCCCTAGAATCGTCATCCAATCCATCCATTCACCCTATCTACTACTAATCTTCCCCAAATCTCCATCAAAACCCATCAAATCCCCAAAATCCCCCGAAACCCTAGTTTCTCCAAACTTCCCCAATCATTTCCAGATCTGGTCCTAGGGTTCCCCGGAGTATTTCTTCAGCCTCCTCTCGGTAAGAAATCGATCTACCGTTGTTTTTGTAACTTAGATATATTTTTATGAAACCCTAATAATAATTCATGTTGTTTGTTGATTGGTCCCCCCAAACAGCGATTTCCCCGTAGATTGGCATCCGTGTGACGAAGTGGTCATCATTTCCGGTGCTAGGCAAGTGAAACTTGCCACTTAGGGTTTAGGCCATGTTTTAGGCCGTTTGCATGTTGTAGGCGTAAAAGAGGCTAGGCGACGAAATGATACTCGCCTAGGCGCAAATTGGGGAACTAGCTTGACAACGAAGCTAGTTCCGACATTTAGCATGTTGCACAAATACCATGTCATGTTTACTTTCCCTAACGGTACGCAAATCAAATGTCATGTCATTGCATTCTTTAAGTGTTTCTGTGATTGCGTAGCTTTGCTACGAATGCTTGTGTTTCCTGGCTCGTGACCAGAAGCGAGCATAATGAGTTGGAAACCCCAACGCTCGATATTGAATCGTGAATTAAGAAACAAGCTCCCGTGCGGGGCAACCCTGGCTCACTAGCTGGGCTCATGTACAGGGACCCTGGCTTGTTTAGTGCGGGATGGGGTGAGGGTTAAGCGGCCATTCAACTGGGGGTCTGTTTGATCAACAACTGCAGTTGTAAGGCGTAAACTCTTTGGGGTGGGGTAGTGTTTAGTGCCGATCGGACTGAAATGCTATACCATTCAGCGAAGGGCGTAAACATCTACAAAACAGCCGTGAAATGTGAATTGTGTTTAGTGCCGATCGGTCTGACATGTTTTACCATTCAGCGAAGGGCGTAAACACTTGCAAATCAATGTGGATTGATTGATAGTAGCGTAGCTACTCTTGTCTTGTCTTGTCCCGATGATTGCTCTCATGTACAAATTGTCTTGCCATGTTTTAAATTGTGCACTCATGTTGTAACTGCCATGTCATGCATACTAAACTGTTAGGTTGTTAGTTGCCTTACTTTCAGTTTCCTTGCACAAGTCCTTTAGACTTGCTGACATGTGCCCCTCTCTCTTTTGGGTGACGCATGTTAGACCTTGAGCCTGAGTTGCCCGCTGAGGGTGAGGTGTTTGCGGACGCTGAGCTTGAGCCCGTGTTGGACGGGGAGTACGTGGACACTGGGGACCAGTCCTAGTGTCTCCGTTGTGTTTTAAATTTTGTTAAACAGTTGTTTTGTTATCGGTGCGTGGCACCTATACTTATTTATGTCGTTGCTTTTGTTTGGCCTTGTTCTGGGCCTTAGACTCTTTCTTTTTAGCCTGGTGGCTTTTCTGTGATGTTGAATATTTTGTGGACAACCCTTGGGATTGGTGTTTCTTTTCCGTCTCATATTATTATTATTGTTGTTTCGATTGCAATCACAGGGACCTGCTTATACTAAATTGACGCTTATCGGGTTTGGGGCTTCACCGCTCCACTCCCGTGCGGACCTTTTAACGTCTCGCCTCCATTTTAGGGAAGCGGGTCGTGACAATGGGCGACAATTATATATGTGCCATCCGGACACGAGCAATTTCTAGTGTATTTATATTGTATGTTTTAATATATTTATAAGCATCATATGAACGTTTATAATTAGAAAACATTAACCATCTCACTTCCTTTTTATGAAAAAATAACATTAGAATACGAATTCGATTGAATGTTATGGCCTGTTCCAAATGTTGAATGTGAGTGAGAAAGTTGTGTTTTGGAACTGTTCATGCCACTATTCATCCACTATTCACTATTTCATCCTACTTTCTCGCGGTCTGATCCTTTCATTTGGAAAATTTTGGGGATTTTTCGTTGGCGTGGCTCTCACGCGGCAGCTCAACTTTCTCCAGCATTTTCTCCGCAATTCACGCGGATTACACTTCAGATTCCAGCTGAGAATGATTATGATGGCTCCACAATTCTCTTTCTCCACCTTCTATCGGCGAATTGTAGCGTGACTCTCTTTTTAATTTTTATTTCAGACAGATAAATGCACAGTGCATCCGTGTGTTTCTTGTCACTTTCTCATTTTTTAATCTTTTTAAAATTGACAAATTGCACAATGCCTCTGTGTGTTTTATGTCTCATTCTCTCTTTTTAATTTTTTTATATTTAATGATTATAATTTAATATTTTAATTTAATAATTAGTTTAATTATATAGTTTAGTTTGATAATTAGTACAACCCGTTGACCACACATCAAACTTTCTTCATCCAACTTTACAGCCAACTTTCAACAAAATAAACACAAGAAAATTGTGTTGGCATCACAAAAAATTCTCAAAACAACTTTCCCACATTTGGAACACAAAACCAAACTTTCCTCGCATCAAGATTCCATAACCCCTCAACTTTCCACAAAACCATTCTCAGCATTTGGAACACCCTCTTGGTCCAACCGACCTATTTTGAAAATGGGCTAAGGCTTAGAAATCAAGCCCTATACGGAATTCAAATACCAAAAATAAATACATTATACGGAGGTGCAATTTCTTGTCTGAAATTTAAAATTTTCTCAATATACATGCACCTAATCCAGCAAATATCACCCAACTCCCCACCAAACATATTTTTGGGGGTTCATATTGATCTTGCAACGCATGTCCAAAGGTTACTTAAATCTTTTTGTTGAACTCGAAACTCACACATCCAACGATCGTATGCCATCATACATCCAACGACTGCACGAAAAAAAAACTATAAACAGCTACATGGTACCATAGACTAAGAGCTGATGCGCTTCACAGCTTGCAAGTAGTAATGCTGGTTCCAGCAGAACGGATTAGCCGAAAGGATGAATAAGACTTTGCTAGAGAATGTTCATTGTCTAATGACGACCTACTGAATGAGTTCTGGACGGAGGCTGTCACGCCCCGCTTCCCTAAAATGGAGGCGAGACGTGAAAAGGTCCGCACGAGAGTGGAGCTGTGAAGCCCCAAACCCGATAAGCGTCAATAAAACATAAGCAGGTCCCTGTAACCACAACGGAACAACAATAATAACACAAGGAGAGACAGAAATAAAATCTCATATCTTATAATTGTCCAACATTAAAATTAAGTTCAACAACCAGAAAAGCCACCAGGCTAAAAGAAAGAGTCTAAAGGCCCAGAACAAGGCCAACAAAAGCAACAACGTAACAAGGTATAGGTGCTACGCACCGACAACCAAATAGCAGTCTAAACAAAAGGGAAAACACAACGAAGACACTAGGACTGGTCCCCAGTGTCCACGTACTCCCCGTCAAACACAAGCTCGGGCTCGGCATCAGCAAACACCTCGTCCTCAACAAGGTACTCAGGCTCAGGATCTAACATGTGTCACCCAAAAGAGTAAAGGGGCACATGTCAGCAAGTCTAAAAGACTTGGGCAAGGAAACTGAAAGTAGGGCAACTATCAACCTAGCAGTTATAGTATGCATGACATGGCAGTTATAGCATGAGTGCACAAGCAAGACATGGCAAGACAATAAGTACAAGAGAACTATTATCTGGACAAGACAAGAGTAGCCAAGCTACTAACAATCTCAATCATTTCATTAGTCACGTTTCAAGTTGTTTGTAGATGTTTACGCCTTACAGCTGAACGGTTTGGCATTCACGCCGATTGGCCGCTTAACACTACCCCAAAACCCAGAGTTTACGCCTTACCACTGCAGTTGCTGATCGGGCAGACTCCCAGTTGATTGGCCGCTTAACTCTTACCCTCAATACCCACATGTAATCGAGCCAGGGTCCCCGCACACGAGCTCAGTAAATGAGCCAGGGTTGCCCCGCACAGGAGCTCGTATTCTAGTTCACGATTCATAAGCATTAGGCGTAGGGGTGCACCTAGCCGGAAACAATCAATTCGGGCATTGGCTATCAACCAACTCATGGCCCGCTTCTGGAACACGAGCCAGGAACACAAGCATTGTAGCGAAGCTACGCAATCACAGAAACACTTAAAGAATGCAATGGCATGACAATTAATTTGCGTACCGTTAATGGAAATTAAACATGACATGGTAATTGTGCAACATGATAAATGTCGGATCTAGCTTCGTTGTCAAGCTAGTTCCTCAATTTGCGCCTAGGCGAGTATCATTTCGTCGCCTAGTCTCTTTTACGCCTACAACAAGCAAATGGCCTAAAACATGGCTTAAACCCTAAGTGGCAAGTTTCACTTGCCTAGCACCGGGGATGACGATCACGAGGGTTCGTCTCACGGATGCTAATCTACGGGGGAGTCGCTGTTATGGAGAAACAATCAACAAACAATATTCATTTCATTAGGGTTTCATAAGAATACAAATGAGTTATGCTAAAACTAAAGAATCGAGTATTACCGTTTAGGAAACGGAGGAACAGCGCCGAGCAACCACGGCGACGGAAGAAACGCTCCGGGGAACATAGGGTTCAGATCTGGAAATGAATGGAGAAGTTTGGAGAAATAGGGTTTTGGGGGATTTTGGGGATTTGATGAGATTTTGGGAAAATGAGAGGTAGAAAGTGTTAAGGGAGAGTTTGGATGATGGATTTTGGGCTTGGGATGAAGGAATAAGGGTTTGAGGTAGTAGGGGGCTCAATGGGGAGAAACTAGGGTTTTTGGTCGTGAGGAAGGAGAAGAAAACGTTTGGGAGGGGTATTTATAGAGTTTGGTGGCGGCTAGGGCAAAACTAGGGTTTCCTGCACTGCTTAGTCGGTCAAAGAACAACTGTTGACCGACTGGTTTGAGAACTAGTCGGTCGGTTGACCAACGCAGACCGACTAAGTGTAAACAGTAGCTCCAGTCGAAAACCTGAACTAGGAGTTAGTCGGTCAAAGAACAACTACTGACTGACTAGTTTGGCATCTAGTCGGTCGATGAACGTTCTTGGACTGACTAAGAGTAAACAGTAACTAGACTGTACTGAAGAACTAAGAATTAGTCGGTCTGAGTACAAAACTTAACCGACTAGTTTAACAACTAGTCGGTCGAAAGATGAACTTAGACCGACTAAGAAGGAACAGTAACTAGTACCAAAAATAGTTGATGAGTTAGCCGATTGAAGAAGCATTGCCGACCGACTAGTTTGCAACCTAGTCGGTCAACCAACGTTCTTAGACCGACTAACGACAAACAGTAACTCCTGAGAAATTTAGAAAGCCAACTAGTCGGTTCAAGAAGGCTTGTCGACCGACTGGATCGTCATCTAGTCGGTCGATGCCCCTTCTTACACCGGCTAATGAGCACCAAAAGTTCCGATATGGAGCGCGGAGCTCCGGGATCGATTCCTAAGACTCCTAAGCTTGATCTAACAATAAGATATGACCGATACGAAGCCCGTCACGAATGACTTACTCCAAAATCGACGACTCTAAGGAAGAAGCTAAGAAAACACGACGATACGATCGAAAATGAAAGTTACGGAGACGAAAACCACATATAAGGAGAAAATCCACCAAAACATATAATATAATATAATAAATCCAGATACATGAAAACCAGTCGTTACAGAGGCCCTGACGTACGCGACCTACTTGGTCAATCGGCTATCGTCTGATGCATTGGAAGGATGACCTCCTTTGGATGTCTGGTGGAAAAAGCCAGTTCCCGACTATGAGTCTCTGTGGATACGTGGCTGGCCGAGCTACTATGCCGTGAAGGATGACAAGCTCGATACTAGAGCCAAGAAAGTCATCTTCTTGCGCTTTAGCAATGGTGTCAATGGATACAGGTTGTGTGTTTAACACAAAGAAATATGATCATGAGCAGAGCCGTAACGTTTGATGAATCAGTATTACTGAAGAAGGAGCATGAACCGGTGGTGGAGACCAAACAGACACAGATGAATCATGTTTACTTGGAAGTGATGGAAATTGAATTCCACCCCTAAGTAATTTTGATGATGAGCACACCAAATGAATGCTTGGTATACTAACTACACTACACTTTAAGTATACAGGTTTCGTGAAGCTCTACTAAATACTCCAAGAAGCACGTATCTACGCTCCACGACAAAGACGAACATGGCTAAACTCGAGTGATGAAGCTCAAGCTCAAACAAAGCAAGTAGCTCAAAGAAGAAGCTCATCTTCAGTTCATCAAGCTGACTAAAACTGCAAAAGACATGTTCAGAGTCTAGTGTGAGTGTGTCGTGTCTTTTAGGATATTTGTCAAAGCCATATCAAGTAGACAACACACACACACACAAAAGGATTTCGAAATATTGTTTTTACTACAAAAATAATTTTAAAGAGCTTTCTCTAGTCACTTCAATAATTATAGTGAAACTCCACGCACCCTGGAGTTAACTAACCCTTTTTGACTAGAACAACAGGAAAAACTCCTCTGGGAGTCGACTACCAAAAGCAGGGAGTCGACTACCAGTCAGGGATGAAAATTTCCTGGACTCCTCTGGGAGTCGACTACCTATAGAGGGAGTCGACTACCTGCTGGAAATTTTCAAACGTTTTGAATTTGAATTTTAAATTTCTTTGAGTGATTTACTCCGAAATTTTTGGGACAAAAGTCAAACGAAATTCAAATTTCAAATCCCAGTTTTCCCCTATAAATAGAGCTTAATTCTTTTGTGAAAAAAAAACCAAGATTATTGAAAATCAAATTTGCAAAAGCTCTCGTGAATCAAAGCTCTCTCATTTCTTCTCTAGCCAATTTTTAATTTCAGTTTTTGATCTTGCAATATCTTTAATTCTCTTGAAGATCATATTTTTATTGGCTAAGTTGTTTTTCAAAATCCTCTACTTTACTTCTCTTTAAATTCTATTTGAAGGATTTTTGAAAAAGCTCTAGATCACAAAGAATTTATCTCATATCTTTGTGTGATCTAGACTATTATTCTATTAAGCCACTACACAATTGTCTATCTTTTGATTGGCTATAGAATCGGGTGTATTTCCAATCTCTATCACTTGTTGTAGAGTATTGGACAAATTTCTCATTGTGCTATATGTTGGAACACTAGACAAGTCTAGTTGTTGCCATTTGGGTAGTCCTCGGTTTGTGAGGCAAGGGTATAACCCTAGACAAGTCTAGGCGTTGTGTTCGGAAATCCTGGTCAAGGCTAGGTCGTTGGAAATCCTAACGAGTGAAGTTAGGTGCTTGTATTTGCCAAGGCAGATAGTGGAAATCTCGTACCGGATTGGTCGGGGACTGGACGTACCCGGGTTGCGGGGAACCAGGATAAAAATCCTTGTCTTTGCGCTCGCATTTTTCTGTGTTTGTTTATCTTTGCTTTTATTTTATATTCAGTAAATATCAATCCTATACGCTGAGATTTGCATCTGTTCGCTCTAACTTATACTCTGGGAGTCGACTACTGCTCATAAGGAGTCGACTACCTGCTGTGAATTTTCGCTGTGCATTTTTAATTATATTGTTGATTAAGAACCAAGCGTAGATCGCTCTACTTGGTTTCTTAGGCAACATTAGAAGGATTTGTTTTTGTGTTGATTGATTAAAGAACGAAAAAGTTTTATCTTTATACAACAATATTCAACCCCCCCTTCTAGTGTTGTTTGCCATCCACAGGATCCAACAGGAAGTGTCTAAGGTTCAAAGTAATTCGGCTACTGACTCAAGTCGACCTACACCAGAGGCTGCAGATGATGTACTCCAAACAGATGCTGGTGAAGTTGGTGATTCAAGACCGGAAGGTGGAGATAAATTGTCTTCACGGATTGCACATCCGGATTATTCCATTGCAGGCGTGAGATACGAAGACCTACACGATACTCGGAAATGGTCTCGTTCGCTTTCCTCGATGTAAGTATTGACATACACACTTATTTTAGAGAGGTGGAGCATTCTGAAGACACAAAGAAGTGGATGAAAACTACAAACGAGGAGATGGAATCGCTGACGAAGAATGAGACATATGATCGGGTGGAGCTTCCAAAATGCAAGAAGGCCATTGGGTGTAAGTGGGTCTGCACCAAGAAGGAATGAGCCGAAGCTAGATAGGTTCGCTACCAAACTTGCCTTGTAGTGAAGGGATATGCACAGAGGGAATGCATCGATCACAATGAAGTCATCTCTCTGGTGGTGAAGCAGTGATCGATTCGGATCCTATTGTCATTAGTGGCTCAACTCGACCTTGAGCTCATGCAACTAGATGTCAATGTGACATTCTTACTTGGAGAGCTCGATGAAGAGATCTATGGCTTAGCCCGATGGCTATGAGAGCGTCGATGGACATGCATGTGGGATGAAAAAGACAATTTATGGGCTGAAGCAGTCACTTAGACCATGGTACAAGCGTTTTAAATGATTTATGACGGATGATAAAATGTATGTTCGCAGACCCAATGATCATTGCGTGTTCTTTCAGAGTTTGGATGATGGGTCCTTCATCTATATATTACTTTATGTTGCTGATATGATCATTGCTTCATCAAATAGATCAGAGATACGGCGGTTGAAGTCTGAGCTAAGTTGTGTGTTCGAGATGAAGGACCCAGGCGAAGCACAGATGATTCTTAGTATGGAGATCACAAGAGAGCATCATGAAGATAAAGTTCATCATTCACAAAGTCGATACTTGAAGTCTGTAATACATTAATTCGGTTGTGAAAGTACGTAGCCCATAGTTATGCCACTCACACCTCACGTCAAGCTCTGTGCCGAGCATTGCCCGAAGAATGAATAAGAGAAGAAGCTCATTGAGAGCATACGATATGCCAATACGATAGAAGCCTTTATGTATGCTATAGTATGTATCCGGCCCGACCTATCACATGTAGTCGGCATGGTGAGTAGATACATGCACCTATCACATACAGTCAGCAAAGGCATCATCATTTGAGGTGAGGTGGTTTGTACGATTTACCTAAAATAGTGGATTAAAGTCCGAGAGAGTTCGGGGACCGGATGTACTCGTAGTGTAGAACCAGTATAAATTGTTGGTGTATTTGTGATTGTGTTCTTGACTATTTACCTACACTTTATTATGTCCTTTGTGTTAATTTTATTATTGCAAGTATTATTTGTTGATTAAGACAAAATTAGGTAACACTAATTTTGATCTTATGGAGAAAATTCTAGAGTAGTTTTAATTTTTCGAAAACACTATTCGTCCATCATTATAGTGTTCTATTTGCCATCTCAGGTCCCATCATGGTATTCCCTTGGCCGGCCGACGGCCTGAAGTTGTTTTCTTTCACAGCGCTCCATCTGATTGTTTGTTGTTCGTCCTCGTCTTGATTGCTAGACGATCCTTGCCTTCCGCTCTCGTGCACAACAGTAACCTCTTTCGCAATTCACTCAACAAAATCCTTTACGAATTCCATATCAATCTCCTCGTATATTTCCATAACAGGCTTTGCATCAACAACATGACACAGTTTCAATTCCGGTGACTAACACAAGACCAAATGCTTCGAAAATAAAGTTTGAATTTCAAGTTTCTTATGCTATTTATGATATATGTATTTTGTGTATATCGTACAAAATAGAACGCCGTCTTAGCTCAGCCGGTAGAGCGCACGGCTTTTAACCGTGTGGTCGTGGGTTCGATTCCCACAGACGGCGCATTGTCATGGTTTAATTTTTCAGCAAAAACTATGGTTTTTTGTCCTATTACAGCCAAATGGTAACTAACGAAATATAGTTAGTGTTTTCCTCTCAACTTTTCAAAGCAACCCAAATGGGAAGTTTTGGGAAACAAAAACTAAAAGGTATTTGAACTGGGCTGGGAAATCCAATCTGTAAACTGAACAAAAATTATGCGTTTTACAGAGAAGTTAGGTCTGTGGACGGAATAGCATGGCAATTCCCAAATTTTTAGATGTGTATTAAAGTGGTCTGTGTGTACAGCAATTAGGTCGGGTATATAGAATTACGCTGGAAAATGATCGAAAGAAGGGCAAAAGGGAACAAAACGAGCAGAAAAATCACAGGAAAAAGGAAAAAAAATCTATGAAAAAGGGGGAAAATTGTAGAGAGTAGAGAACCAAAGAAAACTAGTTTCTTACTTACCAAAAAAAAAGAAAACCAAAGAAAACGTCCCGAGCCGGGGCCATTCGGAATTCAATTCAGAAACAAAGAGGTCAGGCCTCCTTCTAGGATTTACTCCTTTTTTGGGGAAAAATTCTTAGGGTTTACTTTCTAAAATCGAAGAATGTAGATTAGTGTTCATGAATAGTAGAGGTAAGAACTTTCGCCGGAGATCCGACGACGACGCCGGCGATTATAATACTACTTCCACAACCACCTCCTCCACAACGACACGCTCTAACCCCAATCACCAGCCCCAGCCCACAAGCCTACCTTCAAAATCAAGGGCCTCAACAAAGCCGAAACGCGCAGATGACGGTTCAAAGCGCCTCAGCTTCGCCGACGACGAGGACGAGGGTGGAGATTCGGGCCCCGCATTGCTCCGCCGCCGGTCTCCGCCTTCTCGACCCTCTGTGGCCACAAATTCCATCCACAAGCTGAGTTCTTCAAAGAATCGCTCTTTGTCGGGATCCAGCCCTTCGGTTCCCTCCAGCCTGCAACCGCAGGCCGGAGAGTACACCAAGGAGATGCTCTTGGAGCTTCAGAGGAATGCACGGCCACTCGGCAGCATGCCCAAAAACCAGAAACCTGATCGCCCGGCTCAACCTGTTATCGTGCTTAAATGCCTCGTGAAGCCTGTATCGGCTCCTATTGATTTGGTTTCTAGGCCGGGAATCGAAGAGGTGGAGGAAGATGTGGAGGAGCATCAGGAAGAAAGGAAGGGTGTGGATCGTCGGCAGTTTGCTAAGTTGGGTATCGATGGGATGGGCAAGGTGTTACCGTCAGAAGTTGCAGCCCTTGGTTGAATGCGTGACTGAACTGGGCAGGAAGTTGGAGAAGAGGCAGGCATCAGGTGTGTGTGTGTGGAGGAGACTATTGGGCTTGCACGTCGGTTGAAGACGATGTTGGTTCAACTTAATGAGTACGACAGAGCTAGAGCAGTGCTGAGGACCTTTCATCTTAAAGAAGCACTATGATGAATGCTGTGAGTATGTAAAACTTGGTTTAAAACGGCATGGAAACTTACAAAAAGTTTGTAGAACAAACTAGAACCCTGCCAAAGGGTTCTTGTTGTACAGGAGTGCTCTTCTGCAATTTTGAGGTGCGATATGTTTGCCTTATTATTTTTAGCATTTATTCCTAGTAGTGCCAAAATCTCATTCAAAATCTCAATTTTGATAGGACAGTCATTATTTTGTCTTGCCTCTATCCTAACTTTTAGCAGCTTATCTTTCTCAATTGATCTTGCCCAAAATATACATGTTTGGTTTTCTTGTAGAACTTCCTAACTTCAACAGGCAATCCTACTTTTGTTTTGCCCAAGATATACTACTCACTACTCCAAAACAAAACCCACCCACACGCGTGCATGCGCGCGCACATCTGCTAGAGAGCTTCTGCACATAAGCGATCTTTGTTTTCCAGAATATTGGGAGTCTGTATCCTTATTGAAGCAAATAAGCATTTGCTATGATTCACCTTTTACTTCAACAACCGGATTCTCGTCATTGTTACATTTGAGCTAGTTCACAATCCTTTTATTCATCTCAGGAATATAATCAGCTACTGGTGCTTACCTCAATTTGTGTTACTTGTGTGGATGTGTATTTGCTTGAACTTTTGGAAGCAGTTTGGTTTCCTTGTGTTATTTTGTCAATTTCCTTTCTGCTTATCGCAAGCAGGCATTTATTTCATTGATTGCTATTTTTTGGGGGTCTTGCACGCCTGACCATTCCTTGCCGGCTCTTTAAGCACCTCTTTTTGTTTTTCATTCCATTATTTTGCTGCACAGATGAACATGACCTATGGATGGGCTTGGTTATTGGGCATATGTTTCAAAGAGAAGAAATTTGAAGGCATTGTTTGTGTTAGGTTGTGTCTTTCATCAGGCTGTACATTCATGGGATTTTGGCCGGTTGCGGCCAATTGACTGGGCAGTTCAATTGTTGTATTTGGGCCTATGAGCCTAGATCATTTAGTGATATCGACTTTCACTGTGTGTCATTATCACTAAATTTTCGGTAGAGTTAATATAGGGTTTCCTTGTAGAACTGCACAAGCGGTTTTTGAACCTTCTGTTCCTTGGAACAAGAGAGCATATAAATGAGTTTTATGTCAGCGAGACGGCGAGAGATTAGAGAGATGAGAGTTCTCTTGTGATCTGGTCTCTTTTCACATAGTAGAATTTTCTATTTGTACCCCATTGATATATGCCAAATTTGGTCAACCGAACCACATATATCGTATGTGTCTTCTTATGCTTGTTTGATGGATTCATCTTGCAAGCTTGGTATGGTTTTGTTCCCCAACAGTTGGTATCGAAGATGAGATGAGATAGGGTGGAATACTGCTATATTTTGGTTGAACCCTTGTGGGCTAAATATAAAAAAAACTACCTTGTACGTTGTGCATATTTCAAAAATGTTACTGTGAACTTTCGAAAGTACACAAAACTATCGTGAACCGCTCTTAGAAGTTTCACAAAAAATACACTCATTATCATTGTTAGTTTTGTTGGCACGTGTCTGAGATGTGAACTTTTAATACCCAAACTATCATATTAGCTTTATTGTTTAAATCAAGGTTTTAGGTATCGGTTTCGGAGAGGGTATTGCTCTCTCGAAAATTTAAGTTTCGGTATCGGTATCGTCCGTTTCGGCGGTATCGGACGTGGGTTTCGGTTGGTCAGTATCGGTAGTTTTAAATACATAAAATCTATTAAAAAACTAAAGTAGCTAGAATTTTGCCTTGCACACCCACCGTTTTACTTTGCGCACGTATCACTTATTTGCAAGTTTGCCTTAGAGTTGCTTTGCGTACCTACCATTTTGCTTTGTGCACATATCACTTATTTACAAAGTTGCCATAAAATATCTTCCTATACTCATTTAACTTATTTACAAGTTTACCATTCACAATATCCCCCCCTCTCACGCATTATCCCCCCCCTCTCTCGCGGTCCCCCCTCTCTCTCGCGGTCCCCCCTCCTCCCGCTCTCGCGGTCCCCCCCCTCTCTCGTTCTCTCCCGGAAGCGGCGGCAGGCGGCACGCGGCGGCGAGGCGAGGCGAGGCGGCGGCGGCGGCGGCCGGTAAGTTTGAATTTTTTTTTTCAGTTTCTTCTTCTTCTTCTTCCTCTTTTTTTTTGATTTTGGCCAGTTTCTTCTGGCCGAAACCCTAGGGTTTCGGCCGATACCGATTTTTTGATGCGGTTTCGGACCGGTACTGGGCGGTACCGGTCCGATACGCCCGATACCAAGAGGTATCGGGCGATACCTCAAACCTTGGTTTAAATATCTAAAACTTTAAAAAACACTAACAGAAAATGATCGAAATGCCTCCAAAGGCAAACTATTCGCTTTCCAGACTCTCTTTTCCGGCTGCTATCGATATTCCCATCAATAATGGATCATTGCCATCCATTCTCGCTCCAAACCCCTCCCTTATCCTCTTGAAGCCCCAACCTTTGGTCAAAACCCTAAATTTCCTCGACCTTGCTAGGAATTCCTTCCCAATTCCCATCTTCTACATCTCAAACGCCGCCCTCCCCTTTAATTGTTAGAGCTCAGCTACTGGATGCATTGATGGAGAAGGAGAAGACGAAGCTAATCGAGGAAGGAGAAGAAGCAAGCAACGGTCGAGAAGGGGAACAGACGTGGACCGTCGGATCGTGATGAGTTGCTGATGTGGATGCTGATCCAACCGTAACAGGTGATTTAAATATGGGCCGTCCAGATCGATGGCGATTTAAATTCAGCCGTCGATTGCCGTCGTCGTCTGTTGGTTGCGGAGCTGCGGAAAAAGGGCGTTAAGCCGTTCCAACTGTTCGGCGGTCATAACCGTTGAGCGTCGTTAAGGCCTAGGTTAGTTGAGGGGAAGAAGATGTATAAATACCCAGTTGGGTAGTTGTTAGAGGCTATGAATGATGAATGAAGTATTTTTCCCCAACTTTTAGTTTTAATTCTTGTTCTGTAATTTTCTCTCTTAGTAATAAAATTCTTTGATTCCGCCATTGTTGGCGGAATCTTGAGCTCCACTCTTGGTGAAGAACTGGCCTTCATCAATTTGGTATCAAAGCCAGCTACGTTACCATGGCTGGAAAAAGAAGAACGGAGGCGGAGCCGAATCCTAGGGTGGAGGGGGATCAAGGTCCTCTTGCCATCCATGAACAACTTCATCCCGGGGATCATACAGACGAGACGAATGCGTGGAGGGAGCAGCAAGAAGAAAGAATGAGACAAGTGGAGACCCAAGGTCAGCTCGTAGAGGGAAGATTGAGGGCTCAATTTCAACAATTTTCTTCCCAGATCCAAATTCAGATTCAGGCAATGATTGAGGCACAACGACAGTCAACTGAACTCATGAACCTACAAATTCAGGCCTTGCTGAACAACCAAAGTAAGTATGAAGATCGATTCAATAACCAAGAAATTCAAATGCAATTGTTGCGTAATTCGCAGAACCGGGGTGAGAATCATGGGAACCACCAGGAAGGGAACTCACGCAATCAGGGAAATGACAGAAGTGGGGATCATAATTCCAATAGGGACCGAAGTTCTGATCCAAGGGGGAATCACGGGGAGTACATACCTCATATACAGGCCAGGATCCTTAAACCTGAGTTCCCTATTTACAAAGGAGATGAGGCGGTGCTGCCATGGCTAAGTTAGGTACAACAAGTATTCTCTTACTATTCTACTCCCTATGTCAGTTGTGTTAATACTTGCTCATTCTACTTGCGTGGTGCTGCTTTACATTGGTTTGAATGGGGGAAGGGTTAATGTGGAGAATTTTTTCTTCTGGGAAAAATTTAAAGAAGAAATAATAGCAAGGTTTGGTCCTACGGATCTTGATAAGCCATATGCAGTCTTTTCCAACCTTAAACAAACTGGGTCTGTGAGGGAGTATTTGGAGAAGTATGAGCAAGTTGTTGGGTTGCTGCGGAATTTGCCAGAAGAGTATGTTACAGACAAATTCATTAGTGGGTTGAAAGAGGAAATACGTTTTGATGTTTTAGCCCTAAGTCCTGGTAATTATAGGAAGGCTGTCCAGTTAGCTAGGACTTTTGAAGAAAAGTTATCACTAGCTAAGAAGAGCAAACCCACTGCATTTTCCAGTTCTTTCCATAAGTATCACCAGTTGCAACCTCCAGGAGTAGCTAAAGAAGTAGTTAGAGAAAACCCCAAAGAGCTGGTTCCTTTTGTGCCAAAGGGGAGAATAATAACTCAGGAAGAAATTCAAAATAGAAGGAGGAATAACTTGTGTTTCACTTGCAATGAGAAGTGAGAAAGGGGGCATAAATGTAAGAAACAATTGTACATATTGGATGTCGAGGGAGAAGCTGATGAAGAAGAAAAAGAAGGTGAAGGGAGCTCTGGGAATGAGACTCAGGAGTGGCAAGAATTGGTAGAGGATGACTTCCCTTCTATTTCTGTGCATGCACTAACTGGAATCCCAGCCACCCAAACTCTCAGGCTGAAGGGTAGTATTAAAGGCCAAACAGTGAATATTCTAGTTGATACTGGATCAACTCACAATTTCATTCACCCACAGTTAGTTAAGTCTTTGGGATTAGGTGTGGAGAAGTCCAACACTTTTGATGTGGTGGTTGCTAGTGGTGAGAAGCTACAAGGGTCAGGATTGTGCAAAGATGTGCAAATACATTGTCAGGGGGTTGTGGTATCTCCTAGGTTGTTGATTTTACCATTGGGTGGTCAGCAAATTGTCCTTGGCACTCAATGGCTAAGACAACTGGATGACATAATCTTCAACTTCAAGAAAATGCAAATGAGGTTTAATTTTGGAGGGAAGGAGAGACTATGGCAAGGGATAGTGCCACAGAATTCTCAGATAGTAGATGAGAAGGCAATTGACAATGCTATCAGGCAGCAGGGGGAAGGTTATTGGATCCAGCTGAATGTGTTAGAAATGGAGTCAACCAATGACCAATACCATATAGTATCAATTGAAATGGACAAGCTACCCAGGATTTGAAACAGGTTTTGAGTGAATATCCTGAGGTGTTTCAAGAACCTGTTGGGTTACCCCCCAGGAGGTCTTGTGACCATAGAATCCCTACTAAGGCTGAAGCAAAACCTGTGTGTATCAGACCATATAAACATGCCTATTCCCTCAAAACAGAAATAGAGAAGCAAGTGGCTGAAATGTTGAAGTCAGGGGTTATTAGGCCTAGCCATAGTCCCTATGCTTCCCCAGTAGTGATGGTGAGAAAAGCAGATTCTACTTGGAGAATGTGTGTTGATTATCGTGCCCTTAATCAACAAACAATTAAAGACAAGTTTCCAATCCCTATTATTGAAGAATTGCTGGATGAGTTACATGGGGCCCAGTTTTTCTCCAAGCTGGACTTGAGGTCAGGCTATCATCAAATTCAGATGTGTGAGGAGGACATTTTTAAGACTGCATTTAGAACCCATGATGGGCACTATGAATTCTTAGTAATGCCCTTTGGATTGACCAATGCCCCTTCTACATTTCAGTCCCTAATGAACACTATATTCAAGGAATGTTTAAGGAAATTTGTATTGGTTTTCTTTGATAACATTTTGATTTACAGCAAGGGTTGGCAGTCTCATTTGGAACATTTACATAGGGTGCTCCAAATTCTGCAAGCACAGCAGTTGTATGTGAAGTTGTCCAAATGCTCATTTGGGAGAAATTCAGTTGAATATTTGGGCCATATTATATCTAATCAAGGAGTGTCCATGGAGCCTAAAAAGATTGAAGCAGTTAAGAATCGGCCTACCCCTAAGAACACTAAGGCTGTGAGGGGGTTCTTGGGGTTAGCTGGGTATTATAGGAAATTTATTAAAGGCTTTGGTGGCATTGCAGCTCCTCTCACAGATCTCCTTAAGAAAGAAGGATTCCTTTGGACTGAGGCAGCCCAGGCATCTTTTATTGCTTTGAAAGATGCATTGACTTCAGCTCCTGTATTGGCCATGCCAAATTTTGAGGAAGACTTTGTTTTAGAGTGTGATGCTTCAGGAAGAGGGATAGGGGCTGTGCTTATGCAAGGAGGAAGACCTATTGCTTATTTGAGTACAAAACTAACTGGAAGAAATTTGTTGCTGTCAACATATGAGAAAGAGCTCCTAGCCATTATTTTAGCTGTGACCAAGTGGGGACAGTATCTCTTGGGAAGGAGGTTCATCATCCGTACAGACCACCAGAGCTTGAGGTATTTACTTAATCAAAAGTTGCAACAAGGATTATAAGGGAAATGGTTAATGAAGCTTCAGTCTTATAATTACACAGTTGAGTACAAGCCAGAGAAGTCTAATAATGCTGCTGATAGCCTATCTAGGGAAGTGGAAAACAGCCAGGACATTGAGGGAGATTATTGCTCTATTTACCATGTCTCAGCTCCTCTATGTGATTGGATGCAGGAAATTAAAAATATGGTGGAGAGTGACCCATACTTCAAATTGGTGGAGGAGAAGATTGGGCATGGAGATCAATCTGAGCAGAAGTACATGAAGATTGAGGGGGTATATTACTACAAAAATAGAATCCTGATTAGTCCCAATTGTGAGGGAATTCAACAAACACTCTTACAGGAATTCCACAGTTCTCCCATAGGAGGACATTCTGATGCTGCCAGGACATTGCACAGGTTGAAAAAGACCTTTATTGGAGGGGAATGAGGGCAATGGTGAGACAATATGTCAGGGAATGCGAAGTTTGCCAAAGAAACAAATCTGAGAATGTTGCATACCCAGGGCTCCTGAATCCATTGCCTGTGCCTCAACAAATTTGGGAGAGTATTTCCATGGATTTCATAGTGGGCCTGCCCTTATGTGGTGGTTATAGTGTCATTTATGTGGTTGTTGATAGATTGACTAAATATTCACATTTTTTTCCACTGAAGCATCCTTTTACAGCTAAGGTGGTGGCAAAAGTTTTCTTTGAAGGGGTGTTTAAACACCATGGGCTGCCTTCTAACATTGTTAGTGACAGAGACGCTGTCTTCACTAGTCAATTTTGGATGGAACTTTTCCGGCTACAAGGGACTAAAATAGCTCATAGTTCTGCGTACCATCCTCAGAGTGACGGGCAAACTGAGGTTACCAACCGTAGCTTGGAATGCTATTTGCGTTGCTTTTGTGGGCACAAGCCAAAGGAGTGGGTGAAGTGGCTTCCATTGGCTGAGTTTTGGTTTAATACCACGTGGAGAAGTTCGACTAAGATGACACCATTTGAGGCCGTGTATGGAAGGGTTGCTCCAACCTTGTTATTTTACTCTCCTCACACATCAAAGTTGGCAGCTGTGGATGAAGCTCTTTTCACAAGGGAAGTGGCTTTGAAACTGTTGAGAGACAATTTGGAGAAGGCCAGGGAGCAGATGAAACGTTATGCAGACCAACACAGGACTAAGAGACAATTCAATGTAGGGGACTGGGTTTATCTCAAATTACAGCCGTATCGACAAATCAGTTTGGCCATGAGGAAGACACATAAGTTGTCTCCGAAGTACTTTGGTCCGTACAAAGTGTTGGAAAGGGTTGGAGAGGTTGCCTATAGACTGGAATTACCTAAGGAAGCTCAGATCCATCCTGTATTTCACGTTTCTCAGCTCAAAAGGAAAAGTGGGAATCACACCGTGGTCCAGGATTACCAACCAAGGTACATAGAAGAAATCATTGATGAGCCGGAGCTGATTTTAGATAGGAGGGTGTTGCAGAAGAGGAGGGCTTTGGTGTCACAGGTATTAGTCAAATGGAGGCAGCGATCGGTTGAGGAAGCAACATGGGAATCATATTGGGATCTCGTGCGCCGTTTCCCATCGTTTGACCTTGAGGCAAGGTCACAAAAAGGGGGAGGGATTGTTAGAGCTCAGCTACGGGATGCGTTGATGGAGAAGGAGAAGACGAAGCTAATCGAGGAAGGAGAAGAAGCAAGCAACGGTCGAGAAGGGGAACAGACGTGGACCGTCGGATCGTGATTAGTTGCTGATGTGGATGCTGATTCAACCGTAACAGGTGATTTAAATATGGGCCGTCCAGATCGATGGCGATTTAAATTCAGCCGTCGATTGCCGTCGTCGACTGTTGGTTGCGGAGCTGCGGAAAAAGGGCGTTAGGCCGTTCCAACTGTTCGGCGGTCATAACCGTTGAGCGTCGTTAAGGCCTAGGTTAGTTGAGGGGAAGAAGATGTATAAATACCCAGTTGGGTAGTTGTTAGAGCCTATGAATGATGAATGAAGTATTTTTCCCCAACTTTTAGTTTTAATTCTTGTTCTGTAATTTTCTCTCTTAGTAATAAAATTCTTTGATTCCGCCATTGTTGGCGGAATCTTGAGCTCCACTCTTGGTGAAGAACTGGCCTTCATCATTAATTCTCTCTCAATTCATACCAACAATAGCAGCGATCAAGCAACGTGACAGGGTATAGAAGACCCATCCTAAGCTCAGCCTCATCTGCCTGAGTTCAACGATCGACAGCGTGTATCGTCGTCAGTGGAAGGTAGATCATCAACAAAGCCGTCACCGAAAAGCTGGAGTTTCCTATTCCCACCGCTCCAGCTGGACTCGGTTATGCGGTTGAAGCTGCGTCTGCGTTTGTTAGGCAGTTAGGGCCGTTGGGAGTTAATCGTTGGAGTTTGTTGTAACGGTCGTAACTGCTTCTAGCTAAGTCGGTGGAGAATTTGTATAGATAGGACCTTGCTGTGAAAGAAAGGATACCCTGGATTTGAATGAAAGTGAGTTCTCATCTTTCCTTTTCTGTTCGTATTTTCTGTTCCTGTTTTCTTTGCTTTTCTTTCTCTAATTCCCATATTCCTTCAGCTTTGGCACACATGGCCATGGCTTCGAGCCTCAACCATCACTCCACGGCGAGCCAGGGGCAGTGTCATGGGCTTGTATGCCAACAATTGGTATCAGAGCCCGACGATTCTGCAGGCGCTCACCAAGTGTTCGGCAATTTGCTACAACGGGCTTATAAGTATTTTCAAGAAGCAAATAAGCTATATCAAGAAGAAAGATAACAAAAGGCAGCCGATGACGAAGATTGTTTTCGACAACATTCCCACAGTTAAGGGAAGTGCTCAATACATGCATTATCTAACCAATTTGTTGGCTTGTTGTCTAATGTTTGGATACTATTAAAGTTGTATACAATTTGGCTCGGAAATCTTGGAGTTTGACCCAAGAAATTATTGGGGAATATATGTTCTTACGTCAATTAGTGAAGTTGACATATCTCATTCACAATGATAGTAAGCTTTCTGGTAATTTTTATCTGTGTAATCTTTAATACAAAGAAGTTTGTATGAGGTTACAACATGATTACATTGATAAAGTCCCTGGAGTTACATGTGACAAACATTGGGATCATGATGAGATCATGATGATGAGGCCCAATGGTTTCCGATAAGCATGACGCCTAAAGTGTTCCTGGTCGTTGGAATATAGAGAATGTGATATTGATATTCAGGATAGACCAGTGTAAGCTCAACCATTGGATGGTAGTGGCTGGCCTCATATCCATCCGATGTGTGGACATTGTAGGACAACACATGTGTGCTTGTTGGGAGTAAGTTCACAGAACAACTTGCGAGAAGCTTTTGCACGGTATCATACTCTGATTGTCAACAAAAGCTCTCAAGTGATAGTAGATGCTACATAGTCCTTACCTGAGAAGTTCTTGACGACCTTGTGCTTGGAAGGCTATATTTAGGCTTTTACTAAAGATTACACGTGATACGTATGTACTCGCCGAGTATAGTTGGAAGCGTGCGAAGCGAGTAGCCATCAAGAGGACATTCGTCTCCTTGGTATGTGAGGTTAGTGTCGCAGAGAGTCTAGTACGATCCATGGTGAAGTTCTTGGCCAAGGCAGACATAAACTTGTTAACGAAACACGTTGTATCTAACCTCAAATTATCTGGTCGCATTCCACTTAGGGTTTAAGGTGTAATGTGGTTTGACAAGACACATACCTTATACACCTTAGCAATATAGTGCTGACGAAGGGATCAGACAGTACATGATCTGTCACTGTAAGTCCCATGATTTAGTTCGTAGAAATTCAATTCTCAATGCTAACCAAACAATGATGATTCCTTAACGAGGTGGCGGTATGCGTGGCCAACGCCTTTACTGCACTTTGAACACATATGATCATGTTCGTTAGAACCGGGCTATTAGAGTCACATATACGTGACGACCTCTCACGAGAATTGAAGGAACGAACTTCATGTACATGTGTGTATGGAACTGATCACAATAGTTGTGATCAAGCTTATTAGATAGAGTATATCGCGTTACAAGGAATTGCGAGTGCGAGTTGGAAATATTCGTATAGTGTTACGAATGATCCAAGCATAAGAAGACATAAACTCCAAACCAAACACCTAAAAGGTGGTTAGTCGACTAATTATGCTTCAGTAGTTGACTAACTAGCCTGCAGGAAAAACAAAGCTAGCTAGTCGACTAATTGGCCCAGATGCACAATAGGTTATGGTTCAGCGTTTGGGTGCATGTTTGATTCAATTGTTGGATCCAAAAATGATCTAAACTAATAGAGACTCTAATATGAATTAGGATATTCATAGGAGTTTTGATTTGATTAATTCCTATCGTTTTAGGATTTGATGGTTTCCAATCAAAAGTTCTAATGTGATTAGGAAATTCTACATGTCCTCTAATAACACAATTGGAAATTTGAGTTGGATCAATTTGGATTCGAAGAGAACTCTTTATTCTTTCTCTATTATTTTGATGCGGCTGTGTATGATATAAAAGGGGCCGGCCATGCAATTTTATGATGTGGATTTATTCATTGGTGGATTTGGAAAATAGCATGCAATTGTTGCATGATCTTTCTCCAAGGAAACCAACTCATGCACCATTTTGCATGGCCTATGCATGAGCATGATTGGCCAAAAATAATCATGCTTATGCATGATTATTCCACCTACCTCCATCTTGCTCCATGCATGACCGAACCACATACATACTATATGGTCCCGTGCACATGAAGACATGATGCAACGGTGGCGTCACATGAATATCTTTCTTCCCTCTTAATCCCTAGCCACATCGATTGAGAGTCGAGTTCGAGCTCAGGAGGAGCTCATGGATTGCGACGGAGTTGTCACTGATGTGCAATGTCTATAGTACCATGGTGGATGAGCGGCGACGCGTGGACTTCACCCAAAAAGTTTTGGATTCACGGATATCGCGTAAGAATATCCATGCTAAGGTATGAAATTTTAATTAACATTAATTTCAAGCATTGCAGTAGATCTTGGTAGGATATGTTAGTTGTAGAAAATTTTGATTTTTCACTCTTCCACCGTTGCATGCTAAATAGTTTAGTGTACCTAGCATATTTTCATACAGAAATTTTCGTAGTCTTCTATTATAGGGAGCAAGCTCATAGAGCCTGGGGTCTTCATGAAGCCGCTCACTCCGATATGATGAAGTCCCGTGGGTACTTCTCTAAGAATGAGGTAGAAGAGGGAGAGCCTGAGAAAGAAGAATAATAATCGGAAGAAAATGAAGCTGTTGTTGAAGAAAAAGAAGAAACTAATGAGGAAGATGAAGGAGTTGATGCGAAGGGTGAAGGAGAAGCAAAGAGAGACAGTGTACTTGCGGAATTCTTCCAAGATGCTGAGGCTCTGAAAGATTTTGGATCTGATTCTATATTTGCCATGTCGTCATGAATTTTCCCTTCATCGACTTGATTACAAGGAGAAAAATACACCGCTCTTTTCCCCATCTTCTACAATCTTTAGTCCTCCTCCTGATTCTACTAATACATCACTTGATATCCCTATTCCTAATCTTACTGCATTGACCACACATGTTCCTACCAATCAAAGTAGGGAGGCCAATGACTTCAGAATTGGTGAGATTCTCACAAAAATTATGGATTGCAACTGAAAATATGGATTCGGTGGAGGAAAAAACAGTCTATCTCTTAATGCTATGGCAATGGTTAAAGAGATTTTTCCACGACAAGAAGGGTTGTCAAGAAAGCTGAAGATGGTCACTAGTAAGAGGAATACTAGGTTTCTCCTAAATTCAAGAGCCACAGTAAAGAAGAAGAGGAAAAAGAAAAGAAGGAAATGATCATCTTACCAAGATGATATCCATGCACATGAATTGAGTTGTATTCAATTTTTGGTGCAATTAATGATAACAAGGTTAAAGAAAACAGATGCCATCAAGGGAAGACTTTCATTTGATCCTGGAGGAACTAAAGGTAGAAGAGGGTATCTGACAGTGACAGCAAGGAAGGGTCCAGGAAATATCCAGGCTAATAAAACTGAAGCTGTAAAAGAACAGGACCATCAAGTGCAGATTCCTTATGAAGCCTTGAAGCAAGTATACAAGATCAGGTTTCAAGATGTGCAGGAAGAATGTATTCTACTTCTGAAGAAATCCATCCAGTACTAGGAATTCAGCTGCATTGATATCCAAGAGCACTGGTTGGAAGTTTAGGGAAAATTGACGGAATGGTTAAAGAATTATATCTTGAAGCACTCTAGTTCTGCTCCAAGACAATAGTATAGAGAATGGAGTTTATGTTATTAGCATCAGATTGCAGATTGGCTCAGGACAGATACAGAACATACTGGCTGCATATGCTGCAAACTCAAAAGAGAACGGAAGGGAAAAATTTGTGCAATGTGTCTTGCAGTCTTACTTGGGGCCAAGCTGGTGATTGGTGGGGGCAGATGTTAATGTGCTCCTCTACAAATGTGATTGCCCCTAAGCTGCAGGGAGTGGATGTTAATGCCTTTCCGATACTCAAGGATGTCGTTCTTAATTTCTTGACAGAATTCAGGAAGCACTATGGTTTTGTCCTAAAGGCCAAGGATTTACTTCACAAATTCCATGGCAGTGCCTGTGAGTTCTTCTATCCCTACACAAAACACCCTGTAATTAAAAGGGAACCCAAGGTCTTTATTGATGGTTTGCCTGCAATAAGCTATATATTCAGAATGTGGGATCACATATTTGATGGATGTGATGTCCAGACTCTTGAAGGGTTGGCTGTAGAAACCTATGTGAAGAAGATGACACTAGTTGTATCATGTAGTGTGAGGGAGAAAGTTGGAGTGGGAACAACAGTATTAATGATTCATGTGCAAAAAATGACTTCAGTCGCGAACATGAAGTTCATACTAACGAGTCACTCAGTGCCCATGCCTCTTCAATTCACATCTCTGCTGCTTCAGTGGAAGTTGTGGCACTTACATAACCAAAGAATCCCGATACTTGGGGGAAAATTAAGTTTCCAGGAGTAGTTTGTGATAATTGTGATAAATCAGATACATCAGGTACATACTGTTGTTTCACATGGGAACATTATGATACTTGGGGAGAATCTGAGTATTTGGAGCTTCCATGATCGTGATGTTTTGATTGAACAGAATATCCGAGAGGAAATGAAATGGCTTAGGAAAGAAGAAAGCTATCCAATCTTCCAAGTTTTGGGGAATTCAGGCAATGGCTTAATTACAATGTTGGTAGGAGCTCAATATTCCAGGAGTATATGATTACGAGACTGCGGGGACGTCCTAAATTCACTGCAGCTCCTCTTCAGTGTAAAGAGGGAGTGCAAGCTGCCAATCATCTAGAAAGGGTTCTGATCATTAAGACCAAAGACACATTTTCAGACCATACTCCTTCAGTTGGGCTTCATATTAACAAATATCCAGCAAGTTCAGACAAGAATTCAGTATGTATTGCTCATAAAGACCATGGCACAGTTCTGCTTTGATCCGGGGGATCGTGAAGAGGTGGATGGTCTGAATTTGGCATTGGCGGCAAAAGGGTGATGGATATGATTTTGATTTAGGTTTCGGTCAGGATGAAGAATCGCTAGGGTTTTGATTTGGGGTATTGTGGCGTAGGGTCAAGGAGAAGGAAAAAGGGGGGAGAAGTGAAATTTTGTATTTTTACATTTAATATTTTGTGTTTTTTTAAAGAAAAATAAAGTTTAATTTTAATATTCTCGCAATGTGATATGCTCCGAGAAATCACATTGAGAACTTTGTGTATGGACGTTGAGACGGTAGCCAACTCGAACTGTGATGCCGCCGTGGCCGGCAACAAAACTACTGGACACAATGGTAGCAAAACCACCATAATTTGCTACGTTATCTTACAATATTTACATCTGAATGCACCTCTGTTAATAAGAGCTATGCATATTTTTTTTTTAAAAAATGAAATGAAATGAAAATAAATATGGTTCCAAAAATTCACAAGGAAAGCAATGTGTTGGTGAAGTTCCAACGGGGATGCTGGTCTCATCCTACAACTATTCACCCCAGCATTACCCAAAGTTACCCAACTGAGAACACCGCCTGTTAGTTGGAAGCTTCAAAGTTCAGACACGAACATCCTGCACCCCACATAGAACATGAGTTAAATATGATGCAGAACGAAAGTTGAAGTACGCACACTGTAGGAGACGCCTGTCATCTTACCATGAGAGCGATGCATAAAACCCGCAATGCTACATAACTTGCAGGTACAACCATGGCCGTGGTTAGATGTTCAAGGCGGAGCTCTCCGTAAGCCATGTTAAGACTCTTGCGTTCGCTGTCAAATCACATCAATCTTCATCTCCACGGTGCTTCACTTGACGGGGCGGACACCAACAGTTCTGACACGAAACCGATACTGAGGTTGCTGCTGCTCGTCTTCGTCATCTTCCTCCTCGCTTGAATCGTTGTCAACTTTATCCCATTGCGAGTAGTCCAGACGTGAATGCCCCTTTGGTTTCGGGATTGCTTCCCATCCTTTGGAATGCACACCGGATGAGGCCTTTAGATTCTGGCTCTGACTCTGAGCTATAGAAGATTTAGTAGGACTGATGCTGGGGGGTTCATTCATCTTTTTTCCTTCCTTTGGTGCAACCTTTACTTCTTGTCTTGGTTCTCGCCATGCTTCTTCTGCTTCTTCTTCTTCAATATTTAATGCTTCTTCATCAGATTCAGGTATTGGAGCTAGTGCCTTCAGGATAAAGAAAAAAGTGAATCAATAAACTGTATGTTAGATAAAAGATCTAACTAATTATATGAGAAGATGGTTAGCGTTTGCATACGCATTAAACTTTATGAATAATGGCAATTATGAATCACCCAACTTTATTTTGAACTACCATCCCCCATATCCAGTTCATACAATTGCCTATGGACCATCTGCAATGAGCAGACTGCACAAATGAACATCCACATGCACCATTTACATGTATTATTAGTGCTATAATGCAACAGAAGGTCCAAGGCTAACAAGGAGTCGACATGGAGATCATGGTTCACGCTCATTTTGTCTATGTTTTTAATCACGCACATATAGTTGTGAGTCCAGGATTGCATAGTCATCGATGTTTTGCTTCGCACTACACGGTATTGTGTAATGGAAAAATAGTTGCATCTGACATGGCTGATAAACATTCAAGGCTTTGAGATCTCAGATACAGTAACCTTGAGAGTACTCATAAGATGATCCAAACCTATCAGAAGACACATCCCATAGTATTCAGCGACTTATAATGTGTTGAGAAAATAAAGGCACGACTTGATAAGTCTGCAGATGGGGATGCACACATGAGGGAGGGGTGGGCAAGGTAATGACACAACCTGGGTAAGGATAGAGGAAGAGAACATGGGAGATGTGTTGAGCAAAACAATGATATCGATGGTAGATATGGCCAATCATCACACGTAGGGTCAAAATATATGTACCTGCTTTTGATGGCACGTATGCCTTGGTTTTCTCAGCTTGGTTGGCAGACATGTATCACTTATTAGAATGCCATGGGATCTCTAAGGGACTCATCATAAGGTTTGCTAAGATGATATTGCAAAGGTCAACCAAAATATACTGGACTTCGGTTGAGAGACAAATAAAGAGTATCAGAACTCATTCGTACATTCAATGAGATAAAGACCAAGTTTAAGGAGAAATAACCTTTCAATTCTTAATTAGACCACTTATTTGACCAATTTAATAGACATCTCGATGCACAAGAAGAATCGTATTTCTCTTTTTAAATTCTGTACAAGGCTAAATCATGAGCTCTAGTGCTAGATGATCACACATGTTGTGGAAACTCTAGATGATGCAATCTAGTTAGCAAATGACCTTGAGTCATGTTTACAAACACCCCTATATAGAACGTTCACTTATAAAACCGGAGACCAGACTAAGCACTTATGAATAAACCTAAAATTGGTGCTGGTAAGGACTCAAATGGGAAGGCTAACACCAGGGAGTCTTCATAGCAAAGGTCAAAAATGTAAAATGCTACAAGTATCAGGTGTATGATCATTTTGCTTATCAGTGTCCCAATATGAGCTTATACATCAGAGAGATTCATGACAACAATATACTAACGAGATATATGTTCTTCCTGAGAACACTAATGATGCAGGTGTAAATATACAAGAGTCTAGTGTCCATTTGCATATCGTTAGGTGCCGAGCTACCACATCTAAGAGTTGGAGAATTGATGAAGGATGAATATTTTTTTTACCTACATCTAGGTCGGGGATACATTTTTAAGCGATATCTAACTGATGTACTTGTACTAATCTAATTTTAAAGTTAGCTTTAGAGAAGATAGAACTTAAAGCTGAATCTTACACAAAACCAAACATACATAAGTTGACGAGAATTTACATGATATAATCCAATACTATTTAGTGTCTATCCAGTTTTAGGTTATCATGATCACATCTAGATGATGTTTTACCGATGAATGTTACACACATCTTGTTAGATAGGATATGGCTGTGCCACCTAAATGTTTCACATTTTGAAAAATTCATCACATATTTATATTTGAAAAAAAAGATTGCGTTGACGGCTAGTTGACCTAAAATGTAGTTAACGATCAAAAGAATGGATCGGTCACTAGTATACCACAAACCAAATTACTTCACCTCAAGGTCCCGAATTCCTTAAGAGTTAAGTATTATTCTTAGACATACTACATCCTTCACCCATCATATATATCATATGAGTGACATGCATTTCAAAACTTATGAAATTATTGCAATTAATATTAACGCTCACAAGTCTGTTACACAATCAAATCAAAATTTACAAAAATTTACAGTTGAGAATGACGAGATGGTTAGAGTTTGCCCGAGAGATTTATTCTTAAACCTATGGAGAAGTTTGCATACACGATACATGTTCTTGCCAAATTCTACAGATGATTGAACCTAATGTGACCAAGTTAGCTATTTCACATATGCTTTATGATAACCTTTCTCATGCAGTATTGACTTCTCCTTCACATGCACTGTCATGGAGACACATGCTCGCCATTTACCAAAAGGTAAATCTCCAAAACTGGTAAGAATGATGAGAACCAGCTTAAAAACAAATCTTAAATACAAATGATCTTTTAGAGTTTAAATCAATTCGGACTTCTTCAGTTTTAAGTCATTTTATATTTCTTTATTTGGGTCATCTTTGTATATCTTTTTAAGTCTTTTTGAGTTTTCTCTTGAGGAAGACTCTTTTATTTTATTCTAGATTTTTGCGCCATGTTAGGAGTCAAAATACAAATCTAGATAGAAATTTTCTTTTGATATAAATACAGATTTGTAGTTTTAACTTTTTATTATGAAAGACAGAATAAAAAGTTTAAGTTTATAAACTCAGATTAAGTAAAACAAATCATTTGAATCTTATACATGCAAGGTGAGAGAGTGGGTGAGAGAGTCATATTGGTCCAAGGCCTAAAACCTTTATCCTTTTCTATCAAGTTCCTAATTTCTTTAGAAATTTCTTCTCAGAACCCACAATTTTCTTCCACCACAACCATAATCCATTCCATTCTGTAGCAATATGCGTACATTCAATGTGTATTGTTTATATCAAATATGGCTATTATCAATGTCCAATTCATATTAGTATCTATTTTTTTTGGATACTGATACTAAATTTTCTTTTCGCATAATATGTACTGAGAAAATGATTCCAGATATGGATATTGTAAAAAACTGATACCTAATCTGTATCTGAATCATTTACATCCCAATGTACGCTAATGCATGCCATGAAGCTCAGCCTTGGATAGCCTATCGATGACTGTCATGGAAATTCAAGTTTAAAATCATCATGACAATCTAAGATGTCTACTTTCAACAATGAACTTCAACAGTTATATTTCCTTTACCATGTGTGAGATAATCACCCAGATTCAAGCAATTGGCGTAAAATATAGCAAATGGCAGCATGGCAACATAATAAAAATAAGTAGCATACCAATTGTGTTTTCAACCGAGATTGCAGGTTTTGGTATACATCTGACGATGGATTCATCTCCATCAGCCTGTTGACATCAAAAAGTGCTGATTGGTAATCCTTTAGGGTGACAAGTGTTTGAGCACGCAACATTAATGCTCCGGTGTGCTGGTAATCCAACTCAAGAACTGCCGTGCATTCTTCTGCAGCCTAAAAGCATGGAAATGTTACTGTTAATCGCACCAACAACTACATAGTACATAATATAAAAGAAAATGAGGATTTCTGATACTATTTAGCACGTTATTCAGACGTATTTCATATCCTAGCATTTTTAGCTTAGGATTTCAGCACATGTACATTTAAGTGAAAAACATAACATAGAAGTGCGGCGTTTCATTGTATATACAATGACATAATGATGTATCAGAAGTCATGACCTACCGCTAAAAGGAAATGATTTTATTGTTCAAATGGACTATCTTCAACAGGTGTGTTCAGGTGGTCATACAATGCAAAATTATGTATTCAACATTTTCATCTGTTGCCAGTGCTGCATCTTTCCATATACCATTTTTAGAATAATGTAATATTCCTAATTTTCTCAATAATTTTGAACAAAACTAGAAATCAGTCATATAATTTGCTAGCTGAACATCACATTTATGGATAAGGCTTTTTCATTTGTTTTCCATATAAACGGGGATATACGTCTAGCCGTTAAGTTGCAAATCTCAGGTGATGATTCGTAAAACTGATAAATTCCTCCATCAAAGATGAAAAATTGAAGCAAATTTAAAGAACCAAATAGGTTATGCGCCATAATGCTTCTTAAACAAAGAAACATGGAAGCTGCCAATTAGGTTCATGAACATTCCTGCTTTTAAAAACAACATACATAGAAAAAATCCACCTCTCTTGCAAGAACCGCCAACAACACGCTTCAGCTTCATTTCTAAGCTCTCCAATATGATACAAAATATAAAAAAAGTCTATAAATTATGACAAGAAATATCATCAACAATAAAATTTGATCCTGGACAAACCATAGAACGATAATCATATGACTCCAGATCCAAACATCATGATTGATTCCCTTTCCAAGGACAAAATGTAAATAATTAAACTTATAATAAAGAAATCTGAATTTCTATCCACTTATTCAGGCACATGCTATAGCTACCAATCAAGCAACTCAAAATTCAATTATTAAATTAGGTGTTCCTCTTTTCAAATTAAAAAATGATTATAGAAGAAAGAACCATCTCAATGTCCCAGATAATGTAATGACAATGCAATTCAGACTGGGTCAGATAATGTAATGACAATGCAATTCAGACTGGGTCGACAAACGATAGGACACCCTTCAACTACTAGATAGAAAAGAAATTGGATAGTTGGAAACAAAAATGCTTTCAGCTGGGGGAAGATTACCTCAACACAATTTTCTCTCTTATGCCCTCCTATTTTATATCTTTATCGGAATTCCCAGGGTGAACCGTTAAACATGCAGATTGTATATAATACGAGGTGGCTGCTCACCCATGAAGTAGAAGCATATACTTAAATCTATTTTTACGTTTTTCGTTTTTTAAAGATAATCCCCCAAAGGATGAAATAATATATAATAATAATAATAATAGAATAATCGGAAGCATATGACATATGTGACTAAGCCACATATACGCATAAAAAAGTACATCTTCTCATATTTTTTAGACGACCAAAACCGTTCATTTTGATCTTCAAATGTTAAAACCCCAAAACATCAAATATCGGGTGAATCCGAGTGGTTTTGCCCATTCATCCACCCATCACAGATTTAACAGTTTTGTATGAATAGAATTTTTTTTACAACGTGTGGATGAACATACAAACCCCATTAGGCTCATCTGATATTTAGTGTTTTGGAAGTTTTAGAATGTGAAAAATAAAATGAACGATTTTGATCAACCAAAAAATAGGGAAAGACGGACTTTTAAAGGGTGACATATGCGGCAAGCCGCATGTCATATGTTTCTCATTGTTCTCTAATAATAAGTCCTAGTACAAAGGGATCAGGAATCCCTCAAAAAGTTAAATAAACACATAACAGAGTTTACACAATAGGATCAAAACATGCTCAAAGGAACCGTAAGTACACCTAATACAAATACCTAGAGATAAAAGTAGATATGGAAATAGCTAAAGGAAGGTTGGTAGCATTTAGCAACAGTCAAATGGTGTAGACACATCAAATAGGGGTTTGAATTTGAAATTCAAATTCAAAGAACTACAATGGCCACTAGAAACCAAAGAGGGTTTTGAATTTGAAATTCAAATTCAAATTTAAATTACGTCAACAGCTACCGCACAAGTACGACGATCTCCGCCTCACGCAGCCAATCATTCTTCTCATGTGACAATACCAACATTGAGGGGGGAGCGTGAGGCAGCCGGCATGATTGATGTGGTCAGTCTTCAATCTCTGACTATGATGACTATTCTAGCTAGATGCACATGGATACATAGAAGCACTGCTTGCAAATTTGGGTGAAAACCAAAAACATTATTGGATAATGCTGGAGTACCACTGTCTTCACATTTACCAGCCAATTAAAGAAGGTGAAAGAAGATGGGAAGGATGAAAGTGGTGGTTCAAGTGGATGTAGTTGTGGCTGTGAAGAATGTAAGAGTTGAATGAGATAATGTTGGATTATATGGAAGGTGGACTTCAATGCATTATAGAAATCCAGGGTGTTCATGATCGCTTCAGAAGTATCTAGCATGGGCTGATGTTGACTGATCTGAACGGGACTCTCATGTGCATCTTTAGGATCTTCATTGCCCATATACTTCAATGTTCTCAACTGTGTCTTCCAGGATGAGAAGAGGCACACAGATCTAAATAAGGGGTTTGGGTGTCATCCACCTCAAAGACATGAATGATGCCCTCTTGGGGGGGGGGGGGGGGGGGGGGGGGGGGGGGGGGGGGGGGGGGGAAGTTGGTTGAGAATTAAGACACCCCGAAGCACATTGAACCCATGTCAGTAAAGAAATGATATTGAAAAGCGGCAAATTGCACGGAGGTGTAACCTGTAGCTAGGCTTCTCTGTCTTCATTTTGGTGAGGAGTGTCCATATTCATAAACCAAATCCTATATAGGGATTAGGTATAAGGTTAATAATGGTTCGTCTACCCAATGGACTGTGTGGAGAGTTGCCACTTCAACTCTCAAAAGCTTTTGAGCTGCATAGCAATCAATGGACCTTGTCAAATTCCAAAGTGCAGAAAATGGCGGATGCCTCGCTTGAGAGCTACTTTGAATACGGAAGATTCACGAGGAAGTGAGCATCTAATGAATACCCAAATTATCACATACTCAAGTATAGGTCTTGTCGCAAAAGTCCTACATCAATCAATTTGCACCGCAATATTTTGAAAATGTGATCAATTTATCATTAATAATAACTTTTTCACCATGTAAAATAGACAAAATCATGTAATTCTACATCCAAACACAAAAAGAAAAAAAAAATCTGATCAAAATCGGTGGGGAAATCGACGAACCTTCTTGAAATCATGTAGCTTCAGATAGCAAGCGGCCCGATTGCTATGAAGGGAGATCTTCTGCGCTTTCGTCTTCGCCATGGCTAGGGCTTCGGTGTAGAGATCGAGGGCCTCCCGGTGCTTCCCATCACGATACATCTGGTGAGCCCTCTCGATCCTGCTCAGCGCCGACACGGCCTCCATCGGTCCGATCGAATCGAGAAGCTAGAGATAGATCTCAATGGAGAGATTGAGGGAATGATCGAGACCGAGAAAATACGATTGATTGAATCGAAAGCTAGGGATCGAGTCGAAAATGAAAATTCAAAAAAAAGGGCCGAAAAATCAGAGCGAGATAAAAAGTGAGACACGTTGCGGAGATTTGGATGCTTTTTGGGGTGGATGAATTCATGGGGAGCGCTTTTCTACGGCTGATTGGAGGACCGCGCGACGCCCGTGCAGATGATCCGCGGTTTCAAACGCCATGCCGAGTGATGCGCGTCCAAACGATTGGAACCTAAATAGTGAGTTGCTTTGCGCACCCACCGTTTTACTCACACGCAAGTACCATTTATTTACAAGTTTGCCATTACACCTGCACACATACCACTTATTTACACGTTTGCTGTTGAAATCACTCACCACATGCTCCAAGTGCCAAATTTCTGAGAATGTCATTAGAGCTCCGTCAGAGTTCGTCGAAGAAAAAATGTGCCATACAGTTATCTCCGCCCAAACCCCCTCTCCATATTCGCCCGCTCCCTCCACCCCTTCTCATCCACCGCCACCTCCTCCGACCTCCCCCGCACATTCCTCGTCCCCTCGTCTGCCGCCATGTGCGGTCGGAGAAGACGGGCAAGGTTTGCAGGAACATCGTGATCCATGACGCGAATGTGCGAATGTGATAAGGAGGTCGTCGAATGAGGGGAGAGAGAGAGAGAGAGAGAGAGAGAGAGAGAGAGAGAGAGAGAGAGACGCCAAAGATGATGAGACCGAGAGGAGGGGTCGGGGGATGTGGAGGAGTCGGACGGGGATGGGGATGATGGGGAGGGGGCTGGGTGGCCGAAGGAGGGGCTATGGATGTAAGGCGGAGAAGGCTGGGAATGAGAGGGAGTCCTCGTCGTCAGCGACGGGGGACGGCGGGGGGCGGCGAGAGACTAAAATGGTGGGTTCCCAAATCAATTCCTATCTAAATTTGCTTTCAATTGACATGTATAAGTCAAGTGTAACTTTATACAGTGAGTGGAATTGATTTGCGCACCCATCGTTTTACTCTACACACATACCTCTTATTTACAAGTTTGTCACACACATATACCCAAATATTTTACTCTTTCACCCCACGCACACCCACCGTTCTACTCCACTGACATCCCCACCGCCCCCTCCCTGACGACGACAAGGAGGAAGCGTTGGCAGCAGTCCTCTTCCCCCCTTCCGCAGCCCACCCCTCCAGCCCAGCTCCCGCCCCCTCACCGGCCACCCGCTCTCTCCCCCTCTTCCCTAGCCTTCTCCGCCCCCATCCATAGCGCCTTATCCGACCACTCCAGCCCCTCCCCTCTCCTCCAACCTCCCCGGCACACCCTCTTCGTCCAGCTGCCCCCATCCCCCTCTTCCCCAACCTCCTCTGTCCCCCCTTCCATGGCCCCTTATCTAACCGCCACATCCCCTCATCCAACCTCCCCATCCCCTCTTATTCGAACGCCACCACCTCTGCCCCCTCCTCTGAACTCCACATCCACCCACCCCATCCTTCAACCTTCCCAGCCCTCCTCACCATCTTCGCCTGCTCCTTCCTCAGCACCCTCAATCATCGCCACCTCTGTCGCTCCCATCGTTTGCGGCATGGAGAGGGTGCTAGGGATGTCGGATGAGGGGGAAAGGTTAGGGAGACCACGTCAAGATAGAATGGCAACGAATATACTTGGACGACACAGTTTTTCTTCGGTGAAATCCCAACGAAGCCCTATGGGCTTTTTCGAAAATTTGGTAATCGGTCTATGCGCAGAAGTAATTTCAATGGTAAACTTGTAAATAAGTGGTATGTGCACGCAGTAAAATGGTAGGTGCACAAATCAATTCACCATACAGAGATACAGAAGTGTTGTACATACAAATCACTCTATACACACCCAAAAATATTTGAAAATCAGTTTATTACCTTACCCACATATTTCCAACTCAGCTCTCTTTGGGAATTGATTTGCAAACCCACCGTTTTACTACTACGAACATACCACTTATTTACAAGGTTGGCATTCAATTATATTATGCGAAATTGGAATTGATTCCTCTTGTTCCTTTCGTCTGCCCCCGCCCCCACCACCGGCCCCTACCCCCAAGGACAACGACGAGGACTTCGACGACGATTTACTAGCATTTAGCGATAGAACTAAGAAGAACGAAGGAGGGGGTGGGGGAAGATGTAGATGGGCTGGGGAGTTCGGAGGAGGAGGAGGAAGCGGAAGGGCATGGGGAGGTGGGGGTGAGGGGGAGGGCTGGGAGGGGCTGTGTCGCAGCCCGCCGCTTTTCACTATTTGAGCGACCGTTTTACTCTCCGCGCACACCCATGGGCTTTTCAGAATTTTAGCACTGGGAGTGCACGTTGAGCAATTTCAATGAAAAACTTGTAAATAAGTGGTATGTGCGAGGGAGTAATGGCAGCTTGTAAATAACTGGTATGTGCGCAGAGAAAGACGGTGGGTGGGTTCACAAATCAATTTCCGTCTCCTTTTGCTCATCATCACCGCTTTCGCTCCAGCTGCAGCCGTTGTCGCCGTCTCGCCACGCCCCCCTCCTCATCATGAGACGTCGGTAACGACAACGACAACGACAACAACAACTGCGGAAGAGGGAAGGGGATGAGTAAGGGGAGAGGCTGGCGACGGCGGCGCGGGCTAGGGCAACAGTGGCAAAGAAGATGAAGAGGATGGATGAGCAAGAGAGGATGATGTTAAAAGAGTTAAAAATATAAATGGAAAACCTGTAGATTTAGAATGTCAAAGTTGTAACCAAAAGATCCCCGTGTATGGCAACTCCTCCGAGTCTTGCCAAAATTAAAGCAAGTAGATACAAGCGGATTGGCTTAGTGGTATTCGCTATCTACCCCTTGTGAGAGGTCGATGGTTACAAGCGGATTGGCTTAGTGGTATTCGCTATCTACCCCTTGTGAGAGGTCGATGGTTCGATTCCTGCATTCCGATGTATCAAAAAAAAATCAAATACTTATATGAAAACTCTATAAACATAAAGATTTGAGAAATAAATTTATAAACATAAAGGGCCTACATCTAAAAAGCACAAAAAAATAAATCAATAGTTTGGCATGCAAGTTGATCAAATTCAGCTCGATGACAAATGCAATTGACAAAGGGTCGCACAAAAGCTTATCAAATTTGCCATCTTGGGTATCTATTCATCAAAGATTAGTTTGGCCGAAAAGATTTTGTGGAATCAAATATTCGGTTAAGCCTAAAATTATTAGGCAAGCTTAGATACTATGATTTGATCGACCGGGAAAAAATTGACGAATTTATATCTTTCTTCTTCAAAAAGATAAGAAAATTGAAAATAAGACTTGATTTGTCCACTGATTTTACCCGGCATCACAACTTTCACGGTGAAACAAAAAACTTTTGTCATGAAACTATTTTTTTAAATTTTTTTTGATATGTACCGGTCAGTACTAAAGCGAGTACCAGTCAGGTCTCGATCTCATGACTCTAAAAAAAAGTGAAGGAGAGAATACCTTCTGAGGTCAAAGGACAGTCAAAGCTTTCTCACACCAATTTTTTACATAGCTGCATCCAGTGGGACTCGAACTCGAGACCTCTGGAAACTAGCATAACATCACTAGCCAGTAGCTACATGAGACTAGGAATCTTAAAAAAATTTAAAATTGTTTGTAAACAATGACACATATTATTTTAACTTTTTAAACAGGCTTTTACATTTAAAAACGTGGGCAAAAGAAATATTTAAGTGGGCCATTTTGCAAACTGCCCATAAAATAAATAACTAATTTTGTGGGGGGTTACGGCAATAAAACGCTCAACATTTTGGCGCTCTCTTAAATAAACTTCCGGTCCTTCTTCCTCTCGCTCTCTCTCCATTTGAAAAATAATTTTTTAAAAAAGCCAATTTTATCAGAAAACAAAAGATTATTTGCTTGAATTATTGCCAAATCCTCGCGATCCGCCACAGACATCGTGACGTCAGCGTTGTTTGAGTTTCGGATTTTCCTGAAGAAAAATGGATCCGGAACCCGCTTCTCCTCCGCCGGAGACGCGCTCGCCGGTGAGCTCTGAGGCAGTGATTTTAATAATACATGTTTGCCGCAGGCCTTTTTTGTCTAGATGCATCGAATAGCCCAGTCTTTTATTAATTAATTAACCAGTTCGCACGAATTTAATTCCATTGGTTTAATTCCATTGTTTAATGGTTTTGTTGATTCGGAACTTTTAAATTCCCTTTCCATACCTAGTTTTTGTTGCTGAAAATTGTTATAGATGTTTGGTATTTTTATTGCAGAAATCATATAGGACTACCCTTTTGTTGGCCTACCAGAGTTTTGGTGTTGTATTTGGGGACTTGACTGTTTCCCCAATCTATGTATACAAAAGCACGTTCTCCGGGAAATTGCGTCTCCACGAAGAGGATGTTGAAGTTCTCGGTGTCCTCTCTTTGGTGTTCTGGACTCTTACTCTGATTGCTCTATTCAAATATGTAGTCATCGTTTTAGGAGCAGATGATAATGGTGAAGGTACTTGAAGGACTCATGTTTGTTGTGCCTACCTTTGTTTGTATCATGGGTATTGCCTTTGTTTAGTTAACTCGTCTCCGATTGAATAGGCGGGACTTTTGCCTTGTATTCCTTGATGTGCCGGAACTCGAAGATGGGACTTATGCATGCCGAGAACGCAGTTCCTGAGCACTTGGCCGATTGTGATAGTAAGGAGACTAAGACTAGTTTGCTCGTGAAGAATTTCTTTGAGAAGCATCAGGGTTCTCGCATCCTACTGCTGCTTTTTGTGCTCACGGGAACTAGCATGGTTGTGGGTGACGGTGTTTTGACTCCAACAATGTCAGGTACAGTTTTGTTCAATAGAAAAGAAGTTCATATGTTTGTTTGTGTGCTTGGTTTTGTGATCTTTGTTTAGAAACTAGAGAGGGAAGTAGCATTGGTTCTCTGTATGAAAAAGTAGTGTCACTGAAACAACATATGTGTGGCTGTAAGACCTCTAGGGTATATTTGAATTTACTTTAGTTTTAGTAACTTCAAGTTCTTGTTTACTCTTAAAAACTATATGAACGTTGAAATTGTTGAGAACTTTCAGTAACTAACCATTGTTAATTGTTTCAAGGTTTGCTTCATTTCTTTCCTTACACTGTATATGTCCTGGATTTATTTTGTAACTTTGGGATGTTTCCTTATGATCTTTATTAAGATATTCTCCCACCCGTTTATCTCAAAATAAGAAATTAAAAAATAATGGTTAATTGTTGAGATTTTCTAAAAAGTAAAAACAGTTTTTTCCCCTACCTGTTATGCATGCCACGATTATGAGTAATTTCTTAGATGCCTTCAACTTGCAGTTCTCTCTGCAGTATCTGGCCTTAGCATCAAAATTCCAGAGCTACATGAATGTAAGTATTATTGTCTTTGCTATGTATTATTCTTTTATTCCTAATATCAAAAAAGATATTTGTAAGTTCTTGTCTTATAATACTTTCCATTTAAAAAAAATTCTTTTTTTGGGTTGAAGAATGAAACTTTCCTTACTTTAGTTATACCCTCATGCATGCAGATAATTTTGAGTGTGAATATAATTCTTGATTCTTGTATCGGGCATTGGCTAGTAATATTAGACATTTACTTCTTCAGATCATGCCATTGGAAGTGTCCAAAGCATAGCATAAACTCACTTTCTAGGCAGTGTATCTTCTTCTGAGCAATTTCCCTTTTCTTTTCTTTTTTTAATTTGAACTGGTAATATTTGTACTTGTACCTCAAGCACTGTTTCTAAGTTGTTTGCCTCGCTGTGATATATCATCGCATTCTTAAGCACATTTCTAACCTTTGTTCTCATATTTCATGTGCAGATTACTCCGTCTTTGTTTCTTGTCTTATTTTGGTGGTTCTGTTTGCCTTACAACACCATGGAACAAGATGGGTCGGTTTTCTTTTTGCACCAATTTTGATTGCTTGGCTGGGCTGCATTGGTGGGTTAGGCATATACAACATAATCAAATGGAACCCTAGCGTTGTGTGCGCTCTATCGCCTAGTTATATTTACAACTTTCTAAAGGATGCAGGAAAAGATGGCTGGAGTTCACTCGGAGGTGTTGTCCTTTGTATCACAGGTTTGCGGCAATCTCATATTAATTATTTGCCTTCATTTTCCATCACCAATATTGCTATTTGTTACACAATCAGGCGCTGAGGCAATGTTTGCTGACCTTGGACACTTTTCGAAGTTCTCGATCAGGGTAGGATCTCTTTATTATTACTATATCTTCAAGCCATTGTATATGATACTCAAAATCATGAGAACTATTGACCTAGAGTTTCTATTCGTCTCTCACATATTCAATCATTTGAAGATAGTTTTAATTTTGTAGTTATCAATGGAGGGAAGCCTCAAACTACTACTTCATGCTCATTCCTTTTGGTTGATGCCATTTCTAGTAAAAACTCTGAAGAGAGTGTTCCATTGGGATGATTTTTTTTAAAATGATTGTTTTGTATTGTATTTATCCTGGTATTTCATAATTTAGGGTCAACATTTATTTGCAAACTCTATGAACATAGATGTTTTATTTTTCTAGTGTATTTGGGCTGAATAATAAGACTGCAACTTTTATGTGCTTGTAAATGGTTTCCACATTTGTGGGCAGGTAACTTGGATTGTTTGGTTTTTCCCCTGAACCAAACATGGAAAGCAGTTAAGTTAAATTACACTCATAAACATCTGCCATACGTTTATCGCCATAGAACTCATTTCTCCCCTCCTTGTGCTCCCCCTGAAACAAATAAATTCTTTAAAATGCCAAGTATGTCAATGGATTTATGTTTTCCATATGTCCATTTATATGGCCCAACATTATATGACATAAAATTTTGTAAGAAAAGCAGAAAAACATTGAGAACACTTTCTGATCCAATGATGGATGAGTAAAAAGTCAAGTTGGTCATCAAGATGATAGTGCATAGGTAGAAAACTTTGCACCTGTGTCAAATGGTCTGGGATTTATACCAGACTGGTGGCTTGGGAACAATCAGATGAAGCTAGATCTAATGAGTTTTACAATGATGGGATTTGGAAAAGAATCAGAGATTTAATTGATTTGGGGGATGAACTACGGTTAATGATTGATGGATTAGAGATGATTAAATGATAACTTTCGGACCTCAAATGTAGGAGCCTTGTTGTGCGGCGGAGCCCAGCTCTACCAACACAAATACAGCAGAATACTCAAGATCAAGGAGACCGAGGACGAAACATCAACATCAAACAAATAGAGCACAAACAAGATTGCTTTTAGGCCGTGGACGGCCAAGGGAAAACAACGATGAGCTTTATTACAAAAGACGATAACAATACAAATCTTCTCTTCGTCCAACGACGAAGAAGCACACAAGATCTCTTCAAAAAGCTCATAATACAATCTCTCAAAGTTGGCTCTCACAAATGACGGCTCTCTCAAAGAATACAAATGTGTTCCACACGAAACCCTAACCTAAAACTCCATAGTTATAACCATAGGTTACAATAGGTGTCATCATTGGATAGAAATTCCTAAGGATATGGATCCCGACAATTACGACATCTAATCCAATCACCGCTCTATGTAATTAATGCTGTCACAACCTAGTGGGCCAATCGCCGCTTCCTAGTAGGTCGCATCCCAATGGGCTCCCTTCGACCGATCGACCTTCATTCTGTGTCGAACGACCCAAGTGCCGAACCTCGCGTACGAACATTCATCATTCGAGCCTTCAAACAACCGATCGACCGAAACACGGACTCCAACCGCGTTACAATCCATCGACCCAATGTCGAGCGTTCGATCCTCAGACTCGAACTGATGACCGAACGATCCAACTGCGCTGACGAAGCCACTTGTCCAGTATCCTCGTATCTGACTTATACAGAGTCAGATAAGTCGAATCCAGGTGCAGACGAGTTACCTCTGCACAAGATAACTCGTCTGCCATACAACTGCTTCCCCTGCGCCGAATCGAGTCAACTACTCCACAAATCTCCAACTTGGCGAGATTCGAGCCTTTGTCCGACAGACGACCCTTACTGACCTTGGTTGAGCATCGAATGGTGTTCCCCTCAATTTTGTTCCGAAGAACCAAATGCTTCGACAGAACTACGACTGTCTCCTCCTGAGACTGGCTAACTCTCTCGAGTCTCAAATGGCTCCACCGAGCCTCAATGCCGCCTCATAGGGCAGCCATCAATTTATTTGAGGAACCACATTGAGCAAGTCCAAACAATACTTGAACTTGACTTCCGATACACCCTTCATCAACATGTCTACCGGGTTGTCATTTGTTTCGATCTTCAATAAGTTGATGTCGTCGTCGTCTTCTCCCACATAGTCCCTAACAAAGTGGAATCTAACGTCGATATGCTTCGTACGAGCATGGAAAACCCGATTCTTAGCCAAGTGCACTGCACTCTGGCTATCACAATGGACATCGTCCCTCTCTTGGTAAACTATTAGATCATCCATCAGACTCGTCATCCATATCGTCTCCTTCACCGTTTCAGTCAATGCCATATACTCTGCCTCCGTAGTAGACAGCCACCGTAAACTGAAGGATACTTCGCCAACATATTGGAGCGCCATACATGGTGAAGACGTAGCCTGTCTTCGATCGCATCCCATCCAAGTTGCCTGCATAGTCGGAGTCGACATACCCGACAGTGTGTGAACCATGAACACTTCGGCTGTATGTCAGTCCGACATCGACTGTGCCATTGATGTAACGCGGGATCCACTGTACTGCTCACCAGTGCTCTCTTCCCGGTTTGTGCATGTATCTATTCACCATACTGACCGCATGTGATAGATCAGGTCCAGCACATATCATCGCGTACATCAAAGCCCCTACCGTATTGGCATACGGTACGCTCGTCATGAGCTTCTTCTCATCTTCGTTCTTCGGACACTGCTTGGCACTCAGCTTAAAGTGAGGTGCAAGCGGAGTAACTACGGTCTTCATCTTCTCACGCCAAACTTCTGTATAACAGACTTCAAATAACGACTCTGTGAAAGATGAACAGTACCTCCACTTCGATCTCTTGTGATCTCCATCCCAAGAATCCTATGTACCTCACCCAGTTCCTTCATCTCAAATGCAGAACTCAATTGAGACGTCAATCTTCGAATCTCATCTTTATTCGATGAAGCAATGAGCATATCATCGACATAAAGCAGAAGGTAGATAAAGGACACGTCAACCAACTTCCGATAGAACACGCAATGATCATAGGGACTGCGAACATACCCTTGATCATCTGTCATAAAGTGTTCAAAATGCTTATACTACTGTCATGGTGATTGCTTCAACCCGTAGATTGACTTCTTCGGTCGACATGCACGACCGTCATCACTCACATAGCCATCGGGCTGAGCCATATAGATCTCCTCTGCAAGCTCTCCATGCAAGAATGTCGTCTTGACGTCTAGCTACACCAGTTCAAGATCGAACTGTGCAACCAATGCCACAAGATCCGAATCGAGCAATACTTTACCACAGGAGAGAACACTTCATTGTAATTGATACATTCTCTCTGTGCGAAGCCCTTCGCTACGAGACGAGCTTTGTAGCGAATATCTCCTTATTCGACCCATTGCTTCTTGGTGTAGACCCATTTACACCCAATTGCCTTCTTGCCATTCGGAAGCTTCACGAGATCCTATGTGTCGTTCTTTGCCGATGATTTCATCTCTTCGTCCATCGCACTTCTCCACCGCTTCGGGTTTACAGATTGTTCCACCTCATCAAATAAGTTGGAAACATCGATACATACTGTGGGAAAGGCAAATGAGACCAACTCCGAGTACCTCGCAGGTTTTCAACTCCGAGTACCAGCTTCTTCCACTCGATAAAAGTGCTAAGAACTTGATTCTTCGACTTCAGCGAAAACACCCACACCATGCGTGAGAAATCGTCGATGAACGACACAAAGTAGTGTTTTCCTCCCCATGAGGCCGTCCTAAACAGGCCACATACGTCGGTGTGTACATTGTCGAACGTGTCTTTGTATTGTGGATGGCCGTCCCAAATGAAGCACATGTCTGTTTTCCAAACACACGGTGCTCGCAGGACTCGATCTTCCCGGTCTTGGCTCCCTTTAGACGACCCCCAATGATAAGCTTCTGCAATGCTTTCTCGTCCACATGACCTAGTCGCATGTACAATAACATTGAGTCGTCCTCCTCGGCCTCAAGAGTCAAAGCCGTTATGCCATCTACGACTGAGCCATCCAAATAATAGAGGTTGCCTTGGTGCTTCCCCTTCATCACGATCATTACTCCTCTCGTCACCCTCAGAGCTCCATTCTCCATAGTCACTCGACAACCCTTGGCTTCGAGTGAACCGAGCGATATGAGATTACATCTTAGGTCAGAAACAAAGCGCACCTCCTCGATGTCTCGTGTAACACAGTCGCACATCCTCATCTGCACCGTCCCGACGCCCGCCGTGCAACATGCTCGGTCATCGCCCAGCAAGATTGTACACTTACCACCTTCCCTGAAGGTCGTAAATTACTCTTGATGTGACGTCATATAGAACGAGCACTCAGAGTCGAGCACCCAACCATCTGACGTGACGCCTTCCGAAGCATCGACCAATACATACTCCTCGATCTCAACGCCCTTAATGACGTTGGCAGTTGCGTTGTGCTTCCTCTTCGCCTTTGGACAGTCTCTGACACAATGTCCTCTTTCTTTACAGAAAGCACATTGGTCCTTTGTCACCTTGCGTTGTGGGCCTCTTGTCTTGTCTCTGGACTTGGATCTGAAATACCCCCTCATATCTCCACCTTTCTCACCACTACGACCCCTTATAACAGTAAGAGTGTTGCTCGAAGCTTGGCTACAGGTGTCCCTATCGTTCTTTCTGAACTCATTGCTCGTCAGAGCGTTGGACACCTCTGTAAATGTGATCGATTCCTTACCATAGGTAAGAACCGACACCAAGAACTCATACTCGATGGATAGAGAGTTGAGGAGAATCATCGCCTTGTCATCATCGTCAACCTTTACGTCGACGTTCCTCTGGTCGGTAAGAAGCTTGTTGTAATGGTCGATGTGTTCCTCCATAGAAACCCCCTCGACTAGATTCAAACCGAAAAGCTTCTTCTTCAAGTGTAGGCGGTTCTGAATGTTCTTCTTCATGTACTTGTCGCCGAGCTCCTTCCAGAACTTGCTAGCACTTGTCTCCTCCATATATGGATATTTCTTCTCCTTTGACAAATACAGGCAAATGGTACCGCATGCACTCCGATTCAGAGTTCTCTACTCCTGATCGGACATGCCCGTCGGCTTCTTGTCTAATGTGATATCTTCACCAAGTTGGTTCAAGATATCTATGACTTCGCATCTCCACATACTGAAGTTGATCTTCCAATCAAACTTCTTAATTTCGAACTTTGTGTTAGACACAATAGTCCGAGAAGATGAAGAATATCCAGAAGTCGACGCCTTTGGAGAACCGTCAACGCCACCGCTACTCATCTTCGTCTTCTACGTTGATCGCCAAAACCGTACAGCTACGTTACCAATTTATTGTGTGGCGGAGCCCATCTCTACCAACACAAACACAGAGGAATACTAAAGATCGTGGAGACCGAGGACGAAAGATCAGCAGCAAACAAATAGAGCACAAACAAGATTGCTTTTAGGCCGCGGACGGCAAGGTGGAACACCGATGAGCTTTATTAGAAAGGAGAGAACAATATAACGCGTCTCTTCGTCCAACAAGAAGAAGCACGCAAGATCTCTCCAAAAAGCTCACAATACAATCTCTCAAAGTTAGCTCTCACAAACGACGGCTCTCTCAAAGGATACAAATGTGTTCCACACGAAACCCTAACCTAGAACTCCCTATTTATAACCCTAGGTTACAATAGGTGTCATCATTGGTTAGGAATTTCTAGGGATACGGATCCCGACAATTACAGCATCCAATCTAATCACCGCTCTACGCAATTAATGCCGCCGCAACCTAGTGGGCCAATCGCCGCTTCCTAGTGGGCCGCATCCTAATGGGGCTCCCTTCGACTGATCGACCTTCCTTCTGTGCTGAACGATCCAAGTACCAAGCCTCGCGTACGAGCCTTCTTCATTCGAGCCTTCAAACGACCGATCGACCGAAACACGGACTCAACCGCGTTACGATCCATCGACCCAATGTCGTGCGTTCGATCCTCAGACTCGAACTGACGACCAAACGACCCAACTGCACTGACGAAGCCACATGCCCAGTATCCTTGTATCTGACTTGTGCAGAGTCAGATAAGTCGAATCCAGGCGCAGACGAGTTATCTCTGTACAAGATAACTCGTCTGCTATACAACTGCTTGTCCTGCGCCGAATCGAGCCAACTTCTCCACAAGCCTCACACCTCCACTTACGAGTACCTCACATGTTGAGGGATTCTTAAGGAATCTAGTATTCCTCGGGAACCTACTAAGACTGCTATCAAAATAATCAATTCATTCTCATGCGTTGTTGATGCACGGAATCTTGCGGGGACCGGGCCGGACCGCTTGACCTTGAACCGACCCGTTGACGCAAGCATTCCCACAACAGATGAGCCTGGACAAGACAGTTTCGCCAGATTGTATCCCCTTCTCCAGTATCTGAAATAGAGAAACAAAGGTGTGAAAGGACCGGGGGACGAACCCCCAGGTCGCGGGGCAAACATGCTTTATGGTAGCTTTTATGAACTACCATAAAAAGCTTCGATAGCCCAATGAACATGCATGCATAACACATAAAGCATAACACATGCATGCATCACAATAAAAAGCTCCAATATCCCAATAAACATACATGCCTAACACATGCTACTTATGAAATAAAATAAATAAACTTAAAATGACTACAAATAAGGCTATTCGGTGTTGAATCTTTGGCACATACTTAATCTTTCTCGACTCCCAAACTAATTGTAGCTCTTGATGCATGTTTATCCTGCATCAGATGGCATTTAGTTTGCCTAGGGGCTGCTATCCATTATTTCATTATCTTAAAAGAAGAGGGGAAATAGTTAAACTTACATATTTGGGAACTAACCCACTGCACTGCTTAGAGCTTTGGATCTTTGTTCTACTGGTTCACTATCTTGATGGTTGGGAAAATAATAAGTTTGTGATGCTTCATGGCGAACTTTGTTTATAGATCACAGAGTCACAAAACTTTGTTTCAGTTATGTTCTGCGAAAGTATATTATTGGCACTTCAAACATAAAATTCTGAATACATGTTAATGAGAACTTAGATTCTCAAGTAAAACCCTTTATGAACAATCTTACCCTGAGAAGGGAGCAACTAGGATTATGAAGGCAATAATTCTCCACTTAATGGAGTTCTTTCTTCCCTTAAGGAATCTTTTTTCCCAATAGGGACTTCTTTCTCCTTTCTTTTGGATATCTCCCTACGGCTTCCTTTTTCTTCTTTGGGGGTGTTACCTTCCTCTTTGTACTCTCTTAGCTCCCTTATGATACGAGCCTTCAAGCCTCTCTCCAAAAACATATAAAAATAATCTCTTTGAACAGGTTATTGATTTACGGTCGAAGGGAGAAGTTAGTAGTTAATTTGTAAAAGAAGTTTATTTTATGGCAGATGGCATTTACATGGGTAGTGTATCCATGTTTGGTATTGGCATACATGGGGGAAGCTGCCTACCTTACAAAGCACAAAGAGGACCTCCAAAGTAGCTTCTTCAAAGCCATTCCAGGTATTGGTCAGTACATTTGTGTTCTACGTCCAAGTGCTTGCCTTCCTGCCTTCTCGTTATTGCATGGACACGCACCAATTGCAACCAATTGTGTTACTCTGGAAACACTGGGTTATTAGTCTTGTGCTAGAATAGACAATAGACACCAGTATCAACATAATCTGAAATTATAACCCTTACATCCACTGAACATTTCCTTCTTGATTTGACCAAAACATAGTTGATTTTTTGTTCATTCCTTTTGTGGCACTTGTTAATCTAGAGGGCATATTCTGGCCGGTTTTTATCATTGCAACATTAGCCACCATCGTCGGTAGCCAAGCGATAATCTCCGCCACTTTCTCCATAATCAGTCAGTGCCGAGCATTTGGTTGCTTCCCCCGAGTTAAGATCATCCACACATCAAACCACATCCATGGCCAGATCTACATACCCGAGGCAAACTGGATTCTGATGTTCTTATGCCTTGCTGTCGCCATTGGTTTCAGAGATACAGACATGATTGGAAACGCTTACGGTTAGTCCTCTATGCCCTTGCTTCTTAGCATTTGGGTGAATTTGGTTCCTTGCATATATGAACTGCATATTTTGCATTGTACTCTCTCTGGTGTAGGCCTTGCAGTCATCACGGTAATGTTGGTTACCACCTGCCTCATGTTTCTCATAATCATCACCGTCCGGAACCAATCTGTTCTCATGGCTTTCCTCTTCACCGCGGTCTTTGGCTCCTTGGAGCTCCTCTACTTCACTGCATGCCTCTTGAAATTCCCCCATGGAGGCTGGTTCCCCTTCCTACTGTCCCTGGTAACATTGACAATAATGTCGGCGTGGCACTACGGCACTGCCAAGAAGCTAGACTTTGAACTTGAGAACAAGGTCTGCCTCGACCGGCTCCTCTCTCTTGGCCCTGCCCTTGGCCTTGTCCGTGTTCCCGGTGTTGCCTTCGTGTATACGAACAGCATTGCCGGTGTCCCCCCGATGTTTGCACACTTTGTGACCAATTTCCCAGCCTTCCACCGGGTGCTCATATTTGTCTCTGTTCAGACTTACATGCTGCCAACGATTCCAGAAACCGAGAGGTTTTCGATAGGGAGGTATGGCTCGAAGGAGCATAGGATGTTCTGGTGCCTTGTGAGATATGGATACAAGGATAGAGGAGGAGATAGTTATGACTTTGAGAACAGGCTGCTGGCCAAGGTGTCCGAATTCCTGCAACAAGAACATGCTGGGTCTGTTTGGGCGAAGAGGAGGGTGAGGTTTGCGACGGCCGGCCGGGACGAGGAATGCGAGGAGGCCAGGGCTTTGGCGGAGGAGAGGGAGGCAGGGGTGGCTTATATGATGGGCAACACGGTCGTGGTGTCGAGGGAGGCGGCGCCGTGGGTGAAGAGGGTTGCAATTGATGGGGTGTATGGTTTCTTGCGACGCAACTCGAGGCGGCCAGCGGATGCCCTTGGGGTTCCACACGCCTCGCTGATCGAGGTGGGCATGGTGTATCATGTGTGATTGAGACCTGTGTAATCTTTGACACAACAATGTATACACGCTGATATCGTAAGAAACCTTTGCACACTGCATCCTAACAATCCTTCTGCTTCTTCGATGATCCAACCCATTTATATTAATCTTAACGTGTTAAAATATAAATACGTTAAAAATATTGTCATATTCGTGTTGAAGATTTGATGGCTATAAAACTCGAGAAACTTGAGGCTTACTAAATATATGAATCTAAAAAACAGCTAGGAGCCGATCTTTTGAGTGCAGAGTTGAAAGCCATCAAATTCCTCAACACACTGTTATTCAACTAGAAATTTCGTTGAATAAAAGAAAAGACTTGATTTTTAAATACTACAGTCAATACAACGAATTGATATTGTTGCCCTCAGGACGTTGTGGTCAAAATTGAACAAACTGAGAATTGAAGACGAATAAAGATCCCACATTGGGTCATGAAACTTTCTTCCTATTTTTTACTCTTGCCAACCTTCGAGCCTGCCTCCTTTTTCCGCTGCTGCTTGTACTCTTTGTACATGTTTATAGATGCCAGTGTTCGATTCAGCTCGGCTCGGAGTCTCTCGTTCTCCGCGATATCACTCAGCACTTTAAAGTGATCTTCCAACTTAGTTTTAACCGCATCCTCATCCACCGAACTCTCAGCATCCTGTATCCTCTCTGGTTTCAGGACAACAAATTCCAAACTCTTCCCCCTCTTCCTCTTGCGGTTTGAAGAATGAGGGGCTCCGGTGATTGGCTTGGAGAGTTGCTTCTCGATAGACAAGTCGTGCAAGCCTTGTACTGGAGAGGCGGTCGACAGATAAGCCTGGTTCAGAGATGGATTTGAGGTTGCCATGGTAGATATGCTTGAAGCCATCGAGGAGATCGTGGGGTTATAATGCTTGGACAGCAGACTTAGCTCCCAGAGGACTGAAGCAAGAGCACCGCTTAGATTTGGATCTGAAGCATCCGGTTGATATTTCTGGATGTTGCAATGATTGCAACAATGAGTAATCGATGAGTGCTGAGAAAAGAAAATGAAGCAGATTCAGTTCGTCTTCTTACCACAACTAAACCGGAAAGGGAGCCTCCACCTGCATCGTTCTCCAACAGACATCTACACTTGGCATTCTTTTGAAGTAGATGCTTCAGTGTGACCAGTGCTGCAATTGCATTTGACAAAAGATAATATTACTGTATAAAAGTCAATAACACCAGCATGAACACATAAGAGCAATAAGATCTAGAAGCGGTCCTGACATAAAAATGCATGCCAACTCAACATATAAACATCAATTGCCCTTTGGAAAAGACCAAATTAGCAAGATTTGTCATTATAAGCACCTAAAGGAGTAAGGATCTCTACCAAAAACAAAAAAAAGATGCAAGGGGGAGGGGGTGACACTGACACTTCCTATCGCCACGCACACCTATAGTGAACTCCGTTTGTTTCATCTGCACATGTATAGCACGAACACTTCCTGCCTTTGGAACAATGTCATGTCCAACAATGTCCAACAAGCGTGTCAGACACGTGTCCTACGAACTTTTTAAAAAAAATCATGTGTCGGCATGTCATGTCCACGTTAATGTGGTTGTGTCTATGCAAGAAAGGTTGGCACCAGTAACTTGGTGCTTGAAAGATCCTTCCCTTGTTCTAAATCTTTCCTCCTTTTTCATCCCTCTAATTATCAACGGGTAAATTTTTAAAACCCCCCTTCAACTTAACTCCATTTAATAAAAATCTCATTTAACTTTTTTATTTCAAAAAAACCTCACTTAAACACCCCCCCCCCCCCCAAACAAAAAAAACAAAAAAAAAAAACAAAACAAAAAACAAAAAACAAAAAACAAAAAACAAAAAACAAAAAAACAAAAAAACAAAAAAAAACAAAAATGTCTACCTGCCATGGCCTCAGCTGATCCAAAGCTCAAAGCGAATGTAGCCAGACGTTTTATAAACGCAGCAGCTCTCTGCATATCATGTTGTTTTCCTTCCCAGAGCATAGTCTTTAAAGCCTCAGCCAAAATGTCTCCCCCATCTCTGTTCGCATAACCAGTCAGTCATTTAACCATTAAGTCATTTAATAAACATGGTTCACAAATGTTGCATAACCAGTCAGTCATTTAACAAACATAGTTTACAAATGTTGCACGTAATCACGATAGGAGTCCGAACAACATTATTTGCTATTTAGTTTGATTGGGGGAAAACATAAACCACATTCACTTCGCAAAAACTGCACATGAATTCCAACACAAATTGAACAAAGCCAGTAATTCATTCATTCTTTTCTCAGATAATACAACGATAGTGGCTTTACTGGTAATGATACTTTTCCCTGGAAACAGATGCCACAAAGATTAGCATTTACATTTTAATTCTCCTGAACAACAATTTTAATGGTGTAACTGTGATGAGATGACAAACCTGGCAGGTCTATACTCCAGCAGCAGATTGTACAGCTGAACAAAAAACTCTTGCAGATCTACGTTCAATGCATCCAGATTGCTTCTCATCACTTTAAATGCCACTGTACAGCATTGAAGGCGTTCTGAAACCGAAAACTTGTTTTGAAAAGATGAACCATTGTGGCTACCACTATATCCCGCAAGCTTTTTAAGATACCCCATTAGGTCGCCCATAAAGTCCAGATCAATCAGATGTGAGAACTTCCCCAAACCATTCAAACAAGGAGGAAGTAACGGATGATCTCCAAATCCACCAGACATTGAAAAAGAATTTTGTGTAGCCCTACAAGGTCACAAAAAGAAGATTGTGTCACTAGACAATGTAAAGTCTCTATCCAATCGACAGGTAAGTCAGAATTGCAAAATGGTTCATCATTACCAAAGTTTGTGACAGGATAACTGAGGATATCAAAGAAAATGGCTAATGCATGCCTAATATGCTTTTATCGTCAGAGTATAGACCAAGGCAGATTAATTGAGACACTGAATGGAAGAGGCCCGAGAGGGTAAATTTTTAATGCATATAGAGATATTTTCAGGAAGAAAACAAACCATGAGTAGGTCATGAAAGCTACAAGCAACGGCCATGGATGTTGTTGGCTGTTAAAGTCCACAAAGCCCATCAATCACCCCACAAATGTATAATAGATTTTTCCTTTATTTATGCTCTTTTCTTTTTTTGGGCCCTGGCTGTTTCTAGTTTGTCTTTCATTCTTCTCTTCTTCTGCCTTTTACTATAATTTCCCCCCCTTATGGTTGGGGGTGCTCATTGCAGGTGGGGGAGCAACCAGGTGATTTGCAACATGGATAATATGATTCATGACAATGAAAAAGAAAAAATTTAACCAAGACCTTGCCATGCATAAGGTTTTTCATTAAGCGGTAAAATAAACCTGAAGATTACGAGATTCCATGCAGGTACTGAATATAGTCACTTCTTATTACCATTTAGGATAGCTCGCTTTTTATGTAACTAGATATATGATTATTAACAGAAATTAGTACAAATTTTGATCCCACTCATGCACTTATACTTTTAGAAGCTAGGAAATAAGTATTTAAAGTTAATTCAGACTGTGAAACCGATTGCCAAGTTCGATGACCATTGGAGATTATAGTACCATTGAAAGATGTTCAAGGCTGTACAAAAGACTAGAAATCTCCCTATCAGATTAAATAATAATAATAAAGCATAATTTAAAAAATCTAGGTGAGTACTAATTATCACGGGTTCCGTTCAGAATTATAGAAGTACCTGCACTCCACAAATTAGTTAGTCACTATTTCTGCATTTAACAACTGAATGTGCTGATACAAATAGCTGAAAATTCTGGTAGATGCAGCATACCATGAGATAGATGGAGCCACAGAACGCTTCAAAATGCGGAAATATGTCTCAAAAACCGCAGCTAGTGTTGCAGACTGCATTCTCCTTTGCTCATCACGGTCTGGAGCAAAGGAAACTGCCTTAAGATCTGCAGTAACCTACAGAGAAGACCAAAACAAACTAAACACCACACATGACAATGAAATGACAGATGAAAGAATGGCACCATGAAATATACCTCTTCTCTTGTCTTAGCCAGCAATCCCTGCCTACTTTTCTTTAAATCACTGCCTTTAAATTGGTTTGGCTCCTCTTGCTTCCTCCATTGCCTTTTCTTCTTGGGTTTGATGTTTGCATTTTCTTTAGGTTCAGACTTCCCAATATCTTCATCAAACCTTAAGGACAAAAAGACCTAGAAAATCATGGTAAGTGGCGATAGAACAATATGAACAAATCATGCCTAAGAAATATAATTCTCAGGGACATAATGCCATAGATGTAAAAGAAATACATGCCAGTCAAAATTGGTAACGCAGAGTACCAATAATATATATTTGATTAAGGTGAAAAAAGTAAAATACAATGTAAGTCTTAGAGGAACCACTAAAACACATACATCTAAACTGTCAGGATGAAGCTGGCAATCACGGATCTTCACTTGATCTGCAATCAACCGAACAGCTTCCAGAGTCGCTTCCCCACCATGCTTTCCCTCATTGACAAAAGTTGACTTAATAGCTTCACAGCAGTATTTCCTATATGAAATATGCAAAGTTCTAAGTGATGCACAAATAAACATGTCAAAATCATGGAACCAACCAATTGGTCTTCTTCAACAAGGTTTAAAAAAGCACCAACAATAACGGAGAATCAATCATTACCATAGTAGGCCTATATTGGCACCACATATCACTCAAATTACACATCTTAAACTATATATGAATGTTCGCTTTAAAACTATAGGAATATGTCTAAAAACTTGCATTGCATCACCACGAAAATTTAATGTCCATCAGCGATTTATCATTATCAAGCACCCTCTTCTGAGGACCAAAAGAACTATGAAATCAAGTACACTGACAGATTATTTAAGAACCTTGCGACATCATCCGAGGAGCTTATATTCCTGACGACGCTGGCTAACAAATTCTCGCGGAAGTTGAAGTGTGGGACGGCAATTAATAAATCACACATGCATCGAACAGCAGCACGATGGAAAGTGGGCCGCTTCTCTAACGCCATCAGTCTCAAGAGGTAAGCCTGGTTCATATTGGCATAAATAAGGTTAAGTGTGCAATTAAAATTATGAACCATGAAAATAATCTGAAATTGATCTGAAAAAGATTTTAGATAGAAGCAGCACCAGCAAGCTGAATTTTAATCATCCAAAGTATATTGTGGTTTGAGAAATGTTAATTGCATTTAAAGAGAATGATGGGATTTATTCTTAAAAACAATGGAAGTCTCTAATATTTAAATGTATGTACGTAAAATTAAATTGTACCAAGTCTAACCTGCTTTAGCTGTTGAATTTTAATAATATTGGCATCCATAATCTTTTCTATTCGTACAAGCTTGTGTGAACCATTGTCATATTGTGGGGGTAAGGATACTAGTTGGGGCAAGGATAGGAGGAGCAGTATAACTGCAGGGAGAGTAACTGTCCTTGCAACTGAGCCCTAGTCATTGTCCAACTGTTCCTGGTTTGTCCTCCCTCAACTACTATCTCCCTTCTCTTGGTGTATGGTTTCCCACAAAATAAACAGAAAGAGTGGGCTGAGATGGTACCACAACAATCTAATTGAATATGGAAGAATAAGGTCTAAAGCATGTCTTGCAGTCTAAAAACTCATTTATTCTCATAATCATTTCTAACTTCTGATAGATATCAAAAAAGCAACCAGCCTGACTTGAAGAGAGATTTCTACATGAAAAGACCTGGTGACAGATAAAGAAAGAAAAAGAAAAAAAACAAATCACCTGCATTTAATCTATAAGGTTGAATGAATTATGTTTTTGAAACAAGTATATAGTTAAGATTGTTTCCTTAAATATGCAAAAAGGCGTGTTCAAAACCACTTACTTAAAAGTTAAGAGTATTCAATCTGAAATTATGAATATATGAAACTCTGTACAACAGAATACCAAGATATGGATCCAAAAGTGAGAACTTCTTGAGGTTTCTTGTGCATTTGCACTCCTAAAAAGAAAACCTGCCAGCCCACCCAGCCAACCACTCCCCTGCTACCCCGCCCCCCACAATGCATACAGTAGCCAACCTTCATGCCTCATTCATGTCAAAAGAGTACAAAATGACACATGTATAACGGAAAATCACTTGATTCCGAAAAAGAGTGGCATCGTGATGCCACCTGATATCCAAATAGAAAATGAATACCTCACTAGATTCTGGTAGCACTAGTATCTTGTCGTCCCTTGATGTCCCTACACATACATCCCCACCCCCACCTCCCAACCCCCACCCTAAAAAACAATTACCTCTTTCATGTCTAAAAACATAACCATTGCACGCACACATGCAGAGAGAGAGAGAGAGATAGTATGAGTGAGTGAGTGAGTGAGTGAGTGAGAGGGAGTGAGAGCGACCTTGTATGACCGCAAAAGTGTAGATTCATAGAACCGTGTCTGCTGCACTGTTTTTGAAACTGTCATCTCAAGCTCCTTCTCAGTTGGTAATCGAATACGATAGCTGTAGCAAATGGAGAGAAAGATTAGTAAGTAAAAGACAATTACTGTAAGATATTTTGAACAATAAAAAAGCATAAAACTTTTTGTGCATTAAATTAAAAAGGGATTTCACCATATGGCCTCAGCGTGAAAGGGGAGTAGAGAGAGATTAGTGATGAAAAAACAATTACCCAGGAATGATGTCCCTGAAAACAGCTAGCAATGAGAATAACCCCAGTACAACAATACTAGGATCTTCATCATTACAAATCTGCAACAACTCCTTCAAGGAATTGACATTTGATTCAGGATTTTCAAGCAGCTGCTTTCCAATTTCTGCCAGTCGAAACTTCTTTCTAGCAAATAGTTCTTCAGCGGATAGGTCCTTTTCCACATTAGCCTGTACATCATATGACAGAAAATCGAATGGAAAAAGATTACTAAGAAAACAAAATAAACAAGTAAACAAAGGTAAAAACCAGTTGTCAGGTAAAAATCAAGATTTTCAGACTTCTCTTCATAAGTAAATAGTGACTGAGAAATATCTTTATTTGGCTACTTTTGGCTTTACATTGTGCATTAGAGCTAAATATAATTGCAGGTGGCAAATCTATCCTCCCCTCTTCTGAATTCATTCTCATCATATGGCACTTTGGTGGCTACTGATTGCACGACTTTCACTGCATGCACAGCAAATTCGATTTCCCAACTCGCGAACAGGTCTTTTTAATCTATGACATGTGAAATACTTGCATGCACAATGTCAATGCCATATAATCTGGAACGACCCAGGAATTTGACATTAATGCTCGCTGCTTGAAATAGTACTTGGTAAAGCTTTCCTCGGATATATAGCTGGCACCCCTATTATAATGATACGGCTTAGTAGATAATGACTCAATGAATAGAATGACAGCACTGATTGACCTATGACATTACACGTGCTAAACTCCATCAATTTCTCAAAAACACTGATAGATCTAAGCTATGATTATGGCCAATTGGCCATTTGGCGCCACAAGAGTGCACATTAATTCCTAACTGCCTCAAGAAACAAAGCGGCCTTCAGCTTCAAATATGCTTGACATAGGATATTATCATAACACAGCATATATTAAATTTGTCTTCTTAGGATACCAACCAATAGGCTACACGGGACATCACGTGGTGTCAACAGTCAATAGCATGCCAACTAGGGATGGAAACTAATACAAGTAATCCGATCCAAATTTGAACTTGTATCTGTATTTTGACTAATATAGATATCTGTATCTGCTTCATTTGAAATACAGTTACAACTGTGGATCCTCATTAGTTATCCAACACACCGGAATAGATATATAAATATCCAAATACTATCCGAATATTTAAGCATGTGTATGATTGTATATAAATTAAAGGTTATTTGAGTATTATGTTGGAAAAAAAATGTTACACTCACATATGCATAACAATAAAGGTGGTTAACTCATTTTTCTTTCAAAACTCCTATTATAATCAATAGTATCAGATAATTATCCTGATCCAATCCGAGTTCGTAATCATTTTTAACAAATATTGAAAGTGATTTCAATATCCACACAGTATCTGTGGTCGTATGAGCATCCAAAAGAAGAAAACAAATGCATATGTAGTAATAGCAGTATTAGATCCATATTCAATCAGTTTACACCCCTAATGCCAACAGTATCAGAGCAGGCAACAGCAATGTACCAATAAATCAGTGAATGATTCGAAACAAAAATTGCATATTCGTGTGCGGAACCGCCCATTAGAACCTAACCCTTCTCGGCAATTTATTTTTCTTCAAATGTAGAATGTGTCATAGAGGTAAATAACAATGCACACTCACATTGCACTTATAGATATACACAGTAATGTACCTTCATGTTGCAATCGAAGACATTATGATCATCAGTTAAACTTTCCTAAATATATGCAATTGTCGGCCCTATTATGCTCACTCTTATTTGATGATGATAGATGATGATGAACAGAATGAAAACAGTGATTGGCCTTGTGGCATCACAATTTGAAAACTTGTTACTTCCTTACAAGCAGTGATAGACCTTTAAGCAAAGCTTACAGCTGATAGGTCAATTTAGAGTCAGCATGAGTTAAACCCTCAGTACATACAATAGAAACATAACTAGAAAGCACTTCATATTAAGAAAACCAACCAACCTTAAACTTTAAATAGACTTCGCATGGTATTAACATAAATCAGCATAAATTAAATTTGCCTTCTTAGGATATTGATCAATAGGCTACAAGGACTGGCACAATGTGCCAACAGTCAGTGGCATGCCGTATCATCTGATCAGGCAACAGCATCGCACAAATAGATCAGGGAATGATTTGATATCAAGACTGCATATTTTCTGTGCTGAACCAACCACTGGAACCTTACCCTTCTCAACGAGTTGTTTTTCCTTCAAATATAAAATGTATCATACAGGTACACATTATGGCCATTCACGTTGCAATCAAAGACAAGCCAAAACCTATCTCATAAGGCCTAAGAATTAGATCAATAACCCAATAAGTACAAACTGAATTCTCGTTTCCTCTTTAACCCAATATAGTCAGAACCTATATTGCACCACAATGGCCATTACATGTTACGAGTATGTAACATAAGCATTGAAAAATTCACATTCCATAACATGCTAAAGAGTTGTCTAATCATAGTCAATGAGAATGTTAAATCGATACATGAAACACAAGCAAGCCTCTTATATTATTAGTTTATTACACAAAACATAGACAACAGAAGAAAATGAACAATCATAAGAAAAGTTAGCAGTTATGACATTGACTGAATGAAATAGGTGAACAAGTACCAGAACTTCTGAATGTAATCTTCCTTCTGGAAGATTATCATCTTTGACATCCTCCTCCTTTGTTTGCTTTTTAGACTCTCTTTTAATTTTCTTCAACCTTTGCCTGCGTTCTGCTTTCGTTGGCCTTACTAGACTTTTATATTCATCCTTCGCCTCAGATGTTGATTCTTTGTTGTCCAGTAGATCTACGGAACTTGACTCCTTAACTGCATATGCATATTACTTAAACTCAGCAAAACAACAAACTTGACAAAATCCCAACAAATGAGCTTGAAGAACTGTGTAACAAAACAGCATACAACACAACATCAGAATAGGCATAGACCAAATAAAAATATTAGTTCATTCATCATTTAAGTTATAACTTGGTTGCAATAGGGGAATAAGCACTGAATATTTAGCCAAAACATCATTGATCTAGCCAATCCTTTTTGAATTTATATCCACAACTTAGACATCTCTGCTTTATGCTAGAAACACTCAAAGAGTAACTAAATAAATCCATTTTTGTTCATGTTCAAGTTTTATTCAGTTTATATTGTGTTCGCATATAAAGAGGGGGGACTTTTTAAAGGATAGATCATAAGTAAATATGTATAACCTACACACATTCCTTACATATTGAAAATGAGTCATAATCTTTGAAATCATGATCTTTTCCACCAGAATAGTGCTAGGAAAAGGTGCATAAGGCTACAAGACAGAATGGATAAAAATTTATGACTAGTTGTAAACTACAATCAGCCCCTTAATTTGACACCAAATTTCTGAGAAAGCTACAAACAAGAGAAGACCTTCTCATAAGTCATATAATGATCATTGCTAGGTAGAGCAGCCTACCTAACTGGTCCAGCAACATAATACAGCAAGGCTTAGTGCTCCAAGTTTCTTGCAACCTAATGATGAGAGATTATAGAGTTACTGTAAAAAAGTTACACTCAAGTCTAAGGCCATGATAAGGCAAAGAACCAAATAAACATATTACCATAAGACTTATAAATTTAGTACATAATCATTGCCTTTGGACTTCATCCATTGCCACCAACCTTGCAACCATTCATTGCCTGGCTCTCCCAATGAGGGGGTAAGCTGTGGGAGAATATGTGTGGAGGAACCAAATATAGCTCTATTTATTTCTTTGAATAACGGCCATGGCTAGGTTTTTGAACCTTTTACATCCCATTTCCTAACGCAATACCTTTACCACTACCACTGGGCCATGACATAGTGGATCATGTTGTAAGATATAACTTGGATCCGAAAGGTTCAAAGCAATCAGACCTACTTTAACTAAACACGTCTGACCAGGTCGTATCAGGCCAAATCCAAACCAAACGAAAGAATAATGCTCAAATCAATTGATCCATAATTCTCTGCATATCTTTCTCTTGGAACAGTATTAATCCTACCATAGCAAATCCACAACCTACCTGTTCCAAGGTGTAGGTAGGACAGGAAGCCCAAGACCCCCCCCCCCCCCCCCCCACCCAGCCGCGGGGGGAGTAGCGCACAAAAAACCAAGGTTTAATATCTTGGTTTCGGTTTTGGTCTTATGTAAATTTTAAGATTCGGTGGTTTCTGTGGTTTTGGGGTTGAGTTTCGTTTCGGTCGTATTGGCATTTTCTGTAGTTTTTCTAAAATTACTTGTATGGTTAATATCAAATACTAACTACATATTAATGTATAATACTATCAAAAAGTATATACATTAATATTTATTCTTGCACAAAGAATAAATATTCCATTATCACATTACACAAAGAACATTTTTTTAATACATCTGAATAAAGAATAAATATTTCATGATCACATAAGGGGATAATAAGGTAACAAGTTCACACCAGTTCTGTACTTCAGCTCTCCGTCTAATGTCTTGATGGGAAGAGCATCAACCCGGTCTACTTGAACCCTATCTTCCTCCTTTGGTTTACTAATAGCTGCCTTCCTGTTCCGCTTCTCGTATAGAGCTTCGAGTTCGTCTTCCTTAGCATCTGCGGCTCGATTAACGTGCCTTTAAAAGACAAATAACCAAAGATTAAGTGAATACATTAGATATAGCATTCAAAAGCTAGTGCTCCGAATTTACATTTTTTACTCGATTTTTGTGATGAACGCTAACTAGCAGCAGTTCAGTTGGTACTGATATAGTAAAGGAGAGTGCTTTGTTAAAGATTACAAACCTGTCGATCGATTTGGTATCGATTTTGGTGATGAATCCAGCAAAGTCTCTATTCTCTCTCACGAAGTCGAAGTCCTCGTCGGAGACCTCCACCTCCTCCTCATTGACCTCTGGAGGGAGCTCCGGCGGTAAGATCACCTTCTTCTTTCTCCCCATTATCCTGATTGAAACCAAAAATTACAACAACAAAAATCGAAGTGGTTAGAGAGTAAATGAAAGTGAAAAATCTAATTGAAGAATAATCGGAGAAGGAAAAAAACAACTCACAGAAAACGTTAGGAGCTAGGGTTTTACTTGAGGGGCTGCTCTCGTTCAATGAAATGATAAACCCTAAATTTTTCATAAGAGGCGGGTGTAAAAATTTTAAGACCCCCGTGTTTAATGAGCATTTGCTTTTTGGACCTCAGGCTGTGCGGAGGCGGTCAACGGGTTGGGTTGGTTGGATACATGTATAAACTGAATCCTACGAACATCTCCAAACCTCCCTTCGGTATTTCTCAAAAATTATATTTTGATTGAATGGACAACTTCAGTTCTCTTCTTTTAATTCTTATCTTAGCATTGCAGGGCCGGTTCAAGCATAAATGATGCCTAAAGCGAAACAAAAATAAGAGGCATAAGTACCCTAACCAAAATTTTTAAGAGCCTTAATATAATTGAATTTAAAAGGACATTATCCACTCCCAAATCACACATGTTACAATCTTAAAATTAAAGGAAACAAAGATCGAGTTATTTGAACATTTTTCTAGCTTTTTAGAAGCAAAATTTTTTATCAAAGGTTTATATTCAAGACTTTCAAGTATCTCTCTCTCAATTGAAAGAATACTCAACCCATTTAACCTATCATGAGTCAATTGTTGATCTTAAATATGTTTTCAGTATTTTCAATTTTGGTGTATGTGGCATCTTATCCAAGTCAAAATTGTGCCTCATTTGTGCATCTAATGTACATAGTGCATCAAAAATTAGAGATACTTAAAGGCTTTATGGGCCTAGTGTGGATAAAGCCCTTGAATTGGCTAGTGAAGGGATTACTTTATCATTTAACCTTTAAAAGATAACTTCTTTTAAATGCCTTAAGGACACTTATATATATAAAAATAATCGGAAAAAAGAAGTAGCTGATAAAAGAATAAAGGAGGTACAAAAAATACTTAAAGGATATCATCTGGACTTCTGGTACATTGGAAAAAAACAAAAAATAAGTGGTTGGGCATTGTATAGGAGTGAAAATATATTGGCTTACTTAATTTCAATAAAATAAGTGTTTTGAAATTAATTACTAAATTTCAATCATTTCCCTTCAATTTGCTGCTTTGATTCATTTGATTAAAATTAACAATCTACTACTTGGGATGATTTTACTGCTTGGGATGGATGATTAAAATTAACAATTTACTACTTTGATTCATTCAGTATCGATCAAATGATTCAAATCATCCCAAAAATGTAATCTTTCATTAAAATACAAAATTAACCATCACCGAAATCGATTAAAAATTAACTAAAAATTAACAATTAACAATAAAAATAAAAATCGAATCTTTCATTTCCCATCAATTACCCAGATTAAAATAAAAAGAAAAAAACCATACCTTTAAGGAGAAAAAACCCCCAAATTCGATTGCCGTTCGGAAGAGGGGATGGATCTGCTCGCACTCGTAGTCGCCGAAATTCGGATCGACGGAGATCAGAGATCGGAGTCGGAGAGCAGGGGCCAGAGAGCGACAGTTTGCAGATCTTAATCGGAGATTCGGAGTCTCGAAGTCGGATCGGGGCGACAACCGAGCGGAGCGGCCGACCTTGAGGTGGCTGCCGAGCAAAACAGCAAGCAACTGGGATGTTGGAGGGCTCCGATGGCGCTGGAGGCTGGGGAAAAGCCCTCCGACGATCTGAGGTGGCAGACGGATCTCGCGGGCGATCGGGGAGGCCGCGGGGTGGTGCTTGGCCGTCCGTCGGCGGCGGAAACAATCGCAGCAGCAACTGGCGGCTGCTGCTGTTGCTGCGTGAAGAAGAACAGCCCGCGCGGCTGCTCAGGCGTCGAGGGCGGAGGCCAGGCCGTCGAAGATCGGTGACAGGGCTCTGAGCGGTCGCCAAGCGCTGTGCGGCGGTCGGAATTGCATCAGAAGCTCGGGCTGCTGCTGCCGTCGCTGCTGTTGCGGGGAGAAGCGGCGTTCGAGGCCGCTGTCCGGCGGTCGGGGTGTTAGCCGGCGAGTGACGGTCGGAGACGAGACGGCGCCGGCGTCTGGCGTTGAGAGCGAGTGAGAAGGAGTTGCGATCTCGGAGGGGGGTTGTGTGAGTCGCAGCAGCTGAGAGCAACGTCCTAGGGTTTTAGAAAAATATAAGAGAGAGAGAAATTGTGTGGCTGTGATGTATTGGTCAAGGTGTCCAACGGGCCGGCCCGGCCTGGTCGGCTTTGGCCGGGCTCCGGGCCGGGCGGGCCGGGGGGCGGAAGCCCGGTCCGCGGCCCGGCCTAGTCCGGGCCCGGGCCGGACGGCGGGCCACCCGATTTTTAAAAAAAATTTAAAAAATTTAAAAAAATTTAAAACTTAGTAAAAAAATCTTAAAAATATTTTAAAAATATTAAAATATTCAACTTATTTACAACTTACCCTAAGTAGATAAATAACATTTAAATCTTTAAATAATAGGTAATAATGTGAACAAGTAGATAATTAAGTAATAAAACATTCAAGTTTATTTGAAAGTAGATAATTAAGCCCGAAATTTTCCTAAGGTCCCGGGTTGAACCTTTAAATTTTATTACTTAAAAACTTTTTGAAGGTGAGACTTACATCGGCCAATCTTACCCTTCATACAATGGCCAAAACTGAAAAATAATACAACTAAGACAATAAAAATTTATCACTCAGCTTCTTCATCGGAATCTTCAGATAGGTCCTTGTTTTGTGAGCGGCTTTCAGCATGGAACCAATCCTTCGCGCATACCGCTACTTCAACAATGTTTGCATTCAGCCGCGATCTCTTGTTGCTCAGAACGCGACCACCTGCACTAAAAGCAGACTCCGAAGCAACTGTAGAAATAGGTACAGATAACAAATCTCGTGCCATAATGGAAAGAATAGGATAAACAGATTCATACCCTTTCCACCAGGCAAGAGGATCAAAATACTCATCATCCATGGCTTCCTCCGAAAAGGGAAATGGATTAGCTAAATATTTGGATAGTTCACTAGTAGAACAATCCGAACTAACGGTTTTTTGTTTCTTCTTTCCTAACATTAGGCGAATCTTACTAGTCGCCGAAGCAGAAGCACTAGCAGAGACAGATGAATGGTGTGAAACATTACCATATTTAGCCTCATAAGATGCATACAAAGTTCTTAAGCTATTTTTAGCAGCAGATACATATTCAACATGGGAAAATCTCATGTTTTCAGAATACAGTTCTAATAAACCTAGTGCAACATCCTCCTTAAAACGAGGATCAAAAACTTTAGATAAAGAGTAAAGAATAGGAACCGGATACCAATACTTAGCAAGTTTTGCAGACATTTCAATTATCATAGGCATTATAGCAGGGTGTGTACTTTCTCTATGCGTAGATATCTGATGAGAAATTAAAACTAATTGTTCTAATCCTAAATAAGATGTTGGGTAGTAAACCCCAGAAAATTTGTTTGAAGCAGTAAAAAAACTTCCAAAAAGTCATACAGATGCTCTACAGATAACCACTCTATATCAGTAATGTCAAAAGCAGGATCATGTGAAAAATATGTAAGTGCATAATCTGTAATCTGCTCTCTATTTTTAAGCATGGATCGCAGCATTAAGTAAGTTGAGTTCCACCTTGATGCAACATCAAATTTAAATGACAGGTATGGTTTTTGTCTAGTACGACACAGTTGTTTGTACTGAAGTCGTCTAGGGCCAGAAATATGTATAAACAACATGAGATTTCTAATTTTTTCGTAATACGGTGAACAAGTGGCAAGTCCATCGCGAACTATCAAGTTCAAGACGTGACATGCACATCTTTGATGGAACAACCCGACCACATCAAGGGGCAAAGATCTTTTTAAAACGTTAATTGCACTAGTGTTATTAGATGCATTATCAAACGTAATTGAAAAAATTTTGTCTGCAATATTAAAATCATGAATAACATCCATTATTACATTAGTAATAGCACCACCAGAATGTGATTCCGCTAACATTCTAAAACCAATAATCATTTTATTCAGCAAGTATGAATTATCTACATAATGAGATGTAACACATAAATATGATGCACCCCATTTTGTGGTCCAAATATCAGAAGTCAACGTTATTCTAGATTTTAGGCCTGCAAAAGTTTCAATCAATTTAGCTTTACCAGCTTCAAAAGCTGCCATAGCATCTCTTCGAAGAGTGTTTCTAGGCACTCTTCTAAAGGCAGGGTTAAGGGCCAACTGATTAAATCTTTCTAAATCGGAACTTTCCCCATAAGTAAATGGTAATTCTTGACATATTACAAATCGTGTCATCTCTTTTCTCAAAGTCTCAGTAGAGTATGAGAAATTAGATAAAGAGGAATAAGCGCCAGATAAGTTTAGTGTGGTCTGTGTAATGTCCTTTTTTAAGTGAGAGGCAAGGTGTCTCTTTAGGTGGGTCGTGCCATCAGAAGGTTTGCAAGTAAAATCCGATCTACATATTTTGCAAACTGCCCGCGTGCCTCTGCCCGGGACAGTTTCAATTGAAAAGTGCTCCCAAACCGCAGATTTTGTTGATCTGGGTTGGGTTGGTGGTGTTACTTGTGTAGGTGGAACATCAGAAGGAGTAGGTTGTGATTGTGTAGCAGCGTGTACAGCAGAGGTTTGTGCAGACATGGTATAGGCAGGTTGCATATTTGGGAACTTGTAACGACTGGTTTTCATGTATCTGGATTTATTATATTATATTATATGCTTTGGAGGATTTTCTCTATATATGTGGTTTCGTCTCCGTGGCTTTCATTTTCGATCGTTACGTCGTGTTTTCTCGTTTCTTCCTTAGGATCGTTGATTTCGGAGTAAGTCATTCGTGACGGGCTTCATATCGGTCATATCTTATTGTTAGATCAAGCCTAGGAGTCTTAGGAATCGATCCCGGAGCTTCGCGCTCCATTTCGGAACTTTTGGTGCACGTTAGCCGGTGTAAGAAGGGGAACCGACCGACTAGATGACGATTTAGTCGATCGGCAAGCCTTCATGGACCGACTAGTGGGCTTTCTAAATTATTCAGGAGTTACTGTTTATCGTTAGTCGGTCTAAGAATGTTGGTCGACCGACTAGGTTGCAAACTAGTCGGTCAGCAATGCTTCTTTAACCGACTAACTCTTTAATTACTTTGACACTAGTTACTGTTCCTTCTTAGTCGGTCTAAGTTCATCTTTCGACTGACTAGATGTAAAACTAGTCGGTAAAGTTTTGTACTCAGATCGACTAACTCTTAGTTCAGGTTTTCGACTGGAGCTACTGTTTACACTTAGTCGGTCTGCGTTGGTCAACCGACCGACTAGTTCTCAAACTAGTCGGTCAACAGTTGTTCTTTGACCGACTAAGCAGTGCAGGAAACCCTAGTTTTGCCCTAGCCGCCACCAAACTCTATAAATACCCCTCCAAACGTTTTCTTCTCCTCCCTCATGACCTAAAACCCTAATTTCTCCCCCATTGAGCCTCCATCTTCCTCAAACCATTAATCCTTCATCCCAAGCTCATCATTCATCATCCAAACCCTCCCTTGTCACAACCCACCTTCCATCTTCCCCAAACCTTCATCAAACCCCCAAAATCCACATCAAAACCCATTTCTCCAGAATTTTCCCTCATTTCTAGATTTGAGCCGGATCGTTCTTCCGTTGCCGTGGTTGCTCGGCATCGTTCCTTCGCTTCTTCACGGTAATACTCGATTCCTTTAGTTTTAGCATAACCCACATTGACATTGTGAAACCCTAATAAAATGGATTATTAGATGGTTAGGGTTCTAATAAGAAACCAATTTAGAATCATTGTGCTAATGATTATTTTGTCATAACAGTGATCCATTCCGTAGTTAGCTTGTGTGACGATCTTCATTGCTCGTCGATCCCGGTATCAGGCAAGTGAAACTTGCATATCTTGATTTGGGCCACGTCTTAGGCCATTACCTTGCTTTAGCGTAAAAGAGACTAGACGGTGAAAGGATAGCCGTCTAGACGCCATTGACCTAGCTTGACAACGAAGCTTGGTCCGTCACCCTCATCATGCTTGTATGTCACGTTTACTTTCCCTTAACGGTACGCGTATTAACTGTTCATGTCATCCATGCATCCTTAACTGTTGTTGCATTTTAACTGCCATGTTTAATTTGAATTAACGGTACGTGAATATGTTCCTGTCATTGCATTTTGCCTGTCACGTTTAATTTCAATTAACGGTATGCGAATATCTGCTCATGTCATTGCATGCTTGAACACTCACCGTGATTGCGTATCTTCGCTACATACTTGTACTATTTATACCGGCTAGGCACCCACCTTGCGTGGGCACAATCCTATGCCAAATACACTTTCTGGCTCGTGTTCCAGAAGACGAGCTCAACACAGCCTGCGGGCAATAGGGCACTCGTTGAGTGATCCCTTGTACTTGATACTTGAACACAGCCTGCGGGCAATATGGCACTCGTTGAGTGATCCCTTGTACTTGTACTTGTTACTTGACATTACATGTCACGACAACCACTTGCTACTTGTACTTTACTTTTCTTGTTACCGCCTTACTTTACTTGCCATGCACCATACTTTAACTGCTAGGTTGCTAGTTTACCTTTCTTTCCGTTTCCTTGCACAAGTCTTTCGACTTGCTGACATGTGCCCCTTTTCTCTTTTGGGTGACACATGTTAGAGCCCGAGCCTGAGTTACTTGCTGTGGACGCGGTGTTCACTGACGCTGAGTCAGAACCCGCGTTGATCGAGGACTTCGTTGACACTGGGGATCAGTCTTAGTGTCTTCGTTTAGCTTCTTTTGTTAGACTGCTTAGTTGTCGGTGCGTGGCACCTAGTTTAATACTCTGTTATGTTTGTGTTGTTTTGTTTGGCCTTGTTCTGGGCCTTAGACTCTTTCCTGTTAGCCTGGTGGCTTTTCTGTGATGTTGAATATTTTGGTGGACAAACTTTGGGATTGGTCATTTCTTATCCGTCTCATATTATTATTATTGTTGTTGTTGTTCCTTTTGCGTTTACAGGGACCTGCTTATACTAAATTGACGCTTATCAGGCGTGCAGCTTCACAGCTCCACGTTTGTGCGGACCTTCTCACGTCTCGCCTCCATTTTAGGGAAGTGGGGCGTGACAGGTTTTAGTGGTGGCCCATGCAGGTCTCTCTGTAACTGCAATTATCAGGGATAACAATAATAATATAAGATTGTCCAACAAATAAATTCGATATCCGAGTCATAAGCTATGAGTCTAATCTGCTTCGTTTTCTGTGTCACTAGATGGCAGGAAGGCGATTCACCCGTGGTGGAGGTAGTGGTGCGCCCCCTCATGATGAGGAGCCTGAGCGGGAACCCACCAATGGAGAGATGATGCGGATGATGATCCAGATGATGCAAGTGCAGCAGGGCGTGCTCCTGCAGGTACAGAATGCTCCGCTTGCTCGAGCTGCCCGGGCACTTCCAGATGCCCCTCGCTCCGAGCCGGGAGCGAAGCAATTTCGGGAGCTGGGTCCCGCATATTTTGATGGGTCTGAGGGTCCTCTGGCTGCCGATGAGTGGATTCGGAACATTGAGGATAACCTGTCGATGGCGAAGATTAACCCGGCTGGATGGGTTGATTTGGCTAAGAGGCAGCTGAAGGACAATGCCAGAAACTGGTGGGATGCTGAAGAGAAGATGCTGGTGGAGCCGATAGTTTGGGCTACCTTCAAATCCAGATTTGATGGAGAGTTCTTTCCGAAGGCTGCTCGGCAGGTGATGCTGCAGCGCTTCATAGATCTGAAGCAGGGGAGCTTGTCGGTGGATCAGTACCACCAAGAGTTCACGAGGCTCAGTCGGTTTGCACCAAAGATGGTGCAAGATGCCGATGAGAAAGCTCAGCGATTTCTTCAGGGACTTGCCTTGGAGCTTCAGAGCTTTGTGACCTCTTCTGACCTGGAGAAATATCAGAAGGTTCTGATTGCTGCGAGGCGGCAAGAGTTGAATTTGAACCAGAGGAAGGGACATGTTTCAGGAGCTGGGAAGATGCCTATGGAGCAGGCCAGGGCGGTGGTTAGGCCTGGTTTCAAGCCTAATCATCCGGTGCAGTTCAAGAGGCTAGGAGGGCCTATTCTGAAGACTTTCCATTTCTGTGGCAAGACCGGGCACCTCAGGGATCAGTGTAGGAGGTTCCTGGGACAGTGTATTATATGAGGAGATCCTGCCCATTCCATCAGAGAGTGTCCCAAGTCGAAGCAGCCTTGGCGGGCCCCTATTGCAGCACAGCCGTTGCAGCAGCGAGCTCCTGTGCCCGCTGGACGTGGAGCGCCCCTTGTTCCACAGAGACAGGCCTTTCGGCAGGTTGTTCCACCGAGAGAGCAGGCCTTTCTGATGACTGAGGAGGAGAGCATGGCCGTGGATGAGGTTATTACAGGTAACGCTCATTCTAGCTATTTTTCTTCCTTAGTTTGATTGTTGATTTTGTTGGTTGCTTGCTCATGCTTGTTACTATAATAGGATTTGATTGTTAGATTGTTTGCTAGGTGTGGTTTTGATTTGCACATTTCCTGCACGTGTCCTCTTTGACTCAGGTGCGTCGATGTGCATTTTGGCCCGGAGCTTCGTGGAGAAGCATTCCTTGTCAACGTCCTCTCTTCCTAAGAGTTGGAATATCGTCACAGGGAACGGTGTGGTCTCAGTGCATCGTGGGTGCAATTCTTGTCCGTTGGTGGTTTGTGGACGTGAGCTTTGTGCTGATTTCATTGTCCACGACATCATCAACTACGATGCGGTCCTTGGGATGGATTGGCTTGCGAGCTTCTATGCTTCGATTGACTGTCGGAGGAAGAAGGTGGTGTTCGAGATTCCCGGACATCCAGTATTTGAGTTCAGTCGTGGTAGCAGTTCGCTGGGTCCGGTCAGATTTCGGGCCAGACCGGTGGATGTTGTGGCTATGCAGATGGAGTTGGAGTGGCCAGCTGTGGTGCGAGATTTTGGTGACGTCTTCCCCGAGGAGATGTCTGGATTGCCGCCTGATCGAGCTTTGGAGTTTTCTATTGATCTTATTCCAGGTGCGCAGCCCATTTCGAAGGCACCATATCGTATGACGCCAGCGGAGTTGGAAGAATTGTGTAAGCAGTTGGATGAGCTTTTGCAGAAGGGTTACATCAACCCTAGTGTGTCTCCGTGGGAAGCACCGGTGTTGTTGGTGAAGAAGAAGGATGGTTCGCGTCGCATGTGCGTGGACTATCGGGAGTTGAATGCGGTGACCATCAAGAATAAATACTCGTTGCCTCGTATCGATGATATTTTTGATCAGCTTGGAGGTTCGAGGGTGTTTTCTAAGTTGTATTTGAGGAGTGGTTACCATCAGTTGAAGGTGAAGAAGGATGATGTGCTGAAGACAGCTTTCAGGACAAAGTATGGACACTATGAGTTTGTGGTTATGCCTTTCGGCGTAACTAACGCACCCGCAGTTTTCATGAATCTGATGAACCTGATTTTCTATGACTTTTTGGATAAGTTTGTCGTTATCTTTATTGACGACATTCTGATCTATTCGAAGTCGGAGGAAGAGCATGCCTCGCACTTGAGGACGGTATTGGAGATTTTGAGGAAGCATCGATTGTATGCTAAGTTTTCGAAGTGCGAGTTTTGGCTGGACAGAGTTGCTTTTCTCGGGCATGTGGTGACTGTAGAGGGTATTTCAGTGGATCCCGAGAAGATCAGGGCCATCAGAGAGTGACCTGTTCCGTCGTCAGCATCTGAGATCCGGAGTTTCCTTGGACTTGCTGGTTATTATCGGCGTTTCATTAAGGACTTTTCCCGTATTGCGGAGCCGATGACCAGATTGACGTGGAAGGATGTTGCTTTTGTTTGGTCAGGTGATTGTGAGAATGCTTTTAGTGTTCTGAGGGAGAGGTTGACGACTGCCCCTATTCTTGTTGTGCCTGATCGCAGCGGTGGATTTGAGATCTTTTGCGATGCTTCTGGTAAGGGTCTCGGTTGTGTGTTGCATCAGCACGGGCATGTTGTGGCTTATGCTTCTCGTTAGCTCAAGGTTCATGAGAAGAATTACCCGACGCATGATTTGGAGCTGGCCGCTGTTGTGTTTGCCCTTAAGATTTGGAGGCACTTCCTGCTGAGTGAGAAAGTGAAGATTTTCACCGATCACAAAAGCTTGAAGTATATTTTTACTCAGAAGGAGCCCAACATGCGACAGCGTCGATGGTTGGAGCTCATGGCGGATTATGAGATTGATTTGCAGTATCACCCTGGCAAGGTGAATGTGGTTCCTGATGCGCTGAGTAGGCTTCCAGCGGTGATGATTTTGACATCGCAGTGGAGATTGCAGCAGGATTTTTGCGAGTCTGGTGTGGAGATTGTTCTTCCCAGGGAGGCTTCTTCGTTGATGTACATGTAGGTACAGTCAACGATCGTGGATCGGATTAAGGCTGGCCAAGCTGAGTATCCGAAGCTGGTGAAGATTCGGGAGTAGGTGGAAGCCGGTCTGCGGACTGACTTTTTGATTCATGAGGATGGCTCGCTGAGGTTTGGAGCCAGGTTGTGTGTGCCAGCTGGGGATATTAGAGAGGAGTTGTTGGTGGAGACACACAGCTCGTCGCATTCTGTGCATCCTGGTGGGACCAAGATGTACAAGGATCTTCGTCTGAACTATTGGTGGCATGGTATGAAGAGGAGTGTGGCTCGGAGTGTAGCCAAGTGTTTGGTTTGCCAGCAAGTGAAGGCGGAGCATCAGCGTACAGCAGTGTTGCTGCAACCACTTCCGATTCCGGAGTGGAAGTGGCAACACATCACTATGGATTTCGTGACTGGACTACCTCGGAGTCCGAAGCAGAATAACGCGATTTGGGTGATCGTAGATCGATTGACCAAATCCGCGTACTTTATTACATTCCGAGTGGGACAATCCACTGAGGCGCTAGCAAGGAGATATATGGAGGTAAATTCTTTTACTCTCCGTTTTATTTCCTTTTCCTGGTTTGGATAGTGATGTAACGTGAATCGTGCAGGAGGTCGTGCGACTTCACGGAGTCCCCGTGAGCATCGTGTCAGACAGGGACACGAGGTTTACATCTCAGTTCTGTCAGAGTTTGCAGAAGAGTTTGGGTACGCATCTGAGTTTCAGCATGGCGTACCATCCGCAGACGGATGGCCAGTCCGAGAGGACAATTCAGATTTTGGAAGACATGCTGAGAGCGTGCATGTTAGATTTCAAGGGTTCGTGGGAGGACCATCTACACTTGGTAGAGTTCTCTTACAACAACAGCTACCAGGCGTCTATTGGCATGGCGCCTTTCACCGCTTTGTATGGGAGGAAATGTCGATCGCCATTGAGTTGGGATGACGTTGGTGATAGGGAGCTGTTGGGACCTGAGATGATTGTGGAGGCCGTGGATATTGTCAGGAGCATTCGGGAGAGGTTGAGGATTGCTCAGGACCGTTTTAAGCATTGGGCGGATGCTAAACGTCGTCCTTTGGAGTTTCAGCCTGGAGATCATGTGTTTCTGAAGATTTCCCCGAATCGTGGTGTGATTCGTTTTGGGTAGCGAGGGAAGTTGAGCCCGCGATACATTGGACCGTTTGATATTCTGGAGAAAGTTGGCGAGGTAGCTTATCACTTAGCCTTGCCGCCATCTTTGGAGGGAGTTCACAATGTTTTTCATGTGTCGCAGCTTCGTCGATGCATTAGCGATCCATCTCATGCTGTGGATTTCTCGGAGATTACCGTTCGCCCAGATTTGACGTATGACCAGCATCCAGTGCAGATTCTGGACAGGCGTCAGAAGTCACTTCGGAACAAGGTTGTCAATCTTGTGAGAGTGATGTGGCGACACGGCTCGCCCGGAGAGTCTACTTGGGAGAATGAGGATGAGAAGCGAGAGCGTTTCCCACTTTTGTTCCCGGACACGTGAGTGTTGGGAAATTCCGAGGACGGAATTTTTCTCAAGTTGGGGAGGATGTAACGACTGGTTTTCATGTATCTGGATTTATTATATTATATTAAATGATTTGGAGGATTTTCTCTATATATGTGGTTTCGTCTCCGTAGCTTTCATTTTCGATCGTTACGTCGTGTTTCTCGTTTCTTCCATAGGATCGTTGATTTCGGAGTAAGTCATTCGTGACGGGCTTCATATCGGTCATATCTTATTGTTAGATCAAGCCTAGGAGTCTTAGGAATCGATCCCGGAGCTTCGCGCTCCATTTCGGAACTTTTGGTGCACGTTAGCCGGTGTAAGAAGGTGAACCGACCGACTAGATGACGATTTAGTCGGTCGGCAAGCCTTCATGGACCGACTAGTGGGATTTCTAAATTATTCAGGAGTTACTGTTTATCGTTATTCGGTCTAAGAACGTTGGTCGACCGACTAGGTTGCAAACTAGTCGGCCAGCAATGCTTCTTTAACCGACTAACTCTTCAATTACTTTGACACTAGTTACTGTTCCTTCTTAGTCGGTCTAAGTTCATCTTTCGACCGACTAGATGTAAAACTAGTCGGTTAAGTTTTGTACTCAGACCGACTAACTCTTAGTTCAGGTTTTCGACTGGAGCTACTGTTTACACTTAGTCGGTCTGCGTTGGTCAACCGACCGACTAGTTCTCAAACTAGTCGGTCAACAGTTGTTCTTTGACCGACTAAGTAGTGCAGGAAACCCTAGTTTTGCCCTAGCCGCCACCAAACTCTATAAATACCCCTCCAAACGTTTTCTTCTCCTCCCTCATGACCTAAAACCCTAATTTCTCCCCCATTGAGCCCCCATCTCCCTCAAACCATTAATCCTTCATCCCAAGCTCATCATTCATCATCCAAACCCTCCCTTGTCACAACCCACCTTCCATCTTCCCCAAACCTTCATCAAACCCCCAAAATCCACATCAAAACCCATTTCTCCAGAATTTTCCCTCATTTCCAGATCTGAGCCGGATCGTTCTTCCGTTGCCGTGGTTGCTCGGCATCGTTCCTTTGCTTCTTCACGGTAATACTCGATTCCTTTAGTTTTAGCATAACCCACATTGACATTGTGAAACCCTAATAAAATGTGTAACGCCTGGATCCTGGGAATACCCCAAGAAGCAAGTGTTACGAAATGAAAGGAGAATACAATACGAATACACTAGCAGGTCCACTGTGCACGTGCTGGGCAGTACACGTAATGCTCCATAATTAAATGCAACTCCAAAGTCCCACCAAATTAAAACCACCATATAAGAACAACATAGATTAAAACATCCTTCATATTTATTAGAAACAAAGTTCTTTTACAACTTACATACAACACAAATTTACATACAACATATAACATCAATATACACCTCTCATTAGCAACACCTCCTAACCATACCTAAATACAACTCAACACCCCCAAAATCAATCCCACATACTGCTCCAATCCCAAACTCTGCCAACTAAGCTTCTCCAACTGCCAATCACCTGGAAAAAAATATCAACGGGGACACGTCAACGCGTGACCCAGTAGGAATTGCACATCTCCATGTAGTATGTTATTCAAAGCATGATGCAACTACCATATAACATATTTCCACTGATGCAATGCAAGCAACGATAAATGGCATGTCATGACATTATAAGATGAAACATAAGAGTAAACATATAGCTCCAAGGAGTCGCATGACATGACATATGGCATTGGACATAAAGGTAAACATAACAACATGCTAGCAAATGCTATAAACAAGCTAGCAATTCATTTTACAACAAGGTAACACATACTACAACAATGTATGCAAAGACAACTACAAAGTGTCATATTGCATTAGAAGCATAAGGTAACACATGCTATAAAGGGAAAGAACTACAACAAACTAACAATTCTTACATTGCTATAAATCATTACAACTTGCATGGTAATAAGCTAGTAGTGTCATACACAAGTGGAGCATGTGGTCATCATGGCATGACTTTATTTTGGGGCTTATTTTTCATTTCACAACTCATAAATAAGGGTCATGCACATCGTGCCATGCCCACCACCATAAACACATCATTCCAACATAACAACTCCCCACAAATCCATGCCATAGGTGCCATCACCCTCCAAATGTGCATGGCACTAGAATCCTCCCCCATGTTGCATTTTTTTCAAAGCCAATCACTACAATTCACCTCTTTATAAAATTACTAATTTCACCTTCCTCTCACAACAACACATAATTTTACAACATCGTCAGTTGTCCCATAGCCAAAATATGCAAAACATTTCCTCTCATTTCATACTTGACTTCACATAAACATTTCTACAAATACTTGGAAGGCACAATGACAAAATCATTCATTCAATTGAAACAACATAAAATTGGAGGACTACGTATAAGCATTACTACGAACACATGGTGGGCATAATGAGCATATTCATCAATTTATTAGAAACAACATGAAACTTAAAGCAAGATGACAACTTTATAGGGGAATGGTTAATCTCATAGCATGAAAGGAAATGCTTGATCATAATTAAATTCATGCATGCTCATAATGCTTCATCATAATTAAATTTAGTCTCTTTATCTTGCTTGATTAAATTTTGAATAACAACCTATATGGAGAGGAATTCCTACCTCATCAATATGCAAATTATTTCCTTGTATGCCTCCCTTAAAGCCTTCTCCCTTAAGAGCTCCTCTCATTTCCTTTAATTCTCCTCATTTCTCTTAATTGACAATGAATGGCATGCTAATTTTAGAAAGAATTCAAGGAAAATTTGTGAGAGGCTCGGCCAAGATGGGCAAATGGGGGGGTTCGGCCATACACAAAATGAGGAGAGAGAGAATGATAACATGGGAATAAAGAAAAGAAAATAAAAGAAGAGTGTAGAAAAAGGATAGAATGAATTAAAGAAAGAAATGAATAAACCAAATGAAAATATCTTTATTCTAGAAACTCACAAATTTACAAGTCTACCATTTCTACAACCTTCCCATCTTGCTAGACACACAACCCAAATCTTAATTACTAGCATGCCATTCCCACTACACACACTTCCCCATTATTACAATAATGCCACCCCTAAGAAAATAAAACAACAATAGTAATAACCATAACATTAATTTAAATACTATCATTAATACTCAATGTCATCAAATATAATCCACCCAACAATATTAGTACTAACATAATACCAATCACTTACACTATTAACACATAGCACTAATACTCCATGCATCACCATATTAGCTAATAATCATTTACTTATTCATTCACCTAGCCAATCATTATTCATACATCAATAACACCATAGAAACCAAGGTTTATATACTCACATACAAACATTCCATACAATAGCCTCTTAATATTTACTTCAACCATACACACTAATGTACCATGCAATCCAATCCATATAGGCACACAGCTACACATACAAAGCTTTATTACCAACATCCAATTCAAATATCCAATATAAAATAATTAGTCATGCATACATATATGTATTCATCCAAATATACATACATAAATACATATACGTATTCATCCAAGTATTACACACATATGGGCATTACAAAATGGATTATTATATGGTTAGGGTTCTAATAAGAAACCAATTTAGAATCATTGTGCTAATGATTGTTTTGCCATAACAGTGATCCATTCCGTAGTTAGCTTGTGTGACGATCTTCATTGCTCGTCGATCCCGGTATCAGGCAAGTGAAACTTGCATATCTTGATTTGGGCCACGTCTTAGGCCATTACCTTGCTTTAGCGTAAAAGAGACTAGACGGTGAAAGGATAGCCGTCTAAACGCCATTGACCTAGCTTAACAACGAAGCTTGGTCCGTCACCCTCATCATGCTTGTATGTCACGTTTACTTTCCCTTAACGGTACGCGTATTAACTGTTCATGTCATCCATGCATCCTTAACTGCTGTTGCATTTTAACTGCCATGTTTAATTTGAATTAACGGTACGCGAATATGTTCATGTCATTGCATTTTGCCTGTCACGTTTAATTTCAATTAACGGTATGCGAATATCTGCTCATGTCATTGCATGCTTGAACACTCACCGTGATTGCGTATCTTCGCTACATACTTGTACTATTTATACCGGCTAGGCACCCACCTTGCGTGGGCACAATCCTATGCCAAATACACTTTCTGGCTCGTGTTCCAGAAGACGAGCTCAACACAGCCTGCGGGCAATAGGGCACTCGTTGAGTGATCCCTTGTACTTGATACTTGAACACAGCCTGCGGGCAATATGGCACTCGTTGAGTGATCCCTTGTACTTGTACTTATTACTTGACATTAGTTACCGCCTTACTTTGAGTTACTTGCTGTGGATGCGGTGTTCGCTGACGCTGAGTCAGAACCCGCGTTAATCGAGGACTTCGTTGACACTGGGGATCAGTCTTAGTGTCTTCGTTTAGCTTCTTTTGTTAGACTGCTTAGTTGTCGGTGCGTGGCACCTAGTTTGATACTCTGTTATGTTTGTGTTGTTTTGTTTGGCCTTGTTCTGGGCCTTAGACTCTTTCCTGTTAGCCTGGTGGCTTTTCTGTGATGTTGAATATTTTGGTGGACAAACTTTGGGATTGGTTATTTCTTATCCGGCTCATATTATTATTATTGTTGTTGTTGTTCCTTTTGCGTTTACAGGGACCTGCTTATACTAAATTGACGCTTATCAGGCGTGCAGCTTCACAGCTCCACGTTTGTGCGGACCTTCTCATGTCTCGCCTCCATTTTAGGGAAGCGGGGCGTGACAGTACTGAAACGATTCAGTACGTTCATTTTGGGACATTTCCAAATGGTCATAATTTTGGGTTTCTGGGATGTTATCCCTCATCATGGCAAAGTTATCTTCCTCCTCAGTGTTGAGGTAGAAAGTATGCGACCGGCCCCTACGGTTTGGTCCCGACATTGTTCTAAAAATTTAGGAACCTGATTTGTTGACAGCGGATTGAACTGAGATGATGCTGAAAGCGGAGGAAGATGAGCGCAATAACGATTTGGGCCGCGAATCTTGATCTTGCTTGCTCGATTTGGGCCGCGAATCTTGCGAATCTTGAACAGTTGAACGTATGAGAGAGTATGAGAGAGTTTGAGAATTTGAGAGTATGAGAATTGTGAAAAAAATGAGAGTGGTGGGGTGATATTTATAGGGATTTTTCGGTGTAAAATACCCAAAATACCCCTCCAAAATAGCCGTTTATGACCGTTGGGGGGGTATTTTTGGTCAAAAGCCAAAGAAATTACCAAAAAACCCCCCAAAAAAATCTGCCCCCTTTAATTAAATTTAAAAAAAAGGCAACGGTCATATGACCGTTGCATGCGGGCCGGCCCGGCCCGCAGAATCACACGCCCGGGCCCGCAGCCGGGCCGGGCCGGCTGGGCACCCGGAAGCCCGGCCCGGGCTCCGGGCCGGGCCGGGCCCGTGGCCCGGTCAACGACACCGGGCCCGGGCCGGGCCGGCCCGTTGACCGGGCCGGGCCGGCCCGTTGACCGGGCCGGGCGGGTCGGGCCTCGGGCCCGCGGGCCATTTGGACACCTTGATGTATTAGGGTAGGCCTAGGCTAGAGAAATATTTATAAAGGGAAGAGTAAGTTGCACGTGGCAGCAATTTCGGGTGAAAGGCTGATTACAAGGGATTTAAAATGATTTGGTTTAATTTCAAAATTTCAAATTGATTTGGGCTAATCACGGTTGGGATTTAATTAGGGGATACCTTCTACTATGGGCTTCGAAAAATAATCCGAAAATACCGGGACGATCGTGGAGACGAGAAGTACGAGGCTACGGGGTCTGATCACGCGCTACGCCTACCAAAAATTAATGTAAAATCGGGAACTGGGTATTAAGGCCAGAAGACCAAATCGCCCCTCCCATTCAAAGCCGTTTTGCGAGAAAACGAGCCGTGAAATAACGTTCCCAAAAATTACTATAAAATTTTACACTTCCATACGTTCACAACAGCATATCACATCGTATATACCGAAATCCAGAAAGAGTCAAATAAATATGTGCACGAAGAAGTACGTGCACGTAGAAAATCCATTAGGTCGAAAAGCGACCATTACAAATGTAAATTGATCATCAGTCGACTGATGCGAAAAGTCCCCTTCATCACTTTGGGGTGAATATAGCACACGACGCAGTGGACACATGCACTGTACGTCGGGTGATTGCCTCGGAAAACGCGCAAGTGCACGCCTTCCACTCCCAAGCGTAGGAGTGTCAATGCAATATAAAAATAACCGGTGAGTACCGGGTCGGATCACAGGGACAATTCGTTCCACGTTCACAAATTTGATCGATAAAGAAAATTAAAGTGTTATACAACTACCCAAATTACGGTGGATGAGTGGAGGAAAAAGTGTGGTGAAAACAAAAATTAACCTAAATTGGTAGGGTTAGAGAGCCAAAGGGGATTTAGGATGGCAAGGCGGGAGAGCATGGGCTATGAGTTCACTGGAATTGGTGTTGACTAAGCTCTAATTACCCATGTACAACTCAATTGATTGTCCGGCTAATGACACTCAATCGGAAAGTTTAGCATTCAAGAACACGATATTTGCAATATGGATGGACGTATTATCATGACACTAATCAACTTAGGAGCATGGATTCATCTCGAATTGTGCCCTCTCGGGACTTAACCAATTAAATTTGTGCAATACTAATCTCCATCATTAACATTCAAAATTGGGCAAGAGGGAAAATTATGGCTAGCATTAACATCCAACATCAAGAATCACATCCCAAGCAATTTACACTACTCAATCATCTTGAAACACAAGTTTGAATTTTCATTCAATATTAACTCAATATCCATTACAAAAGAGAGATGCAAAATACAAGGAGGAAGAGGAAATTTTTCACCCAAGATCTCCTCAAATGAGCTTCACTCTACCAATTTGCACCTCCACCAAGCTTCTCCACCATCCCCATGGCCTCCAAGCTCCTTCCTAGGCTTTGGGGAAGAAAACCCCCATCAAAAACCCTTAAAAACGCAACCAGCAGCTCCCAAAAACAAGCAAAACCCGAGATCCCTCCAATTTCGCACAGCATGGCCTATATTCAGCATTGCGGGTCGGGTTTCGAGCAAACCCGACCCGCCAAAGCATTTGCGCGCGCCTGCCTCAGCCAAAAACAAAGCGGGCCGGCCCGCCGCTGGGCCGGCCCGCATCATCCGCTTTTTTTTTCTTAATATAAGCGCGCGCGTTATAAGCTGAGCGGGCCGGAGCCCGCTTCGGAAAATCGAAGCGGGGCGAAGCCCGCTTCGATTTTCCGAAGCGGGCCGCCGGCCCGCTTAATTAATTTTTTTTTATATAACGCGAACTCGCGCGCGCAGCGGCCAAGCGGCAGCGGTGCCACGTGGCGCCCTCCGGTTGCGCCATGTGGCGCCCAAAAGAAAAACCCCTTTTCTGTCATTTTCAACCCATTTTCTCCTCCAATAAATCCACGAAAAATACCTAGGAGCCCCAGGAAAATCCCAAAAAATTCTGGAAAATCCCCAAGACTCCCAGGAGTACCTGAAAAATAAGAGAAAGGAGAAATTAGTCGATTTGATGTGAAAATAAATTTAATGACTTATATAACACAATATTGACCTCCAATAATCTATAAAATAACCCATGCTCAAATAATTCTCAAAAATTTACCATATAATCACAATAATACCAGGAGCATATGAAAAATATCAGGAAGCCAATAAAGACGATAAGAACTGTATTTTGTGCCAAGAATGAGAATAAGCCCTAAAATTGATATGAAATGAAAATATACCCCAAAAGAGCACAATTAAGCATAATCTTTGGCACAAAATGGGGATAGTTAGGGGGGAAAATTTGCAATTTATATCCCGAATCACACCCCCCAACTAGCTTTTTGCTAGTCCCTAGCAAAATATGCGAAAAATTCGGATAAAATTGAAAAACATGCACCAAATCCTCGATATCATCATGGCATACTCCAAATGATTTCAAAGCCAATATACCAAATATATGAAATTAGACAAGAAATGATACTCCCCTTAATCCAATTCAAAGAAAAGTGAGGAAATAAGCCCCGTATCACACGTATCGGGATATCACGATGTCAAAATTTCCAATTTTCATGAAAGTGGCCAAAACAAAAGAAAAAATTTCATCTAAGTTGTGGGAGATGAGATTGCATCACTCATGTGGCTTATTATTTCATTTTTCATTCATTTTTCTTTTCTTTTCTTTTTTTTCTCTTTTTTTGTTTATGTTTTGCATTCACGCGATAACGCCATAAATGCAAACACCGACACATTTGCATACACGCGATGACGCTATATATGCAAATGGATGGAATGATTCCATAAATCTCATCTTTGGCGTCCTCCCCAATGTTTCGTGGGGCACCGGCTACTCGATTTGATTAGAAAAACCATTCACTTATACTACTCTATTTCTCATTCCAACACAAATTAGCAACTCATCCACCCACTCCTAAGAGGAAAACAAAGCAAACACAATTTGGCCACTTGCAATCCAATTAAAAACTACACCATTCATCCTAACACATGAAATCGCTTACACCAAACTTTTCCCAAATTGTCTCAAAAAGACATCAGGACATATGAAATAGCTTCATACATGGTATATTAACATATGAATCCAAATTGGAAAAGAAATGAAAACATACCAATCCAACATCGAGAAATCGATACCAAAATGATAATCCGAAAAATCGCATGGCATTAAGCAAGTAGGGACTAAACAAATCTAATGGCGTAGGAACGAGAAGGTCAAATATGATATGCAATGAAATTCAATGGGTGATGGAGAAAAATGGAGGTATCTCACAAAAAAAATTAGGCTCAAAATCCTAACAATCCTAGAGATTCTAACACTCTCCCCCCAACTTAAAATAAGCATTGTCCTCAATGTTGGGAGAGTACTAGATCTCACAAAAGATCCTAGAAAAGAAAAAGAAAAACATACGAAAGAAAAATGCAAAAGCAAACTAACTTTTAATTTTATTTATTTACACTACATGGAAAGAACACACCGTGGCAAATGGCGGATCTCGAATGTATAACGGTGGTGGTAGCTGCTCGATCATATCCTTTTGCTCCTCCGCCAGCTGCTTTGGAGCTAGGCCACCACCGGCCTCCTTGGATTCCAGCAATGCAACTCCAAGCATCTCCTTTGGATAATATGGATCACGTGGGAGACGAGCTGCATCAATCCAAGTCATGTCCTCATGCCCTGCAAAAGCATTCCAAAACGGGTCGTCAAAACAAATAAAAGAATTTAAATGCAATGGACGACAATCTGAAGCAAAAATATGTGGAAGTGCAAATTGGGCTTCAGAAATGCAAGGCATGAGATGGTGGAAACTTCCCTGAAATACGGTGCTAGGTGTGGCATGATACTCTGCCTCAGGAGGAGGTGGAAGTGGCTGCAGAGAGAAAACTGGAGTAAGAGGGAGCTCGGGCTCAATATATACCATCTCGCAATCCCCGTCGCTATCCTCTTCCTCGACGTCAACATCAACAATCTCAGTGGCACTCCCCACAACTGGTAAATGCTCCTGACAAACCTCCTCGATAACTGGCAAGTGCGCATCCTGAGGCGAGGGAAGTGACATCTGTGATAGGACTGGAGGTAGACACGTCTCGGGCAAATCCAAGCACGCATCATCCTCGCCATCCCAGAAATAGCTCATCTCAGTCGTCCTCCCAAAATACTCAACCGTCTCGACCTGTGAATCTAACTCTGAAGTGGATTGTGGCTCAGGCTCCATGGTGTACTCGATCTGCTCTCGGCCATCATGCACATCCACTTCATCATCAACCTCAAAATGAAAATGCATCGTGTCACCGTCGTGGTCGACACGCACTCCATCACCTATCTCCTCCGACTCATCAAAATATAATCTGTCAATTTCCTCTACCTGGCTCTCATGCAACCCATCCTCCTGCTCTACTCTGTATCCCATGGGGTCGCAAGAAAAAGAGCCCAAAGGTGGCTCATCAAGCTGACACTGGGCCTGCAGCTCTGCATCCTGAAATGGAAACTGGGACTGGCCATCATCCTCATATCCAAGTGACGGCTCTCCAGATGGCTCAGTCTGCTCCCACTCTGCAAGGTCTCTCAGGTACAACCAAGAATCCTCGGTCGAATAATCAAAGAACTCTCCACCGCAGCTCATCTGCACCAAATCTCGCCCAGATGGCGATAACCCTGTGTAGAAGATCTGCAGAAGATGATCCTCGTGAAAACTCTGGTGTGGGCACGCAAGCACCAAATCTGTGAACCTCTGCCAAGCCTGATGGTAGGCCTCCCACTCAGCCTGGATAAAGCTCGCTACATGCTCCATGGCCTGCCGCCCATGTACCTGCTCCAAAAAGATAGGCAAAAACACTCGGAGAAATTCAGCCTGAAATGACAACCAAGTAAAATGTGAGTCCAGAGACAATGAATCAAACCAAAGTCTAGCATCATCCTGTAAAGAATCGGGAAAGAATCTAAAATATATGCAATCATCATCGATATTCCCACCAAGACATGAATGCATCCAATCTTCAAAATTTTTAATATGTAAGTGAGGGTTCTCCCACTCCGTGCCATGAAAGTATGGCGGAAGTGGGATATCCTCCAAATCAACGTCCGAAAAATTTGAAGGTGATGCCATGTTGTTAAAAAAATTTCACAAAACAAATGAAAATAAACAACCAAACGACTCAAAAAGTGGAAAATAAACAAATAGAAAGACACACACTAAGAGATAGAAGTATCACACTAAAAGTTTCAAAATCAATCAAAAACTGTTACTACTAGAAACCGTTGTCCCCGGCAACGGCGCCAATTGATTAGCTCGAAAAACGCGCAAGTGCACGCCTTCCACTCCCAAGCGTAGGAGTGTCAATGCAATATAAAAATAACCGATGAGTACCGGGTCGGATCACAGGGACAATTCGTTCTACGTTCACAAATTTGATCGATAAAGAAAATTAAAGTGTTTTACAACTACCCAAATTACGGTGGATGAGTGGAGGAAAAAGTGTGGTGAAAACAAAAATTAACCTAAATTGGTAGGGTTAGAGAGCCAAAGGGGATTTAGGATGGCAAGGCGGGAGAGCATGGGCTATGAGTTCACTGGAATTGGTGTTGACTAAGCTCTAATTACCCATGTACAACTCAATTGATTGTCCGGCTAATGACACTCAATCGGAAAGTTTAGCATTCAAGAACACGATATTTGCAATATGGATGGACGGATTATCATGACACTAATCAACTTAGGAGCATGGATTCATCTCGAATTGTGCCCTCTCGGGACTTAACCAATTAAATTTGTGCAATACTAATCTCCATCATTAACATTCAAAATTGGGCAAGAGGGAAAATTAGGGCTAGCATTAACATCCAACATCAAGAATCACATCCCAAGCAATTTACACTACTCAATCATCTTGAAACACAAGTTTGAATTTTCATTCAATATTAACTCAATATCCATTACAAAAGAGAGATGCAAAATACAAGGAGGAAGAGGAAATTTTTCACCCAAGATCTCCTCAAATGAGCTTCACTCTACCAATTTGCACCTCCACCAAGCTTCTCCACCATCCCCATGGCCTCCAAGCTCCTTCCTAGGCTTTGGGGAAGAAAACCCCCATCAAAAACCCTTAAAAACGCAACCAGCAGCTCCCAAAAACAAGCAAAAACCGAGATCCCTCCAATTTCGCACAGCAGGGCCTATATTCAGCATTGCGGGTCGGGTTTCGAGCAAACCCGACCCGCCAAAGCATTTGCGCGCGCCTGCCTCAGCCAAAAACAAAGCGGGCCGGCCCGCCGCTGGGCCGACCCGCATCATCCGCTTTTTTTTTCCTTAATATAAGCGCGCGCGTTATAAGTTGAGCGGGCCGTCGGCCCGCTTAATTAATTAATTTTTTATATAACGCGAACTCGCGCGCGCAGCGGCCAAGCGTCAGCGGCGCCACGTGGCGCCCTCCGGTTGCGCCACGTGGCGCCCAAAATAAAAACCCCTTTTCTGTCATTTTCAACCCATTTTCTCCTCCAATAAATCCACGAAAAATACCTAGGAGCCCCAGGAAAATCCCAAAAAATTCTGGAAAATCCCCAAGACTCCCAGGAGTACCTGAAAAATACGAGAAAGGAGAAATTAGTCGATTTGATGCGAAAATAAATTTAATGACTTATATAACACAATATTGACCTCCAATAATCTATAAAATAACCAATGCTCAAATAATTCTCAAAAATTTACCATATAATCACAATAATACCAGGAGCATATGAAAAATATCAGGAAGCCAATAAAGACGATAAGAACTGTATTTTGTGCCAAGAATGAGAATAAGCCCTAAAATTGATATGAAATGAAAATATACCCAAAAAGAGCACAATTAAGCATAATCTTTGGCACAAAATGGGGATAGTTAGGGGGGAAAATTTGCAATTTATATCCCGAATCATCGGGCCTCTCGTCTCCCACGTCCCTGTCAGGAGTGAGGAACTCCACATTAATATAAGCACCAAGTCTCCTCCACTCCCGATAAAGGAGTGTGTGAACAAACATTGCACATCACATCTCTTCTTTTTTCCCCATCTTTCTAGTCCAGTCCCGTATAGGTAAGTAATACCCAATCTTCCCCATCTCCACTCTAGGGTGTCCACCTGTCGTAGGTCAGATCGTGACATCCTAGTTGACATCAAGACTGGTGCAATTTCATAAGAGTAATTCATGACACCTATATTTCCATGGCTATTACTAAAGTTCTATAACTTCACATTCATTAGGGCATTTCAACAAACATATATCAGGTGTCATATAAATGAAGAGTGTCACATCATCAATTTTAGTGACAAATAGCATGACTAAACTCTCTTACAGGTAGCCACAACATTCATGCATATTGGAAGAGAATTAACAACACTACAAGTTTCAACTTCATTCAACACACCAGATTGTAGGAACTGCCATGAACATCTATACAGTTAAGCACATTACATCCATTTTCCTTGTGAATTTGTCACGCCCCGCTACCCCAAATAGGGAGGATCGGTGTGACAGGCCGCGGTATTAGGAATACCCAGCGCTAATATGTATACTAAATGACTCGCAGGCCACTGCAACCGCTGAGGAAATACAGGCAGTAAAGTACGAACTGAAAAAAAACAGAACAATACATCTCCAACACAAAAGAAAGTACAAGGTACCACAACACATGCGGCAAAATAAAGTATTACAATCAGAACACCCAGACGTCACAGAGCACTATAACTACGCAACTAGTACCGTACAAGCCCACTACACAACTCCAAAACAGCAAAAGCTCCCACAAAAGTACAACACAACCCTACGGGGTACAAAGGGAACAGGGGTACAAACACCGCTACCATCCCACACCCACCCCAAGCTACACTACAAACCCACACAGACTACGGACTCTACGGACCCTGCTGAGACGAGCTGCCCTCCGGGGTCTCCACTCCCGGACCCGCCGCCTTAAAACCAGTACATGTACCTATGGGGGGAAAGGGACACGTCACATCGTGCCTAGTAGGAACTCCACAACTCTACTGCTCTAATCATAGTGCACAACAGATGAAGCACAACAAGGAAAAGACATCACATTCCAGGGTTACTGTTTTTTTCTTTATATGTTAGTTTTCATGCATGAATTTGAAACCTCAGTAACGGGTCAGACATCCGGGACTGGACCTCACCCGGTAAGGTGGGTGGAATGCTACGACTTTCCGAGACAAGCTCTTAGGCAAGAAGCCGTTCACCAACACAACCAACTCAACCACAACCGCCCCAACTCCCCGCCGCTGAGGGCCCGTCAGGAGTGGTCCACAACCCAGCAGTCCATCCCTGCATGCCCACGCGTTACCGTGGTTTCCCACAACCCTCCTATGGTCCTCACCCACTTCGAGTGGAACAAGATATCCCTAGGTTATCTTTTAGCTAATCATTAATCCTAGGGTATTGAGCATGTAAAATGAAGTATGTAAATGATGTCCAAATTCATTCTTTTCATCGAGATGTTCACAATAAACTTGCATACTCCATAAGCCATGATTATAAACATCTAAACATAAAATAGCATCTCCATAGGCAAACACTTGCAACCATATTAATGGTATTGGGCATTTTAACAAACGTATAACGAGCGTCACATCAAGAAGAGGATTATACCATCAATTTTTTGTAACCAATAGCATAACTAAACTTACATACATGTATCAACTTCATTCATGTATTTTGGAGTGAAACATTAGCAATATCACACACTTCCAACTTCACCCAACACCATTCAGCATACTGAAATTGCAAAATCAGTTAGAAAGACATCATTTGTAACCCATTTCCCTTGTGAATTTTACAAAACTCAAAGAATGAAAATTGGAGATATTATAGTCCTGGATTAACAGATAAAATTTCAGATAAAAATATGCAGTCTATGATTTATAGTGAATTATTTAGTCAAGTATGTCAAATCTGTTCTGTAGACAGATTTCTGCAGCTGTCTTCAAAGCCAATTTTATGCATTTTGGAGCCAGAATTACGACATGTGAGCACTCTGATGAACATCTAGGAAAACTTCTTAAGTTTCCAACAAGACCAAAATCAACAAAATCCATAGATTGTGCAGGTAGGGGTGCTCGTTTTACTGAAATGTGTACAGCTTGACAGAATTCCTGGCATGTTGCACAATTCTAATTTTTACCCCAACTTCCAGTTCGAATTAGAAAAAGTTTTAAACATGAACGTTGTTCATAACTACAAATTACACAGCATATAAAATTTCCAAGGCATCTATAATAGCCATTTTATCCCAGCACTTAGTCAAAATTTCAGCAAATTATCATGCATGCAACAAAAAATCCTAGTTCTACAACACTCTTCCAAATTTTCAACAAAAACTTAAACATTCAAGCTTTTTCCATCATCTATAACTAGAGGGTGAGATGAGGAGTTCTTACCTCCTTAGAGCTCCAAGAAATCCCTAGGGTTCAATGGAAATTAGCTTTATCCTCCTCCTTTTCTTCTTCTTCTTCTTCTCTTTTTCTTTTCTCTTCTTCTCCTCTCTCTTTTTTTGTTTTTTTTCTTCTCCCTAAAATTTCGGCCAAGGGAAGTCAAATGAGGAGATTAGTGTTTGAAGAATGTAGAAGGGAGAAGAAATTGGAAGAAGTATGTAGAAGAATGTGGAGGGTTCATTTAATTAAAGAATTATCTCTTAAAACCTTCAATATTTACAAGTTTGCCATTGTGTTTTTTTTTGTTTTTGTTTTTTTTATAATGGCCCTCCAAATTATTACTAGTTTTCAATTACAAATATCTCACTTCCCTATTTGCACAGAGATCCCTTGACTTTGTGAGATTTGCCTTTAAGCCCAATTTTTGCAATGCTACACTCATTTGGGTACAAATGAGAATTTTAGGGGGCAAAATGCAAATCTCTCCATTCCATGGGCTCGTATGCACACTTACAAGAAGTCTAGGGCCAATTTATTGTTTGCACACTAGGGTTGTTACACCCTACACGCCTTAGAAAAAATTTCCGTCCTCGGAAATTCAGCAAACTTAGGAGAGCGGATATTTCTATATAGCAACCAACAACTGCTGAAAATATAAGATGCAACAGTTATTGTGCAAACAGGTATGGGTACTTCTCATACATTTCATCTTCTCGCTCCCACGTTGACTCCCCCGGAGACTCTTGTTGCCACATGACTCGCACCAAGTCAATGGTCTTCTTCTTCAGCGTCTTCTGTCTCCGGTCCAAAATAGCCACTGGGTGCTGCTCGTAAGTGAGATCTGGTCGTACTTCTATCTCTGAAAAATCTACGACATGCTTGGGATCTCCCACATATCCTCTGAGTTGAGACACATGGAACACATTATGCACACCTTCAAGCGACGGCGGCAATACTAACCGATAGGCAACCTCACCGACCTTGGCAGAGATCTCGAATGGACCAATATATCTGGGACTCAGCTTCCCGCGTTTGCCAAAACAGATAGTTCCACGAATCGGTGAGATCTTTAGGAACACATAATCTCCTGGCTGAAATTCCAAGGGTCGCCGCTTTGTATCAGCCCAATGCTTATATCGGTCCTGCGCGATGCGCAGATTCTCTCTGACTGTCCGTACCACATCCGTTGTTGCTGTCGCCAAGTCGGGTCCCAAAAACTCTCTATCTCCAACATCATCCCAACTTAAGGGGGACCTACATTGCCTTCCATACAGAGCTGCGAAGGGAGCCATACCAATACTTGCCTGGTAGCTATTATTGTATGCAAACTCAACCAGATGTAGATGGTCCTTCCACGATCCCTTGAAATCAAGCATACATTCTCGCATCATATCTTCAAGAATCTGAATGGTCCTTTCCGACTGCCCATCAGTCTGAGGATGATACGCAGTACTGAAATTTAGACGCGTCCCCAGACTAGCCTGTAAGCTTTTCTAAAAATGAGAAGTGAATCTGCTATCTCTATCAGATACTATACTTACAGGAACTCCATGCAGTCTCACAATCTCCTCCAGGTATCTCTTAGCCAGAATTTCTGTAGACTGTCCAACTCGGAACGTAATAATAAAACATTTTTTTAGAAAATGGGCTAATTGTTGAGAGATATTCGGAGAAGAGAGTAAACAATCTCTCGGAGTAGCCATGGCATTAGCCACTACTCTCTATATATTCATCAACTTTATGGAATTTAGGAGTCCAAGTGACTCCCCACTAAGATAATGGTGAGTAATGTTGAGATGATGAGGGGATGGAGGCCAAAAGGCATCCCTCAACTCACAACACTCCCTCTCATCTCTCCATTATATTGGGTTAAGCATATGAATACTTCAGGATTCAGTATGCTAAAGAGGTAGATACTTCTAAATCCATAGCCACTGTGGTTGTCTCGTTAAACCCTTGGCTGTGGAAAACCCAATGGGAAAAACCAGCAGCTTATGGGAAAATAGTACAACTATCGATTGACTCCCCCTGATCTGTACAAGCTTCAGGCTTGTAGATTTCCTATGTATCTATACAATCATCTCATATTCGTCTATACATCTATCATGTTTTGAAAGCAAATACAATCATCACTCGTCTATACAAGTTTCACTCATTAGTAGCTATTGGAAAGCAGTGGTGCTCTGGAGTGGAATGCTCTTCGAAGTTGGTAGATGACTACACTAAAGTATTTCTTTGAATTAATCTTCAGTGTATTTGCAAGGTACTGCTGGCCCTGGCTGAGCGTTTTCAATACTTGCTTCTTGGATGATGAGCTTCTTGGAAGATGTAGACTTTGGAGGATGATGTGTAGATATTTAGGAGGTGGCCTGCCTTTTGTGTTTTAGCCACCGTGATGATCTTTAAACCTGCATATGCGAGATATGTTCCTTGACCCTTGAAAGTTACGCAGAAGCAGCTTATCCTTGGTCTAGTTGTGCTCTCCAAGACAGCATTGTATCTGGCCAATAGCTTTACTGCAGACGTTCTATCAAAGACACGTGCAGTTGGTCAGATAAAGAAGTGTAATAAGTACACTAGATTTAGGCTCTTCGGGACCTAGGACGTCCTCCCCCTCTTCCAGCGACTGGAAGGTGTCATAAATATGCATCCATTTTTAATAGATTGCAAATGGACATCATTCTTCATAAACTCCAGGTGTATGAAGAATATTAAAGGGTTTCAGCACGAAGGTGTTTAATATGTAATCCGAGACAATACCTAGTTATACCTAGGTTTTTCATTTCCAATGTATGCTTAAAACTATCTGGTATCTCAATGGTCTCTGCAGGAGATCCTATTAACTTTAAGTCGACCACATGTACGGCGAATATCACAAATCATGTCAACTATCTTTCGAAAAAGATACACCTGCAGAATATTGCTCAAGATCAACTAATGATCTTTGTACCCTTCTGGAAGTTTTATATAAATCTCTATATCTATATTGCCGTATATATATGCAGTCACAACGTCTATGAGCTGCATTTATTGGCTTTTTCAGAGAAGTTTAGGCTTAGTAGGAAAATGATCACATTTCCTTCATTTTAGTTTCTTATGAAATCCAACTTATATTCCACTGGTTTTACACATTCAGGTATATGGACTACTGATCCAAAGGCTTTGCTTTTCAAGAGTGAGTCCAGCTCTACTCTAATTGCCTCGTCCCACTTTGGCCAATCTAGGCATTTATGCTATAGAAAAGTGGGTTGAGTCATCATCGTATTCAGCGACGTGAACGACAATAGTGAAAGCAAAACCATCGTCGACGACTGTGCTATATCTGTCCAATACCTCTCCAGTACGTACGTAATATAATGATTTTTCTCATGTTGTTTCCTCTGCATGGGAAATTAGGAGATGAGAGGTTGCTGGTCTGAGCTCAGCATCATGTGGAGGGATCATTTTAATATATACATGAATCTTCCTCTTTAGAGGAACTTTATATTTTGAACCTGGCGGGCGTCCTCTTTTCAATTGAGGTACAGCAAATTCTGCTGCCGGTGGATTGCATCCATCTATGGGGATATTGGTGGGACCGAAAAGGTGCTCTCTCTCAAGTGCAAGAGTCCGTACAAGTAGTAAAATCTGGGAGTCCAGATGTCGAATCCACGGGAAGAAATCTGTTGCAACCACAATTCAAATCAAGTAGAAATCCTACGAAAAGAAACTAACCACTTCAGCAACGGTGACGGTGACGGTGATGTGAACACGTGAACAAAATAAACATAGAAAATCGTGTATGAAAATACCTATAAAAAGTTTGCACATGGTATGGGTTCGTTAGGATCAACGATTCGTATTAATTTGGTTGATAGGTACAACGCAATGAATTCTCCTTTTGGGAGCAATTCACCGGAAAATAACTAATATAACTCAATGAATTCTCCTTTTGGGAGCAATTCATCGGAAGATGCCCTTTTGGGGGTTCAAACACAAAATTCAAAAAGATCGTCGCTAAAGCTATAATACGATATGAAACTCTCTTTTGGAGAGATCAAAAATACGGTATGAAACTCCCTTTTGGGGAGATCAAAACTCACCCTTTTGGGGCGATCATCAACTAAATTAATTCTTTTGGAATCTAAAAAAGTCGATTTACGGACAACGATTACAATTTTAGCGACGTTAAACGATTTAGCACAAGGAATTTCAACCAAATAAACACGAATAATATCCCCTAACTACTCCATACCATGCACAAATAAGTTCTAGCTACTCATACTTTCAGAATAAACAAGTTCCATAGACAAATACATCAAGATTATAGCAAAATACGGTAGAAAAAAGCACTAAATAAGGAGTTTAAGTTAAGAATTCATCACCAAATATCCTTGAAAATACATCAAAACTCTCTGGAAATAAGAAAATAGCCTCTGGAATTTTACAGAATTTTTCAAGGGGAGAATACGGCTCCTAGAGCCTCCAATACGCCCAAAATACGCCCCAATCTGCTTGAATACGCCCAAAAAACCCTAAATACGCTTAAATATAAATCATTGCGGGTTTACTGTGCTTCGCGGGTCGAAACCCGCATCCAAATCATACCCGATTTGATCTGAGCCGCAGATCCAGATCGGCGCAAACCACACCCGTCCGATCAAGCGGGATTTGATACAGGGGCGACACGTGTCCTCAAAGTTGGCGGATGCTCGCCCGAACCCGCTTCATCCTCGCATCCGAATCCAATTCTACGAGATCAGCTCGGATTAAACCCACACCGTCGGATCGCTCATCGAACGGTTGAGATTGATCCTCTGTCGATCGCTTCTCGAAAATGCGGGGCGATTTCCATCCGTCCGATCGAAATCGGACGCTTCGCAGACGGCCACGTCGCCCGCCCGCGATTCGAATTCGATTCGAATTCGCATTCGTTCTGCACCGTTCGATCGGTCGGTTAATCGCCGGATTCATGCCACGTGTAGACGATTGATCTGATCCGCAGCGATTTTGATTTCGAAAGCGTGCGTTGTGTCGTCCGTTGGATTGTGAATCGACGCCCCAAAATAAGCCACGTCGCCAAGAAATTCCGCTTGCGCCTCGACCGTTGGATGCAGATCGCTCGGTCTGCATTTATTCCGCATCTCGCATCTGATTGATTAAATCTGGCCGTTGGATCTCAATCCAACGGCCTTGATTAATCCCCGTCGATAATTCTCCGATGCCGTTGGATGCGGCGGGAATGCAGCAGATCGTGAAACGTGGCAGCACCCGATTGGCCATCGACCGTATTTCCGTATTTTACTGCGTATTTCTCCATTTAAATTGTATTCTGCATTCAAAAATACACAGAAATTAGCACAGATCTCAGAAAAATACAAATAAATAGTCGTTGGAATCGTGAGATCGAGACGATGCTACGAAAAATATAAAATGTGCAGAATTGCATCGTTAATTGCTGTTTTGTGCTCAATTAGTGTGTTTTCTCTAATAAATAAATGTGTAGAAAATACGTATGAATTAGAGATAAATTTAGCATCACATGAGCACAAAATAGGGCTAAATGGGGGGTTAAATATGAAATATTGAACCCGAATCACACCCCCCAACTAGCGATTTGCTAGTCTCTAGCAAAAATAGCGATAAATACGGATGATCAATAAAAATAATAAATTCCTTCAAATTGCTCATGGCGTGGCTCAATAATACGCATTCCAACATGGTCTTGGCCATCAATATACATATCCATGAACAAAATCAATCACATGAAATTTTCTCTAATTTAGTATGAATAAATAACATGCAAGCATCGTTTTGCGCAAGCGAAAGTATAACACGTCGTTATATACTAGTTTTCGTGTTTCCAAGGAATTGGCCTATCAAAATAATCACTCTACTTATGGGTATTGAAGTTGCTTAGTATATTCACCATTTCTTTTCTTTTATCCGTTCCGCGTAACGCGCATCAAGCAACATTCGCAGAAAAAAGTATAACTTGGATCGCTCCATCAAATGAGTGAGTTTCCGGTCAATGGCTCCCAAATCAGACGATCATAGGGCATTAGGCCAAGAAGGACCCCTCGGACTGTACTACTCGAGCCAACCAAGTTATGTATTAGTGACATACTCATTTATTCATTTTTTCTTCATTCATTTTTTTTTCATTTTCTTTTCTTTCTTTCTTTTCTTTTTTTTTCTTTGTAAGCAACTCAACACCCATTTTTTTCAAACATAAACATTAACGACCATGGACAAATTCCTCTTCAACTTGAAAACTGTTCTAATGAATCGTGTATACTTAAGCTTTTTCATCACATTAGCATGCATGAAATATATTCAAACTATTTCGAGATATTAATCATGGAAATTGAAAACTTTCATGAATAGTATATTAACGGTAATTCCATGAAGGAAAAATAATCAACTCAAGCCATAGAAAATTTTAGAACTCAATTAATGTATAATCATCCGCATTTGAGGCATATGAAAGAGTTTTAAAAGATGAGATTTGGTGATTTATTCTTCTCAAAAAAAAATCCTAAGGTCTCATACACACCCCCCAACTAAAGATGGACATTGTCCTCAATGTCGGAAGAGGTACGAGTTTATTCAAGCAAGCAACCTAGAAATCATATAAAAACTACACTACTGGAAAGAACACACCGTGATCAAATGGCGGATCCCGAATCTTTGATGGTGGAGGAAGTTGTTCAATTTGCTCTTTGCGCTCCTCGGCGATTATTCTTCCTCCAGAAACTAATTTGGACCCCAGCAACACAACTCCAAGCATCTCTATAAGCTGTTTGTCAATGTCCTGCGAGAGACGAGTTATGTCAGTCCAAATTAATTTAAGATTCTTCGCAATAAAAATATTCCAAATATAGTCATCAGAATAAGTGAAGGAAATTAAAGTAAGTTGACGACTACTCCCTGAAAGATATGCACTACTCTCTGTACGATGCTCGACCATTGTGGAGAGGGATAAATGATTTTGGGACAAAACTGGAGGAGGGCATGGTTCTGACTCCATGGCGATAATCTCAAAACCCTTGTCCCTAGCTGTCTCCTCCTCTCGTTCATCCAAAATTGCTAGTTCGTCCTCTCTTTCGCACACACTTTTTGCCATGTATATATTTTTATTCGTGTCCTCGCTCGGTATTCCTGCAATAGAAGATGAACTCGTATTAGATTCTTGAAATCGAGTTTCAAAAGCATTACCTTCTTCTAAGCAAGCGGCAATCAAATTAAGATTTTCAATGGAATTTTGAATCTGCCGACTCCGAGCAAGGAAATTCTCCTGGAATTGATGGGATGTGGCCTCCTGTGTCTGAATAGTCTGGTAAGCTTCCTCTTTCAAGTATTGCAAAGGTACGTCTACGCTTTGCTCTTCTTGATCGAGGCACGAAGGCTCCGTTGAATCGCTCTCTGAAGTCTCTTCCACGGTTTCTTCGTTTTCTTGCATAGACTCCATGTATTCCCACGCCACTGTCGGCGTCATGCCTCCCAATAATTCCTGCAGCTGAGGTTGTAGTCCTTCTAGGAAGAACTCCATAAGCTCTTCATTTGTGAAACCATGCTGCGGATAGCTCGATATAATGTCTGTGAACCTTCTCCAGGCCTGAAAGAAAGTTTCACAGTCAGTTTGATTAAAATTAACAATTTTGAGCTTCTCTATTCTATGTTTGTGTGCATTAGCATATCGTGCATCATAAAGATTGTTTGTGCAATAGAAGTTCATATATTCCATATTGAAATAAAATAAAATAAAATAATAAAAAAAAGTTTATGTACAGTAAAGTGGAAAGATCTCACTGAAGGTCCTCTAAATGAAATAAACCGTAGTCACAAACCATTCCTCCCCGGCAACGGCGCCAAAAACTTGGTGGGACCGAAAAGGTGCTCTCTCTCAAGCGCAAGAGTCCGTACAAGTAGTAAAATCTGGGAGTCCAGATGTCGAATCCACGGGAAGAAATCTGTTGCAACCACAATTTAAATCAAATAGAAATCTATCGGAAAGAAACTAAACACTTCAACAATGGTGACGGTGATGGTGATGTGAACACGTGAACAAAATAAACATAGAAAATCGTGTACGAAAATACCTATAAAGAGTATGCACATGGTATGGGTTCGTTAGGATCAACGATTCGTATTAATTTGGTTGATGAATATATCACAATGAATTCTCCTTTTGGGAGCAATTCACCGGAAAATAACTAATATAACTCAATGGATTCTCCTTTTGGGAGCAATTCATCGGAAGATGCCCTTTTGGGGGTTCAAGCAAAATATTCAATAAGATCGTCGCTAAAGCTATAATACGATATGAAACTCTCTTTTGGAGCGATCAAAACTACGGTATGAAACTCCCTTTTGGGGAGATCAAAACTCACCCTTTTGGGGCGATCATCAACTAAATTAATTCTTTTGGAATCTAAAAAAGTCGATTTACGAACAACGATTACAATTTTAGCGACGTTTAACGGTTTAGCACGAGGAATTTCAACCAAACTAACACGAATAATATCCCCTAACTACTCCATACCATGCACAAATAAGTTCTAGCTACTCATACTTTCAGAATAAACAAGTTCCATAGACAATACATCAAGATTATAGCAAAATACGGTAGAAAAAAGCACTAAATAAGGAGTTTAAGTTAAGAATTCATCACCAAATATCCTTGAAAATACATCAAAACTCTCTGGAAATAAGAAAATAGCCTCTAGAATTTTACAGAATTTTTCAAGGGGAGAATACGGCTCCTAGAGCCTCCAATACGCCCAAAATACGCCCCAATCTGCTTGAATACGCCCAAAAAACCCTAAATACGCTTAAATATAAATCATTGCGGGTTTACTGTGCTTCGCGGGTCGAAACCCGCATCCAAATCATACCCGATTTGATCTGAGCCGCAGATCCAGATCGGCGCAAACCACGCCCGTCCGATCAAGCGGGATTTGATACAGGGGCGACACGTGTCCTCAAAGTTGGCGGATGCTCGCCCGAACCCGCTTCATCCTCGCATCCGAATCCAATTCTCCGAGATCAGCTCGGATTAAACCCACACCGTCGGATCGCTCATCGAACGGTTGAGATTGATCCTCTGTCGATCGCTTCTCGAAAATGCGGGGCGATTTCCATCCGTCCGATCGAAATCGGACGCTTCGCAGACGGCCACGTCGCCCGCCCGCGATTCGAATTCGATTCGAATTCGCATTCGTTCTGCACCGTTCGATCGGTCGGTTAATCGCCGGATTCATGCCACGTGTAGACGATTGATCTGATCCGCAGCGATTTTGATTTCGAAAGCGTGCGTTGTGTCGTCCGTTGGATTGTGAATCGACGCCCCAAAATAAGCCACGTCGCCAAGAAATTCCGCTTGCGCCTCGACCGTTGGATGCAGATCGCTCGGTCTGCATTTATTCCGCATCTCGCATCTGATTGATTAAATCTGGCCGTTGGATCTCAATCCAACGGCCTTGATTAATCCCCGTCGATAATTCTCCGATGCCGTTGGATGCGGCGGGAATGCAGCAGATCGTGACACGTGGCAGCACCCGATTGGCCATCGACCGTATTTCCGTATTTAACTGCGTATTTCTCCATTTAAATTGTATTCTGCATTCAAAAATACACAGAAATTAGCACAGATCTCAGAAAAATACAAATAAATAGTCGTTGGAATCGTGAGATCGAGACGATGCTACGAAAAATATAAAATGTGCAGAATTGCATCGTTAATTGCTGTTTTGTGCTCAATTAGTGTGTTTTCTCTAATAAATAAATGTGTAGAAAATACGTATGAATTAGAGATAAATTTAGCATCACATGAGCACAAAATAGGGCTAAATGGGGGGTTAAATATGAAATATTGAACCCGAATCAGATATCAATCCTAGATGGAGTGTTGGCAGCAAGGACGTGTGAACGAACAATCTTCTGGTTGTACGTAAATTTATCCGGCAATTGATATACTTTAGTCTGAATGTGAAGGATCTTCTGGATCTCATCTTCATACAGAAAACGTATGCGGATCATAACGAGATTATGGTTTTTATGTCCCATTATATGGTCTCAGAAGCTTCAGGCTTCTTTAGACTGCGTGCCTATTTCAATGAGATTTTCTCATCAAATTCACGGTTATCCAGACTTTGTGGTAAACCATAAGCAAGCAGTATCTGCAATAAGATATGGCCACAAGAGGGCCGTATCGTGATAAGAGATGTGAAATGCATTGTGTTGGTCCCTAAATACAACAAGCAACTGGGATTTTACAATGGACTTGAAATCCATTGGAGTCTCTTTACCAGAGACTCTGATAACCCATTATAAGTATGAACATGCTACAGGATGTTCAATATCAACGTCAGTTGCTTGGCAGAAGTCTTGAATGATATCTGTAGTGAATTCACCCACATTATAACTTTTGAGAAATCTAGGTTGCGAGTGAATATAAAGGGACACATAAGACCATCTAGTTGATGCATATATCAGTACAATGAAGTACCGAAAATGGGCCAATTGCGGGGTGAATAGGCCCGCAAAAGTCACCATGTATTCTCTCAATGAAGCCAGTAGACTCTAATCCCACTTGCAGGAGGGAAGGCCTCTCTATTAGTTTTCCCTTATGATGAAGGGTGACAAGGAAACTCAACCTTTTGAAGAATCTTCAGCCTCTCTAAAAGATTCATTTGATGAGGGGAGGGAGGCCAAATGCCTCCCTTAACTCACACCATTAATCTAATAAATTATTTATTTATTAAAGAAATTTGTAAATAGTATAAAATTATTGTTATTTTATAATAATAATAATTTTGGTGAAATATATTAAATATTAATATTTGTCCATAAAATAATATTAATTTTTATATAGATGATCTCTTCAACAACAAAACAACCGAATACTTGAAAAATATTCGATATTGCTCCCATATTATATGTATTATCGTGATTTTTCAATGATACTAAAATTATTAAATTTGGTGATGTGGTATGAAAGATAGTAAACTTTTAACTAATCATGCTTAATTATATAGAGTGGTATATTTGTAATTTAACATGATATTCTTAAATGAAGAGGTGAATAGTGCCCCTTTATATTTGAAGGGGCACTAATCATCCTCTTTGATTCTGTCTTCATTTTGGAGTTAGGTTGAAGGGGGCGGCCTTCATTTGAAGAAATGAAGGCCAGCTGGAGTGACTCTAACACGCTAAAAACTGGTAAGCTTGTATTTGCACTACAATTTTTTCTAAGCACGCTACACTAATCCATTTCTAATTCCTTGCCTGCCCTAAACTAAACTTCATGTTCTTGCCTTTAGTACCTAAGCACACTATAGTGCGGGAACGGCGCCGGCTATTTGGAGAATGATGATAAGCTGGCTATGGTTTGGGGTGAGACGTCGATGGCGGTGTCCGTGCATCCCTCCATCGTCGCAAGACATGCCTCCAAAAAAATGACCAAGATTGATGATTAAGCATGTATAATACCGGTTCTTTAGCATACTTTGTATGTTTTCTAATGCTACATGTGCAATAAAATTAAACGTACAATAAAATTTTATTTGCGTACTGTTAGCTTAATTTAGATTTGATTATGAAAATACAAAAAGAAAAGCTATTGTTTCTCATAAATGCATGCCTGAGGTGTGAATCCCACGAGGAACCCATTGAGCACGTGCTGGTAACATGCAAAATCTCAAAGAGAGTTAGGATACTGTTAGAACTCACAAGTGATGGCCTTATTCAGTTCAGGTCTCGAGCATGACCCAGCTGATTTCGTCCGTCGAAGGGTAATACCTCCAACTCTATTTCCGGGCCTTTCTTGCAATCTACGGTGACTTGCACTGTCTGGGAGCTGTGGAAGGGCATGAAGGCTAAAGTGTTCTCAAACACAACATGTCACCCCTTTCAGCTTACATCAAAAAATATAAAATACAAAGAAACGATTGTAAATATTATAAACTATTCCAAATAACAAAAAGACCATTCTATCATTAAGTAAAAATTAACTTACTTTACCAAACTCCCTCAAACTCATTATGTTGTTATACAGAGCAATGCGTGTTTGCCAAACAAAAAACAGAAGTGTGCAGTTGAATGCAGCGTCATAAACAAATGGAAAATCAACGTGGACGAAGAAACAATCAGTAACGTGATAGTGCTCCACCGATAGAGCTATCAAATAACATGACAATCACTCGTAATATGATTGGTCCGCTAATGACATACCGAATTATGTACAAAGCACTCTTATTGTCACAATACAATAGAGTATGGTGACGAATAGAAACCCCGTTATCTAAAAGTAATTAGTATAGCCAAACTATCTCACATTGAGCCGACGCCATGTCAAACTACATCTCCTCAATGGAAGATTAAGAAACAATATCTTGCTTCTTGCTTTTCTAAGAAATTAGAGAATTACCTAAAAAGATGAAATATATAATGGTAGAATCATGATCTGTAGGATCACTAGACCAATCAGTATCGGAAAACACACATAGCTTTAAAAACAAGAAAGACGGGAATAAAAGACTTTGAACCCGATTGCCATAAAGATACCGAGAGATGCGAAAACAGCAGCCCAATGAACCGTAATAATCGAAGTGCCAAACTAACCAACTAGATGAATGGCATGTGAAATATCTAGACAAGTGCTAATGAGATACACCAAGATACCAATAATAGCGTGAAACAAACTAGGCTCATGCTAGGCAGGACCATTTGAAGGAGCACATCGAGCATTAACCTCGAGACGTGTATCAACAATATTGTTATCAGTAAAACGAATCCACTCAAATATGTCGGCTATATACTTGGACTGAGAAAGATGATAACTTTTTTGGAGAAGAGGCAACTTCAATACCAATGAAGTAACGCAGTAAGCCCGTATCCTCTACAGCAACCCAACGTGCTAACTTCAATTTTAGCATCGCAATCCCATCGACGTCATCACATATAATAATCATAGCGTCAACATACAAAGATAGCAAAATACAACCAACAGACGAGATGTGTTTTTCATAAACAATGATGAGTTAAGCCGGATAGGTCGAAATCTTAGTGAAGAAACCACGGAAGAGCACCTCAAACCATGTTCAGATGCCTGTTCAAGAACACACATAGCTTTCTTGATCTTGTAAACTTCACCATGTTGATAATGAATACCAGAAGGAGGAAACACTTGTAGACTTTGTCTTAAAGACTGCAATTCAAAAAAGGTTTTAACTTTTATGAGAGATATGACCCATTGATGAACAGATGCAACTATGAAAAGGATGCGAACGGTGGTCATTTTTACAACTGGTGCAAAGTATACCCATAATCCATACCATAATCTCGAACGTAACTCTTAGCGACCACTCTAGCTTTATATCGTTTAACAGAGCTATCAGACGTATTTTTGAGTTTATAGGCAACCCAACAGAAATCAATTGCTTGTTTTCCCGATTGTAGATGTATCAAATCCCAGATATGTATCTAAGGTAGCGTAAATGTAGCGTAATAAGTTTATCAGCCAACGCTTCATGCCAAATTGAATCACAAACAGCCTCTCTATATGACAAATGCTCAGAAAAACGATAAACATATGCTAAGAAGGAAACAAAGAAGATAGAATAACAAGAGTAAGCAAAATATGGTAACTGCATGGAATTACAAGTATGCATAAGGTGACGAGAAGCATGATGATCCACAATATTGGGAAGTGATTGTTGAGGTGCACAAGGATTTAGAGCAACACATGTATTGGGGAGCCAAAGTACCGACATCTATAGAACAATCAACTGATAATGGGAACATATTGCATATTATATCTCTTGTTTCATGGATAATGCATGCATTATATGCTTAATGGGACGTTTTTGATGCATTGTTGTATTATCATTTGATTTTAGAGTCTAATACATTTTTGTGCATTTTTTTGTGATTTTAAAAACGCAAATATGTGTATTTTTATAAGAACTATTTGATACGTGAGTTTATGGAGTTTTTGTGCAAAATATGATATATAGGCTTAATTTTCTCCCATTTTATTTCTCAGTTGTTGCAGTAAATTTCATGGATTTTCTGGAGCTCATTGATAATTTTTTGGGATTTTCAATGATTTCCTGGGAATATTTGAAGCCAAATTGGGGTTTTTGGAAAAAAGAAATCAGAAAAAAGAAAAATAAAACAAATAAACGTGGCATGTGGGCCAGCCCACAAGCCAGCAGCCCGCACAGATGTGGGGCTGCTATGGGGATCGGCCCACGCGCCCCACGCATGCGACCCAAGCGGGTCGATGAAAGTGCCAATGCCTAACCCAGTCCGCTGTTTTTTTTTTTGAGTTATTTGCAGATTTTTGGGTCCAACCCCAACACAGTTTTAGACTTGAAACGAGTTTTTGTGCGTTTTTAGGGTTCTAGCCCCAGAATTTCCCCCATTCTTTCTTCATTCTTCTACACTTTTAAGGTTTGGATGCAATTGGAGGGTCTAAAGGCCACGAGGAGCTCATTTGAGAGGAAAGATTGCGTTTTAAGAGATTAGTGGTGAAATCTAACCGTCTCTCTTGTTTATTTTGCACTTTTCAATTGTGTTGTAACAAAGATGACGTTCTTATATAAAAAATGTTACCTTTTCATAATGATCGGTTTGTATTTGATTGTGTGGGTTACAATTATATATGACTGGTTGTTAATCGTTATTCTAATTGTCATTTGCATGCTTTATGGATTAGATATATTGCATTTTTGTGTCTTTATATATTTCCACTTAATTATTGTCGTAACGACGGTATTTGGGTGTAATACTAACCGAGAGTGGAGTTGGCTCTATTCTCATGAAACCCATGATGTGATGAATCACTTTTTATTTTTGAGCGTTCACTGTAACACCAAAAGGGCACCATTCGATTGCGTATACCTGAGAGGGATCTGCAATTGAGTTATACATTGAGCTTATCCCGAGAGGGCGTCATTCGGTGGCACAAGCCCACAAGAATGTACCACTAAGTCATACTTGGGATGATTAGAGCCGTGATTAAGACCATTTCTAACGAACCCACAATATACGCATTCCTCCTCACTAGTAGCCTATTCGATTCTCCATCTATGTTGTGTGGATTAGGTTAGTAGTTTCACTCGTTTTTTCACCCTTTCCACCATTACCCCGTAATGAGTGTTGATTGATGTATGCCCGCAGTTCATTTGTATTTGATGCAAATGGATTTTAATATTAAATGAGAATTTAATGTGTCGCAAATAGTTCGCGATATAGGTTTTAGAATATTAAGGATGTGTGATATTGCATGTAACCACCCGCTCTCGGGGGCCAGTTACTTATTTGATTTATTTGCAGGTCTCACAGTTTACTAGTGAAATCAGCATAGCCACAACTCAGAGATGTACAAACAATACTCAAACCAACGTACAGACATTATTACAGTCCATATTAAAGTACAACAACAACCGATACTCTCACGCCAGAATACATAAAGGACGTACTGAAAGGAAATGCGAAATAGAAATACTTGGTACAACACATACACAAACACAACAACTAAAACTCTGCGGCATCTGGTCGAACGCAGGCACCTCAAACTCTGGTGCAACCTTCTCGATCATGTCGTCGTCTGCCGGTGCCATAAGTGGAACTACGCACAAGCAATCCTAAATAAAGAAAAGGAGTATTGTACAAGTATGACTAAGGTTACTACGCACAAGCAAGCCAAAGTGAAAGTAAAGTAAAGTACGGTGCAGTGTCTGTACAAGTGAGAAAGTAAAGTAACTGAGCAACTGAGTGGTAAAAGTAAACAACACTTAAAAGAGAGAGCATCTGTACGTGGGAGTGCAAGTGTAACAGGCTACTGCTGTAGCTCATAGCATGACAAGTAAAGTACGGTGACTGTGCAAAATTAACTACGTGACTCAAGTCGGAGAGTACAATATGTGGCCGTTCAGTCCATCTCTTGCCTGGGTGCTACCCAGACGAATGCCGAAACCCGGGCAGCAGGACAAGTTACTTTTATTTGCTGAAACTCAAGCAGCTGGACATGTAGATCGAACTCTAGTCACTCCCGTACTCTCTCAAACTATGAGTCACCCAAATACTCCAGTGATGTGTCAAATGCAAGTTCTTTACCGGATGTCCACTGGATGTTCCACATGTTGTTAGTCACACCAGGTCAACGGGTTGACTTTCTTATTGAGAACCCGAAAGTAGGAATCTTGTTTCAAGTAGACTGTGCCAAGTGCAGAGGATAAAGATAGGTCCAACACAAGAATGTGTTGCATACTTCCGTGCTTCGAGCACGGAGTAGTGTGGTGATACAAGTTAGTACAAGCACAGTGGGCTAGATTTCTAAATTTAGAACCTGTCGTGACTTACCATCTTCGAGGTTATGGAAGTGAGCCGGACTGGATCTAGTGCTGATGCACGATATTTGATACCTACAAACACAAGAAACAACTAGTTAGAGAATACACTATATCTTATTTATTTAAGTTGATTGTCTTGATATTAAAACTGATCAAAATGGCGATGCAAAGTGTTCTAATTTTTTATATAGGCTATATATGGTAAAGATAGTTTTACTGCAAAAGAGAATATTTTTATGAAGTCTATAGTAATTTTTATAATTTTTAGAAACTAAAAAATAGCCTTTAAACCCCAATTTATTTAAGTGACACATATCTTCGGTAATTTACTCCGGGAGCAAAACAAGTCGGAAATTCGTGATGAACAGTCAAAACTGTCGTCTCGAAGTTTATTATTACTTATAATTTTATCACATATCGGTTCACTTGAAAATAACAGGTTATGGATTTTAGAGTGAAAAGGACGCATTTAAGTGTTTGGCTTAAAAAAATAATTCTGGAAAAACTAGGCGTCTGATTGCGATGAAACCAACACCATTGGATCCGAAATAATGTTTTCGATTTTCTAGAGCCATCCTTGCACTTTTCTGGGAACTGTATTTCAAATTATGGAATTAAAACCATCAAACCTCATTTATTAATTATTTAAAAGTACGGAAATACGAAAATACTCAGTATTTACAAGTTTGCCATTGGACAAACTTACACATCGTCGCACGCAGCAGTGGCAGGGGGTGAGTGGGTTCGCCGGCGAGGGCCTCTCACGGCGGCGGTGTAGGCGAGACGAAGCGACGGCGGGGTCTGGGCAACGGCAGAAGCGGCGGCGCTCGGCGGTGGTAGCAGTAGCCATGGCGACGCATGCATCAGAGGCGCCGGAGCTGCTGTCAGAGTCTGCGGGCGGGCGCTGCTCGAAGCGGACGGTGGCGGGGCGGCTTCCCACGGCGGCGTCGGCAATGGTCACACGGAGGCGGGGGCTCTTGGAGCTGCTTGGGGACGGCGAGCAATGGCAGTGGCCTTAGAGAACCCGAGCGGAGGGTGGCAGGGTCCGTTGCGGGGCTTCGGGCTTCACTGCGGCGGTGGAGCACCGGGGGCGAGTGCTCGGAGGCGGCGGGACGTGGGTCGAGCGTCTCCGGTGGGTTCCGAGCGAGAAGAGAGAGAGAGATGAGAGAGACTAGAGAGAGTGAGGGAGAGTGAGAGTGAGAGCGCGAGAGATAATTTTTCGAGGGCCTGGGTTTGAAAATAAAACAAGGGGAGAGAGAGATAAGGTGTTACTGTGGGTTTATTTTGTGAAGCTTGGGGGGGGGGGGGGGTTGAGAGGAGAACGAAAGAGGAGACATGAAAGTTTGTCTGGGTTGAGAAATGAGAGGGTGGGTTCGATATATATATAACTTAAAAAGAAACGTGAGTTACATACAATAATCAGGGTTGTTGGATCTGAATAAATTCAGATCCAACCAACCATTACGGTGGGTGACAAGGGCGTAATATGCGTGGGGGGAAGTGTTGGATCTCACCCACACCATACGGTGGGTTAAAGGGAGGTGGGTTAGGGTAGTGATTAGGGGTAGATCTAGGGTTAGGGTGAAACGTAATTAGATAACAGTAATTAGTAAAGAAAAAAGAACATTAGTGAATGTAATTAGCAAAGCGGTGAAATACAGACACGTTTTCACAAACGACTCCGAAAAATTACGAAAACATATCAACGAGGTCGTATCGTCGTGAGGATCGCGAATACGAGATCCGTTTTAGGATTTGGGCTACGGAAATACAAGTTTTAGGCCAAAACGTTTATAAAGCGGGTTTGGAGTTCTAAGCTGAAACGATATCTGAAAATTACGAAATTAATGTGGAGAGCCCTAAATGATCATAGGATGCCACTATAGAAGTTTGAAAACGTTTTGAAACTGTTTGAATAGAAAATAAATTCGTCGATCTCAAACGGTAATTATTAAAAATGAATTTTTATCGAAACGTTTTTGAGTATTTGAGGAAATCTGAAATTGCTGAAATACAATATAATAAGTATACTGATTCAAAATATTTTTATGAGAATTTTTGAAATCAATTTTGTTATAAAACTCTTGACTAACATTTATAAAGTAAAATTTATTTTTAAAATACGTAAAAATATGTAAATTGAAGTGTTGAAAATTACAGGTCGTTACATTGCATGTGATGCAAAAGGAAGAAAATTTGTCGTAAAATGTCTAAAAGCTTATTTAATATAATAAAAGCGATGAAAAGTTACCTGAATAATGGGGAACGTCCCGATCTAAATCCAGGTTCGAACGACGTCCAAAACGAATGCCAAACACACAAGTTAGAGCCAAAACAACATAATAGGACCATTTAGGGCATTGCGGGTCGGGTCCGCATCGAAGGCGTAAAAAAATTTAAGTTAATATAGTCACCGAAAAATACTATGAGTTTTGTTATTCCGCAACGAAGGCGCCCACGGTCCGCGCCTAAGGCGTTCGCTAAATTTTTTACGCTAATTAATTGTTCCGTGCCAAAGGTGCATGCGCCGAATTTGTTGTTCCGCACCGAATTCACTCGCGCGTTGTTCCACGCTAACAAACGGCATCTGCGCAATTTTTTTACGCTAATTTATTTTTTCCGTGCCAAGGACGCCCTCGCCGAATTTGTTGTTCCACGCTGAATGCCCTTGCGCGTTGTTCTGCGCCGAATTTGTTGTTCCGTTAAATATTTTACGGTGCCTGCTAAATTATTTACGTTAATTTATTGTTCCGCACCAAAGGCACCCGTGCCGAATTTTTTGTTCCGCGTCGATTGCACTCGCGCGTTATTCCGAACCAACAAACGGCGCCCGCACGATTTTTTTACACTAATTTGTTGTTCTGCGCCAAAGGCGCCTACGCCGAATTTGTTGTTCCTCGCCGAATGCCCTCACGCATTGTTCCGCGTTGAATTTGTTGTTCTGCTAAATTTTTTACGCTAATTTGTTGTTCCTCGCTAAAGGAGCCCGCGTCAAATTAGTTGTTCCACGCCGAATGCCCTCGCGCGTTGTTCCGCGTTGAATTTGTTGTTCTGCTAAATTTTTATGCTAATTTGTTATTACGCGCCGAAGGTGCTCACGTCGAATTTGTTGTTCCGCGCCGAAGGTGCCTGCACTGAATTTGTTGTTCCGCATCGAACGTGCTCGCGCGTTATTCCGCGCCAATAAACGACGCCCTCACAATTTTTTACGCTAATTTGTTGTTCCACGTCAAAGGTACCAGCGCCGAATGCCATCGCGCGTTGGTCTGTGTCGAATTTGTTGTTCCGCTAAATTTTTTACACTGATTTGTTTTTCCACGCCGAAGGCGCCCACACCAAATTTGTTGTTCTGCGTCGAATGCGCCCGCGTCGAATTTGTTGTTCCACACTGAAGGTGCTCGCGTATTGTTACGTGCCGAAGGCTCCCGCGCCGAATTTGTTGTTTCGCGCCAAAGGTGTTCGTGTCACTAAATATTTTTATGCTAATATTTGTGCTAATTTTTTGTTCTTTTAAATTTTGGCATTGAAAATAATTATTTGAAGAACAAAAATTTCTATAGGGAAAATCTTAAATGAACTGTGCCCGCGGACACAGGTTATGACTAGTAAGTGTATATACATTAATAGTCATAACCCGTGCCCGCGAGCACGGTTCATTTAAGATTTGCCCCTACAAAAAATTATTTCAATAGACAAAATTTAAAAACAACAAATTAGCATAAAAATATTTAGCGGCACGAGCGCATTCGACGCGGAACAACAAATTCGGCGCAGGTGCCTTCGGCACGGAACAACAAATTCTGCGCGGAACAAAAAATTAGCGCAGAACAACAAATTTGACGCGGAATAACAGATTAGCGTAAAAAAACCTAACGGGCGCCTTTGGTGCGAATTCGGCGTGGACTAACAAATTAGAGTAAAAAAACTTAGCGGGTGCCTTCGGTGCAGGCGACGATCGATGACTAAAACGAAAGCTAAAAAGAAAGCCCAAAACCCTAGAGCCCAAAAGAGGGCAAACTCGTAAATAATTGGATTTGCATTTTTTTAGGTTTTTTGGTGGAATGGCAAACAAGCAAATTAAGAGTAAAGGCGGCGTAGGCCCCTGCGTCATCGATTTTCTCCCAAAGACATTGATTGAAGAAGAGCCCGCGTCATCATTTTTCTGATACACACACTTAACACCTCCCCCCCAAACTTGATGGGCCCCGGCGTCATAAAGAAGGCGAGGCCCTGGTTTAAATGATGGATGGTATTAGGGTCCCTATGCATGTGTCATGGGCAGATTGTTTCGTAACTTAACTCTCCCAGTCCCGTGCGGCACTTAGGTCACTCACCCCTCTTTAGAATGGCTAAATCAGCCTAACTCTCACATTCACTCTCAAGAAAGAACTTAAGAGCACAAGAGAACTCAAGAGAACTTGGATAATGCCTTGCTTGTATTGCTTCAACTATTGGATGGTTACAAATGCCTCCCATTGCCCCTATTTATAGGTGAGGCTCCCTTACAATCAATGGTGGAGATTAATGTTTTAGAGACTTCCTAGATCCAATGGCTAGGATGAGTTTCTAGATCCTTCTCCATAATTCTCCCTTTTAAAGAATACAAAAGAATATCTAGGAACATTCTAGATACAATTATTTACAAGCATGCCATAGGAAGATTCTAGAGAATGCCACATCACATGCCAAATAAGAGCCATTTAGGCGATGACGTGTCGATGACGTGGTGTCCGTGACATTCTCCCCCACCTATTCGAGCGATGCCCTCATCGATTGGCCTTCTCCTTGCGGAATTCCTCTATTAAGTCACCAAATTGCCAAAGCGCTTTTGTCGGCTCCCATCTACTCTCACTCTCTGGCAATCCCTTCCACTTGATGAAGTGCTCCAGCCGTGGGTGGTTGTTGGCCTCCCGAACCACCCTATCCGCGATGATCTCCTCAGCCTCCTTAGCGAACTCCGTCCGCACTCCTGCCGGCGCACGAGAAGATTTTCCCCGCCTCGAGTCCTCCGGATCTCCATGGTATGGCTTCAAAAAACTTACATGGAAGACTGGATGATACTTGATGTTTGGAAGAAGTTCCACCTTGTAGGCGACATTGCCCACTCTCTTGATGATCGAAAATGGGCCTTCATACTTCCTTATCAGGCTCTTGTGCAGTCCTTTGTGCCGATCCAGTGTCGAAAGCCTGACAAGTATCAAGTCCCCCACTTGGTATTCTGCGTTTCTCCTTTTCTTGTCCGCCCATTTCTTCATCCTCTTCGCGGCCTTGCTAAGGCATGATTTCGCCATCTCGTTCTGCTCTTGCCATCCTTAGCAAATTTATAGGCCGCTGGACTACTCCCCTTGTAGCCCGTAGCTATGGAGTTTGGAGTGGGTGGTTGTTGACCCATCACGATCTCGAACGGAATCTTCCCAGTCGACTCACTACTCTGTAGGTTGTACGAGAATTGTGCCACATCTAGCAATTTCACCCAGTCCTGCCGGTTGGCACTTACATAATGCCTCAGGTACACCTCCAGTAATTCATTCACTCTCTCTGTCTGGCCGTCCGTCTGAGGGTGGAAGCTGGTGGCGAAGCTCAAGTCAGATCCCAGCAATCTGAAGAGCTCCGACCAAAATCTCCCAGTGAAGCGAGCATCCCTGTCGCTCACGATGGTCTTCGGTAGCCCCCAATACTTCACCACATGCTTTAGGAACAGTGGGACTGCTACTTCCGCTGGAAACTTCCCTAGTGCTGGAATGAAGATCCCATACTTCGAGAATCTGTCGACCACCACCATGATGATGTTGCACCCTTCAGACTTCAGTAATCCCATGATAAAGCCCATGGAAATGCTCTCCCATGGTCTCTCTGGAATCGGCAATGGATCGAGAAGTCCCGCCGGTGCTCTCTGCTCCACCTCGTCTTGTTGGCACACAAGACAAGTCTTCACATAGGCCTCAATGTCGTCCCGCATCCGAGGCCAATAGTAAGCATCCTCGAGTAGTGCCAGTGTCCGATGCACTCCCGGATGCCCAGCCCATGGAGAGTCATGGCATTCCTTCATAACTTCGCGCCTCAAATTCCTGAGCGATGGCACGTACGCACTTGATCCTTTGGCGTAGAGTAAGCAGTCCGCAAGCCAAAATCTCCGAGTCTTTCCTTCCTTGGCGTACTCCACTAGGGACTTTGCTGTTGGATCTTGCGTTATGCCTTCTCTTATGCGGTCGAGCAATGAACTTTGTGGTCGGCTCACCATTGCTGCAAGTTCCGCCTTTCGACTTAGTGCATCCGCCACCAAGTTTGCCCGGCCCGGTTTGTACTCCAATGTGTAGTCGAACTCCGCTAAGAAGTCTTGCCATCTTGCTTGCTTGGGGGACAGCTTCTTCTGCGTCTGGAAGTATCTAGTGGCCACGTTGTCTGTCTTCACTACGAACTTAGAGCCAAGTAAGTAGTGCCTCTACAATCATAAGCAGTAGACCACCGACGTCATCTCCTTCTCTTGTACAGTGTACCGCCGTTTGGTGTCGTTTAGCTTCCGACTCTCGTAGTCGATGGGGTGACCATCTTGCATTAACACCACTCCGATCGCAAAGTCACTCGCATCGGTGTGTACTTCATAAGGCTTGCTGAAGTCTGGAAGGGAGAGAACCAGCTCCTCTGTCACAGCTCTCTTCAGTCCCTCGAACGCTTCCTGGCTCTTCAGGCTCCAGTCCCAAACCCGATTCTTCTTCAGCAAGTCCGTCAGTGGAGCCGCGATAGCCGAGTATCCTCGAATGAATCTCCGGTAGTAGTTCGCCAACCCGAGGAACGACCGTAGCTCCGTTACCTTTGTGGGAGGTTCCCACTCTTGGATGGCCCGAACCTTCCCTTGGTCCATCCATATCTGGCCCCATCTAATGATGTGTCCCAAGAACACAACGTCCTCCTGTGCGAACAAGCACTTTTCCCTCTTGACGTAGAGCTCGTTTTGACGAAGGGCCTCGAACACTTGCCTCAAGTGCTCCTGATGCTCCGCAATGGCTCGACTATGGATCACTATGTCGTCAAGGTAGACTACGATAAAGTGATCCAGGAAGGGCTCTAACACTTTGTTCATCATTGTGCAGAAGGTCGCATGAGCATTTGTTAGTCCAAAAGGCACGACTAAGAATTCGTACGATCCATACCTCGTCACGCATGTTGTTTTGGGCTCGTCTCCTTCGGCGATTCGCGCCTGGTAGTAACCCGATCTGAGGTCCAGCTTGGTGAAGTACCTCGCTTGTCCCAGCCGGTCGAACAAGTCTGCCACCAAAGGTATTGGATACTTATTCTTCACCGTGACTTTGTTGAGTGCCCGATAGTCGATGCACAATCAGAGAGATCCATCATGCTTCTTTTGGAATATCACAGGCACACCGTATGGAGCTTTCGATGGTTGAATGTACCCGACATCCAGCAAGTCCTTCAGTTGCTTTCGAAGTTCCTCCAACTCCGGTGGAGCCATCCGATAGGGTCCCATTGCTGGTGGTTGTGCACCCGGCATCAGCTCGATCTTGTGGTCAACCTCCCTCTTTGTTTGTAGCTTGCTGGGCAGCTTCTCGGGCATAATGTCCTGGTACTCCTTCATGACCGATTGGATCTCCACGGGGACCTCTTCATCCTTGGTTGGGCCTTCCTCCATCTTGACAGCAGCGATGAAGGTGTGTTCATTCCTTCGAACCCCCTTGGAGAGCTGTATAGCCGAGAGGATCTTGCTTGACAAGGCCTTCTCTCTTTGTATCGGAATCGTACAAGCCTTACCCTCAAAGAAGCACATAGTGTTGGCGTATGGAACCAACACTGCCTTCATCCGATCCAAGATACTATGCATTGTAGCTTTCCTTTTTGAGAAACTATTTATCTGCTTGTTTTATTTATAGTATGATGGAGTATTTTATCAGACATTAATTGGTTATCAGTAATATATCTTTTATTGTGCCTTATACTGCGATATTTTCTCTTTAAAATAGATGGACTTTAAATGCCTAGTGCACAGTGCCTCTACGCACACGATCCTCCAAGACATTTGCTTTTTTCAAAGCATTAATAAATACGATGGAACCGTAAATACAATTTCCGGTCCATCAAGTATCATTGAAGGATCAGGGGAATCACAATTTATGCTCCCCAACAAAACACAACTACTTATAAAATATTCACTTTTCTCCCCTAGCTCGCATAGAAACTTGTTAAGCTTTAAAGATATCCGCTTAAACGGATACCACCTTGAAACGGTGAGCAAACATAACAGAGAATTCCTATATGTAACGACTCATAAAAACGGTACTAAAAACACAGTCGAGCGTTTTGAGGGACTCCCGTCGGGTCTCTACCACACAAGGATCAGAGCAATGGAAGCAAACACACTCGAGCACCAGAAGTGCCAGAATCAAACAGAATTCAAACTATGGCATGATAGACTAGGACACCCTGGAAGGAATATGATGCGTCGCATCATTTCCCAATCCAGTGGAATTAACCCGAAAAGCCTGAAGCTACTTCGGAAGGGTGTACCTCCTTGTCCCCCTTGTCACAAAGGGAAATTGATTACGAGACCATCCACCCTGAAGGTGGACTCTGAGTCTCCAAGATTCCTATAGAGAATACATGGAGACATTTGCGGGCCTATTCACCCCGTAGGTGGACCATTTCGGTACTACATGGTACTGATCGACGCATCTTCGAAATGGTCGTATGTGTGCCTCTTGTCCACCCGTAACGTAGCCTTTGCAAAACTACTGGCACAAATTATAAAGTTACGGGCACATTTCCCAGACAACCAAATCAAGAAATTGCATCTGGACAATACTGGAGAATTCACATCACAAGTCTTCCTAGACTACTGCCAAGCAACCGACATAGAAGTTGAACATCCTGTAGCTCATGTTCACAACCAGAACGGGTTAGCCGAATCTCTTATAAAGAGACTACAATGGATCGCTCGACCATTGTTGATGCAATGCCAGTTTCCGGTGAGCGCATGGGGACATGCCATTTTGCACGCTGCATCGCTAATAAGATTACGACCGTCAGGTAGTCAATCTTATTCTCCAATGCAACTTGCATATGGGAACCCGCCCGATATCTCTCACTTGAGGATATTCGGATGTGATGTCTATGTCCACATAGCACCACCGCAGAGAACCAAGATGGGACCTCAACGGCGTCTTGGTATCTATATTGGTTTCGACTCACCATCGATCATTAGATACCTAGAACCCCTTACGGGGGACGCCTTCAAAGCACGTCTAGCAGATTGTGAGTTTGATGAAAGCACTTTTCCCAAACTAGGCATTAACACACAGAAGCCAGAAGCTTCAAAAACCATTTCATGGGACACAAAGACTTTATCCCATTTTTGATCCGCGTACAAATCAATGTGAAGACGAGATCCTAAAGATCCTTCAAATACAAAACACAGTTCACATATTACCTGACAAATTCACTGACAACCAGAAGATTGTCAGATCACACGTCCCTGCTGCAAATACGCCAGTTAGGATTGACATACCCAAATATGGATGCAACCACCTGCAGCAGAAGCGGCCGTACCTCAACAAAAAAGAGGACGACCCCCGGGCTCAAAAGATAAGAACCCTCGAAAGAGGAAAAACTCTGGAGCAATAACAACGATACCACCACAGGATTTTGAGCTCAACCCAGCTACCTCTCCCCTCCTAGCAACCCCTGAAGAGGAAAATATAGGAGAAATATCATTAAATTATGTACGTACTGGGGAGATACTAGACAGAAAAAGCACAATCATTGATGATAACTTCGCGCTCATTATTGCCACTCACGTCAGTGAATACGACGATGAGACCGATCCACGCTCTCTAACAGAATGTAAACGCAGAGAGGATTGGCCAAAGTAGAACGAGGCAATAGGAGTAGAGCTGGACTCACTCGCGAAGCGCAAAGTTTTTGGACATGTCGTCCTAACACCAAAGGGTGTTAAACCTGTGGGATATAAATGTGTATTCGTGAGAAAAAGAAACGAGAATAATGAGATCGTGCGTTATAAAGCGCGCCTTGTTGCACAAGGCTTTTCCCAACGCCCGGGAATAGACTATGACGATACCTATTCCCCGGTCATGGATGCGATCACTTTCTGTTTCATTATTGGCCTATCCACAAAGGAAGGCTTGGATATGCAGGTCATGGACGTTGTGACTGCATACCTATATGGAAATATAGATAAGGACATCTATATGAAACTCCCAGATGGATACAAAAAATGATAGAAAGACCTCGGGTCGTCTACTCTATCAAACTCCAGATATCACTGTATGGTCTAAAACAGTCAGGTAGAATGTGGTACAACAGACTCAGTGAATTCATAGTGCACCAAGGATTCACAACAAATGAAGTCTGCCCTTGCATCTTTATAAGAGCAAAGGGAACATGATTCGTAATTATTGCCGTCTACATAGGCGACCTGAACATCATCGGATCTTCTGAAGAGATAGACGAAATATCCAAAAGTCTTACACAGACCTTTGATATGAAAGACCTTGGCAAAACGAAGTTTTGTCTAGGCTTACAAATTGAACACTTAAAGCTGAGGAATCCTGTTACACCAATCGACATACACAAAGAAAGTGCTAAAAAACTTTCTTATGGACAAATGTCATCCGCTTAGCGCACCCATGATCGTCAGATTATTGGATGTTGATACAGACCCCTTCCGACCGCTGGAAGAGAGGGAGGAAACACTGGGTCCTGAAGTACCCCTACCCAAGTGCAATTGGAGCACTCCTATACCTGGCAAACTGCACGCGTCCCGATATAGCGTTTGCAGTTAACCTACTAGCCAGATACAGTTCTGCGACCTCAAAGCGCCACTGGAACGGAGTTAAGTAACTTTTGCGCTACCTCCAAGGGTCTGTGGACATGGGACTATACTTCAAGAAAGGTGTATCCTTCGACTTGGTCGGTTATGCAGATGCATGATACATGTCCGACCCACATACCGCAAAGTCCCAGACCGGTTTCGTGTTCACATACGGTGGGACAGCCATCTCATGGAGATCCGTGAAGCAGACATCGACAACAACATCATCCAACCACTCCGAGCTCATTGCGATCCACGAAGCTAGCAGAGAATGCTTTTGGCTTCGATCAGTCATCAACCATATCCTCAAGACCACCGGCCTGAAGACGGGAGATCTTGGACCTACCACCATGTATGAAGACAATGCTGCATGCATCGCTCAACTACGAGGTTGCTACATCAAAGGTGACAGGCACATTTTCCCCAAGCTCTTCTGGACGCACGAATAGCAAGTGGACAACCAGATCGACATCCAGCAGATCCAGTCTTGCAACAACCTGACAGACCTATTCACTAAAGCTTTGTCTCGCAGTACCTTTAGAAAACTTATACTAGGAATTGGGATTAAACAGTTGAGAGATCTACAAGCCTGAAGAATGTACTTATCAGGGGGAGTCAATGTAGTGCTGTACTCTTTTTCCTTGGCTACTGATTTTTCACACTGGGTTTTCCATAGCCAAAGGTTTTAACGAGGCAGCCACATTAACTCTGGATCCAGAAGTATCCACCCCTGATGTTATCCATCGATCAGGGGAAGTTACAGAGACTCGTACTCTTTTCCCTTAACCACTGGTTTTTCCCACTGGGTTTTCCTTGGCAAAGGTTTTAACGATGCAAGTACTCTTAAACTTAGGGATCCAGAATTATCCATAGACCCATGATTAGATAAGCTTCATGAACCCTAAAGTGTTCATCGCGGCTTACAACAATGGATGGATAATGGGAAGTGTTATAAACGGGCTTTTGGTGGGCCTACCCGTTAGTGAGTATCTACCCATTATGTAACCATACTACTATAAATATAGGGCTATGGACTCCATAGCCACCAAGTTTACAACAGATGTCAAATACACAGCCATAAATAGTGCCACATTATCAATAAACCCAAGTTGTCAAATGATCGAAGCAAAGCTAAATGCGAATCCGACCCGTGATAGTTCCCACATAAAATCGAGAGAAAGATTACAGCTTGCTGCAATTTTGCCGCATGGGTTCCCTGAGCTCTTGCTCCATCTCTTCGACACCTCTCCTCAAAACCCTAAAGAAATATCAAGCCAGGGTTAGGGTTTATCCAATCTCTCTCCGCTCAATCCCTAATTCAACATCACTGACGTTCCCGGCCGCTCGATTTTTGCGACAAATGTATTCCGTCAAGGCTTCTATCAACGAAGAGAACGGCGTCCCAGTCGCCGTTGCATCAGCTGGTAAATTCCTGAATTTAGGCGTCCATTTGATCTTTATCGATTTAAATTTCTTGCTTTTCCCCCCAAATAATTGTTGGATTTTGCTCAAAGTTCCATTGCAATTTTGAAGGTTCTAGGATTGGGGAGGTTAAGAGGGTGACGAAGGAGACCAATGTCTATGTGAAGATAAACCTGGACGGTTCCGGAATTTCTGATTGCCACACAGGGATCCCTTTCTTGGATCATATGTTGGATGTAAGCATTTGAATGCCTTTTTTTTATTTTTTGCCTAGAAATGGGTAATTTACAGGTTCTCGTGCAGCTGCTAGCGGTGACACGTTAGTTTAGTTGACTTATCATCACACATGCGTGCGTTCGTGTGTAGGTTTGTAAACAATTGCAAACTATAGAAATCCGATTAACCATTAAACTATACGTGTGTTGTAACCATGTCATACTAGGCAAATATATTGGTTGCAAGTCCCGTCATTCCCATGTTATTGTAAGCGGGCAAATGGCTGGAAATTATAAGCTAGCAATTTGGTATAGTACTTAGGAATGAAGATTTCATGTACACTGAGAAGTAACTTTGAATTCAAGATTCAATATCGACACATAGGACAACACAGATGTAGTCAGTACTTGGCAGAAATGCAAGTGCGGAATAGTTGGATGATCTTTAATTCCATAAGATAAATTGGTTCTGTCATATTCTACCTCAGTCATGTACCATGCAAACTATATGCGGTGTCTTGAGTTGCACTGTGATAGTTTCTTTAATGTAGAATGTAGATGAACCTTTGAAAGTTTCCATATTGCTGCACATTATCATTGTAGTTTGAGTCATGTGGATTACGTCAATGGAAGTATTTATCTCCCATCTTGAATGAATCTATTATACAATTGAGGTATATTTTGAATGAGGTTCCTGACTAAGACAAAAAGGATATGTAGAAAGACGGTTGGGATTGAAAACTGAGGAATCAATTGGTAGGATGAGGGTTTGTGAAAATTTTAGGGGAAAAGTTTTGGGAAATGAAAATTTTAAATTTAAGGAAGAACTAAATTTTGAGAGGAACTAAAATTTTTGAGGGTATAACATTTATTGGGGGAGCTAAATTTTAATTTAAAACTTTAAGAGAACTAAGTCTGGAGGAAACTAAAATTTTAATTTTTTGAAGGGCTAAAGCTAATGGGAAGTAAAGTTTGGAAGAACTAATTTTTTTGGGAGGAACTAAATTTTCTGGAAATTTTAATTAAATGTAGTCAATTTTTTTTGTTGGGAGAATATTTTGAAGGTGACTACAAATTTTTCTGGGGTTGATTTTTGAGGGGTTGTAAATTTTTTGGGACATTTTGAATGAGTTGAAATTTTTTCGGGAAATATTTTGGATACCACATGACATATGGTTACAGGTTATGACTAGTATATATATGTTTATAACCATCTTGTAGTTAATTATCAGGAAAGCAGAAAGGATTATTTTATGGTCAATTCATGAAACAAAACATGAAACAACTGAGAAATTAGTTTATTCTACAATGTAATAAGTAACCAAAAAAAACTGGTTCCTTTTCGTTTTATATTGAAAATGGCTTTTTTGACATAAAGGAAAAGTTAAAATAGATGATACACAGTTATTTAACATACCATTGAAAGTTTTAACAATTTTAGCATACATGAGTAAACTAGAATTTTTTTTGGTTAGAGCAAGATTGGTCATCATTTTTGTAAAATTACAATAAAAAATTAATCTTAATATATGTACTTAGATGCATTATTCAATGCTATTGTTTGTCACATGATTTTCATAGCCTAGTTCATAAAAATTAACCTTAATTTATATTATTTAGGTGCACAATCTTGAAATTAGTTTATTCTTCAGTATTTGGTTAAGATTGTTAATAAGCTTGAGGGCTTGGCTTAGTGTTTTAAAAAGTGATTGCCTAGGTACTTAGGTAGGTTAGGGTAGCATCTGCTTCACTTATCTTCACCAAGTGACCATCTATACTTATCCTATTATTTGCTTAAATTCTCATCTCATCTCTTTCATTAAGGGTTACAAGTTATGTTCAATATAGGCATACTTTTATTCTTAGTCCGATTTTCTTTTATTTTTCCTCTATAATTAGGCTTTTTTGAGTGTATCTAGATTGATATGAGTGTAAAAATATCAACATTTGAGTTATAATCAAATTTATCATATCACTTTCCCTTCCCTTTTCAACCCATTTTTTTTCAAAAACATATAGAGAGATGGAGTAAGGACACTTCATACAAACTCCAAAAATTTTCTTTTGTGCTGATACTTTTATTTAGGATTTGTTGCTTACATTTTCCCTACCTCTTACCTTTATGTTTTGTTTTCCCTTTCTTAATTTGTTTATCACCGGTTATTTTCTCTCTCTCGAGATATTTTCCTTTTGTATTGTCTATCTATTTTGTTTCATCCTTAAACATACTGTTTTTGGAATTATTATTTATTCTATGCATTGTTTTGTTCTTTGTGTCATTTATAGGTTCAAAACATAATTTTTATTCTCTATTTTTTGTAGTGGACCACTAAAGCTTATGAAAATCTAGCGAGAATCATATGTTAGTATGTAATTTCACTAGTCAGAACGTGGCATTCAAAATATTCTTCCGAAAAATTTAACTCCATTCAAAATCTCTCTCCAAAAAATTTACAGCCTCATTCATAATATTCCCAACAGAAATTTTTAACCATATTCAAACTAAAATTAGTTCACCCGAGAAAATTTAGTTTGCCCCAAAAATTTTAGTTGCCCCCAAAATTTAGTTTCTTTTATATTTAGTTTTTCTCAAAATTTAATAGTTTAGTTTCTCTCAAAATTTAGTTCCTTCCCGATTTAGTTCGTTCTAATATTTTAAATTAAAATTTAGCTCCTCCTAGAGAATTCATCTCCTCCAAAATCTAGTTCTCCAGATTTAGTTCCCCAAATTTGGTTTTTTTGGATTTAGTTCTACCCAAAATTTTAGGGTTCTCCGATCAAAATTTTCACAAACTCTAATCCGAACCCTTGATATTATTTGAGGTTAAATTTAACCATCTTTCTACACACATCTTTGTCCTAGTCAGCAAATCTGTTCAAAAACATTCCTCATTTGTATCATAAATTTTTAATATGTAATAAAGTTCTAGCATCATGGTAATGCCTTTATCAATGTTTATTTATTTTTGTTGTTTATCTTTTTCTTTGCATGTTAGAACATGAAAATAATCGAAAAAGTTATAAAAATATATTAGAACTAAAAAAATCCATTGAAACTCCAAAAATTGCAATTCAAAAGAATAAGTTGTGTTGCTTGTCACAAGTTAGCTTAGAAGATATGACAAGGTACAAATAAATACACATGATGTGCTCTTGATTGATCTAAGCTCTAAGTGATATGTATTAAATTTAAATTTCAGATGAAGTCCTTTTTTATATTTATTATGTGAGATGGAGAAAGAGTTTGAGTCATTTGAGTCTTCTAGGTATTATGAGTCTTTTGGTTTTTTTATTTAGGATAGAGTTTAAGTCCTTTTAACTCTTTTATTATTATTTAAATATTTTAGTTATTTAGAATTTTAGACACACATTGAATGTTGTTTTTGAAACCCAAGTTGTAAGGCTATATAAAGGTCACAGACTTAATCATTTTAAATAGAAAATGAAGAATAGAACTTTTGGTGTAGAATTTTAGTTTCTCCATAAAAATTAAAGCTTTTGCATTGATGTGCGGGAGTGCGCTAGGTTGCCTAGGTGAGAGGTTTGAAAAATCTCCGCGTGCGAGACGTGTGAATCGGTGATCATGAGATTCGCAGGGTGCGAGGCTCGAAAACTCATCAAATCCTTAATTTCTTTCTTCATCAAGTCCCCACTTCTCTTCCCATTTCCGCACCATGTCACTTAGTTCTACCAATAGTACTAACTATTTTTCCGTGAACATGCAACTATTAGATGTTACCTTCAAAATCTTATTTAACTTGTCTAAGGTAAAACACACACAGTGTTAGACACGCTAGAATTAAATGGTTACTTAACCATCGATAGCAAAAACTATTAATGTGCTCATTTAGAAGTCATATATACGTTGATCCCATGCAGTTGCCTCACGTGCTCAACCTAGATGTTTTTTCTCACACTTTTAGAACACTGGCTTGGATTGAACTTGTTTGAAAATCTAGCAAACCGAGCTAGAAATTTTTTTAAGCTGGCTTAATTGAATAAACATAAACAACCTAATTCTTGGCTCATTCGGTTCGATTAGCTCCCTTAGAAACAACTTGCAGTATACTGGTATGGTAACCGATTTAAATCACTTGTCAATGGAAATGCAAACGGTTCACATGCGGATCGGATACATATTTTGCCATGTCAGTATTCAAAATCATACATTGGATACGAATTTGGATATGTATAATTTACTCTTTGTATCCGCAAAATATGGATACATATATGAATTAAATATGTGCAATGAATGACCATATTTAGTATAAATGATGCACATCAAACATAGATATATGGATATAATGGACTGTTGGATACTGAACAATAAAACTCTATTATGTCATCCTGTTCTGGGCTAACTAGTGGGCATACATATGTCCATATATTGTCACGGATAAGGGTAACTAAATATGAACGATTAATGAATAAAAAATATCATCATATATTGGATATCCTTATTCAAATCCATGTAGAAGAAAATCTAACTTTAATACCCGTTTTCAAATATGTATCTGTATCTCATTGGAGAAGGTATTTTGTTCCAATTTAGATAATCCTAATCCATTTACATCCCTAGTCGTTGATGCTTCCTTTTTGCTGTTGAGCAGTATTTGACTTATTAGAGTAGGTGTCTTCTGCAAAAATATATGAAGGCTTAGGGGAAAGGGGATTTAGTTGTTTTTGTGTAGCACATGCATCCTTTTTGTAGTGCAACTTCTTTGCTTCCTCCATGAATGTTATTAAATGTTGGCGAATGTTAACATGCCGAATTTCTGGCATCTATGCTGCAGCAACTGGCATCACACGGACTATTTGATCTATGCATAGAGGCATCTGGTGATATCCATATTGATGATCATCACACCAATGAAGATGTTGCTCTTGCAATTGGAACGGTGAATTCATTTATATATATTGAGGCTTGCATGATCTTCTACTCCCGAAATTTTGGACATCAATTGTCTTTTTGCAATCCATACAAGTTCTGATGCATGTATTATTGTATTTCTGCATGTTTAGGCACTTCTTTATGCACTTGGAGACAGGAAAGGAATCCAGAGATTTGGGAACCTAACAGCGCCACTTGACGAAGCTGCCGTTGAAGTTATACTGGTGCGTTTCCAACTATGTGCCCTGTTGGTAATGTATGGAAATTTATATACGTTGAAATTTATGCGATTTTTTATTTAGGGAAAGCAACCTAAAAATTCAAAATATATTATAAAAGGGACACCACCTATTCTTTGAGGCATAAGTACATGTATGTGTAGTCACCAACAACCTCATACTTTAATGCTGTTATAGCCTTTGGATAAACCTTTCCCAAATTAGATTGCAGCTCCCTTTCATCAAGTACGAGCACATCTTTTCCACATGGATCACTGTTGCAATGATCCTGATAACAATAAGATAATTCTTCTCATTTATGTATTAGCAAGTTGTCTGATGTGACTATTAGGTTTATGCATGCAAAGTTTTTGATGTGCTTACTGTTAGGTTTATGCAGGCAAAGTTTCTGAACTTGCATAACAAATTGGCACTAGCAAACCTTTCTGGCATGTAATTAGTGCACCTCATTTGCTGTTTTATTGCTATTTTAGAGAATGGCTCCCATCATAATTTGCTTACTTAAAAACATGATACAGTTGCAAACTTGGAATATTTTCCACTGACATTCTTGTGCACTTTGATTATTGTGAATGCATTTAGCTCTTCCGTGATATCTTAATACTTTTGTTGGTTACCCAAATTTTTTTTGTTACTCTTGTCATAACAATTTTGCCCATCATAGTCTTGTAATTTGCTGATAATTTTTTGCCCAGGATTTGTCTGGCCGTCCTCACTTGAGCTATGACTTACAAATCCCAACCGAAAGAGTTGGGACATACGATACACAGGTAATTCAATTCATTCTGTCTGTAAATGCATAGTCTTATTAGCTCTGATATATGAGATTTCTATGGATAAGTTATTCAGAGCATTTATCTTCTCTGTATTTCACATGGGCAAGTTCCTTAATGGCTATGATATAATGATAAGCATACACAACTTACACACACACATCATAATTAAATAGATCAATCTCGTATAAATCTCTCTGGCATGTTAACATTTCATTTGGCAAGATAGATGTACGCTTGACACACAGTTAATTCTAAAACATCAAGACATGAGGTGTAGTCCCCGACAGACACATTGTCTGACAAGACCCAGCTTCTAAATTGATTGGTCCGATCTCCATAGATTGTCTTCAGGTTTGTTCACTTGATGACCCTATATTGGAAATGTTATGATAAATTTTTGATTTTGAATATTCTGGCATAGCGTGAGAGAGTGATAGTCATATTTATTATATTTCATCTGAAAGGGAAATGAAGCAATGAATATCCCACAGGAAATGACCACTTTATACCTGTATACTGCATTTGTCACAAGCTTGATTGTTTTGTCTTTGCTATCCATTCTAGATCCATGACCATCTTAGTTTTCACCCAACATCAAAAGCCTTTTCCACTTTCCCTCTTAATATGTAAAACATATGGCATCCTTTTTTCTTCTTTGGTCTGTATACTATAAGCTGCACTAAGGCACTATCTCTCTCTCTTCGGTTGAAACTTACAGCTGGTGGAGCACTTCTTTCAGTCTCTGGTTAATACATCTGGCATGACACTCCACATACAACAGGTACTTTCGTATGATATATTTTACTCTCATTTTCAACTTCTGCTAGCTTATGTTACTGTTCAAATACCAAACTGTATCACTTTGTCTTTGGCTATCTTTCCCTGTTTGTCATGCTATATTTAAATATTGGAACATAGTGCAAACATAGGACGCGATTATATGAACCGATTATAGACATATATATTTTCAGTTAAGAACTAATATATCGTTGTAACATGACTTAGAGGCCTAGTTTGTTACGCCGTTTCTGAAACTGAGTCAGTTTAAGTTAAAATGAAACCAATGTTTGAAATCATGCAAGCCTTACTTGGATTTTCACAAGCCTAGTTTCATAAGGTTTGGGGATATCGAAACCTGAGTTTCAGAAACTCTATTTTTGGCATCCAAACAAGCCCAAGTTTTAGAAACGTCAGTTTGGGCTCCAAACTCAATCAAACACTAGTTTTCAAAACTAAGCAGTGTTGTTAAACGAGCCCTTGTCTGCATCAGTGTGTCCTGGTAGGGCCTTGTTCATCAATCTTTCTTTTTGTGTATTTTTTCATTTAAAAATCTAGTTCCTATCTATTTAATGTTTGTCCTAGTAAAGTCACTGGCTTTAAGTCCTTTAGGTATACAGTTTCTACTTTTTAGTATCAAGTAATAGAACATGTTCATGTGCTTGCACAAAATAAAATAGCTTATGTTTCTCGTTATTCTCTATTCCTCTTTCTTTCAATTTCTTTAGCTTAGCCAAATTTGATGATTTTATAATGTTCTTTTACTTCAGCACGCTGGCAGAAATTCACACCATATTATTGAAGCAACATTCAAGGCCTTTGCTCGAGCTCTTCGACAGGCCACAGAATATGACCCACGCCGTCATGGCAGTGTCCCAAGGTTTGCTGAATATGTTCTAAATCCTTTCTCCCATTATTCTGCAAATGTTTTTTTATGAAATCTACTCTATTTGATATTAAATATCTATAATCAGACCATTTTACATCAAACTAGCTTAAATGAGCATGCAGATTCTAGAAAGTTGGCACATGCTTATAACAACCTTTAAGTTCAAGCTATGATTTTTTCCTTTCTTCGATAGTCAGATTCAATCTTTATCACAACGAATAAATAATAATTCTAGGTGATAGGCTGATTAACACTTAGCTCTATTTACACTGAATTGCTTCCCTTCTCTACCCACAGCTGTTTTCTTCTTATCCATATGTCTTGGTACTTCATTCTAAGATGAATTTTCATAGCAAAAGAAATTTCCCCAGGCCATGGATAGGGTTAAAACTTAAAATTACCGTGTCCCTCCAGTGACATTCAGTTGCTCTAACACATTACATCTGGATAGTTGTTGCTATAACTACCATGAAAATGTTAGGAACTAACAAAAATGCGCAATTTTTATAGAGAATATGATAGCAAAACTAGATAAGTGGATACAAAAGAGGTGTTTTCTCCTCCCAAGACACCAATAGAGGACATCCGCACTCGTTTAATCTAAATCTATCTAAGGATGCTCAAGAGAAATATCAATCATCAGGCATGCGTAAACAAGCGACGGCTAGCCCCTATAAATAAAAGAAACTAGGGTTACATGGCTAATGGGGCGCGCACGCATGTGCTAGGGGTCGGCGGCTATGGGCTTGGGTCCGTGGATCTAACATTACACCGCCCTTGAAAATCCACCTTGTCCTCAAGGTGGTGCATGAGAGTACCGACGGTGCTACTCCGAGTGGGAGTCGTCTTTCCCTCCGATCCCTTCATCCTCCACTTCATCATCCTCGTCTACCTCCGCTATCAACACGTGCAGCTTACGACACGCACGGTGTCCGTGAGTGAAGCGCTCGTCGCATCTGAAACAAAGCACTTTCTACCTCTTCTCCCTTATCTCCACATCGGTCATTCTTCGGAATTGGCCCCCAGCCAGTGGTGGGTTGTTTTGTTCCCCGTCTTCTCAAGCCCCATCTGATCTGCCTTAGTAGTGATCCCTGCTCCGCCGGCTCCAGTCGAGGTGTTCCGCTGTATCTGCCCACTGTAGCTATTCCTGCCTCTCTTATCCTCAGTCCGGGAGTCATCCACCATCTGCGCCATCTCAATGACCTCTGAAAGCCCCCGAGGCTTGTATTGCCTCACTGCAGCTCTAAGGCTGGGCCTTAGTCACTTAAGGAAGGTGCCTTCTAGAGACTCGTTCGACACGCCATGTACTCTGCCCGCCGAAGTCTCCAACCTCTCAATGTACTCCCGTACATGTCCCTCCTGTCTAAAGGCATATAGCTGCTCGTGAAGGTTTCCCAAGCAGGGATCTCTAAACTTCTCCAGCACGAGGTCCTTCAGCTCCTCTCAGTCTCGGATCTGCTGCATCCTCTCCTTCCACTAGAACCACCCCAATGCTCTCCCCTCCATGCAAATGGCTGCCGCCTCCAGATTCTGTACCTCGGTCATGTGGTGTGTCGCGAAGTATCTCTCTGTTGTAAACAATCAGGCATGTGGACCCTCCCCAGAAAATAACGGCATCTTCAGCTTCCACACCCTGCAGTCCCCTCCAAAGTGCACCTGCTCGGGCCTCCCCTCCGCTCGGTGGTGCAGACGGTAGTGCTGTCTCCTCTCATCCCAGGTCTCGTACTGTCTAGGTGGAACTCCTCCGTGATCCCCATAGTCTCCTTGGTAATCTCCACGCCTGCCATCGAAGTCATCCTACCCTGCATCATCGCCGAACTCTACCTCGTAGCCACCCATGCCGTCATAATAATGGTCTCTCCCATGTCCGTCTCCGTAAAACGGGTCCTCCACTGCTGGCCGCCGCCCCGAAGGGTCGAAAAATCCCCCAAAAAACTGTCCGCGCGCGTCCTCCCCTGCTGATCGCTGCCCGAAAGGCTTGAAAAAGCCCCCCGGGGGCTGTCCGCGCGCATCCCCTCCCCTGGCGGCTGCCAGGGGGGCTCCCGGCCTCGGCGCGCATCAGGCGGGGCCCTCCGGGGTTGCCGGAGGGCCGGCAGGCCCTGTCGGGCCTCTGGCAGGTCCGGCGGGTCCTGCCAGAGGTCCGGCAGGTTCGCTGGACTTGGGCGAGCACCGGTAGGGCCTGGCCAAAGGGGCTCGCGGCAGGCGTGGGGAAGGCCCCCGCCCCAATCTCACGGCAGCCGCCCCCATGCTGTTTTGGGTGTTGGCTGCCCTCCACTGGCGCGCGGCTCTCGAAAGGGGCGGCTAGGGCCGTCGCCCCCCTTTGGCTCTTCACCGCTTTCCGTCGCACCTCCTCGCGATAATCAACCTTTCATGGTCCTTCATCTTCTTCCTCGTCCAATTCTTCCACGTAATAGGGTTGATTTTGGGTAAAATTCCCCTCTTTTTTCTTCTCCTTTAAAGTTGCCGCCTTTGGTGTTGGATGATGGTTTCCTTCGCCTTGGGATTTAGCCGTCAAGAGGGAGAGGATCTTCACAAATTGCTCGTCGTTCTTCGCTTGACTTTCCTTCAATTGCTCGATGGATTCTACTACCAATTCCATCGATTTCTTTACCCCTTCAATTTCTCCCGTGAACTTTTCCTCCATCGATTTCTTTACCCCTTCAATTTCTCCCGTGAACTTTTCCTCCAACGACTCGATTTTATTCTTCGATCTCATTGCGGTCGCCATGGATGATCATGCTCTGATACCAAATTGTTAGGAACTAAAAAAGGCGCAATTTTTATAGAATATGATAGCAAAACTAGATAAGTGAATACAAAAGAGGTGTATTCTCCTTCCAAGACGCCAATAAAGGACGTCCGCACTCGTTTAATCTAAATCTACCTAAGGATGCTCAAGAAAAATATCAATCATCAAGCATGCGTAAACAAGCGACGGCTAGCCTTTATAAATAAAAGAAACTAGGGTTACTTGGCTAATGGGGCGCGCACGCATTGGCTTGGGGGCGGCGGCTATGGGCTTGGGCCCGTGGATCTAACAGAAAACCTTGGGTGATGCAGATATTTTAGGGATCTAGGGAAATTTGGAGAAAAGAACAAGATAATTAGGGTTCCTAGGCTTCACACCAATGATTCCAAGGCTTCACATCAAGGTTTGGGTTAATTTTAATCTCAAAGTTTTCATTACCTTAAAACATTTGAGTACATGGCTATAGCCTTACAACTCATCAACCTTCAAGATTTACCTAATGTGGGACTAAACAGAATAAACAAATAAAAGTACAAAATTCAGATATACTTAAGTCTCAAGTGGGCTCGGGCTCATCCATACGAACAAGGCTGGGGATCACGTCGTCGCTTGTGCGTATAGACCTTGATGTCCCCATCAACTCTCCCCGGGTGGGAAGAACTCGGCTCTGACGAGTGTAGGGTCTGCTTGCTGTCATTGTACTCAAGTAAATCTGGGTCTACCTCTGTAGTTCTGTTTGGGGTAATCCAAGTGTAGTCTGATTCTGGCCGGCCTTTCCAACTCACCAAGTAACACTGATAACCACTCTACCTGGTTGATATAACCTGCTCATCTAATATGCGATCAATCTACTCTCTACGTGGATGTATGAGTGGTAAAAGTATATGAGGTGAAATAGCAGAGACACTCAACTCATTATGGGAAGGCTCAAAGAATGGGCTGTGGGTATTGCTGCTAGACCCTTATAAGTCACTAGATCTTCAATATTAAAAGTAAAGCTAATCCCATAATATGTAGGGAGATCTACCACATATGCATTAGAATCAATTTTCTTAAGATTTTGAATGGGCTAGTACGACGAGCCTGCAGTTTCTTTAAGGTTTCTGGAGGAAACCTTTCAGATCTGAGTCCCTCCATAACATAATCACCATCATTAAACTCTTTGAAACGATTGTGAGCATCTGTCACAGCCTTATATTTTTTATTACTAGAGTGAATTCTCATGCTGATCTCCTTATGCAAATCATAATTGTGTTGTGCTAACGACTCAGCTGATTTAGACACTATGATGATGCAACATGGAAATGAGGTCTATAGGCTTTCTAGTTTTGTAACCATGAACTAGCTCAAATGGACTCATATCGATGGACCTATGTATTGACACAGTATATGCAAACTCGGCAATAGACAACATCAGATCCTCATTCCTAGGATTTTCACCTACTAAGCATCTGAGAAGATTTCGCAAACTATGTTTCACTACCTCGGTTTGGCAATCAGTCTGGGGGTGGTAAGCAATATAGAATTTGAGCTTAGTGTCCATCATATGCCATAGGGTTCCAGAAATAGCTCATGAATTTTACATCTCTATCAGACACTATACTCTTGGCAGACCATTGAGATGAACAACCCCATCAAAATAGAGCTTGGCAATGTGTGAAGCATATGATGTTTTGGAATAAGGGATGACATATGCCATATTAGAGAATCGGTCCACAATGACAAAAAACAGAATCGTGCTTCTTAGGTGTGCGTGGAAGTCCTAACACGAAATCCATACTAACGTCTTGCCAGAGAAATCTGGCACATGTAATGGTGTGTAGAGACTGTTGGGGGATGTATGTCCTCAGATCATTTGTATTTGATGCAAATGATTTTTAAGCTTAGATAGGGACTTTTGTATATGATGCAAGCGGAGTTAAATATGTCGTAAATAGTTTATGACAATATTTAATATAATAAACGCATGGAAAAGGGTACTTGAATGATGGGATCGTCCAGGTCTAAACGCAGGTTCAAACCGCGTCAAAAACGGAGTCCAAACATGCAAGTTAGAGCCAAATGGCCCATAAAAGGGTTTTATGGACAGACCCGACCCATTCTACAAAAGCAAACAGCCAAAAGATGGGACGGACGCCCGCCTTAGCGGGCACCCGCACCCGCTACAGTAGCGGGGCCCCGTGCCCGCCAAGAGGGCGTGGGTCCGCACCCGTCAAGAGGGCATGTGCCCGCACATCAAGCAACAGGCGGGCGAGGCCCGCTTGCCCACTTGTGCGCGTTGAGGCACGTGCGTTGCCTGCGCCTGGCACGTGTGTGGGCCCCACCACACCCAGGGCTTTGTGCCCAGAAAATGGCAACGGGCCTTGGTGCGTTTTGAATGGTGTTTGGCTAACTTTGAGACGACATTTGAGGGGTCAAATGACGTCGGATTGACTCGTCGTTTTTCTTATGCGTTCACCGTTCAACCCTCTTCGATTTGATAAGTTGTATCAAGATTGAAGTTCAACGGTAAGGGAGTTAAAATTCATGGAAGTTTGGATTTTATGAAAGGTAAACTAACTTGAATTATTAAATTCCAAAAGTTTAGTCCTATATCAGAAGTGGAGTAAAGTGGAGGGCTCAGCCGCCTATATAAATATGGGCATGCCCTCCTCTAAACTCGTCCCAAGCTCTAGATCTGAGCGGCACCCAAAAGTTTGGAGCACGCCCGGATCTAAGCTTAAAATAAATATTTTTCTTCTCTCCCTAAATTTCTGTCTTGCTCCTGAAAGGCTTTAGCAAAGCCACGAAGGGGCCCGGATCCGAAGTCTTGATCAAGGATTCACTCAAGTGAAATTTTCTTCGGCACGTGGTTGGCTCAGCGACAAGGAAGTTGCTCGCCTTGGGACGCGGTGCGGTTCGGAAAGCAGTTCAGCTCAGGACGCGGTGCTGTCCGGGAAGCGGTTCGGCTCGAGACAGGGAGAGGCACAGACACGGTTCGATACATCTTGCCGGTGCAAGCAAGGTTCCGGGTATGTAGTTTAATTGCTTTCTTTTAATATATTGCAGTAGCTTAGATCCTTCTTGAGGTGGTCAGATCCACCTCAAGTTGGCAGAGATCATGCTAGGGTCTTGAATTCTTAGGGCTGCATGTTAAATAGTTTAACATTTTTCCACTGCATGATTTTATTTTGCCTCTATTGTTCGTCCGACGTAGGACGGGCATAGAGATTTCTGCCCCGAGGGTCCTTAAAAACCCAACATTGGTATCGAAGCGAGGTTTGCTTGCGATCTAAGGACTGCAATATGTTAATTGAATGTATGTTTTAATCTACTTCTAAAATCTGTTTTTGACTTTATGAGGTAATGTCAAAACGAGATTTTAATTTTAGGTGCTTTAAAATTTTGTGTGTGATAAAATCCTTTTATAAGCGTACTAATGTTTTATGATAATTTTAAAACATAGTTTTTAAAATAAAAATTATGTGATAATTTTATGTTTTAAAATCATAATTTTAATTTAAGAGTTAAAATATAGATGCATATTAATTATTTATTAGATAAATTTTAATATGTTTGTTTCTATTTAAATGTTAAATAGTTGGACACCGATTTTATGTGATAAAATTAGGGTAGTTTATGTTTAATGGCTATGCTTAATTATTTGATAATTCATGAAACCTTTAAGGTTAGCCATTAAAAATCTGTTTAAAATTTATAAGATAAATTTTAAATGACATGTTTAATAATTCATTACAACTGTTTAAAACCTAATTCCTGATTAGGGTAGACATTTAACGACGATTATTATAATCGTTTCAATTATAATTTTCATTAAATGACTACACTTTAAAAGTGTTGAAATTGATTTATTAAAATCCTAATAATGATTAGGGTAGCACGTTGAACAAATGAGCCTTATAGTTGATAATGACTTAATAAAAGTTATTAACAAATCCATAAAATATTGAATTTTAAGGATCCACTGGTTGATAGGATTAACTAGTTCAATAAAAGCCTTTTAGTCTATGGCACACATATAAAAGTGATAAGTTTCATTCAATGGATCATGATCCGGTCAATGTGCTTGGCTAAGTTTGTTGAATCACACTAGCTAGACCGAGGATAAGTGATCCTGGCTTAGTCAATTTCCTGGCCGTGTTCCGCTGGACTGCAATGACGCGAATCATGATTATATGATACCCTGGATTATATCCAAGTCAATTACGTTTAAAATCTTTTTCAAGATTAACCGTAGCCCTCTTTGTTTTAGAGGTTGGCAACTATAGGACCAGTGTTCCAGTTGTTGAGCTACACTCAAGCTGTGACATGACAACCTTGTAGAAACCAACTTCTTAAATACATATGATGTAATCTTGACTTAACCCAAACCGTCGTGTCGTAAAAACACCGAGCGCCGGTGTAAGTTAATCTAATGATGTAGTCTAGACTTGACCCAAACGTCGTGTCGTGAATACACCGAGCGCCGGTGTAAGTTAAGTTAGACACGAAAACTAGGATCCGACTAGACTAGTCATTATGATTTGGATGAGCACACTTATGATCATACGTGGCTAGAAACCAATAAGAGAGTCATATATGATATGATTGATGAAGAGTCATCTACCAATCACAGAGTCAAGCAATTTGTTAGCACACGCAAGGTTGTAAGACTCAGGGTGGTTGGATCTCTTATTCATTAATTTAATTTAATTAAATCGTTCATTATTAAGACTTAAATGATCGCAAAAATAGTGGGAGGATATAGTTGGATAAAAGATTCTATCTATATTTAATATTGAACATATGCTAAACTAGGGTAGTTCTATATTTATCAATGGAATCAAAAACATAATATTCTAAGAGAATAAGTCAACTGGTCAAAATAGTTGATTAATGGAATATCAACTAAAATTCTAATTGATAAACTAAACTATGTTCTCGTTGACATTAAATGACTTTCTTAATCACAGGCTTAAGGACATTGATTTCCTTAAGTTCTGGATCCAACAAAATAAATGCACGCTACCTGTCACTCACCACTTTAAGGGGTAGCTCGAACATACTGATGTTCAAAAGCATGTTTCTCCATACAATTTGTTGAGTCAACTCAAGGTTGTATGAAAAACGATTTCGATCCGCAAGGTTTGAAAATTCGATCAAATTTTTTGATTCGAATATTAGTGCATGAGCGGTGCAAGACCATGTATCCCAACCGGATCTTGAGACGAGCAACTTGTTGAGCACACTCTAGGTTGCAAAGCTCGAGCGTTTGGATATATGAGATGCTTGCATGTCAATTTATTTATATTGGGTCGTATAATATCTAAATGAGATCTAGAAAAGGAAGAAGGCACTAAGGAAAGTCAATTGAGAAAGATAGTTTTATTTGTCATTAGTAAAGGCATAAGTAGGAGGAACTTAAAATGTGACATATTTGATGTCACTGTTTCATGATAACCGTTATACAAAAGAAATAAATTGTCTACGTGTTGGAAAGAGAACAATTGTTGTTTCTTGGACCATGTAGGATGTCAAATACATTTTTTGACGAATGTCGTCACATTGCTTCCGAAGCAATGTTTTATGTGAGTAATTTGTATAACGATAATGTATTAAATGTTAATACATGAATACACAAGATAATAACAAAACTTATATGGCAAAATAGACTAGGTCGTACCAAAGAGACTAAGTTTCATAAGTAACATAAAGAGAGGTCTGACCTCTCGTATTATGAAGTCTGTTGACACTTGTGAATCTTGTCTCAAAGGTTTGATGGCCCAACACCTTCTGTGAGACAATGGGAGAATGAGTTGCAGAACTCACGGTCTTATACATACGGATGTATTCAGATCTAAGTCTAAATTAGCCTAGATGAGTTATACTCATTTTATTGCGACACATGTTCTTGATGAAACACAAGTCCGATAAAATAGAGAACAAAATGATAGAAGTGTTTGAACTGATTCGATTAGATCAAAAAGTCGAATACTTAGCTGTATACATCTTGCGCAATTAAAAGAAAATGCGATTTTCTCTCAGGTCACGTCTCTTAATACATCGGTGTGTTAGAGAGCATGAATCACACTTTATTAGACTTGGTGCGATGCATGGCAAGTGACTCTGAGTTACAATCCTCCCGCTGGGTTAAGTCCCAGATAATAATGCTTAGGTTTTGATAAGGTTCTGTGAGGACCTTATCAATAAGAAATTCATTAAATCAATTGTTAGGAAGTTAAAAGATTACTCGAGTCTCGTGAGACGAAGAGTCGAGTTGGACATCATAATCGATAATGGCCTAGTTAACTTCCAGGATGAAATTCGGAGTACCGACTCCGATTAATAACTTGATGCAATTAGAAATGGTCCGTACACGTGAATAAAGTATGGGCTTTATTAGTTTACGGCCCAAGAAAAGTGTTTCTTTGACTGCAAGTGAATCTTCGAGTCCAAAAGATTGGTGCAGAAAGAAAATACTGAAGTACAATTATGTTGGTAGAGAACGGTTTTCATCCTAACTCCTATAAACGGATTATGATGAAACTGTCTCGCCAACAGATGCGTACAGATCTACTCGGACCGAACTCGATGTAAATGCTCATGATAACCATGAAAACTGGAGCATTTATTTATAATGTATTTTCTAAGTATGATTTGGAAGAACAAACTTATATGAATTAGCCAGCGAGTTTTCAAGGTCAGTGGAAGCAAATAAAATACATGCGAGGTATCAAGGGGCTGGAACATATTTTTGACAAAGTGGTCAAAAGAGTTTGACACTTTTGAATATGAACCGTTTAAAATGACCAGTAATTATATTTAAATTATTATTGTAAGGTACGATGAGCTGGATGAGATCCAGGAAAATTAAATGGATTCCGTAGGACCAAAGGAATTATTTGGATGAGATTCAAATGGTTGGTCTAGCGTGAACATAGAAAAACCCCTTAAGTCTAATCAGTAGACGGTTTATCAGATCCACTCACGAAGGCTCTACCACATGAAGTCTAGAAAGACTTATGTGTATATACGGTATGCGATACCTGGATAAATGGGCCTAAGTGCAAGTGGGAGATGTAGCGAGATAGGTATGCCATCGAGGCAATTATCTCTGTGTAATTGTACAAACATCTTGTTCAAAATAACAGTAAACTGTTTGGTATAAATTTATTTAAGTTAATCATAATGTAGTTATCATTAGATATTAACTTATGTAAAGTCCTGAGAATTAGTGCAAGGTCAAATATGTATCGAGATGAGTATCTCGATCATGGAGAAGTGCTTGACCATTAGTGGCATAAGTCTAAAAGGGTTCATGGTCGTAGATGTTTCGAGAAAAGGATATCGAAACATCAGATAGACCATTGTGTCTTAGTCTTCACCGTATAGCGGTGACGATGATCTCATGATCGTTTGACTTGGCGAAGTCGAAGACGAGACACATGTGCTCATGAAGAATGAGTTCACTGGACGACCCATTAAGAGTTATCATATGGTTATGATTGACCAATCTGTCAATGATAACTCTCAGTGATGATATGCAAATTGGTCTTTTGACTTGGGGTCATTGTACGAACCTGTGCACGAACGGTGTCACTTAGATCACTGATCTAGCTTCGAGGCAAGGCCTGTCGAAATGTCTTTGGTTGGATGACATTTGAAGCGTACGAAGAGAGTAAAGACCAAGAGAGGATTCGTCTCTCCCGGTCAATGGGAGTTAGTATCGTAGAGTTAATTCGGTCTTTAGTATAAACTCTGGCCAGAGTATGTTGGAAGAAGTCCAACATTATTTGACTAAAGATCGATGGAGACTAACCGAATTCGAGCTATTGGGGTTGACAGTTTGATCGTAACATAGGCTTGAACTAAACGACATAGTTTAGACGAAGAGACTATAACTGCGGAATTCATCACGGACACAGTCAGGGTGGTCCTGACAATACTCATGTCGATGAGTTAACCGCATAAGTATGATACTGAAACATGGACGGCAACTTCTGCTCGTGGTCACTGCCGTCTATGGCTTCGAGCCCCATTTGTAGTAGGGTCAGGCTGTAGGGTGTCACACAGAGTGCGACATTCGTCTAGTAATATGTAGAAACATCAGGGAGAATATGCATTTGATGCAAGGGATAGAAAACTGCAAAGAGTTTGCAATTATCTTCTGCATTCGGGATAAATGATACCGAGTGCAAGAGGGAGATGTATGCCCACAGATCATTTGTATTTGATGCAAATGATTTTAAGCTTAGATAGTGACTATTTTACATATGATGCAAGCTGAGTTAAATGTGTCGTAAATAGTTTACGACAATATTTAATATAATAAATGCGTGGAAAAGGGTACCTGAATGACGGGATCGTCTCGGTCTAAACGCAGGTTCAAACCGCGTCAAAAACGGAGTCCAAACGTGCAAGTTAGAGCCAAAATGGCACATAAAAGGGTTTTATGGGCGGCCGGATCTGTGAAAGCAGTCGGCCAAAAGACCGGGCGGGCGCCCGCTATAGTAGGGGGCCCTGGCCCGCTAAAGCAGGCGCGGGTTCACACCCGCCAAGAGGGCGGGCACCTGAGCCCACATTGTGGGCTGGCGCCTGAGCCTCAACCAGCAGGCGGGCGGGCCCGTTTCATGCGGGCGGGGCACACCTGTTGTGTATTGATTCCCCGGATTTGGTTTTGGATGATGAGCAAACATAAATAATGTATACTAACTTATTTGTGAGCGCAGTTATGGAGATCGTCGCCAAAATACCACGTACATTCAAAAGCGACATCTCAAGACTTCTCAATACGCGTGATCGTGTGCCTAGAGTTTCGTTGAAGCTTAAGGAGCAATATTGAAGTCAAGAAGAATGAAGATTGAAGCTTTGAAGACGGCTCGTAAGGTTTATTTTATAGTCTTCTAGCTTCATAGATTAGAATGTTAAGCCTTGAGTAGGACTTATATTATATACTTCATTTCACTCATATCTTAGAGCTAGGATATTCATAGAAGCCATTAGAAACTTTCCCGAAGCCTATCGTTTCTTCCCTCGGCTTCGAGTGCATGTTAGTTGGTTCATGAAGAGTCACCAACCGACTAGATGACGATCTAGTCGGTCGGAAACTCTACTTGAACCGACTAGTTTGCCTCTCTTTATTCAGCTCTTTCTATGACTACAGTTAGTCGGTCAAAGAGTCACCGACCGACTAGATGACGATCTAGTCGGTCAGTAATCCTTCTTAGACCGACTAGTTGTGTACAGTCATTTTCAGCCTGAGCTACTGTTTCGAGTTAGTCGGTCAAAGAACGTTTACCGACCGACTAGTTGAGAAACTAGTCGGTCAGCATTTGTTCTTAAACCGACTAAGTCAACTTGAAGTCTGCCTATTCTATTTCGACGTTAGTCGGTCAAAGATCATTCACCGACCGACTAGTTGTGAAACTAGTCGGCCGGCAAGTCTTCTTAGACCGACTAGTTGTCATCTCCTGTACTTCGATCTTTTGGCTGTTCAACCGTTAGTCGGTCTACGTTGTATCACCGACCGACTAGTTGATGAACTAGTCGGTCAGTGATCCTTCTTTGACCGACTAGTCTGGTTCAGAATAGAGCCGTTGGGATCTTTTCCAACACGATTTTCCTTGCCTCTATAAATACAAACCTGATTCGTTTGAGGCAAGGTTAGAGGTCCATTTTCCAAGCTATTTCAGACCTAAGAGAAGAGCTCTCCCAAGCTAATTCCTAGCTCTCTCTCCCTCACAAGAATCTCTCCCTTCACTCTTTGAGCCATCTTCCTCAAGAGAGATTCTCTCCATTGTGAGCATCTCAAGCCAAGAGCTTGATTCTAGTCACCATACTCCACCCTAGGCTTCCATTGCTGGTCATCTTCTTGAAGCTAGGGTTTGGTGGCATCCTCTTCCACAAAATCCATCATTGCCCTAATTTGGTAAGTATACTCAAGGCATAGGATTTTGTACGGTAAGAGTTTATTTCATTTCATATTTGAATTGTAAGTTTCACTCTCGGTTGTGAGAGTGTGGTTGTGATCCCGGGTTGTGGGAGTCACAAATTACTTTGTGTATGATTTGACTTGTGAAGGTTTTTCACAAGTACTTCATAGTGGAAATACTTGAGTTAGGGTTTCTAACTCAAGTATCCGGAGGGGATCCGGGTGGTTGGGACGTAGGATCACCGGGAACAAGTCGGGGAGACTTGGGTGGATCCGAACCCAGTAACATACTTTGTTTGCGTATGTTTTAATTCTTGTTGATTGTTGTTTAATTCCGCATTGTCGTTTGTTCATTGCACAATATTTAGGAATAACTCTCTTAATTATTTTAAGTACTATTCACCCCCCTCTAGTACGTGTGCAGTAGCTACCACAGGGCACTACAATTGGTATCAGAGCCAGGTTAAAGCTACAAGTTCAAAGCTATGACGAACAACGACTACGTCTTCAAGGATCGTCAAGGAGCTTCCTACCAACTACGGGTACTGGAAATGCCGAATGGAAACGTTCCTCCGGAGCGCTTCACTTTGGAGAGCCACGATGAATGAGTACGTCGAGCCCTCCGAACAAGATTTCGCAAAGTGGACTCCCGCGGAGGTCTCCGCGGAGGTAAGTAATGCCAAGGCAATGAACGCCTTGCAGTGCGCATTGGAGCCCGAGGACTTCATTAAGATATGCACATGTAAGAGTGCATATCAAATATGGAACTCCCTCCTCATCTTACATGAAGGGACGAGTCGGGTAAGAGATTCTAAACTCGTGGTAGTGAATAAAGATTTCGAATTATTTCATATGCTGCAGGGTGAAAAGATGAAAGAGTATTATGCTCGATTCGTCGACATCACAAACGAGTTGGAAGCTCTTAGGAAGACCTACACCCAAAAGGAGAAAGTCTCGAAGATAATCGATGGACTTCCTTCTTGTTGGGAGAAGCGTACTTTCGCCATCGAGGAAGGTAATGACATGAAAACTTATACGGTTACTCAACTAATGGGTATCTTGATGTCATACGAGGTACGCAAGGATAGCAAGCTCATGATGAAAGAAAAGATGAAGTCGTACTTGAAGCAAGACGAGCCCTAAGAAAAAGACGATTGCATACAAGGCCGCTCCATCTACCGATGATGAAGAATCGGAAGAGGAATCGGACGATGAGTTGGACATGGAAGCTTTGGCCGATATGGCAAAGAAGTTCCTCCGATTCTTCCGACAAGGTAAGTTGAATCGTAAATCTAAATTTATTTCGACTAATGTTTCTACTCCCGTGTGTTACAAATGCAATAAGCCAGGACATATCAAGCCGGATTGTCCTCTCTACAAACACAAGGGAAAATGGAAGGGATCCAAGCACAACAAGTCAAGAAAGCACAAGAAAGGGCTTGTCGGCACTTTCACCGACTCCGACTCCTCAAGTGGAGAGTCGGACGATGAAAGAGTGGAGAAAGCACACACGTGCTTCATGGGAAAAGAGGATCGTGATGAAGAGACTTCCTCCGATGAAAGCGAGGATGGAAGCGAGGATGAAGGCGAAGAGGTAACCAATGATGAACTTAGAATAGCCAATGAACAACTATGGAATAAGTTTTCTAATATGGCTACTAAGTTTATGAAGAATAAAAATGAATTAGATAGTCTTAAAAACTCGCCTAAGCCTTTCATCGTCAACAACGACACCGTTGTTGATGGGTTGAGAAATGAGATTGAAAATCTCAAGTCTCAACTTGAGCATGTTCATATCGAGGATTCGGATGAACATGTGATAGCGGATTTGACGTCTCAAATCTCAACTTTGAGTATTGAGAATAAAAATCTCAAATCACGTGTTTGTGCACTCGCATCGCAAGTGTCCACTTTGGATGCTTCTTTGCATTCTCTCACCGAGAAGCATGAGAGCACATTAGGCTGAATTCATGAATTCAACAAAGGCAAGGGCAAGTTGGATAATATCCTAAATGACTTACCTCCGGCCAATCATCACATTGGTTTGGGGTATAAGATGGGAGATTCATCCAAATCGTCCGCCACCTTTGTTAGGCCATCTTCCGATGCTTCTACTAGTGGAAGTAAACACGTCATGGGTAGTTCTTCTACCAATGGTGCTTCCGCTAGGAACACGCCCCCATTTGGAAAGAAACCCACTTTGGGTGGACCTCCAAAGAAGGGTCATGCTTTCATGTATACCATGCCACGTAGGAACACAAATCCTACCCCACATGTTAGCACATATGCCGATTTCTATGCTCCGCATCCACGAGCACGTGCACACCATTTGAGACACACTCATGCACGTGTTCCTCCACATTCATATGTTCATCCTCATTCTCATATGAATAATTATCATCATGCACCATTGCATCGCATGCCATATGCTTACCCACGACACGCATCACATAGAAATCAACAACGTATGCATGTTCCCAATAGGATTAGGACTCCCAAGACATACACTATTTGGGGTCCGAAGAATACAAGCATGCATAATAAGAATTTGTATGTGAAATCTTTTATTAATGATGTTATTTTGAATGATGATTATGTTGGGAAATCAAGTTCCTCTTGGACTTGGTTTCCGAAGGGTTAGTTTCCTTTGACACTTCATTGCTTGGTACTATAAGTTTAATTTCATTTTTATGGGTACCAAAGCAATTGTGGTTTGTATGGGTTACATTTAATTTGAATTTAGTTAGCTAAATTTATTGCCTAACCCATAGGATCCAAAAAGATTTTTGGATACCAAAATGATATTCTCTAGGTTAAATCCACCATGGGATACCAACCCTACCAACTCCGTGATTTGCAAGGATTTTCATTCGATTGGAGTTGATGGTGCTTGAATTATGCACCAAAGTAGGGGGAGCTTAATGTTGTAAGTATGTTCATACTTTTGATTCATATTGGTATCCATTGGTAGAATATATTACGATTGGTATCACTTTGCTTCATTTGGTATGCTAGATTAGTGTATGCCATTGTTATCATTTGGTATCATTCACATTGATGTTCTATCTATTTTTGGCATAACATTCTTGCATCCTACATTTGGTATGTACATCGGATTATTTTTGTCTCTGATGTTGATTTCGTCGTTCGACGATTTTATGGATTTAATAGAATTCTTTCTATGGAAACATAGAATTGTTTTCCATGCATTCTATTGATTTTGTAGAGTATGTTCCAAAACTCAATAAGTGAAATTGTTTTGAGTTTTGATGATCTCGGATTTCGATTTTCGCCTATGGTTTGATAATTTCGTTTTTCGATTTTCGCCTATGGCTTGATGATTTTGTATTTCGATTTTCGCCTATGGCTTGGTGATTTCGTTTTCCGATTTTCGCCGATGGTCTTATGATTTCTGTTTTCGGTTTTCGACTTTGGTCTCATTGGCACGCTTCGCTTTTATTCGGTATTTGACATTTGATGTTTTGCTTTGGTGTCATTTTGGACCGTGGTCGTATTCTTCGACTCCCGTGCTTTATTTTTTTAGCCATTGCTTTTGTCTTTGTTCTTCTCCCGCTCTTTTTGCTAATGCCAAAGGGGGAGAGATATAATAATGACAATGTGCTAATTTATAATTCAAAGGAATTTACCATGAATCTAATTTGATGTGTTAGATTCAGGGGGAGTGAAGATATAAAAAGGGATTTAGATCCTATATGTCAATAATAGGATTCATATTTTATATTTCCCTCGCTGCTTGATGCATATGAATATTATTGAATATGGAACTAACGTGTCATCAATGCAGGGGGAGTAAGTAAACTTCATTTGAATCATTATTATTTCTTATTATTTATGTTGGTTTGTCATCACCAAAAAGGGGGAGAATGTTGTGTATTGATTCCCCGTATTTGGTTTTGGATGATGAGCAAACATAAATAATGTATCCTAACTTATTTGTGAGCGCAGTTATGGAGATCGTCGCCAAAATACCACGTACATCAAAAGCGACATCTCAAGACTTCTCAATACGCGTGATCGTGTGCCTGGAGTTTCGTTGAAGCTCAAGGAGCAATATTGAAGTCAAGAAGAATGAAGATTGAAGCTTTGAAGACGGCTCGTAAGGTTTATTTTATAGTCTTCTAGCTTCATAGATTAGAATGTTAAGCCTTGAGTAGGACTTACATTATATACTTCATTTCACTCATATCTTAGAGCTAGGATATTCATAGAAGCCATTAGAAACTTTCCCGAAGCCTATCGTTTCTTCCCTCGGCTTCGAGTGCATGTTAGTTGGTTCATGAAGAGTCACCAACCGACTAGATGACGATCTAGTCGGTCGGAAACTCTACTTGAACCGACTAGTTTGCCTCTCTTTATTCGGCTCTTTCTATGACTACAATTAGTCGGTCAAAGAAGAGTCACCGACCGACTAGATGACGATCTAGTCGGTCAGTAATCCTTCTTAGACCGACTAGTTGTGTACAGTCATTTTCAGCCTGAGCTACTGTTTCGAGTTAGTCGGTCAAAGAACGTTTACCGACCGACTAGTTGAGAAACTAGTCGGTCAGCATTTGTTCTTAAACCGACTAAGTCAACTTGAAGTCTGCCTATTCTATTTCGACGTTAGTCGGTCAAAGATCATTCACCGACCGACTAGTTGTGAAACTAGTCGGTCGGCAAGTCTTCTTAGACCGACTAGTTGTCATCTCCTGTACTTCGATCTTTTGGCTGTTCAACCGTTAGTCGGTCTACGTTGTATCACCGACCGACTAGTTGATGAACTAGTCGGTCAGTGATCCTTCTTTGACCGACTAGTCTGGTTCAGAATAGAGCCGTTGGGATCTTTTCCAACACGATTTTCCTTGCCTCTATAAATACAAACCTGATTCGTTTGAGGCAAGGTTAGAGGTCCATTTTTCAAGCTATTTCAGACCTAAGAGAAGAGCTCTCCCAAGCTAATTCCTAGCTCTCTCTCCCTCACAAGAATCTCTCCCTTCACTCTTTGAGCCATCTTCCTCAAGAGAGATTCTCTCCATTGTGAGCATCTCAAGCCAAGAGCTTGATTCTAGTCACCATACTCCACCCTAGGCTTCCATTGCTGGTCATCTTCTTGAAGCTAGGGTTTGGTGGCATCCTCTTCCACAAAATCCATCATTGCCCTAATTTGGTAAGTATACTCAAGGCATAGGATTTTGTACGGTAAGAGTTTATTTCATTTCATATTTGAATTGTAAGTTTCACTCTCGGTTGTGAGAGTGTGGTTGTGATCCCGGGTTGTGGGAGTCACAAATTACTTTGTGTATGATTTGACTTGTGAAGGTTTTTCACAAGTACTTCATATTGGAAATACTTGAGTTAGGGTTTCTAACTCAAGTATCCGGAGGGGATCCGGGTGGTTGGGACGTAGGATCACCGGGAACAAGTCGGGGAGACTTGGGTGGATCCGAACCAAGTAACATACTTTGTTTGCGTATGTTTTAATTCTTGTTGATTGTTGTTTAATTCCGCATTGTCGTTTGTTCATTGCACAATATTTAGGAATAACTCTCTTAATTATTTTAAGTACTATTCACCCCCTCTAGTACGTGTGCAGTAGCTACCACAGGGCACTACAACACCCGTCCCCTTATGCGCGCTAAGGCACGTGGGTGGGCCCCACCGCATGTCACGCCCCGCTTCCCAAAACGATGGATGCGAAACGTGACAAGACCCGCTTAGGCCAGAGCTATGAAGCTCGGACCCAATAAGCGTCTGTAGGGGTACCATTTTAAAATTTTCAGGTTCTTGCATTTATGAAATCCGGAACAACGAAAGTACAAAAGGAAAAGAATGCATTCATTTAAAATAGAGATAATATCCAGTATATGACAAATCTAATAGAGGGAGCCTAAGCATGGCAACAAACTGCAGGAAAGGAAACTAATAGTGCGAAGCACCCAACCTAGGCAGACAGTAAAGTGGTGCTACCCACCCAAACAAAAAAGTAGTAAACTCTGGAAGTCCACAGTGGTGCGGGACGTCTAAGTCTGGTCCTCGTCAGGTACGTACTCCGGGTCGACGTCCTCTGGCTCCAGGTACTCAGGAATGTCCGGCTCATCCACGTGCTCTGGCTGAACACCTGACGTACAGCACCCAAGAGAAAAGGAACTGTACGTCAGGTAAAGTCTACAAGGAGGGTTAGACTTTACTGCAAGTGTACTGAAATTTAAAGCAACATTTTACTAGTTGATTAACATGCGGGGGTTATAACATGGCTGTTATAGAAAGTAAAACGTAGCAGGAAAAGTAAAACGCGTCAAGTAGTAGCCATAGCGTGTGCTACAGACTACAGGACTAACCTAAACGAGTCCAGACAAGACGCGACAAGACAAGACAGGACAAAACAAGACGTGTGTCACCAAGGTTCACGCCTTTCGGTTAGAAGGCGGCCTGCACCTTCTCAACCGGGGGAACACTCAACATTGTGCACGGGAACAAGACAAGACACGTGTGACTCGAAGGGTTCACGCCTTACGGTTCGAGGGGGATCAGACCCTCTCCCCGTGCGCACGCTCAACCCTACCCCAACCCAAGTGCATAAGACAAGTCTGTACAAGGGATCACTCACTCTAGCTTGGTGAGTGCACTATTGCCCGCATGCTGTGTATCCGTACAAGGGATCACTCTCTTTAGCTTGGAGAGTGCCCTATTGGCCGCATGCTGTGTATCCGTATAAGGGATCGCCCACTCACTGGTGAGGGCCCTATTGCCCGCAGGCTGTGTATCCGTACAATGGATCACCCACCCATTGGTGAGTGCCCTATTGCTAGCAGGCTTTGCAAAACAAGACACGACGTGGCATGACAGGGATGGTTCTTCTAGGGGGTCCACACGCACGCACACACACGATAACCATATGGTGTCAAAAGTTGTTGTTGCGCTTAGACTTCGTTGTCAAGTCTAAGCCATCAAGGGGTGTCCCGGACGCTATCATTTCACGTCCGGTTCTCTTTGTTCACAATTTAACACTTCTAAAAGTCTAAGGCCTAAACACGGCCGAAGGTACAAGTGAGTACACTTGCCTGCGGTGACGAGTGCGTCGTCTGTCCGGAGCGTCTCGTCGAGTTAGAGCGTCGGTAAAGGGTTGGCTGAAACGAGTCAAGCGACGGTGTCAGGTCACGCTCATCATTGATCCTATTAAGGTTCATTTCAAGGTTAAACGTGGCTACACTAATAGTTCAAAGTTATGATTTTGATTTGTGTGTTCCGCCTAATCGACGACTATCTTATGTGCACAAATGATCAAGTCCATTCGTCGATTTCTAGAGTTGAATATTGTTTTAGAGAGCGTAAAGTAAACTTTAGTTAATGTTGACGATTTTCAGATTAAGTTTTGGTTTGCTACGATTTGGGTTTTTACTACATGTTAGGGGACTAACCTTGTATAACGGTCGCGCGTGGATCCGACGTCAGGTCTGGAAACGGTAGCGGATCACGTCACAACTCTAATTTCCGGAACGTCTCGTCACTGATCTTTAGTGTTCACGTGGTCGAACAAAAAGCGTGACTGCCTCTGTGTCATAAGACATACGATAAGTTACGCTAACAGTTTCTAACTTAGAACATATTAATAGGGCACAAAAATACTGCTTTATAATCTATACCATCTTTACTCAAAACTACATCCTATATGTATATTTTACTATTAACCATAGGGGACAGAGTCAGTGGCAGAACCAGGCCTTTGGACTTATGGGGTCACTATTTAATACTAATAAAAAATATTATTATTAAATTAAAAAATACAATACAATCAATACATTACAATAATAACCTCAATACCAGCTTGAAGTATGGAAATTAGCAGAGCAGTATTGACAAGTAGGTAGAAATTGCAAATTTATTTATTGAGGGTGCATCATCAGTTTAAATTCCAGAGCATCAACACAGAGCAAAATCAAATCAGCCGATCAAACCAGATTGATCCAAAAATAACTTGAAGGCATAATCATTATAACAACGACAGATTTACGACAATAAACCAGAAATTTTGACGAAAATATCAGATCGTTTACCCTCTACCTCAGATTCAACCATCCAACTCAACAAAAAAAATCCACCAAAAAGCTCCAAAAAAAATTGCAAAACCCAACCAACGTACAACAATTGGGAAAGGATAAGATTAATAAGATGGAAACTTACAGAGAGGTGAGCAGAAGCTACAGAGGGGCTTCAATGAAAAATAAAATTAGCTAATACCTTCATCAAAGCTGGGGTTTTAAGGGAAAAGAGAGGGTTTTTAGGATGACTAATATGTAATGTTACCCTTCTTCTTTGTCCTAAATTTTCGCCTTTATACTATCGATGGTGTTGCACTGTCGTTGCTCTCGACCTTTAGGCTGAGGCGACTGCGGAGCGGGGGCTATAACCTACTGGATCGATGAATTTTTAGGGGGAGCTCGGATAGAAGGAGAAGGTTCAAATGAAGAGTGGATTTTTTGGGAGAGTTCAGAAGAAGAAAGTTTGAAGAGACAAAAAAAAATTAAAACAATAAATTACTCACTCTTTCCTCTCGCACAGCCCACTGGTCACATCTCCTCTTAATTGATAGGGGCCCGCTTCATCAATTCACTGGCCTCCTGTTATTGTGTACTAAAAGATAGTTTTATAAATTTTTTGTGGGGGCCCGTGCCCCCACAAGGTTAGCCGTAGGTCCGCCCCTGGACAGAGTCCTTTAATATCTCAATTCATAGCCTATACCAGATTATATAAATTATACTGTCAATATTTCCAACTTGCGTATTAACATATACAACCTAACATGTGCTATGAATTAATAAGCTAAAGCCTTGTAAGTTAACATATATAACTTATATATAATCCTGACAGTATAAAACATGGTGTGTAATAATTAACAAGTAACGACATATGGTACATGCATATAACGGTGATGTTCAAGCACTGTCACATCATGTTTCTCAACAAACAACTTTAACTTAAGTACTCTCGTAACCTACTTCTGTCCCTTATATATATTTATAACATGCATTATATAATAACTAGTCATAACCCGTGCCCGTAGGGCACGGCGAAGGTCGTCTCCCGGGTTGCGAAACTGAGGAGGAAAGTTGGGTAACCGGTGAAATGACGACAGGGTAGTTGTTTAACGGGTGCTAGAATGAGTTGGAAGTCGTGTCCCGGGGGGGCAATATTGAATGCAAAAGAAAACCTGGGTCAGTCGATTTCCGGATGCAAAATTGAGGAGGACAGTCAGTAACTGGGGGAGAAGAAGACATGGAAGTCGTCTCCTGGGCGCAACATTGATGTCAGAATTGAGATACTGGGTAAGTCGTAGCAGTGGCACAAAAGTAGGGAATAAAGCTAAAAATACCTTGGTGCAGAGCGGAAAAAGAGCGATGTAGAATGTGTAAGTAGGGGGAAGAGGAGTGGTGTTTTAGTTGTAGGAACAAAAGATGAGAGGTTATTTTGCAAATCTGTGCCTCGCGATGGCATATTTTGTATGGGTTTAACCAAAAAAAACAAAAGATGAGTTGTCTTTTGCAAATAAGGGGAATGTGGTGGAATTTTTTGTATGGGTTTAACCAAAAAATGCAAATCCACACCTATTCACTCGCCAACGCTTTATAGGGTTATCTACTCTTCCACACAATTTTACGATACGAAGAAATTTAATTCCTTTAAAAATTCTTCCTCACAAAATTAAGGACTCTCCAAATTTAGTTAAGTACTTAATTTAGTACCCTCCAAATTAAGTGCTCGTAAAATTTCAAATTAGCGCAGTATTGCATGCAAATGGTACTTTGCATAATCCACAAATATGGGATATGTCTACATGAGTAGAAGATTTTAAGTAGATTAAAATGCAAAATTTGAATTTTAAAATTTTCCATTTACCCCCTAGTCAATATTACCTCAAATATTGAATTTTCATGAAAGACGACCAGAATAAGTTGTAATCAAGCTAAAAATAACTCAAAAGCATCAACATTGCAGACAAAGGGTAATTGAGTCGACCAGTATCTTTGTAAATAGTCGGATTGAAATGTATGATACTACTTTTGTTTTACATGATAGCATAGTACCATAATGTAACAGTTTATGTCTAATTTGAAATTTTTGTTGATTTTCCAATCAAATCCGAAAGGTTAAATAAAAATAGCTCCTGCTTTTAGTACGAAAATATGAAGTTAGTACACAACTTTAGTACAGAAATAGCATTGCTTGTGCAACACATTTATGCGTAAAACATTCCAAGATGTCGAAGACTACTTTGGGAAGATATGAACCTAGGATACAAATGTCGAAAGATATGAAGTATCTCGCAGGTAGAGTACTCCCTCATGCTGCAGTAGAAAACTTCCTAATGAGGACATTGTGAAGGGAAAAAGTATCAATCGTAAGCCATAATGGAGTGTTATGTGGATGCGCAATAACCTAGGAAATTTACAAACAAAAATTTGTTAGAGAAATGAAGATATAATATTTGTCAATATTAATAATATGAAATTAATATTTGATTTACCGTATTCAGATGTAGGGTTGATGATCGTGGTGTGTGTAACCAATCAAGCTCAGCAAGAACCATCTTCCAATTCTGTAACAAAAAAATTATTATGATTTGCAATAGAAACAATGTATTTGGCAAAGAATTATTATTTTATACATGTTACCTCAGAAAAAGATGTTAGTTTTGCTTCCGTATTAGATGGCGCATTTGTTTCTACCGTTTTTTTTGCAACATTCTGATGATAAGAATAGTAAATAGTTAATTTGTTTAATAATCTAAATATGAAAATGGTCAATTCTGTAATGTCAAAACCATACCTTATCAAACCAAATCCTCTTATAATCACGTAGTGTGATATCTATATTATTGTTATGAAGCAAATCAACCTATATGTAAAAAATGATTAGTAAAAAAATGCAATTAAGAATATCAGGAAAAAGATTTATTAGTGCCTTACAGTTTTCTGCAAATAATGGTCCTTAGCAGCATTCATCTGTAGAGAAATACAAATCAACATATTAGAAGAAAATATGAAAATCGTAAAATGACATGCTATAGATTTAACAATTTATTACATTTATGTATATAGAAATGCTTGTCCACATTATGCAGCTCGATATCGTACACTACTGGTATACCTGCATGATGGACACAAATCGATTTCCAATTTATTTTTAAGAATTATGAAACGAATAAATGAATGAAATAAACCAAAAGATATAAAGAATATTATAAAAACTTACATATAACAGACAGCATAGATATTCATAGCAGGATTTCTGGATAAACAATGTTAATTGTGTTATTTGAACCAGATGGAAGGACACTAACACGGTCAAATGACGTGCATCTAGATAGTGCTACATAAAGATGTCCATGACTGAAAACTGGGTTACGCAAGTCTAAACCAACAAACTTCACAGATTGTCCTTGAGATTTATTAATTGTCATGGCATAAGTCACACGAACAGGAAACTGGCGTCTTGTCATATGAATAGGTAATTCTGTAGACGATGGTGACAAAGATATTCTTGGAATAAAAACCAAACTACCGGCTCTATCACCATTCAAAATTTGAGCTTCAATCACACGGGATGCGCATCTTACAACCATTAGCCGAGTGCCGTTACATAGACCATCTTTTGGTTCAATATTTCGAAGCAAAATAATTGGACAACCAACCTTAAGGTCAAGTTTAAATGGGGGCAACCCAGGAGGATCCAAAGCGTTTATGTATTCAGTTGGATACCGGTTTATAATGGAAGGATCAGTATATTCAGATTCAGCAAGTTTGTCTGCAGCCAGATATGTTATTTGTTGACCAGGATAAATTTGCAATGCAGCAGAATTTATGTAGTTAACATCATCATTACGCGCGGAAAGAATTATTCGTTCAGTAAGAAATGCCGGAGTCACCGTTCCCTCAACATCTAGATGCGGATAAATTCTTAATAATAACTCATTTAAATCCTTGCACCTAAAAATGTTGGAGGGAAGCTCAACCACTTCTGAAGGGTTTGTCCCGACCTGATGCATAAGCAGAAATTAATTTAGTCAATGGTAAGTTAAGTGAAAAATGTATAGTAAAAGCATAAAGTATTCAGACAAATACCTCCAAAATAAATTTTGCAAAATTATTATTTTCAACGGATGAGTCAGACAAACGCATATTCTGATCCAAGATCAAAACTTGTATAGCGCACCATAATGCAGATCGTCTTAATGATGCTCCAACAATTTCTTCTCTAACCCCCTTTGGTATAACTGGCAAGATTTGTCGGAAGTCCCCACCAAGAACAACAGTAATACCACCGAATGATTTAGTGTTATCACAAATATCCTTTAACGATCGATCCACTGACTCAACACAATGTCGGTGTTGCATAGGAACTTCGTCCCATATTATTAATTTTGATTTCCTGAATAATTCTGCATGTATGGATTGTTTACTAAAATTACAAATTGAATTATCATGCACATCCAAAGGTATGCGAAAGGTTGAATGTGCAGTCCGACCTCCGATTAGTAATAATGAAGCAGTACCAGATGATGCAACAGTGATAACTATATTTCCTAAACTGCGCAACATTGTTGCTATAGCATTGTACAGAAAAGTCTTTCCAGTTCCAGCACCGCCGCTTAAGAAAAATGTAGTACCTTTATTTTCAAAAACGGATGAAGTAATTGCTGAGTAAGCACTACGTTGTGCATCATTAAGGCTATCAACATTTTTCGCTGCATCCAATGGTTTCGCTGTATTTATAAGTTCCTGATGTTCATGCAACAACCGATTTCCAATAATTGCATTCCAATTTCCAGTAGGAAGTGGCATTGGTGGAAAGTCATATAGGCACTTACCATACTCCTCTAGCAATTCATTGATTAGAAATAAGCCGTAGTCTTCAAGTTGTGTAACGACCACTTTTCGTCGTACGTTTTTCGTGCACGTGCTTTTGGCCGTGCACGTGTTTGTTTTAGACTTTGGTTGTTTGCGAACACTTTTGTGCGATATGCCGTTATGAACGTCTCTGAGAGTATTAAATAGTGGCACTAATTAGGAACGACGTTTCTCGAGTCGTTTTTCCCACAATTTAAACTTACTCGATGAGACGTGACGATTCTCACTCTTGACGGGAGACGTTTCTATTTTTAGTTTCGTCGTCCGACGTCAAAAACTGAGATCTGTCTTCTTAGTTAGCTCACATTTGTCGCCACGATCACCACGATATTTAATTTATAATTTTTGGAGTTTATTTGACCACTTTTATAATTTTTACAAGTTTTATAATATTTTTAATAATTTATTTTTAAATTAATTTCGGCCAAATAAAATTTATTTGAGTTTTAAACGTTTTAAAGAATTTTTGAGCCAATTTCCAGGTCATTTGGACCAAGTCAAATCCTTGGGTGAGAAGGAGTTGGTTAGATTTGAATTTTAAATCTTTTTAAACTTCTAATCCTATTAGATTTAAGCCCTAGACCAAGTCAACCCATCTATACTATATAAGCAAACCCTAGCAAGACCTATTTTCCAAGAAATTAGCCCTAGCCTCTTCCAAACTCATTTTGGACGTTGCGACGAATCGTCGCAACGTTGCGACGTTCAGCTCCCCGCACGACCGAGAAAACCCCCCCGCAATCTCCCGCTCCGACCGAGGGCAAGCCCCGCATCCATCGCTGTCCGCACCGCTGCAGCAACCCCCGCCCCGTTCCCCCGCTTGACCGAGAGGAGCCCTCGGTCTGACCGAGGCCCCGCTCCGCACAAGCGCTCCGCATCCGTTGCCGCTTGTCGCCCCGCTCCGCAGCCCGCACGACCGACCCGCCGCTCCGCATTGACCGACGTTGCAAGCGTTGCAACGTTGCAACGCTGTCCCGCCCGCATCCAAGCGCACGACCGAAGCTCCCCATCGACCTGACCGAAGGAAAACCCCGCACCCAAGCAACGCCGCAGCTGCTGCACACCCCAACGTCGCAGCCCCCGCATTCACAGCGCACGACCGACGGATCTCCCCGCATTGGCTGTGTACGACCGACGGCCATTACGTCGCAACCCCGCAACCGTCGCACCACTTGCCTCCGTGGGCCCCCCCCAAGTTCTCCAGAGGTATTGTGGGTCCCCCAAAGGTCCCTAGGACTACTGTGGGCCCCATCAAGGTGCTTGCTCTTCGAGGATTCGTCGCGTACGACGTCGTCGCACGTCGTAGCCCGTCGTCGCACGTGCTAGCTTGGGAATCTGGAATCGTCGCCCCGGGTTGATTGCTCTGAATTTCCAGCAAGGAAACTAATTGGAATCTGGACTTGGAGCGCGATCTTATTATTCCAACCCCCGGCGTCGCTACCCGACGCCGGTGTAGCTTTCGCGTCGTGTTGAGGTAACGTTTTGCACCCCTAGGACCCCAAACCCAATTGCATGCTAATCAAGACTAAAATCAGTATTTTTAAAGTATTTTAAATGTTTTAGAATTCACTAATCAAGATTAATAAAACGGATGTAGGCCGGTGGACTTGTGCACGTAGGAATCGTGACTTTGGACTCGTTGGACGGTGTTTTCTTGACGTGATAATTGCAGGCAAGTGAAACTTGCCAACTCTTGTGTAGGGCCATGTTTTTAGGCCACTTCCTTGCTTTTAGCGTAAAAGAGACTAGTCAGTGAAATGATAGCTGGCTAGACGCCTACTTGATCTAGTTTGACAACGAAAACTAGATCCGTCACCTAAATGATCTAGCTTGACAACGAAGCTAGATCCAACCATTAAACTTGTCATTCATGCATGCTAAACTGTCACGTTTACTTTTCTTACTTGTACGCTTTACTACTTGCCATGCCATGTCATCCATGCATTGATTGTTGCATCATAGCACACGCTACAATACTTGTCCTCGTACTACTTGTCCGGCTAGGTGCACCCCTACGCCATACTTGTTTACACACTTCCTGGCTCGTGGTCCAGAAGCGAGCATTCCAAGTTCGGGGGTAAGGCCCTGGCTCGACACACGTGGAGGGGTAGGGTTGAGCGACCACTCAGCGTAAAAGTGTGCCCGTACAGCCTCTTTAGCTGTAAGGCGTGAACTCTGTGCACGAGGTGCTTACTTTTCTTGTCTTGTACTTTTCTTGTGAATTTTATGTCATGCTCGTACTTTACTTTACTTTACTTTACTTTACTTTACCTTACTTGTTGCACTCATTACTTTAAACTGCCATGTCAATGCATCATGCTAGAACTGCTAGGTTGCTTTACTTTTACCACCTTTCAGTTTCACTTGCACAAGTCTTCCAGACTTGCTGACATGTGCCCCTTGCTCTTTTGGGTGCCACATGTTAGACCCTGAGTCAGAGACAATTGCTGAGGACGAGGTGGTTGCTGACGCTGAGCCCGAGCCTACGTTCGTTGAGGAGTTCGAGGATACTGGAGACCAGTCTTAGAGACTGATTTTACTTGCTTTTGCTTTAGGTTGCTGTTAGATGTCGGTGCTTGCACCTTTCCCTTGTTTTCGTACTTTGTACTTTGTTGGCCATGCTGGGGCCTCTTTTAGACTCTTTTATTTGTAGCCTGGTGGCTTTTCTGCGTTGTTGAGATTTATTATTATGGATATTCTGAGATGTTTCTTTTGTCTCTTTCGGTATTATTATCTTTGTTTCGTTTCGCGTTGCAAGGACCTGCAGTTTTAAAGTAATTGACGCTTATCGGACTTGCGGCTTTGTAGCTTCAAGTCTGAGCGGACCTTCTCACGCTTCGCCTCCACATTTTTGGGAAGCGGGGGCGTGACAGGTTTTGTTGGTGGCCCATGCAGGGTCCAGTCTTGCAATTGCGAATTAACGGAACAACGATAATAACGGAATGTCCATTAAATAAATTGCAACATCCGAGTTATAAAGCCCCGAGTCTAGTCGCTTTCTTAGGACACTAGGTGATAAGAAGGCTTAGTTAGACGTCTGTGCTTGCTAGTTAGAGGCCCTGACTGTAGTTAGACTCCCTTTTAGCAATTGATCTAATCGTCGTAGGAGTTACCTTAGTGGTTATTGCCTAACCCTGACCATGTTAGACCTCTAAAATTTTCCTTCGGGCGTTCGCTTTCGGGTTCATCGATTTCGGACCAAGCTGAACGCATTTCTTTACCGTATAACCTTTAGAAGACTTAGCGCTTAGTTTTTAATCTTTAGATGGTCGACCGTATGAGTTCCCCGTAGACTCTTCTGATCCATATCCTAGGTATATGTACGATTTGATCATCCGACCAATTTCCTTGCCTCGATTCACGAGATCGCCTCATGACGATCGTCGTCCATTTTCGAACCTCTCCAATATGAACTTTGAAACTCTTGAAAGTATTTTTCGACTTCCTCCTTTCCGAAGTCTAATTTTGAACCAAATCTCAATGCATGTATACTTATACTTCATCCCCCTTCGTTGATTTAAATTTTTAAAAACGTTGTCGGAATTTCTGAATGCTAGTTTATAGCATTTTCCCAGCCTATGTTTTCGTACTCATGTCGTCTTTTCATATATTAATTTTATTCTGAACCGTACTTTTATTTTGCTCAGTTCGATTTATAATTTTCCCTCTTATTTATGCCATTTGGATAATACTTCGTGTTTACTTTTAATATACTTTTCAAGTCACATGGAATTTCAGATTTCCGCAAGTTGGTTTTTGCTCGCCGTTCTCACTATTTCAGATTTTTGCAAAATTACTATTTTCATAACCACTTCCTGCTCTAGACCCTCCCTAGTTTGATTTTAAAGATTTGCTATTCGATCCTGATAATTCTTATGCTAAGCTACTACCATTTCCTTTCCGCTCACCATACACGCTTTTAGAAAAATTCTAAACCAAATTGAATTTCAACTATTTTTATAACCGTGCCAGACTTGTTGTGCTCGTATATTAAGAACCTTGTGTAAATCAGTTTTACATTTTCGGTAAACCTTGGTTTTCTAAAAGTAGTTTCAAATTGATCATTTTAAATTTTCCATAGCCTAAAAGTTTTGAAAGCATTAACATGAGTTTAAATTCTTCCGCTACTCGATTTCATTCTTCGACTTTCCAAAACTTTTGACAACATTTTATTAAATTACTGACTGATGGAATTTTCTAAACCATGTCCTTAATATTCGCGTAAATGATTTTACTTCCTTTTAAAAATTTTAAAAAACCAAGAGACCATTTTCTCTTATTATGAATATTCGACTCAAATTTATTTTGAACAAACTCGTTTTATCGATCCCTAAATATTTCTTTTCAAACGAGGGATTTTAACTTTTGAAGTACAAACAGTTTTCAAACTCCGCGTATTTTAGCTTATGCTATTTACCCTATTTCTTTCCCCTCTATAAAGCATCACTACATCTCCTTTTTTCCCTCAACCTAAACCTCACCTTTGAGTCAATGTTTCGTCCAACCAAGCCGTCTCCTCGTATTCGTCCTATCTGAACTCGTGCTTATCGATCCTTCCCTCGTCTCGCCCTCGATCTCTCTTTATTGCTTAGGCCTTAGGGTCCGTCAATGTCTGTGTCAACCCTTAGTTGTTAGTAAACCCTTGGACCCTTGAGAGGTGTCGTTGTGCACGTACCTAAGTTGTGTACGTGGGCTTGAATGAGTGTACCCCCATAGTATATTGGTGCTTGCCTATTGTGTGATATATTTATATATATATATATATATACTCGGAGTTATTCGTGATAGTATGAAGTTGTTGTGAGATAGTAGTTATGGATTTTGTGTGGATAGCTATACTATACTAGGGATGCTTGAGTATATAAGAGTTAGCGTTGGAATATCTAATGGAGTGTATTAGTTAGAGATACTTATAATGGTTGAAATAAAATGATTGGTAAAGCTATGTGTGTGCTAGGTGTGATAATAATAAGTGTATGTATAGTTAAGTAAGTAGGCCTATTGAGTGACCCATATATTATACGTATGAGTATGTGCTCGTAGGTAGGTATATATGTGCTTATATGTAAGTAGTTATGTTTCGTTGCATGAGTATATAGGTGATATATATATAGGTAGTAGGGTTATAATTTTGATTGGTATTGTTTGCTTTCGCGGGATGTCGCATGCATGCATACCGTGAGGTATACAACGACCATTGGCACATCTTAATTATGTATGTGTGGATGTGTTAGTATACTAATTATAGGTAGTAGGCTATGGTGTGAATATATGTTACATGTGTGTGACTATACGATGAATGCGTATGTATTAGGGAGTGTATTATAGTTATACGTGTGCTGATGTCTGTATTATTATTATGGTATATAGATTGATTTAACCATGTGAGTATTACCTGACTAGATATTAGGTGAATGACTTATGGTATGTATATGGTTGTATTGGTAGACGTATAAATATTGGAGTGATATGGTATAAGTATGAATGTCGTGCTACGTATATGGAATATTCTGATATGTGTATTGAGTCTCACTCAAGCTTGAGTGAGTATACTCTAAGTATATTGAATGTATGTTGTAGTTTGAATATAGCAATGCTTGATGTATGTATAGTGATAGGAGTGTTTGTGCCTGGTTGTGCTACGCACATGATTGTGGGTCGCTACGCCAGTATATAGTTATAGGTGTTGGTCTTGCGGTATAGTTATTTACTAAGGACTTGTTGTGTGAACGTATGTGTACTAGCTAAAACTAGGTGTGTAGGTGTGCTAGTTATATAATGGTATGATTGGCGTATGAAAATGAAATGTTAGCGTGTATGGGAGTGCACCATGCACGGGTAAGTATGTGCTTAGTTATAGGTATGGATGACTATGGTCTATGTGGCGTGTCGTAAATATAGTTATAGGACCGTACGTGATGTGAATATATGGTGAACTAATTGCATGTATTTGAATGACTATATATTGTGAAATTATAGTAGTGGTGAATGTATATTAGATATAGTGAACTTGATTTAATAATGGTATGGTGTGACTATATGTGTTGAGATGCTTGGTAATGGATGAATATTAGAGGGTAGTATACCCTGGATGTTTGTGCATAGGTAGCTACATATAGGTAGAGCGATGATTGTATTGGCTAAGTGTGAGACTATCCTATATAAGTATCTGAACTACTGTTTGTGAGTAGCAGTTATATAAGGGATGTAAGTTTATATACCTGATTGAAATACATGTATGAAGTTGACGGACTATAATAGGTATAAGTGTATACGTACGTGAATGTATATATATAAGTGTTGGTGGTAATAATGTTTGACTACCTAGTGCATATATGAGCACTTGTAATGACTATACTTGGTTTGAATTATAAAGTGACTTGATTGGGGTAGTTACTAGAGCGACTAGCTATATTAGAAAGTCCGAGGACGGACTTTATTCTAAGGTGGGGAGGATGTAACGACCACTTTTCGTCGTACGTTTTTCGTGCACGTGCTTTTGGCCGTGCACGTGTTTTGTTTTAGACTTTGGTTGTTTGCGAACACTTTTGTGCGATATGCCGTTATGAACGTCTCTGAGAGTATTAAATAGTGGCACTAATTAGGAACGACGTTTCTCGAGTCATTTTCCCACAATTTAAACTTACTCGATGAGACGTGACGATTCTCACTCTTGACGGGAGACGTTTCTATTTTTAGTTTCGTCGTCCGACGTCAAAACTGAGATCCCGTCTTCTTAGGTAGCTCACATTCATCGCCACGATCACCACGATATTTAATTTATAATTTTTGGAGTTTATTTAACCACTTTTATAATTTTTACAAGTTTTATAATATTTTTAATAATTTATTTTTAAATTAATTTCGGCCAAATAAAATTTATTTGAGTTTTAAACGTTTTACAGAATTTTTGAGCCAATTTCCAGCTCATTTGGACCAATTCAAATCCTTGGGTGAGAAGGAGTTGGTTAGATTTGAATTTTAAATCTTTTTAAACTTCTAATCCTATTAGATTTAGCCCTAGACCAAATCAACCCATCTATACTATATAAGCAACCCCTAGCAAGACCTATTTTCCAAAGAAATTATCCCTAGCCTCTTCCAAACTCATTTTGGACGTTGCGACGAATCGTCGCAACGTTTGCGACGTTCAGCTCCCCGCACGACCGAGAAAACCCCCCCGCAATCTCCCGCTCTGACCGAGGGCAAGCCCCGCATCCATCGCTGTCCGCACCGCTGCAGCAACCCCTGCCCCGTTCCCCCGCTTGACCGAGAGGAGCCCTCGGTCTGACCGAGGCCCCGCTCCGCACAAGCGCTCCGCATCCATTGCAGCTTGTCGCCCCGCTCCGCAGCCCGCACGGACCGACCCGCCGCTCCGCATTGACCGACGTTGCAAGCGTTGCAACGTTGCAACGCTGTCCCCGCCCGCATCCAAGCGCACGACCGAAGCTCCCCATCGACCTAACCGAAGGAAAACCCCGCACCCAAGCAACGCCGCAGCTGCTGCACACCCCCAACGTCGCAGCCCCCGCATTCACAGCGCACGACCGACGGATCTCCCCGCATTGGCTGTGTACGACCGACGGCCATACGTCGCAACCCCGCAACCGTCGCACCACTTGCCTCCGTGGGCCCCCCCCCAAGTTCTCCAGAGGTATTGTGGGTCCCCCAAAGGTCCCTAGGACTACTGTGGGCCCCATCAAGGTGCTTGCTCTTCGAGGATTCGTCGCGTACGACGTCGTCGCACGTCGTAGCCCGTCGTCGCACGTGCTAGCTTGGGAATCTGGAATCGTCGCCCCGGGTTGATTGCTCTGAATTTCCAGCAAGGAAACTAATTGGAATCTGGACTTGGAGCGCGATCTTATTATTCCAACCCCCGGCGTCGCTACCCCGACGCCGGTGTAGCTTTCGCGTCGTGTTGAGGTAACGTTTTGCACCCCTAGGACCCCAAACCCAATTGCATGCTAATCAAGACTAAAATCAGTATTTTAAAGTATTTTAAATGTTTTAGAATTCACTAATCAAGATTAATAAAACGGATGTAGGCCGGTGGACTTGTGCACGTAGGAATCGTGACTTTGGACTCGTTGGACGGTGTTTTCTTGACGTGATAATTGCAGGCAAGTGAAACTTGCCAACTCTTGTGTAGGGCCATGTTTTTAGGCCACTTCCTTGCTTTTAGCGTAAAAGAGACTAGTCAGTGAAATGATAGCTGGCTAGACGCCTACTTGATCTAGTTTGACAACGAAACTAGATCCGTCACCTAAATGATCTAGCTTGACAACGAAGCTAGATCCAACCATTAAACTTGTCATTCATGCATGCTAAACTGTCACGTTTACTTTTCTTACTTATACGCTTTACTACTTGCCATGCCATGTCATCCATGCATTGATTGTTGCATCGTAGCACACGCTACAATACTTGTCCTCGTACTACTTGTCCGGCTAGGTGCACCCCCTACGCCATACTTGTTTACACACTTCCTGGCTCGTGGTCCAGAAGCGAGCATTCCAAGTTCGGGGGTAAGGCCCTGGTTCGACACACGTGGAGGGGTAGGGTTGAGCGACCACTCAGCGTAAAAGTGTGCCCGTACAGCCTCTTTAGCTGTAAGGCGTGAACTCTGTGCACGAGGTGCTTACTTTTCTTGTCTTGTACTTGTCTTGTGAATGTTATGTCATGCTCGTACTTTACTTTACTTTACTTTACTTTACTTTACCTTACTTGTTGCACTCATTACTTTAAACTGCCATGTCAATGCATCATGCTAGAACTGCTAGGTTGCTTTACTTTTACCACCTTTCAGTTTCACTTGCACAAGTCTTCCAGACTTGCTGACATGTGCCCCTTGCTCTTTTGGGTGCCACATGTTAGACCCTGAGTCAGAGACAGTTGCTGAGGACGAGGTGGTTGCTGACGCTGAGCCCGAGCCTATGTTCGTTGAGGAGTTCGAGGATACCGGAGACCAGTCTTAGAGACTGATTTTACTTGCTTTTGCTTTAGGTTGCTGTTAGATGTCGGTGCTTGCACCTTTCCCTTGTTTTCAAGTTGGCATTGAGATGGTGTAGAAATTGAAAACAGGATATTAATTTTATGTTGAAGATCGTCACAGATTTGCATTGAGAATTGATTCCATAATGCAAGTGGGTCGATCGGTGAACATTCAATAAGAATAATACTAAACAGTCGACGTAATTGATATCCTGTTTTCATATTTGAAGCTTCGTGAAGACATTGTTTCCATTCTGAATCATCTTCGAGAAGACCTCTTGCAACGCATGTTGCTTTGAATGTAGAGTACTCTACAGTATTGACAGTGCGTAAATTTTTCCATGATGTTGGTCCTCTTACAACTGTTAGTAACAACCGTAAATAGAAGCGTTCACCAGAGTTTGGAGATGCAAAATACATTCTACCAATTGAATAACCAGATTTTCTTGGAATCCAGACCTTTGTGGATTTATTCCAAACAAACTTTTGAGGAAATTCTTGGTAAGTGAGATCATGTGCTGACTCATGTAAATCACAACATGTAAAAAATTCAGTCAAAGTTGTCTTCTCATTTTCAGCTCTAGACCATATTGTAGCATGGTCTTCAGCTGGATCAAAAATAACACGGTGTTGCCCTGGCAAATGAAGCATCAATCGTTGTACTGATGGTATCTCCTGATGTAAAGGATGTTCAAATAATCGCCAAGCTGCCTCTGGGGGACCAATATATCTTGCATCAAGGTATTGCTGGATCTCATCTACTGCTCCCAACACCATTGTAGTTCGATCATGACCTTTGTAAATGTACTTATGAATGTATTTGACACATCTTATTCCGGCACAAACCTCGACATTAATATGACAGTTAAAGAGTCTAGAAAGATACTTATTGTATGGAACAACATCTCGGTTATCAAACTGATGACCCCTTACAGTATAGATATGTCCATTATTTCGACGACGATATATAGGATAGCCATCACGATCCATTGTTGTTGAATCTACATAAGTTCTCGGGTACTTCTTAGTACATTTACCATTATCCATACATGAAGAGCTTGGATTTCGAGCACCACATGGACCGTGCACCATACATTTTTTCACAGTATCGAATAATTCTGGTTCTTGAGAAGGATCAGGAAATTCAGCACAGACAATCTTATCCACTTGAGCACATGTATGGATCTTATCTGGACCATGAAGGAAGAAAAGAGCATGCATGTGTGGAAGACCACGTTTCTGAAATTCAACGGTTAAGACATGTGCTACTTTCCTTCCGAATACATTTTTTGCATCAACCTCTTTCATTAAAGCCCTTCTTTTTAACTCGAAAACACGGGCAACTAAATCGGGGCGATCGATAGACTTTTGGTAAGGTAGGAGAGCATTTGATATTTCAGGCCAATTTGGATTTGCAGTCATGGTTAGAAATATATCCGGGTGCTGATTATATCGTGTAATAGCCATCGAGTCCTGAAAAATTTCAAACATGTGGCGTGCACTTCCAGTGAAAGATGAAGGAAGTATCATCCGCTGGCCGATTTGGTCACAACTGACATATGCATCGATATCTGCAAGACCTTGATACAGTTCAGAACGTAGTTTTTGCTGATTGAGCTTGATGAAAGTCAAACGATTTTGCTCAGTTGCTGTCCAAGCATCAACTATGAACTCTTGGAACAATTTGCCAGCTCGCAAAATTGACGAATACTCAGTATGTCTTTCAAAAAGACGGTAGCTATAAAACTCACACATGGTAAGGCGTCTATGTGTGCTATGATTGCACAAGGGATCCCATTGCTTCAACTCTGGTTCCCATCCAAGCTGACCATTAGGGAATAATAAAACATAATGCAAGGGCAAATATGCAGGATGAGCCTCATTGATATGCATGAGTTGATTATTTCCTCGTAGATGTAAAATAATATCTCGCATCCCGGTAGGTCGATAGCCATCTCCCGGTAAAATAACTGCAATCTCATCTATAGTTGGGAGGTTATAGTGGCGTCGATCTTTTGTCGAATTATAATGCAGATATACAGGGAGATCACGACCAGATACATTTGCTTGAATTAAGACAGAATAAGCCTGATGATATAGATGGATGAATGGGTTAATGGCTGATAGACAATTTTGAATGATAAGTAAGACATCCGGTCTCAAATGAGGATTTCTATTACTGCGCAACTCTATAGCGGAAGCAGGATCATATATGTAAAGTTGACAATAACTTGCTGTTTGATTCAGTTGTGGTAGAAGTGAGCCTGTTCGATGACGTAATTCTCCATGTATAGTAAAAGATGAAGGACCTCTACCCGGAATCAATCTTTGATCCAATGTAGCACCAAGACTGGTAAATGCGTTAGCTGCGTTATACTCCCGGGCATATTTTCGAAATGATTTTGATTGCTCATTGTTTCCATCATATAACGCGCGAATTGCTGTTGGTGGTTCAATAAGTGTATCTAATTTTACCTTTCCTTGCAAACAGCATGTTCCGAAAAGATGAGTTGTCAAAGTTGACCTTGACAACTGTTCATCCAACCAATGTAAAGCTGAGCAATGAGGGCATGGAATGTTCATTAAGCCAAGCGAATGCCGAACAGAATCAACAGTTGCTGGGGGACAAAGTATATTTGGAGTTGACATACAGAATCTTGTTTAATGTCAAATTACAGGAGTATAGAGTAAGTTTTATGTATGGTCAACAGGATAATAACCTGGCATGAGGTTCAACATCTTGTGCAAGAATAAAACCAGATATGTTTAGTTGGTCTTTTTCTCGTTCTCTTCTTCTGCGTTGAGCAAAGGACCTGTCCGTAGTATAGGCAAAATTTAGTACAATTAGAAAATGGTAGAGTATAGTTGATTTTATGGTCATGGAAGCAGGGAATATGGTAGATGACCTGGCAGAAGGTCCAACATCTTGTTCAAGAAGGCTATCATTGCGGAAGGCTGACCCCTCATGCAACTCGTCAAATATGGAAGTTGATAATAAAGGTGTTAATTGAGGTATATCGAGTATGTTGTTAGGATGCGTAAATCGAGAAAGGCATAATTGGTCTATATCTTGTTCTCCTCTTATGCGTTGAGCTAACGAACTACACAAAAGAAACCCAAAAATATAGAAAATTACCGTACAGTAGATATATAATATTTGATTTGATGTACAGGCAAGAGGAGAGTAACATAGATTACCTGGCAGAAGAAGGTTCAGCATCTTGTTCAGAAATGGTATCATTAGGCGAGTCTAAGCCCTCAGGAACATATTCACGTAGGAAAGTTGATGATGAAGGTGGTAGTTGAGGTATATCGAGAATGTTGGTAGGAGTGATAAATCTAGGAATGTTCAATTGATCTTTCTCTCGTTCTCTCCTTCTACGTTGCGCTAAGGAACTGACCAAAGTAAAACAAAAAGAAAAAAAAAACTAAATTACCATATCTAAAGAAACATAGATTTTATGTACATGCAAGGGGATAATAACAAAGAAAACCTGGCAGATGGTGGAGCAGCTTGTTCAGAAATAGTATAATTTCGAGAGTATGAGACATCATGCACCTCTTCAATTAGGAAAGTTGATGATGAAGGTGTTACTTGATGTATAGCTGGTATGTTATTATAAGTGAGTAATCGAGCAATGTTCCTTTGTTCTTTCTCTCGTTCTCTCCTTCTACGTTGAGCTAAGGATCTATTCAAAGTAAAAACAGTAATGAGTACAAATAAAGTTTTGTGTGTTGGCAAGTGGGTAATAACGTAGATAACCTGGCAGAAGGTAGAGCAGCTTGTTCAGAGAAAGTATCATTTCGCGAGGCTGATCCCGCATGCACGTATTCAGGTACGGAAGTTGATGGTGAAGCTGTTACTGTTGGTATATCGAGTGCGCTGTTAGGAGGCCTAAATCGAGAAATGTTTCGTTGTTTTATCTCTCCTTCTCTCCGTTTGCGTTGAGCTGAGGCACTACCCAAAGTACAATCGCAAATGAATACAATTAAATTACAGTAGGGCAGAATAGAATTAAGGGAAAAGTTAGTGGGTAAAAACCTAGCAAATGGTGCAACATTGAGTTCAGAAATCATATTAGTGTGTGAGGCCGATCCTTCGGAACCGTGTTCAGAAATCATTGAATGTTCATGTTCACGATGTCTTCGTTTGCGTTGAGCCAATATGCTTTTTGCTACGAAACTATCAACATATGCCTAAATTGAGAGGGGATGGTAAGGTTGAGTAATAGTAGTGCGTGAAGTATGTAAGAAAATGAGTTATAGTAGGAAATGCCGAACCGGACGCATGTTGTTGCGAAGCAAGTAGAAATGATAAAGTCACGCGGATGGTCAAATTACGAAGACGTCCAACTGCTCCAGTTAAAATAAATGTTAAAATAAATTAACCGGACAAATGTTAAACGGTAGTAGTAATTATATGTACGGAAGGAAAAATGGTAATCAACTACATAAATTATGTGTAATTTTGAAAAGCATGTATAAGTTCAACATTGCAAAGTTAAGCAATAAAACTTACAATGAACTACCCAAAAACAATCAAAACAACGTAATGATTGGGTTCAAAAATAGTAATCAGTACAGGCCGTGTAAAAATCTTGGCCAAAACAGAACCCCTCTCACCTAATTAGTACAATCCCTATATTCGTGATTGGGTATCCCTCGCATCTCACCTAACAACAAAAAAAGAAGCAAAAGAAACGGGAAAAGTAAGAACGGTAAACTCAGGTCCTGCAAGATACTGATTCTCTCGAATGAAGTCCTATGTATTAAAACTTAAAAAATTTTATTATGACTGCTCGCCAACCAATGAGGGAGGCAGGGAGGGTATTTTTGCTATTTTCTAATATGTCATAGGAATTGGAAAGCAAAGAACTTGAAAATTTCCGTGTAGGAAAAAAGCCATTTTTTAAATGTTTTTTGCAAAAATTTTAAATTAGAACAAATTACCTGGGGTACCAGATCAAATATAGGTAATACATGATCTGGAATAGTTTAATTTGATCAATACGTAACAGTAATGCTACAGAAGACATTGACAATGCGTCAAATGTTGTGTACATTAAACAAAGCGTTATGTGACATGATGACGACTGGAATCAAGTGAATATGAAAATATGAAAGTTGTACAACTTGCAAAATAACAGTTAAAATTTTGTGTATATTATTACATGTAGAAGGAAAAAAGAAAACTACACGGTTCGTTACGGATTTTGAGGTTATTATTACAATGTAGAATTTGTCCAAGGCCCAATTTAGAATGTGTATGCCGGGATGGACTGATTACTAAATTTGAAGCCCAACTTGAGACAAAGGGTTCCATATTGAGTAAAATTAGGCATCAACCTTATATAACTAAGTTAATTAAATCACCCAAGCACACCAGTAATTGATGTTGGACTAAGCTCACATCTTCTCTCCATTTAACCAAATACATCATTGCATCATAGTCAATAAATTCTGAATTTGTATGGATGCAAGACACGTATTTAAAGACATGCAATTTGGATTGCATCAAAATCAAATAGACACATATTTAAAAGAAATTTTAAAAATGAACTTACGGCTAAACTGTACATAAACTTGGAAAACTGAGCATAAGCTTGAAAAACGTAAACGGAGAGTTTTATGTGAGAATGATGTTAAAATAAATTTCAAACGAATCGCAGTTAGTTGATATGAATTTTCAAATGTAATACCGAGAATTTGAAACTAAGTTTGACAAAAATGGAAAGGTGAAAGAAATTTGAAAATGAGTCAGTTGATATGAATCAGTGCGGTACCGTAAATTTCTGCTATAAGTGGACTAACAACAGTAATGGTTTGGAGGGAAAAAATGTGTATTTGTGGTTCTCTGACCGGAAAATTTAAAATCAGGACTTCATACGTTAAGAAACAGCAGGAAATAAAACTGATTTAGGGGGCAATTGATGTGATGACAATGGATTCTAAATTCGTGTCCTTAAATCCATAGTCATCAAGGTCTGTGGATGTGATACAGGGCTGACTACAGTTTTCAATCCAAGCTTCACATACATGGACAAAGTTATGTTACTTCTAAAATCTGTCTTTGTTAACCTCAGTTGCAAAAAAGAAGAAAAAAGGGAAAACAAAATTGGAAAAAGCATGCTTTTGTCCGTACGTGTTCAAACTAAACGTTTCCTAATGCTTGCATATAATAACCCTGTCCAATTATCTAACCACAGTTTGGACAACATAAACAATTAACCCTTAGAAAGAAGCAAAAACATTGACTGAATGAAAAGTAACTGAATGAAAATTAATGCCAGAGCAAAACAATGCCAGATTTGAATGAGCAAAACAATGACAGGTTCCAAAAAAGGCAAAACAATGTGGCGCTAGACATTGGTTAAAAAACATTGACTGAATGAAAGTTAATGCCATTGAGGAAATTAATGCCATATTTGAGGGCATTGTTCTCGTCAAAACAATGCCAGATTTGAGGACGACGCGATTTGAGGAAATTAATGCCATAGCAAAAGCGAAAAAATTGAGACCAGAATCAAAGATTGACTGGCATTAATTTCTTTATACTTAAAGAAGCAAACAATTGATTTGAGAGCAGAAGCAAATCATAGAAGAAGAGTTGAGACCGTTACGATTTGAGAACGTTGCAGAGGAAGTTAAGTTTGTGGGTTGGAGATTGAAGTTTGAGGGAAGGAAGAAGATGAGGGAAGGAAGCAGAGAAGTGGTTTTAAGGGGTTATAGAAATTGGGTAGTCCATTTTCGAAAGAAATTATATAGATATCGAATAGCGTAAAAGTTCAAACGCGCATAAAATTGAAGCAGATTATTAGTTTCACAACAAATGTGAACTGAATTTTCTAAATTGTTTAATTTTTAAAAGGTTAAGATTGGAATGGTCAGGATATAGGTTAGCAAGCTCATTAGTGGATTCTCTTAGCAAGCATCTTGTTTGGTCAATGGGATTTTGGTTTTAAAATTTGAGAAAGAAGGAAAAAGACATAGATCCGAAAAGAGACAGATCACAGTTGGGCATTAGAAAAGAAGAAAAAAATTAGCAAAGAGACAGGACCAGTTTATGATCATAGTTTTATTACGTTAGACAGTGATTAAAATTGGGTCAATTAGCACTGCCTAACATAAAATTTTAGTTTCAATGGAAAGAGACATAGAAATTAAAATTGGGTCAATTAGAACAAAGGGGTATGTGGTCATTGTATTTAGAACTTGCTGCATGGACTGTGAATAAAAATTCTTCGACATAGAATTGAAATAATTTCTGTAAAAAATAAAACTTGCTCTGGCCGTGGTAATAAAATCGGTTCAGTCCTCCATAGAATTGAACCAGTTTTTATTGAACCAATTTCCTCCAATTGATAAGAAAAATGAAGGAAAGTTAATGAAATTAAGGAAAGATAGGCCATACCGTAAGAATGTAAGGAAAGTTATTAAGAGAGCAGTTATTAAGGAAGATTAAGATAGCAAAAAGTAAGGAAATTAAGATTTTTTTTGTAGCAAGTTCTGGGTAATTAAGATAGCAGGTATTAAGGGAAATTAAGATAGAAGCAAGTTTTTGATACAAAACCTGGTAGTAAGTAAGGAAAGTTATTAAGATAGCAGTTAGTAAGGAAAACTAAGATAGCTAAAATTAAAGAAATTAAGAGCAAATTTTAATTTTTTGTAGCAATTTATGGGTAATTAAGATAGCATTTACCAAGGGAAATTAAGAGAGCAGTTAGTTTTGGATACAAAACCTGTCAATTCGCGTGCAGGTTCAATACCTACAAACAAAAAAAACATAAAATTTCAATCTTTAGAGAACGAAGTAGAAAAAAAGTAAATATTTTATTGATTAAGGGAAACATTGATTAAGGAAAACAGTGAGGACGTCCAAATATTATAATGCATAAAGCAGTAGGAAAAAACATTGATTCAAGAACGTGGATTTAGGGAAGAAAATTGAGTGCCCGTAGGAAAGAAATTAAGGGAAATTAAGATAGCAGTTATTAAGGAAAAAAACAATTCAATTCTGGGTTAATAAGATTGCAGATTAAGGAAAGTTAAGGTAATTAAGGAAAGAAAGTAAGGAAAGTTATGAAATGGGCAGTTATTAAGGAAAATTAAGGTAGCAAAATTTATTTTTTAAGCAAATTCTGGGTAATTAAGATAGCAGTAAGTTTTTGATGCAAAACCTGTTACTAAGTAAGGAACATTATTAAGATAGCAGTTATTAAGGAAAATTAAGATAGCAAAAATTAAGGAAATTTGTAGCAAATTCTGGGTAATTAAGATAGTAGTTATTAAGGGAAATTACGATAGCAGTTAGTTTTGGGTACAAAACCTGTCAATTCGCGTGCAGGTTCAATACCTACAAACAAAAAAAACATAAAATTTCAATCTTTAGAGAACGAAGTGGGAAAAAAAGTAAATATTATAATGATTAAGGCAGACATTGATTAAGGGAAACATTGAGGACGTCCAAATATTATAATGCATAAAGCAGTAGGAAAAAAACATTGATTCCAGAACGTGGATTAAGGGAAGAAAATTGAGTGGACGTAGGAAAGAAATTAAGGGAAATTAAGATAGCAGTTATTAAGGAAAAAGACAATTCAATTCTGGGTTAATAAGATTGCAGATTAAGGAAAGTTAAGGTAATTAAGGAAAGAAAGTAAGGAAAGTTATGAAATGGGCAGTTATTAAGGTAAATTATGGTAGCAAAATTTATTTTTTTGTAGCAAATTCTGGGTAATTAAGATAGCAGTAAGTGTTTGATGCAAAACCTGTTACTAAGTAAGGAACATTATTAAGATAGCAGTTATTAAGGAAATTTAAGATAGCAAAAATTAAGGAAATTTGTAGCAAATTCTGGGTAATTAAGATAGCAGTTATTAAGAGAAATTACGGTAGCAGTTAGTTTTGGGTACAAAACCTGTCAATTCGCGTGCAGGTTCAATACCTACAAACAAAAAAAAACATAAAATTTCAATCTTTAGAGAACGAAGTGGGGAAAAATGTAAATATTATAATGATTAAGGCAGACATTGATTGAGGGAAACATTGAGGACGTCCAAATATTATAATGCATAAAGCAGTAGGAAAAAACATTGATTCCAGAACGTGGATTTAGGGAAGAAAATTGAGTGCCCGTAGGAAAGAAATTAAGGGAAATTAAGATAGCAGTTATTAAGGAAAAAGACAATTCAATTCTGGGTTAATAAGATTGCAGATTAAGGAAAGTTAAGGTAATTAAGGAAAGAAAGTAATGAAAGTTATGAAATGGGCAGTAAAATTAAGGTAGCAAAATTTATTTTTTTGTAGCAAATTCTGGGTAATTAAGATAGCAGTAAGTTTTTGATGCAAAACCTGTTACTAAGTAAGGAACATTATTAAGGTAGCAGTTATTAAGGAAAATTAAGATAGCAAAAATTAAGGAAATTTGTAGCAAATTCTGGGTAATTAAGATAGCAGTTATTAAGGGAAATTAAGATAGCAGTTAGTTTTGGGTACAAAACCTGTCAAGAAAATTAAGGAAAATTAAGGAAAAATTCTGGGTAGTTACTAAATATTTAGTATATTTAGTAAGAAATCTGGGTACGGATCCATTGCATAAAAGGTGATACAGTCACAAGAAGAAGTCGAATCGTTTTTTTAAGGAATTAATTAAGGAAAAATTGCATAAAAGGTAATACAGTCAGAAGAATTTTAGACTTTTAGACTTAAATTAAGGGAAAACATAGAGGAAGGACGGGGAAAGATGACGATAGATTGTTTTAAATAACTGAAAAGAAGACAGATTATTCCTACGCCTCTTTAATTAAGGAATAATTCCTCCTGTGAACTGCGAAATTAAGGGAAATTAAGATTAGGAGGGCGGAGAAATTAAGGAAAGTTACGACAAACAGGAATAATTCCTCCTGTGAACTGCGAAATTAAGGGAAATTAAGATTAGGAGGGCGGAGAAATTAAGGAAAGTTACGACAAACAGAAATTTAAATTAAGATAGCAGTTATTATCGGAGAAACTTCATGGATCCAAAACTACATGAAACAAAACAGAAGAAGTTAAAGGCCCATGGGGATTACCTGTTGTCTTACCTGTGAACTGCGAAATTGATTAAGTCGCAGAGGAGAACACATAGAGGAAGGACGGGGATGGAAGAAGGCAGATTTTTTTAAATGACTGAAAAGAGGAGGTTTTATATAACTGAAAAGAGGAAGAGGCAGTTGTAAGTGGGCAACGGTATAATGGCCTAGTCATATTTTTTTTGTGGGACACGTAGGACAAAGACGGACACGTAGGACAGAATTTGCCACGTAGGATAAACATTCAAAATAGGTCCTGAATTGTATAAGAGATAGACACAACTCACAGTTTGATATATTAACTCCGACTGCTTCGCATGCAGTGAGGTGATCGGCCATGGCGTCTGCCGCGAGTTCGGGAGACAAGGGGCGATGTTGGACGAGGCGGAAGGGCGCTGGGCGTGTGTTGACGCGGAGATCGGACGGTGGCCGCTCCGGGAGCGAGGGGCAGTGAAGGACAGTGGAAGCACCACCAGTCGGGCACCGACGAGAGGGTAAGGGGGAGGAGGAAGGGCAGGCAGGGCTGCAGGTGTTCGGAGAGGCCGCTGGCCCTGTTGGAGGCTCGGGGGCGGACGGCAGAGGGAGGAAGGGGGTCGGATGTGCCGTCGCGTGTGGGTGCCGGCGAGCTCGGATAGAGGGGGACTGAGGGGAGGCGTCCGAGCTTGGAGGGGAGAGAGTTGCGCCTGGGCGGAGGAGGCTCGGCGTGCGGCGTCGCGTGGAGAAGTTGGGCGGAGGAGGAGGGTGCGGGTGTGGCTGCCGCGTGATGGTGAGGAGAGGCTGAACACGAGATGAGGTGGCCGGAGGGAAGCAAACAAATATGGGCTCGGCGTGAGATCTCGGCGTGAGCTGCTCTTCGTGCGGAGGCACGAATGACAGGAGGCGGCTTGTGTAGGGCTCTTCTAGGGTTTCTTTTATAAAAAGAAGTAAGGGGCAGTAGATGCCCTAGGTTAAATTTATAAGAGATAGTAGGGGGCAGCACGTGAGTACTGAGGGCCTCAGGTTACTGTACTTAGCCTTGGTTTATATATATATATTTAATAAAAACAATGCTAGCTTCTTTTAGAGTTTGAAATGGCAGTACATATAGGTCTTTTGGTTAGGCTATTAGCTTGTGCAGGGTTAGAAAAGAAGAGGCCATAGGGTTAATCGCATTGGAGAAAAAGTTTGGCGTCTGAGAGAAAGTTAACCGACCCTTAGGTTTAAATAATAAAATAGAGGAGTGGGCTGATACGGTTAAGGGGGAGTTGTTGGGATAAGATAAAAAATTGTTATAGGTTGTTTTGATTCTAGGGTAACCAATTTATAGCAGTAGGCTGCTGTGTATTGGTTAGCCTAGGTTTTCTTTTATAAAATTAAGTTAATGGTTTTATAAAAATATAAGAGAGAGAGAGAGTGTGTGTTTTATCATGCTGTGCGCGTGAGTATCAGGTGGGTGCGTGAGTTGTTGAACTAGGTGCACGTTACATTGGGTTCGGCCAAAGGGTTCCCAAAATGGCTAGGGTTTAATAGGAAGTAATTTGAAAAAGATTAATAGGATTAAGTAGGTGTAGTCAAGGAAAATTTGCTAATCAATAGGCTTAAATGGGTCTAAAAATGGTAACTCTCATTTGACATTAAAATGATTTGAATTTCAAATTTGAATTGGAAAGGTTAAAGGCTAAAATCTAAGGGTTGGAATTTTGATTAGGGGATAAGTCCCACTACGGGTATCGGAAAAATATTCCGAAAATACCGGGACGATCGCAGAGACGAGAAGTATGGGGCTACGGGGTCTGGTTACGTGCTAATCTTACTAGGAATTATTATAAAATTAAGAACTGAGCGTTGAAGCCAAAAGACCAAAACACCCTTCCATTCAAAGCTGTTTTGCGAGGAAACGAGCGAAAAATTACTATAAAATTCTACACCTCCATACGGTCATAACGGCATATCACATTGTATATACCGAAACCAAGAAAGGCCCAAATAAAATACTTTCACAAAAAGTACGTGCACGTAGAAAATACGAACGGTCAGAAAGCGGCCGTTACACCGCGCCTAGGGCTTTGTGCCCAGAAAATGGCGGCGGGCCTTAGTGCGTTTTGAATGGTTTTTGGATAACTTTGAGACGTTTGAGGGGTCAAACTACGTCGGATTGACTCGCCGTTTTTTCCTACGCGTTCACCGTTCAACCCTCTTCGATTTAATAGGTTGTATCATTATTGAAGCTCAACGATGATGGAGTTAAAATTCATAGAAATATGACCTTTATGAAAGGCAAACTAACTTGAATTATTAAACTCCAAAAGTTTCTCATATCGGAAGTGGAGTAAAGGGGAGGGGTCAGTCGCCTATATAAATAGGGGCGTGCCCCCCTTCTAAACTCGTCCCAAGTCTAGATCTGAGCGGCTCCCAAAAGTTTGGAGTACGCTCGGATATAAGCTTAAAATAAATATTTTTATAATCTCCCTAAATTTCCGTCTTGCTCCTAAAGGGCTCTAGCAAAGCCACGAAGGGGCTCGGATCGGATCCGAAGTCTTGACGGAGAATCCACTCAAGTGAAACTTTCTTCGACGCATGGTTGGCCCAGCAACAAGGGAGTTGCTCGCCTCAGGACGCGGTGCGGTTCGGGAAGCGGTTCAACTCAGGACGCGGTGCGGTTCGGGAAGCGGTTCGGCTCAGGATAAGGAGCGGCGCAGACGTAGTTTGGTACACGTTACCGGTGCAAGTAAGGTTCCGGGTATGTAGTTTAATTTCTTTCTTTTAATATATTTCAGCAGTTTAGATCATTCTTGGGTGATCAAATTCACCTCAAGTTGGCAGAGATCCTGCTAGGGTCTTGAATACTTAAGGTTGCATGTTAAATAGTTTAACATTTTTCCGCTGCATGATTTTATTTTGCCTCTATTGTTCGTCCGACGTAGGACGAGCATAGAAATTTGTGCCCTGAGGGTCCTTAAAAACCCAACCGAGACATGTATTCTGCTTTCTATGTTTGGCCATCTGACAGACTCGACATTGCCCCACCAGTGTGGCAACATCTCTCTTTAGGCTCGGCCAATAGAACTGACTCTCTACAGACTCAATTGTCTTATCTCTCTCGAATTGTCTTGATAATCCCCTCGCATGTATTTCCCAGATAATTAAATTTCTCACAGAAGTATGTGGAATACATAGTTGGGTGGCCATAAAAAGATACACATCATGCAGGAAATAACTATCTCGCTCTCGTACTAAACCATCCTGAAGGACATCAAAAACCTCACTAAAGTTTGAGCACAACGTGTAATCCTTCTTAACCTCTCAAATCCTATGACTTGGAGACTCATAGAAAATAGTAGAACAACTCTGTGACTGAGTGCGTCAGCGTGTCTAGAGTTTAGTTTCGTCTGGGAGGTGAGATATTTCAAGGGCTTAT